>JAGTTD010000014.1:11943504-13159372 GCA_018398585.1 Simmondsia chinensis
TTTCGAGACACAAGATCTTTTTTTATGGAAAAAGCTAAAAGAACACAAGAAAATAAGCATGAGAGGGGATTCAAACCACGGGCACTCGCGTGTATTGGGCACCGCATCCCCATCTGTGCTACCATCCTCTTAGTGATACACTAGGGTAAATAAAGTACTTAAACTTATTATAATAGCACCGCCTCGAGTCCGTTCGTGTCCCATCTTCTCGTGTCGTATAGAAGCGTCCCTTTTTCATATACAAAGCAAGTATTATGCCCTTTGTCATGTGTGGTATATATTAGTTAGTAGTTGATATTAGTTAGTTGTATTAGATCTATACTTGTATTTGGAATGAGTGAAGATTAATTAGCAAGTATGTTGGTGGTTAGGTAGTTAGAGTAACTAGATATTTTAGAGGTGTAAGGTTTAGATATTTTTGGTGGCTGTTGTTTGCCTATTTTTGGTTGTCATTGTAAATATCATTGATAGAAAAGGTAATTGCAAGATCATTCCTGTGTAATTCTACTTCTCACCTCCTTCTTGTTTTTCTCTTCTCATCTCATATTCTCTTAAATTCTATCCCTAACCTTGTGATATTTGGATCATAACATCCTTATTCGTTTCAAAAACTATATTATCCTTTGAAGTTATTTTTTCCTAAATAAATTCAAAGGATTGTGTGCGCAAAAGCAACTAGAAAACCAAGATGAATAAGGACGTGATACTATAGGAAGAGCCGAATTTGTGCAAATTCAGAGAGTGCACAAGAAGATTATGATGATTCTTTGAAATAATATTTAGAACATGAACTCTATGTTTGTGTGTTTTTTGTTTTTAAAGTTATTTCACTGGTTCGGTTTAAATTATTTCTCAATACAAAATTTAAAATATGATGTCATGTTTTTAGTGTATGACACGTTCTTCTAACATGTGGCATCATCATATTATCATATTGATGTCACATTTTTGTAAAATCCAGTTAAGAAATTATCAACAGTTGGATAAAAACATTATTCCATTACAACTAGGGGACTCAAGTTCTAAACCAAAAAATTAATGGACTAAAAAATAATTTCACCCAATTTTTTTGTCCTAACACTTGTACCTTATAGTCAAACCTTTTTGTAATAATCATGTTTTACGAGTGCCATTAAAAAATTGTGCTGATTAAAGGTGGCCAACGGGTCGAGTCGATCCGCAACCTTGCCCGACTCTACATGGAAAATGACCCTACCCAGTAGGGGTCGGATTGGATTACGGGTCATGACACTGGTCTGAACCGTTAAAAATAGGCTAAAAGCCCCCTTTAGCCCCGCCCCCCCCAAAAAAAACTCAAGGTTGGACCCACTATACCTATTAGATTATCCTAATATTAAATACCCTAATACTCTAGATCATGAATACCTAATAAAAGGAATGTATCAATTTTGGTGGGTGAACGGGAAAATACTTAGTCGTGTTGGAAAGTTTTATACCTGATACTACTAACTTTATGGGATGAATTTATATATGATAATAATAGGGGGTACAAGAATAGCATTGAAATACTTTTGATACTATTGAGTAAATAATTTGAAATCCTCCCATATTTTGGCGAATGTGGTGGAAAATACTTTGCTATGTCGAAATTTATTTATCTCCTACTAATAACTATATAGTATCACTTTATATATGATAGTACAGGATGCAAAGCTTCGTATTCAATGACGGACACATGTTTTAGGTACTGGGGTGTATGGACATCGCAGCTTTGTTACCCATCGTTAAGAATGCATATGGATTGGTACCAAAAATAAAATGCTTATATATATAATTTATGGTGTGTATTTGCATCACTTATCATTCGTTAGGTGAATGGTAAGATACACCTCATTCTTTCATGTAGGACGTGTATTCAAGACTTGTTAAAGTGGAAAATGGGCCCCTGAGTTTTATAATTATACCCAACATACCCTCTGCACTTTCAATTTCATAGAATAGCCTCTTGAACTTTGCAATTATACACAATACATTTTTGAACTTTGTTAATAAACATAAGATACACCTGAGACATTAATAAATTTAAAATTTAAAAAAATTACAAAATTAAAAAATTTGAAACAAATTATGAAAATATAACTTTTTTGAAAAAAGTTCAAAAAATATAGTAATGTTTTGTAATTTTTGTAAGGTACACTTTATTCATTCATGTAGGTCACGTATTCGAGACCTATTAAAAGGAAAAAATGGCCTCCTAAACTTTACAATTAAACACAATACACTCTCTGCACTTTCAATTTAATAGAATGGCATCTTGAACTTTTCCAATTAAACGCAATGCATCCTCGAACTTTTTATTAAATATAAGACACCTCTGAGACATTAATAAAATTAAAATTAAAATTAAAAAAATGAAATTAAAAAATTTGAAACAAATTTTGACAAAAATAATTTTTTGCAAAAAGTTTGGAAAATATAGTAACATTTTTTAACTTTGGTTTTTCAACTTTTAAAAATTATTTTTTTAGATTTTATTTTCAAAAATTTAATTTCATATTACTTTTTAATTTTAAGTATTAATCTAACTTTGAAATTTATATTTTTATAACTTTAAAATTATATTTTTTAAAAATATTATTACTTTTGATCTTATATTTTTTTTTTTAATAAAAATTTTTCAAAAATATTGTGTTATCTTCTAAACTTAGGATATTATTACTGTAAATAATTAAAAAATTATTTTGTGTAAATATTTGAAATCTTATTATATTTCGCGTAGAAATATAAAGCTCATTTCTTTCGCCTAAGAATATAGAATCTCTATCTTTTGTATAAAAGTAAAAAATAATTGATTTTTAATTTGATATATTTTCTTAATTTTTAATTTATTGATGTAGTTTTTTCCAGACTTATAAAAATATTATTATATGTTTCAAAATTTTCTTATTTTTTTTCCTTAATTCGTTTTAAAATTCAAAATTATAAATGTCTGAGGGGTGAGTTGCTTTTCATAACAAAGTTTAGGGGATGAATATTCTACAATAACAAAGTTCGAGAGTTATTTTTTGAAATTAAAAGTGTAGAGGTTGCATTGTATTTAATTGCAAAGTTCTCAATCCGTATACTACGCGTAATAACAAAGTTCAGAGGGTTATTTTAGGCAATTAAAATTAAATATTTTAAAAGTTTTTTTACTTTCTAATAACTATAACATTTAAAAGTTGTTGTTGTATGTCTATATGTGTGTTCATTTTTTTAGCTAAACTGAAAACGCGGCAAATATTACTCAAATTAGGAATGCAAGTATAAAGAAATATGTTCATATTTTATTATTTTTTAAATTGTTATAATATACACAAACACACAAGCACAATTATTATTATTTTAAATTTTTATTATTATTATTATTTATTTTTATTATAAATATGAACCTCGCATCGTTAAAATTCTAGATCTACCACTATTGGTATTAGTATCACATTTTGATATATGATACTAATTCATGTTGTATGTATTTTTGTTTGGCACACTTTGTTAGCATATTAGTGTTCATTTACTAGGCACTAAGGCACCGGATCCCATTAGAACTCTGATATTAAGCGTGCTTGGGCGAGAGTAGTGCCAGAATGGGTGATCTTCTAGGAAGTCCTCTTGTCGTCAACCCTAAAAGGTTTGGGGTCTTCGAAAATAGCCTTTCGCAATGGTTTCATCCTACAGGAGTAAGGCTGCGTACATTCTCTCCTCCCAGATCCCGCTTATGTAGGAACCCTTCAGGTACTGGGTCTGTCGTTGTTGTTGTTGTGCACTTTGTTAGCATATTGTGCAAAATATTTTACAATAGAAGAATATAAATATGTATATATTCAGATTAAGGGAAGTTATCACTTGACTACCCTTAGGTTTGAGCATTTAACATTTAGGTACCATAATATTTCAATATATAAAATGAGTACCTTGAGTTTTAGACGCATTATCACTTAGGTATCATGAATTTTAAAATTTTATCAATCAGATAATTTTTTTCAAAAATACGGCGAATTTTCGTTAGAAAAACTTAAAATTTAACATGATTTCAATATATATATTAGTATCTTCATGAAAATCTCATGAATTTTTGCCAAAAAATGTGAAGATGACACATAATATATTGTTATAGGTTTACATCAGTACTCGGTGAATATTTTATCATAATTCGTTGAGTTTTTTGATGAAAATATTGGGATTATCTCATATATATTATCATATACATGTATTATATCAATATTTTCTGTAATTAATTGATTACATACTTACAAAATTTATCAAATTTCAAAATAAGGTACCTTGGAGATAAAATATTCAAACCTTAAGGTACCCCATTGTATATATTGAAATATCAGGGTACGTAAATGATAAATGTTCAAACCTCGGGGTATCTAACTGATAATTTCCTTAGGAATAAAACTGGTGCACTTTTATATCGAAATATAAACTTTAAAAATTAGAAAATTTGGCTAAAGAACAAATAAAAGTTAGTTCTAAATTTAAAATTTTTTACATACAAAAACTATATATAAATTTATTAACAAAAAAATAAATAAAAAACCCAGAACCTAATCTGCATACAATTTGTTCAAAAAACAAGATGCGTCATGAACTAATATAAATACATTGCAATAACTTAGACGCAACCGTGCAGGTGTGTCTCTCTCAATTTTGTCTCTCTCTCTCTCCTCATCCTTGGTCCCACCTAATGGCTTGTCGCTCAAGGTCGTCTCTCACTCTTCTCTTACTGTTGT
Organism: Simmondsia chinensis; assembly: GCA_018398585.1. Classification (NCBI taxonomy): domain Eukaryota; kingdom Viridiplantae; phylum Streptophyta; class Magnoliopsida; order Caryophyllales; family Simmondsiaceae; genus Simmondsia; species Simmondsia chinensis. Next base: position 11,948,244 of record JAGTTD010000014.1, read on the forward strand.
ACTCGCGTGCAGGTCTCTTACACTCTCTCTCTTGTGTTTTGGTTTTCGAATTTGGTTTCTTTTTAATTTGTTGTACTTTCTTGCTTTATTCTATTTGAAATTAGGAATTAGTTTGGAGTTTGTTTGCATAGAGAGAGGAAGAGTGAGAAATTAGAATTTGGGATTTAAGGATTGAACTTGGGGCTTGTATATATGAAATTAAAAATTCAGTTTGCTTGCTTTAAGCCTTTTTGATAGGTTTGATGTGATTATGAAGTCATTTGTTGATATAACATTGGAGTATTTTGCTTGTTTGCCAATTGGGTTAAGAGTGTAAAAAAGAAGGTTAGGGTTTTATTTTCATATATTTCTTGCAGATTGTGCTATATATATAAAACTCGGTTCTTGTTTTAGTGTAATGTGAAATTATACATATTTTAATATAATTGATGCAGTTTCTAGGTTCAATTCAAAATAAATAATAAAAAATTGGAAAATAACATATATGTATAATATATAATTACGAATAATATAAATATGAAAATATATATGGGTGTATCAAAGCAAAATATATTAATTAAAAATTAGAATTTAATTGAATCATGTACAAAGAAAAGCAACAAAGACAAAAGGAGAAAATTAATTATAAAATTATTGTTTAAAAGTGCTAAGAGCAAGAACCAACCCACCACCACCACCACCACCACGCCACAGCTAGCCGCTAGCAGCCCACAACCAACCAACAGCTAAGAGTGGGCCTAGGCTACAAGGCGTCATTGCTGCCGACAAGTGTATCGGATTAGGGGTCCTCGAAAACAGCTTCCATTCTGGGCAGCCCCGGAAGGGGTTGGCTGCCTACATCTATCCCCCCTGACCTTGCTGATGCTGGATCCCTATGAGGCACTGGGCTGCTGTTGATGTTGTTTCAAAGTGCTTGGACTGGTAAGCATTTAAGAATTGCGTCAAAACAAAGAAGCACTTAAAAAGACAAACTTAACAATGAAGCCGCCTAGAATCAAACACGCAACCAACTAAGGGTGGTGAGACATTCTTACCACTAAACAAACAAGGCAATGATGCTGCGGGGTCACTTTACTTCTATGTAATTAGTAAATTTTGTAATATCATGTATTGATCAGTGTTTTTCCTTTTTGCTGGCACAATGTCAGAATGAGAGTTGGAGCTTTTTTACGTTTTCTTGGAGGATACTTTGGATTAATTCTTTGGAGTTTAGTTGCTGATTATTATGATTTTGGATTTGGATTATGATTTTAGATTATGGATATGAGACATTAATCATTGAATTTGCTTATTTATTATTTAGTTTTGTGATGGATTCATTGAGCAGATTTTTTAGGTATCAATACGTAGTTTCTTTTTTATGCCATATGTCACGTGAAAGGTTATGTAGTATTTTCGGAAATATTTGGGGTTGGAACATCAAATGCTTTTGATATGGTTTGGAAATATCTTCTTTGATTCCTATACTACCTTTTGGTTTTGAAAAATATATGATGCAATTGATGTTTATAGCATTGAAACTTTTTGTTCAATACTATTGGGTTAACTTTTGGTAGCGAAAACAATGCGAGACTAATGAAATTAATAGTATCGAAAATAGTATCCGATAATATTGAGTGAAACTCCAGCATCTAAAACAATCCTAGACTAATGACATTAATAGAATAGCAACTGCTATTCTATATTTTTAGGTCATCAATTAATAGTATCGAAAATATTATCCAATATTATCCGATGAGCTATTAGTAGTATCAAAAAACAATATCCGATACAATTAGGTGAGCTATAAATAGTATCGAAAATACCATCCAATACTATTAGGTAAGCTGTGAATAGTACTGAAAAATTGTATCTAACACTATTAGGTGAACCTTCAGCGTTAGTAACAATCCAAGGCAATAACATTAATAGTATCGTAAAAATTATCCGATACTTTTAGATGAACTTTTGGTATCAGTAATATTCTGTTGCAGCATCTTATGCAAAAGAATTATCCGATACTATTGCCTTCTACCCTATATTAACAGATGTTGTTTTCTAACACCAACCCTTTAGTGTCGCCAGAATTAGTATCGGAATGGTATCAGATCGAATTGACGATACTATAGATTTACAGTATCGAAAAAATGGCCTTCAATGCCGATTAATTTTCAGCACTTGTAGTGACTGTAATCTTGGAAAATTTGACCTATATACTAGTCTTCACTACTGGCAACTTGCCCCGATATGTTCATTATTTCCCCACCTAGGGGTGCTAATGTGGAGTATGTATGAGTTGTTAAAGTAAACTTCGTCAAGATCATCCTCGTCCGAGTCAACATAATCATACTCATCATCATATAGATAGAAGTCATCGAGTTTACCGTACATGTCATAACATTGGTGCATGACTAAAAGTTTGACCAAAAAAAGAATTGTGTGGCTCTAAAAAGTAGGACGATACTCTCCTTAAAATATCGTCGGTGCTTCATGGTTATAAGCCATTTTTTTTTTAATTACAAAGTCTAAAAGACACTAAATCGAAGCATATATCCTGAATCAAATAAAAAATTATTAGCACAACAAGAATCATTTACATGGGGAACGCATTCAAAGGAATCAACGAAGGAAAGTCATTGCAATTTATATGGGAATGCAATCAAAGAATTTACATAATAGTTTACATTAAAGACATGGCTTTGTTATGCACCCATAAATTGTCAGTTAACTACGTTTCCATACTGTCTACTATCACATTATTTTTCCAATTTGGAACTTTAAAAGGTACAGTATATGTACAACAGATAGTAGCAACAAAACAAGCATGGCTGAAAAGCTCATATGTATTTTTCTTATCGTTGCTTCCTACCCAACCTAATGAAATGTTGTTCACGCCTTACTGCTTGCAACCTTATTAGCAGCTTCATGCTTTAGCGTCCTCTTTGCACGTCGCCCCTATGTACACTCAATCTTTTTGGGCTCACGTGATGACCATGGCTCATCACAGTCCCTAGTGACCTCCTTCTTCTTACGCTCACGAGATGATCCAGCCAAGGAATCCTGGAAATTTGACCCATGGATTGGCCTTACCTCTTGGCGACCTGAGCTGATATATCCATTTTTTCCACACCTACGGTTGCCAATGTGTAGCGTGGATGAGTTGTTGATGTAAACCTCTCAAGATCATCCTCTTCCTCGTCCGCATAATCATACTCATCCTCGTATAGATAGAAATCATCTAGTCCATCTTACACGTTATGACGTTGATCCACGTCTAAAGGTTCGAACCATGTAGCTCTAAGAAGTAGGAAGACACTCTCCTCAAACATATCGTCATGGATGCCGTATTGGAAAGCAAATAGGTTAACAAAAACTCATGTCATAAACAATTTTATATCCATATGAAAAATCATAGGACACACATTTTGCAAATATTTTCTTAGTTTTTTACCTCCATTTTTCGAGCTTTTTCTTACAATAAACGAAAATTTGGAAACACTGTAAAACGTAGAAAATGTGGGAAAAGCTGGAAACGAACCCCTTAAAATCTTGCCTTCCATTTTTTTATCAAAGGAAAGAGGACTGTTCAACATGAACAGATTTCTTACTTAATACAATGTTTATACCTTATGAACGATACGAATGCCAAAAAGACATGAACATGCAGCAGCGTACAAAAACAAATGTAAGAAGTGCAAAAAGAAAATGGTCCCAAAAAGGGTTGAATGGAAAACAAACCTTCCATATAGTGCCCGATGAACATTCAGATATTCAAATTGATTCTTACACCGTGGACACTTTGGATGCTCACTATATGAAGCCCAACAAAGGATGCGTGTTACACTGAAAGAGAAACAAAAGGATTACCAGTTAAAAGAATATAAAATAGAACAACAATAGCAGATTGATCTCGCATTTAATTTCATTTCTATAGAACAAAATGCCACTGCCAAACTTCAATGTATTCATAGGACAATATATGTAGATATTTAGATAGAATCAAGCCTAAAAAATCGAAGGGCTTAACCAACAATTGCATACACATTCGTTACCAACCAAGAATATAAAATATCAAATATAGAGTTTTGAAGATGAATTGGGAAAATTGAAGGACACCAAACTTCCACCAATTTTATAGAGGTTATGCCTTACTGATAATGTTAAGTAACACTTCAATTCCTGCATTTTCATTTATTTGAGTGTTCTAAGTATAAAATATTATACATCAACAACAATTAAGTAATGAGATTGTTTTCCCCCAAGCAACTGGTCAAACTCTCTAAGAAACAAACACAACTGACAAACAAAATGCCAATTTAACATAAACTTTACATATTCAACAAAGCGGGTAAAAGATTCCAGATCCCATTTCTAATCCAATAAGGAAACGCAAATAATTAAAATGAATTACAGCTACGCATCACAAAATAATACAAGGATCTAACAATTTGGGCATGCTATTGATACGAACAGAATTTCAAATAGACTGAAAACTAAAATTAAATAAAATACGAAAATTAAGGAGATAAGGAAGAAGAGAACAAAAATGACATAATTTTCATTATCTAGTATGTGTTACAACTGAATTCGCTACCTCTATATATAGTGTTTGCCCTCCTCCTTGGGACTGCCCGCACTACTTCTTATTAGGCTACTCTATTACTCTACATCTATATACTTAATTTGGGCATGTATAAGCTATATAATTCTCTATATAACATAGAAAAACATTTGATGAAGCAAAAAAAAAAAAAAAAGAGGGGGGGTGAGGGGGGTTGTGAAAGACAAACCAGTAAGCATGCTCGAAACCTTTTATAAGAGCCGTCTCCTGAAGCACAATTTTATCCAAACAAATCGCACATACTCCATAAGAACTGGAGACAACCTGGCACCCTCCCTTCTTCTCCTCCACATCTTTCAGTTTCTCCTTTACCCAAAACGAGATCCACAACTTAATTATGTCAAGGGCAAAAGAAAGAAAGGAAAAAAGTTTTGATTCGTGGATGAGATCAAACACGAGTTATTTACACCAGTGGCCTGACGTTTTTAAGTTTGTTTAAATTAATTTCTCAACTTTTATTTTGTTCAAAATGGTCCCCGATGTTGGTAGCTTTGTTCAAATGGGTCTCTCATTTTTTATTTTGTGCGAAATGGTCAAACATGTTTGTTACTCTATTCAATTTGGTCTCTAATCTTTTCTTGTTCACTTGGTCCCTCATCATTTTTTTTCAAAATAGTCCCCAGTATTCGTGAATTTGTTCAAATTGGTCCCTTATATTTTCTTTTGATCAAATTGGTCACTTTTATTTATTTATTTATTTTTTTTATTAAATTGGTCCCTCGTGTTTCATTTTATGACAAAATTGCTCCCTTATCTTTTAAATTTTTACCTAATAATAGACATCAAATGAGGGGACTAATTTTTCATAATTTAAACACGCGAGACCATTTCGCACAAAAGAAGAAAAATGAGGGTCCAATTTAACAAAGATACAAACATTAGGGACCATTTTGAACAAAATAAAAAATGAGCGACCAATTTGAACAAACGTAAAGGGATTAATGGTGCAAATAACTCAAGTCAAACGCTGAAATCCAAATTCCAAATCTAATCTAATTTCAAAAGCATACAATAAATTCAACCAAAATGAATCCAAAAGTAATTGTCAACCTAATCATGGATAAAAGATTTGTTAGCATATAAACAAGATCAAACATCGAAACCCTAATTTATATTCTGATCTAATTTACAAAGAGTACAATAAATTGAACCAAAAAAACCGATAGAATGCCGTAGAAAACTAGGAAAAAAACCCAAAAATCATTGTGTACCTAATCTGGAATTAAAGATTATCAACATGTCAACAAGATCGGACACCGAGACCCAAATTCATTTTCAGATCTACTTCACTTAAAATACAACAAATTGAACTTGGCCTTGTTTCGTTTTTTAAACATGTTACACTTTTTATTCGTTTTCAGGACCCATTATCTTTTCGAGAAAGTTTAGCTTTCTTGTTTATTTCCATAAAAGTTTTGGATCTTTTTATTATTTCCGTAAGATTTAGGGTATTAAAATGTAAATAACATTTGTTTTTTATAAGAAAGGTTATCGTTCTTGTTTCTTTTTTCTAACATGTTGCACCTTTTATTCCTTTTCAAGACACAACATCTTTTTTATGGAAAAAGCTAAAAGAACACGAGAAAATAAGCATGAGAGGGGATTCAAACCACGGGCACTCGCGTGTATTGGGCACCGCATCCCTATATGTGCTACCATCCTCTTAGTGATACCCTAGGGTAAATAAAGTACTTAAACTTATTATAATAGCGCCACCTCGAGTCCGTTCGTGTCCCATCTTCTCGTGTCGTATAGAAGCGCCCCTCTTCTATATACAAAGCAAGTATTATGTCCTTTGTCATGTGTGGTATATATTAGTTAGTAGTTGATATTAGTTAGTTGTATTAGATCTATACTTGTATTTGGAAGGAGTGAAGATTAATTAGCAAGTATGTTGGTGGTTAGGTAATTAGAGTGACTAGATATTTTAGAGGTGTAAGGTTTAGATATTTTTGGTGGCTATTGTTTGCCTATTTTTGGTTGTCATTGTAAATATCATTGATGGAAAAGGTAATTCCAAGATCATTCCTGTGTAATTCTACTTCTCACCTCCTTCTTGTTTTTCTCTCCTCATCTCATATTCTATCAAATTCTATCCCTAACCTTGTGATATTTGGATCATAACATCCTTATTCGTTTCAAAAACTATATTATCCTTTGAAGTTATTTTTTCCTAAATAAATTCAAAGGATTGTGTACGCAAAAGCAACCAGAAAACCAAGATGATTAAGGACGTGATAGTGTAGGAAGAGCTGAATTTGTGCAAATTCAGTGAGTGCACAAGAAGATTATGATGATTCTTTGAAATAATTTTTAGAACATGAACTCTATGTTTGTGTGTTTTTTGTTTTTAAAATTATTTCACATGTTCGGTTTAAATTATTTCTCAAAACAAAATTTAAACTATGATGTCATGTTTTTAGTGTAAGACACATTCTTCTAACATGTGGCATCATCATATTATCATATTGATGTCACATTTTTGTAAAATCCAGTTAAGAAATTATCAACAGTTGGATAAAAACATTATTCCATTACAACTAGGGGACTCAAGTTCTAAACCAAAAAATTAATGGACTTAAAAATAATTTAACCCAATTTTTTTGCCGTAACACTTGTACCTTATAGTCAAACCTTTTTGTAATAATCATGTATTACGAGTGCCATTAAAAAGTGGTGTTGATTAAAGGTGGCCAACGGGTCGAGTCAATCCCCAACCTTACCCGACTCTACATGGAAAGTGACCCAACCCAGCAGGGGTCGGATTGGATTAGGGGTCATGACACGGTTCTGAACCGTTAAAAATAGGCTGAAAGCCCCCTTTAGCCCCGCCCCCCACCCCTCAAAAAAAAAAACCTCATGGTTGGACCACTATACCAATTAGATTATCCTAATATTAAATACCTTAATACTATAGATCATGAATACCTAATAAAAGGAATGTATCAATTTTGGTGGGTGAACGGGAAAATACTTTGTCGTGTTGGAAAGTTTTATACCTGACACTACTAACTTTATGGTATGAATTTATATATGATACTAATAGGGGGTACAAGAATAGCATTGAAATACTTTTGATACTATTGAGTAAATAATTTGAAATCCTCCCATATTTTGGCGAATGAGGTGGAAAATACTTTGCTATGTCGAAATTTATTTATCTGTTACTAATAACTATATACTATCACTTTATATATGATAGTACAGGATACTAAGCTTCGTATTCAACGACGGACACATGTTTTGGGTACTGGGGTGTATGGACATCGCAGCTTTGTTACCCATCGTTAAGAATGCATATGGATCGGTACGAAAAATAAAATGCTTATATATATAATTTATGGTGTGTATTTGCATCACTTATCATTCGTTAGCTGAGTGGTAAGATACACCTCATTCTTTCATGTAGGACGCGTATTCAAGACTTGTTAAAGTGGAAAATGGGCCCCGGAGTTTTATAATTATACACAATATACCGTCTGCACTTTCAATTTCGTAGAATAGCCTCTTGAACTTTATAATTAAACACAATACATTTTTGAACTTTGTTAATAAACATAAGATACCCCTGAGACATTAATAAATTTGAAATTTAAAAAAATTACAAAATTAAAAAATTTGAAAGAAATTATGAAAATATAACTTTTTTGAAAAAAGTTCAAAAAATATAGTAATGTTTTGTAATTTTTGTAAGGTAAACTTTATTCATTCATGTAGGTCACGTATTCGAGACCTATTAAAAGGAAAAAAAATGGCCCCCTAAACCTTACAATTAAACACAATACACCCTCTGCACTTTCAATTTAATAGAATGGCATCTTGAACTTTTCCAATTAAAAGCAATGCATCCTCGAACTTTGTTATTAAATATAGGACACCTCTGAGACATTAATAAAATTAAAATTAAAAAAACGAAATTAAAAAATTTGAAACAAATTTTGACAAAAATATTTTTTTGAAAAAGTTTGAAAAATATAGTAACATTTTTTAACTTTGGTTTTTCAACTTTTAAAAATTATTTTTTTAGATTTTATTTTCAAAAATTTAATTTCATATTACTTTTTAATTTTAAATATTAATCTAACTTTGAAATTTATATTTTTATAACTTTAAAATTATATTTTTTAAAAATATTATTACATTTGATCTTATATTTTTTTTTTAATAAAATTTTTTCAAAAATATTGTGTTATCTTCTAAACTTAGGATATTATTACTGTAAATAATTAAAAAATTATTTTGTGTAAATATTTGAAATCTTATTATGTTTCGCATAGAAATATAAAGCTCATTTCTTTCGCCTAAGAGTATAGAATCTCTATCTTTTGTATAAAAGTAAAAAATAATTGATTTTTAATTTGATATATTTTATTAATTTTTATTTTATTGATGTAGTTTTTTCTAGACTTATAAAAATATTTTTATATGTTTGAAAATTTTTCTAATTTTTTTTCCTTAATTCGTTTTAAAATTCAAATTTATAAATGTCTGAGGGGTGAGTTGCTTTTCGTAACAAAGTTTAGGGGATGAATATTCTAGAAGAACAAAGTTCGAGAGTTATTTTTTGAAATTAAAAGTGTAGAGGTTGCATTGTATTTAATTGCAAAGTTTTCAATGCGTGTACTGCGCGTAATAACAAAGTTCAGAGGGTTATTTTATGTAATTAAAATTAAGTATTTTAAAAGTTTTTTTACTTTCTAATAACTATAACATTTAAAAGTTGTTGTTGTTGTATGTCTATATGTGTGTTCATTGTTTTAGCTAAACTGAAAACGCGGCAAATATTACTCAAATTAGGAATGCAAGTATAAAGAAATATGTTCATATTTTATTATTTTTTAAATTGTTATAATATACACAAACACACAAACACAATTATTATTATTTCAAATTTTTATTATTATTATTATTTATTTTTATTAGAAATATGAACCTCGCATCGTTAAAATTCTAGATCTACCACTATTGGTATTAGTATCACATTTTAATATATGATACTAATTCATGTTGTACGTATTTTTGTTTGGCACACTTTATTAGCATATTAGTGTTCATTTACTAGGCAATAAGGCACCGGATCCCACTAGATCTCCGATGTTAAGAGTGCTTGGGCGAGAGTAGTGCCAGAATGGGTGACTTTCTAGGAAGTCCGCTTGTCGTCAACCCTAAAAGGTTTGGGGTCTTCGAAAATAGCCTTTCGGAATGGTTACATCCTAAAGGGGTAAGGCTGCGTACATTCTCCCCTCCCAGATCCAGCTTATGGGGGAGCCCTTCAGGTACTGGGTCTGTCGTTGTTGTTGTTGTACACTTTGTTAGCATATTGTACAAAATATTTTACAATAGAAGAATATAAATATGTATATATTTAGATTAAGGGAAGTTATCACTTGACTACCCTTAGGTTTGAGCATTTAACATTTAGGTACCCTAATATTTCAATATATAAAATGAGTACCTTGAGTTTTAGAAGCATTATCACTTAGGTATCATGAAGTTTAAAATTTTGTCAATCAGATAATTTTTTTCAAAAATACGACGAATTTTCGTTAAAAAAAGTTAAAATTTAACATGATTTCAATATATGTAATAGTATCTTCATGAAAATCTCATGAATTTTTGCCAAAAAATGTGAAGATGACACATAATATATTGTTATAGGTTTACATCAGTACTCGGTGAATACTTTATCATAATTCGTTGAGTTTTTGATGAAAATATTGGTATTATCTTATATATATTATCATATACATGTATTATATCAATATTTTCTATAATTAATTGATTACATACTTACAAAATTTATCAAATTTCAAAATAAGGTACCTTGGAGATAAAATATTCAAACCTTAAGGTACCCCATTGTATATATTGAAATATCAGGGTACGTAAATGATAAATGTTCAAACCTCGGGGTATCTAACTGATAATTTCCTTAAGAATAAAACTGGTGCACTTTTATGTCGAAATATAAACTTTAAAAGTTAGAAAATTTAGCTAAAGAAAAAATAAAAGTTAGTTCTAAACTTAAAATTTTTTACATACAAAAACTATATATAAATTTATTACCAAAAAAATAAATTCAAAACCCAGAACCTAATCTGCATACAAATTGTTCAAAAAACAAGATGCGTCATGAACTAATATAAATACATTGTAATAACTTAGACGCAATCGTGCAGGTGTGTCTCTCTCAATTTTGTCTCTCTCTCTCTCCTCATCCCTGGTCCCTCCTAATGGCTTGTCGCTCAAGGTCGTCTCTCACTCTTCTCTTACTGTTGTACTAGCATGCAGGTCTCTTACACTCTCTCTCTTGTGTTTTGGTTTTCGAATTTGGTTTCTTTTTAATTTGTTGTACTTTCTTGCGTTCTTCTATTTGAAATTAGGAATTAGTTTGGAGTTTGTTTGCATAGAGAGAGGAAGAGTGAGAAATTAGAATTTGGGATTTAAGGATTGAACTTGAGGCTTGTATATATGAAATTAAAAATTCAGTTTGCTTGCTTTAAGCCTTTTTGATAGGTTTGATGTGATTATGAAGTCATTTGTTGATATAAAATTGGCGTATTTTGCTTGTTTGCCAATTGGGTTAAGAGTGTAAAAAAGAAGGTTAGGGTTTTATTTTCATATATTTCTTACAGATTGTGCTATACATATAAAACTCGGTTCTTGTTTTAGTGTAATGTAAAATTATACATATTTTAATATAATTGATGCAGTTTCTAGGTTCAATTCAAAATAAATAATAAAAAAATTGGAAAATAATATATATGTATAATATATAATTACGAATAATATAAATATATGAAAATATATATGGGTGTATCAAAGCAAAATATATTAATTAAAAATTAGCATTTAATTGAATCATGTACAAAGAAAAGCAACAAAAACAAAAGGAGAAAATTAATTATGAAATTATTGTTTAAAAGTGCTAAGAGCAAGAACCAACCCACCACCACCACCATGCCACAGCTAGCAGCTTGCAGCCCGCAACCAACCAACAGCTAAGAGCAGGCATAGGCTACAAGGCGTCATTGCTGCCGACAAGTGTATCGGATTGGGGGTCCTCGAAAACAGCTTCTATTCTGGGCAGCCCCGAAAGGGGGATGGCTGCCTACATCTACCCCCCCAAACCTTGCTGATGCAGGCGCCCTTTGAGGCACTGGGCTGCTGTTGATGTTGTTTGAAAGTGCTTGGAGTGGTAAGCATTTAAGAATTGCGTCAAAACAAAGAAGCACTTAAAAAGACAAACCTAACAATGAAGCCGCCTAGAATCAAACACGCAACCAACTATGGGTGGTAAGACATTCTTACCACTAAACCAACAAGGCAAATGATGCTGCGGGGTCACTTTTCTTCTATGTAATTAGTATATTTATTAACATCATGTATTGATCAGTGTTTTTCCTTTTTGCTGGCACAATGTCAGAATGAGAGTTGGAGCTTTTTTACGATTTCTGGGAGGATACTTTGGATTAATTCTTCGGAGTTTAGTTGCTGATTATTATGATTTTGGATTTGGATTATGATTTTAGATTATGGATATGAGACATTAATCATTGAATTCGCTTATTTATTATTTAGTTTTGTGATGGATTCGTTGAGCAGATTTTTTAGGTATCAATACGTAGTTTCTTTTTTATGCCATATGTCACGTGAAAGGTTATGTAGTATTTTCGAAAACATTTAGGGTTGGAACATCGAATGCTTTTGATATGGTATGGAAATATCTTCTTTGATTCCTATACTACCTTCTGGTTTTGAAAAATATATGATGCAAATGATGTTTATAGCATTGAAACTTTTTTTTCAATACTATTGGGTTAACTTTTGGTAGCGAAAACAATGTGACACTAATGAAATTAATAGTATCGAAAATAGCATCCGATAATATTGAGTGAAACTCCAGCATCTAAAACAATCCGAGACTAATGACATTAATAGAATAGCAACTACTATTCTATATTTTTAGGTCATCAATTAATAGTATCGAAAATATTATCCGATATTATAAGATGAGCTATTCGTAGTATCGAAAAACAATATCCGATACTATTAGATGAGCTATTAATAGTATCGAAAATACCATCCAATTCTATTAAGTAAGCTGTGAATAGTACTATAAAATTGTATCTAATACTATTAGGTGAACCTTCAGCGTTAGCAACAATCCAAGGCAATAACATTAATAGTATCGTAAAAATTATCCGATACTTTTAGCTGAACTTTTGGTATCAGTAATATTCTGTTGCAGCATCTTATATTAACGGATGTTGTTTTCTAACACCAACCCTTTAGTGTCGCCAGAATTAGTATCGGAATGGTATCAGATCGAATTTTCGATACTATAGATTTTTTACAGCATCGAAAAAATGGCCTTCAATGCCGATTAATTTTCAACACTTGTAGTGACTGTAATCTTGGAAAATTTGACCTATATACTAGTCTTCACTACTGGCAACTTGCCCCGATATGTTCATTATTTCCCCACCTAGGGGTGCTAATGTGGAGTATGTATGAGTTGTTAAAGTAAACTTCGCCGAGATCATCCTCATCCTGGTCAACATAATCATACTCATCATCATATAGATAGTAGTCATTAGGTCACCGTACATGTCATAACATGGGTGCATGACTAAAAGTTTGACCAAAAAAAGAATTGTGTGGCTCTAAAAAGTAGGACGATACTCTCCTTAAAATATCGTCTGTGCTTCATGGTTATAAGCTAGTTTTTTTTTTTTAATTACAAAGTCTAAAAGACGCTAAATCGAAGCATATATCCTGAATCAAATAAAAAATTATTAGCACAACAAGAATCATTTACATGGGGAACGCATTCAAAGGAATCAACGAAGGAAAGTCATAGCAATTTATATGGGAATGCAATCAAAGAATTTACATAATAGTTTACATTAAAGACAAGGCTTTGTTATGCACCCATAAATTGTCAGTTAACTACGTTTCTATACTGTCTACTATCACATTATTTTTCCAATTTGGAACTTTAAAAGGTACAGTATATGTACAACAGATAGTAGCAACAAAACAAGCATGGCTGAAAAGCTCATATGTATTTTTCTTATCGTTGCTTCTACCCAACCTAATGAAATGTTGTTCACGCCTTACCGCTTGCAACCTTATTAGCAGCTTCATGCTTTAGCGCCCTCTTTGCACGTCGCCCCTATGTACACTCATTCTTTTTGGGCTCACGTGATGAGCATGGCTCATCACAGTCCCTAGTGACCTCCTTCTTCCTACGCTCACGAGATGATCCAGCAAAGGAATCCTGAAAATTTTGACCCATGGATTGGCCTTACCTCTTGGCGACCTGACCTGATATATCCATTTTTTCCACACATATGGTTGCCAATGTGTAGCGTGGATGAGTTGTTGTTGTAAACTTCTCAAGAACATCCTCTTCCTTGTCCGCATAATCATACTCATCCTCGTATAGATAGAAATCATCGAGTTCATCTTACACGTTATGACGTTGATCCACGTCTAAAGGTTCGAACCATGTAGCTCTAAGAAGTAGGAAGACACTCTCCTCAAACATATCGTCATGGATGCCGTATTGGAAAGCAAATAGGTTAACAAAAACTCATGCCGTAAACAATTTTATATCCACATGAAAAATCACAGGACACACATTTTGCAAATATTTTCTTAGTTTTTTACCTCCATTTTTCGAGCTTTTTCTTACAATAAATGAAAATTTGGAAACACTGTAAAACGTAAAAAATGTGGGAAAAGCTGGAAACGAACCCCTTAAAATCTTGCCTTCCATTTTTCTATCAAAGGAAAGAGGACTGTTCAACATGAACAGATTTCTTACTTAATACAATGTTTATACCTTATGAACGATACGAATGCCAAAAAGACATGAACATGCAGCGGCATACAAAAACAAATGTAAAAAGTAGAAAAAGAAAATGGTCCCAAAAAGGGTTGAATGGAAAACAAACCTTCCATATAGTGCCCGATGAACATTCAGAGATTCAAATTGATTCTTACACTGTGGACACTTTGGATGCTCACTATATGAAGCCCAACAAAGGATGCGTGTTACACTGAAAGAGAAACAAAAGGATTACCAGTTAAAAGAATATAAAATAGAACAACAATAGCAGATTGATCTCGCATTTAATTTCATTTCTATAGAACAAAATGCCACTGCCAAACTTCAATGTATTCATAGGACAATATATGTAGATATTTAGATAGAATCAAGCCTAAAAAATCAAAGAGCTTAACCAACAATTGCATACATATTCGTTACCAACCAAGAATATAAAATATCAAATATAGAGTTTTGAAGATGAATTGGGAAAATTGAAGGACACCAAACTTCCACCAATTTTATAGAGGTTATGCCTTACCGATAATGTTAATTACTATATGAAGCCCAACAAAGGATGCGTGTTACACTGAAAGAGAAACAAAAGGATTACTAGTTAAAAGAATATAAAATAGAACAACAATAGCGGATTGATCTCGCATTTAATTTCATTTCTATAGAACAAAATGCCACTGCCAAACTTCAATGTATTCATAGGACAATATATGTAGATATTTAGATAGAATCAAGCCTAAAAAATCAAAGAGCTTAACCAACAATTGCATACATATTCGTTACCAACCAAGAATATAAAATATCAAATATAGAGTTTTGAAGATGAATTGGGAAAATTGAAGGACACCAAACTTCCACCAATTTTATAGAGGTTATGCCTTTCCGATAAGGTTAAATAGTAACACATCAATTCCTGCATTTTCATTTATTTGGTGTTCTAAGTATAAAATATTATATATCAACAACAATTAAGTAATGAGATTGTTTCCCCCCAAGCAACTGGTCAAACTCTCTAAGAAACAAACACAACTGACAAACAAAATGCCAATTTAACATAAACTTTACATATTCAACAAAGCGGGTAAAAGATTCCAGATCCCATTTCTAATCCAATGAGGAGACGCAAATAATTAAAATGAATTATAGCTACGCATCACAAAATAATACAAGGATCTAACAATTTGGGCATGCTATTGATACGAACAGAATTTCAAATAGACTGAAAACTAAAATTAATTAAAATACGAAAATTAAGGAGATAAGGAAGAAGAGAACAAAAATGACATAATTTTCATTATCTAGTTTTGTGTTACAACTGAATTCGCTACCTCTATATATAGTGTTTGCCCTCCACCTTGGGACGGCCCGCTCTACTTCTTATTGGGCTACTCTATTACTCTACACCTATATACTTAATTTGGGCATGTATAAGCTATATAATTCTCTCTACAACACAGAAAAACATTTGATGAAGCAAAAAAAAAAAAAAAAACAAAGACGAAAAGAGGGGGGGGGGGGGTGTGAAAGACAAACCAGTAAGCATGCTCGCAACCTTTTATAAGAGCCGTCTCCTGAAGCACAATTTTATCCAAACAAATCGCACATACTCCATAAGAACTGGAGACAACCTGGCACCCTCCCTTCTTCTCCTCCACATCTTTCAGTTTCTCCTTTACCCAAAACGAGATCCACAACTTAATTCTATCAAGGGCAAAAGAAAGAAAGGAAAAAAGTTTTGATTCGTGGACGAGATCAAACACGAGTTATTTACACCAGTGGCTTGATGTTTTTAAGTTTGTTTAAATTATTGCCTCACCTTTTATTTCGTTCAAAATGGTCCCCGATGTTGGTAGCTTTGTTCAATTGGGTCTCTCATTTTTTATTTTGGGCGAAATGGTCAAACATGTTTGTTACGCTATTCAATTTGGTCTCTAATCTTTTCTTGTTCACTTGGTCCCTCATCATTTTTTTTCAAAATGGTCCCCAGTATTTGTGACTTTATTCAAATTGATCCCTTATATTTTCTTTTGATCAAATTGGTCACTTTTATTTATTTATTTATTTATTTATTTATTTATTAAATTGGTCCCTCGTGGTTCATTTTATGACAAAATTGCTCCCTTATCTTTTAAATTTTTACCTAATTATAGACATCAAATGAGGGGACTAATTTTTCATAATTTAAACACGCGGGACCATTTCGCACAAAAGAAGAAAAATGAGGGTCCAATTTAACAAATATACAACATTAGGGACCATTTTGAACAAAATAAAAAATGAGCGACCACTTTGAACAAACGTAAAGGGATTAATGGTGTAAATAACTCAAGTCAAACGCTAAAATCCAAATTCAAAATCAGATCTAATTTCAAAAGCATACAATAAATTCAACCAAAATGAATCCAAGAGTAATTGTCAACCTAATCTTGGATAAAAGATTTGTTAGCATATAAACAAGATCAAACATCGAAACCCTAATTTATATTCTGATCTACTTTACAAAGAGTACAATAAATTGAACCAAAAAAACCGATAGAATGCTATAGCAAACTAGGAAAAAAACCCAAAAATCATTGCGTACCTAATCAGGAATTAAAGATTATCAACATGTAAACAAGATCGGACACTGAGACCCAGATTCATTTTCAGATCTACTTCACAAAAAATACAACAAATTGAACTTGGCCTTGTTTCGTTTTTTAAGCATGTAACACTTTTTATTCGTTTTCAGGACCCATTATCTTTTCAAGAAAGATTAGCTTTCTTGTTTATTTCCATAAATGTTAGGGATCTTTTTATTATTTCCGTAAGATTTAGGGTATTAAAATGTAAATAACTTTTTTTTTTTTTAAAGAAAGGTTATCGTTCTTGTTTCTTTTTTCTAACATGTTGTACCTTTTATTCCTTTTCAAGACACAACATCTTTTTTATGGAAAAAGCTAAAAGAACACGAGAAAATAAGCATGAGAGGGGATTCAAACCATGGGCACTCGCGTGTATTGGGCACCGCATCCCCATCTGTGCTACCATCCTCTTAGTGATACACTAGGGTAATTAAAGTACTTAAACTTATTATAATAGCGCCACCTCGAGTCCGTTCGTGTCCCATCTTCTCGTGTCGTATAGAAGCATCCCTTTTCTATATACAAATCAAGTATTATGTCCTTTGTCATGTGTGGTATATATTAGTTAGTAGTTGATGTTAGTTAGTTGTATTAGATCTATACTTGTATTTGGAAGGAGTGAAGATTAATTAGCAAGTATGTTGGTGGTTAGGTAGTTAGAGTGACTAGTTATTTTAGAGGTGTAAGGTTTAGATATTTTTGGTGGCTATTGTTTGCCTATTTTTGGTTGTCATTGTAAATATCATTGATGGAAAATGTAATTCCAAGATCATTCCTGTGTAATTCTACTTCTCACCTCCTTCTTGTTTTTCTCTCCTCATCTCATATTCTCTCAAATTCTCTCCCTAACCTTGTGATATTTGGATCATAACATCCTTATTCGTTTCTAAAACTATATTATCCCTTTAAGTTATTTTTTCCTAAATAAATTCAAAGGATTGTGTACGCAAAAGCAACCAGAAAACCAAGATGAATAAGGACGTGACAGTGTAGGAAGAGCTGAATTTGTGCAAATTTAGTGACTGCACAAGAAGATTATGATGATTCTTTGAAATAATTTTTAGAACGTGAACTCTATGTTTGTGTGCTTTTTGTTTTTAAAATTATTTCACTGGTTCGGTTTAAATTATTTCTCAATACAAAATTTAAAATATGATGTCATGTTTTTAGTGTATGACACATTCTTCTAACATGTGGCATCATCATATTATCATATTGATGTCACATTTTTGTAAAATCCCGTTAAGAAATTATCAACAGCTGGATAAAAACATTATTCCATTACACCTAGGGGACTCAAGTTCTAAACCAAAAAATTAATGGACTAAAAAATAATTTCACCCAATTTTTTTGCCCTAACACTTGTACCTATAGTCAAACCTTTTTGTAATAATCATGTTTTACGAGTGCCATTAAAAAATGGGGCTGATTAATGGTGGCCAAAGGGTCGAGTCGATCCTCAGCCTTACCCGACTCTACATGGAAAATGACCCAACCCAGCAGGGGTCGGATTGAATTACGGGTCATGACATGGGTTTGAGCCGTTAAAAATAGGCTGAAAGACCCCTTTAGCGCCCCCCCCCCCCCCCCCCCCCCCCCCCCCCCAAAAAAAAAAAACTCAAGGTTGGACCCACTGTATCTATTAGATTATCCTAATATTAAATACCCTAATACTATAGATCATGAATGCCTAATAAAAGGAATGTATCAATTTTGGTGGGTGAACGGGAAAATACTTTGTCGTGTTGGAAAGTTTTATACCTGATACTACTAACTTTATGGTATGAATTTATATATGATACTAATAGGGGGTACAAGAATAGCATTGAAATACTTTTGATACTATGGAGTAAATAATTTGAAATCCGCCCATATTTTGGCGAATGAGGTGGAAAATACTTTGCTATGTCCAAATTTATTTATCTGTTACTAATAACTATATAGTATCACTTTATATATGATCGTACAGGATACTAAGCTTCGTATTCAACGACGGACACATGTTTTAGGTACTGGGGTGTATGGACATCGCAGCTTTGTTACCCATCGTTAAGAATGCATATGGATCAGTACGAAAAATAAAATGCTTATATATATAATTTATGGTGTGTATTTGCATCACTTATCATTCGTTAGCTGAGTGGTAAGATACACCTCATTCTTTCATGTAGGACGCGTATTCAAGACTTGTTAAAGTGGAAAATGGGCCCCTGAGTTTTATAATTATACACAATATACCCTCTACACTTTCAATTTCATAGAATAGCCTCTTGAACTTTGTAATTAAACACAATATATTTTTGAAATTTGTTAATAAACATAAGAAACCCCTGAGACATTAATAAATTTGAAATTTAAAAAAATTACAAAATTAAAAAATTTGAAAGAAATTATGAAAATATAACTTTTTTGAAAAAAGTTCAAAAAATATAGTAATGTTTTGTAATTTTTGTAAGGTACACTTTAATCATTCACATAGGTCACGTATTCGAGATCTATCAAAAGGAAAAAAATGGCCCCCTAAACCTTACAATTAAACACAATACACCCTCTGCACTTTCATTTTAATAGAATGGCATCTTGAACTTTTCCAATTAAACGCAATGCATCCTCGAACTTTGTTATTAAATATAAGACACCACTGAGACACTAATAAAATTAAAATTAAAAAAATGAAATTAAAAAATTTGAAACAAATTTTGACAAAAATATTTTTTAGCAAAAAGTTTGAAAAATATAGTAACATTTTTTACCTTTGGTTTCTCAACTTTTAAAAATTATTTTTTTGGATTTTATTTTCAAAAATTTAATTTCATATTACTTTTTAATTTTAAATATTAATCTAACTTTGAAATTTATATTTTTATAACTTTAAAATTATATTTTTTAAAAATATTATTACATTTGATCTTATATTTTTTTTTAATAAATTTTTTTCAAAAATATTGTGTTATCTTCTAAACTTAGGATATTATTACTATAAATAATTAAAAAATTATTTTGAGTAAATATTTGAATTCTTATTATGTTTCGCTTAGAAATATAAAGCTCATTTCTTTCGCCTAAGAGTATAGAATCTCTATCTTTTGTATTAAAGTAAAAAATAATTGATTTTTAGTTTGATATATTTTCTTAATTTTTAATTTATTGATGTAGTTTTTTCCAGACTTATAAAAATATTATTATATGTTTCAAAATTTTTCTAATTTTTTTTTCTTAATTCGTTTTAAAATTCAAATTTATAAATGTCTGAGGGGCGAGTTGCTTTCCGTAACAGAGTTTAGGGGATGAATATTCTAAAAGAACAAAGTTCGAGGGTTATTTTTTGAAATTAAAAGTGTAAAGGTTGCATTGTATTTAATTGCAAAGTTCTCAATGCGTGTACTGTGCGTAATAACAAAGTTCAGAGGGTTATTTTATGCAATTAAAATTAAGTATTTTAAAAGTTTTTTAACTTTCTAATAACTATAACAGTTAAAAGTTGTTGTTGTTGTTGTATGTCTATATATGTGTTCATTGTTTTAGCTAAACTGAAAACGCGGCAAATATTACTCAAATTAGGAATGCAAGTATAAAGAAATATGTTCATATTTTATTATTTTTTAAATTGTTATAATATACACAAACACACAAACACAATTATTATTATTTTAAATTATTATTATTATTATTATTTATTTTTATTATAAATATGAACCTCGCATTGTTAAAATTCTAGATCTACCACTATTGGTATTAGTATCACATTTTTATATATGATACTAATTCATGTTGTATGTATTTTTGTTTGGCACACTTTGTCAGCATATTAGTGTTCATTTATTAGGCACTAAGGCACCGGATCCCACTAGATCTCCGATGTTAAGCGTGCCTGGGCGAGAGTAGTGTCAGAATAGGTGACCTTCAAGGAAGTCCTCTTGTCGTCAACCCTAAAAGGTTTGGGGTCTTTGAAAATAGCCTTTCGGAATGGTTACATCCTAAAGGGGTAAGGCTGCGTACATTCTCCCCTCCCAGATCCCACTTATGCGGGAGCCCTTCAGGTACTGGGTCTGTCGTCGTTGTTGTTGTTGTACACTTTGTTAGCATATTGTACAAAATATTTTACAATAGAAGAATATAAATATGTATATATTCAGATTAAGGGAAGTTATCACTTGACTACCCTTAGGTTTGAGCATTTAATATTTAGGTACCCTAATATTCAATATATAAAATGAGCACCTTGCGTTTTAGACGCATTATCACTTAGGTATCATAAAGTTTAAAATTTTGTCAATCAGATAATGTTTTTCAAAAATACGACGAAATTTCGTTAAAAAAAGTTAAAATTTAACATGATTTCAATATATATAATAGTATCTTCATAAAAATCTCATGAATTTTTGCCCAAAAATGTGAAGATGACACATAATATATTGTTATAGGTTTACATCAGTACTCGGTGAATATTTTATCATAATTCGTTGAGTTTTTGATGAAAATATTGGCATTATCTTATATATATTATCATATACATGTATTATATCAATATTTTCTGCAATTAATTGATTACATACTTACAAAATTTATCAAATTTCAAAATAAGGTACCTTGGAGATAAAATATTCAAACCTTAAGGTACCCCATTGTATATATTGAAATATCAGGGTACGTAAATGATAAACGTTCAAACCTCGGGGTATCTAACTGATAATTTCCTTAAGAATAAAACTGGTGCACTTTTATGTCGAAATATAAACTTTAAAAATTAGAAAATTTAGCTAAAAAAAAATTAAAAGTTAGTTCTAAATTTAAAATTTTTTACATACAAAAACTATATATAAATGTATTACCAAAAAATTAAATTCAAAACCCAGAATCTAATCTGCATACAAATTGTTCAAAAAACAAGATGGGTCATGAACTAATATAAATACATTGTAATAACTTAGACGCAACCGTGCAGGTGTGTCTCTCTCAATTTTCTCTCTCTCTCTCTCCTCATCCCTGGTCCCTCCTAATGGCTTGTCGCTCAAGGTCGTCTCTCACTCTTCTCTTACTGTTGTACTAGCGCGCACGTCTCTTACACTCTCTCTCTTGTGTTTTGGTTTTCGAATTTGGTTTCTTTTTAATTTGTTGTACTTTCTTGCGTTTTTCTATTTGAAATTAGGAATTAGTTTGGAGTTTGTTTGCATAGAGAGAGGAAGAGTGAGAAATTAGAATTTGGGATTTAAGGATTGAACTTGAGGCTTGTATATATGAAATTAAAAATTCAGTTTGCTAGCTTTAAGCCTTTTTGATAGGTTTGATGTGATTATGAAGTCATTTGTTGATATAAAATTGGAGTATTTTGCTTGTTTGCCAATTGGGTTAAGAGTGTAAAAAAGAAGGTTAGGGTTTTATTTTCATATATTTCTTGCAGATTGTGCTATATATATAAAACTCGGTTCTTGTTTTAGTGTAATGTAAAATCATACATATTTTAATATAATTGATGCAGTTTCTAGGTTCAATTCAAAATAAATAATAAAAAATTGGAAAATTATATATATGTATAATATATAATTACGAATAATATAAATATGAAAATATATATGGGGGTATCAAAGCAAAATATATTAATTAAAAATTAGCATTTAATTGAATCATGTACAAAGAAAGGCAACAAAAACAAAAGGAGAAAATTAATTATAACATTATTGTTTAAAAGTGCTAAGGGCAAGAACCAACCCACCACCCCCACCACGCCACAGCTAGCAGCTAGCAGCCCGCAACCAACCAACAGCTAAGAGCGGGCCTAGGCCACAAGGCGTCATTGCTGCCGACAAGTGTATCGGATTGGGGTTCCTCGGAAACAGCTTCCATTCTGGGCAGCCCGGGAAGGGGGATGGTTGCGTACATCAACCCCCCCAGACCTTGCTGATGCAGGAGCCCTTTGAGGCACTGGGCTGCAGTTGGTGTTGTTTGAAAGTGCTTGGACTGTTAAGCATTTAAGAATTGCGCCAAAACAAAGAAGCACTTAAAAAGACAAACCTAACAATGAAGCCGCCTAGAATCAAACACGCAACCAACTAAGGGTGGTAAGACATTCTTACCACTAAACAAACAAGGCAAATGATGCTGCGGGGTCACTTTACTTCTATGTAATTAGCATATTTTGTAACATCATGTATTGATCAGTGTTTTTCCTTTTTGCTGGCACAATGTCAGAATGAGAGTTGGAGCTTTTTTACGATTTCTTGGAGGATACTTTGGATTAATTCTGTGGAGTTTAGTTGCTGATTATTATGATTTTGGATTTGGATTATGATTTTAGATTATGGATATGAGACATTAATCATTGAATTTGCTTATTTATTATTTAGTTTTGTGATGGATTCGTTGAGCAGATTTCTTAGGTATCAATACATAGTTTCTTTTTTATGCCATATGTCACATGAAAGGTTATGTAGTATTTTCGGAAATATTTTGGGTTGGAACATCGAATGCTTTTGATATGGTATGGAAATATCTTCTTTGATTCCTATAATACCTTCTGGTTTTGAAAAATATATGATGCAAATGATATTTATTGCATTGAAACTTTTTGTTCAATACTATTGGGTTAACTTTTGGTAGCAGTAACAATGCGAGACTAATGAAATTAATAGTATCGAAAATAGTATTCGATAATATTAAGTGAAACTCCAACATCTAAAACAATCCGAGACTAATGACATTAATAGTATAGCAACTACTATTCTATATTTTTAGGTCATCAATTAATAGTATTGAAAATACTATCCGATATTATAAGATGAGCTATTAGTAGTATCGAAAAACAATATCCGATACTATTAGGTGAGCTATTAATAGTATCGAAAATACCATCCAATACTATTAGGTAAGCTGTGAATAGTACTGAAAAATTGTATCTAATACTATTAGGTGAACCTTCAGCGTTAGTAACAATCCAAGGCAATAACATTAATACTATCGTAAAAATTTTCCGATACTTTTAGCTGAACTTTTGGTATCAGTAATATTCTGTTGCAGCATCTTATGCAAAAGAGTTATCCGATACTATTGCCTTCTACCCTATAGTAATAGATGTTGTTTTCTAACACCAACCCTTTAGTGTCGCCAGAATTAGTATCGGAATGGTATCAGATCGAATTTCCGATACTATAGATTCACAGTATCGAAAAAATGGCCTTCAATGCCGATTAATTTTCAACACTTGCAGTGACTGTAATCTTGGAAATTTTGACCTATATACTAGTCTTCACTCCTGGCAACTTGCCCCGATATGTTCTTTATTTCCCCACCTAGGGGTGCTAATGTGGAGTGTGTATGAGTTGTTAAAGTAAACTTCGTCAAGATCATCCTCATCCTAGTCAAACATAATCATACTCATCATCATATCGATAGAAGTCATCTAGTTCACCGTACATGTCATAACATTGGTGCATGACTAAAAGTTTGACCAAAAAAAGAATTGCATGGCTCTAAAAAGTAGGATGATACTCTCCTTAAAATATCGTCGGTGCTTCATGGTTATAAGCCATTTTTTTTTTAATTACAAAGTCTAAAAGATGCTAAATCGAAGCATATATCCTGAATCAAATAAAAAATTATTAGCACAACAAGAATCATTTACATGGGGAACGCATTCAAAGGAATCAACGAAGGAAAGTCATTGCAATTTATATGGGAATGCAATCAAAGAATTTATATAATAGTTTACATTAAAGACATGGCTTTGTTATGCACCCATAAATTGTCAGTTAACTACGTTCCTATACTGTCTACTATCACATTATTTTTCCAATTTGGAACTTTAAAAGGTACAGTATATGTACAACAGATAGTAGTAACAAAACAAGCATGGCTGAAAAGCTCATTTGTATTTTTCTTATCGTTGCTTCCTACCCAACCTAACGAAATGTTGTTCACGCCTTACTGCTTGCAACCTTATTAGCAGCTTCACGCTTTAGCGCCCTCTTTGCACGTCGCCCCTATGTCCACTCATTCTTTTTGGGCTCACATGATGAGCATGGCTCATCACGGTCCCCAGCGACCTCCTTCTTCCTACGCTCACGAGATGATCCAGCAAAGGAATCCTGGAAATTTGACCCTTGGATTGGCCTTACCTCTTGGCGACCTGACCTGATATATCCATTTTTTCCACACCTACGGTTGCCAATGTGGACCGTGGATGAGTTGTTGATGTAAACTTCATCAAGATCATCCTCTTCCTTGTCCGCATAATCATACTCATCCTTGTATAGATAGAAATCATCTAGTTCATCTTACACGTTATGACGTTGATCCACGTCTAAAGGTTCGAACCATGTAGCTCTAAGAAGTAGGAAGACACTCTCCTCAAACATATCGTCATGGATGCTGCATTGGAAAGCAAATAGGTTAACGAAAACTCATGTCGTAAACAATTTTATATCCATATGAAAAATCACAGGACACACATTTTGCAAATATTTTCTTAGTTTTTTACCTCCATTTTAAGAGCTTTTTCTTACAGTAAACGAAAACTTGGAAACACTGTAAAACTTAGAAAATGTGTTAAAAGCCGGAAACGAACCCCGTAAAATCTTGTCTTCCATTTTTCTATCAAAGGAAAGAGGACTGTTCAACATGAACAGATTTCTTACTTAATACAATGTTTATACCTTATGAACGATACGAATGCCAAAAAGACATGAACATGCAGTAGCATACAAAAAGAAATGTAAAAAGTGCAAAAAGAAAATGGTCCCAAAAAGGGTTGAATGGAAAACAAACCTTCCATATAGTGCCCGATGAACATTCAGAGATTCAAATTGATTCTTACACTGTGGACACTTTGGATGCTCACTATATGAAGCCCAACAAAGGATGCATGTTACACTGAAAGAGAAACAAAAGGATTACCAGTTAAAAGAATATAAAATAGAACAACAATAGCAGATTGATCTCGCATTTAATTTCATTTCTATAGAACAAAATGCCACTGCCAAACTTCAATGTATTCATAGGACAATATATGTAGATATTTAGATAGAATCAAACCTAAAAAGTCAAAGAGCTTAACCAACAATTGCATACATATTTGTTACCAAACAAGAATATAAAATATCAAATATAGAGTTTTGAAGATGAATTGGGAAAATTAAAGGACACCAAACTTCCACCAATTTTATAGAGGTTATGCCTTGCCGATAATGTTAAGTAACACTTCAATTCCTGCATTTTCATTTATTTGAGTGTTCTAAGTATAAAATATTATACATCAACAACAATTAAGTAATGAGATTGTTTCCCCCCAAGCAACTGGTCAAACTCTCTAAGAAACAAACACAACTGACAAACAAAATGCCAATTTAACAAAAACTTTACATATTCAACAAAGCGGGTAAAATATTCCAGATCCCATTTCTAATCCAATAAGGAAACACAAATAATTAAAATGAATTACAGCTACGCATCACAAAATAATACAAGGATCTACCAATTTGGGCATGCTATTGATACGAACAGAATTTCAAATAGACTGAAAACTAAAATTAATT
The DNA here is from genome assembly GCA_018398585.1 of Simmondsia chinensis. Taxonomy (NCBI): domain Eukaryota; kingdom Viridiplantae; phylum Streptophyta; class Magnoliopsida; order Caryophyllales; family Simmondsiaceae; genus Simmondsia; species Simmondsia chinensis. Next base: position 11,974,845 of record JAGTTD010000014.1, read on the forward strand.
AAAATACGAAAATTAAGGAGATAAGGAAGAAGAGAACAAAAATGACATAATTTTCATTATCTAGTTTGTGTTACAACTGAATTCGCTACCTCCATATATAGTGTTTGCCCTCCTCCTTGGGTCGGCCCGCTCTACTTCTTATTGGGCTACTCCATTACTCTACACCTATATACTTAATTTGGGCATGTATAAGCTATATAATTCTCTATATAACACAGGAAAACATTTGATGAAGCAAAAAAAAAACAAAGAAGAAAAAGAGGAGGGGGGGGGGGGGGGGGGGAGGGAGAAGACAAACCAATAAGCATGCTCGCAACCTTTTATAAGAGCCGTCTCCTGGAGCACAATTTTATCCAAACAAATCGCACATACTCCATAAGAACTGGAGACAACCTGGCACCCTCCCTTCTTCTCCTCCACATCTTTCAATTTCTCCTTTACCCAAAACGAGATCCACAACTTAATTATATCAAGGGCAAAAGAAAGAAAGGAGAAAAGTTTTGATCTGTGGACGAGATCAAACACGAGTTATTTACACCAGTGGCCTGTTGTTTTTAAGTTTGATTAAATTAATGCCTCATCTTTTATTTCGTTCAAAATGGTTCCCGATGTTGGTAGCTTTGTTCAAATGGGTCTCTCATTTTTTATTTTGGACGAAATTGTCAAACATGTTTGATACTCTATTCAATTTGGTCTCTAATCTTTTCTTGTCCACTTGGTCCCTTATGATTTTTTTTCAAAATGGTCCCCAGTATTCGTGACTTTGTTCAAATTGGTCCCTTATATTTTTTTTTGATCAAATTGGTCACTTTTATTTATTTATTTATTTTTTTTATGAAATTGGTCCCTCGTGTTTCATTCTATGACAAAATTGCTCCCTTATATTTTAAATTTGTACCTAATTATAGACATCAAACGAGGGGACTAATTTTTCATAATTTAAACACGCGAGACCATTTCGCACAAAAGAAGAAAAACGAGGGTCCAATTTAACAAAGATACAAACATTAGGGGCCATTTTGAATAAAATAAAAAATGAACGACCAATTTGAACAAACGTAAAGGGATTAATGGTGCATATATCTCAAGTCAAACGCTGAAATCCAAATTCAAAATCAGATCTAATTTCAAAAGCATACAATAAATTCAACCAAAATGAATCCAAGAGTAATTGTCAACCTAATCTTGGATAAAAGATTTGTTAGCATATAAACAAGATCAAACATCGAAACCCTAATTTATATTCTGATCTACTTTACAAAGACTACAATAAATTGAACCAAAAAAACGGATAGAATGTTGTAGAAAACTGGGAAAAAAACCCAAAAATCATTGCGTACCTACACAGGAATTAAAGATTATCAACATGTAAACAAGATCGGACACGAGACCCAAATTCATTTTCAGATCTACGTCACAAAAAATACAACAAATTGAACTTGGCCTTGTTTCATTTTTTAAACATGTTACACTTTTTATTCGTTTTCAGGGCCCATTATCTTTTCAAGAAAGATTAGCTTTCTTGTTCATTTCCATAAGTGTTAGGGATCTTTTTATTATTTCCGTAAGATTTAGGTTATTAAAATGTAAATAACATTTGTTTTTTTTAAGAAAGGTTATCGTTCTTGTTTCTCCTTTCTAACATGTTGCAGCTTTTATTCCTTTTCGAGACACAACATCTTTTTTCATGGAAAAAGCTAAAAGAACACGAGAAAATAAGCATGAGAGGGGATTCAAACCACGAGCACTTGCGTGTATTGGGCACCACATCCCCATCTGTGCTACCATCCTCTTAGTGATACACTAGGGTAAATAAACTACTTAAACTTATTATAATAGCGCCACCTCGAGTCCGTTCGTGTCCTATCTTCTCGTGACGTATAGAAGCGTCCCTTTTTTTCATACAAAGCAAGTATTATGTCCTTTTTCATGTGTGGTATATATTAGTTAGTAGTTGATATTAGTTAGTTGTATTAGATCTATACTTGTATTTGGAAGGAGTGAAGATTAATTAGCAAGTATGTTGGTGGTTAGGTAGTTAGAGTGACTAGATATTTTAGAGGCGTAAGGTTTAGATATTTTTGGTGGCTGTTGTTTGCCTATTTTTGGTTGTCATTGTAGATATCATTGATGGAAAAGGTAATTGCAAGATCATTCGTATGTAATTCTACTTCTCACCTCCTTCTTGTTTTTCTCTTCTCATCTCATATTCTCTCAAATTCTATCCCTAACCTTGTCATATTCTCTCTTCATTATCTAGTTGTGTTACAACTGAATTCGCTACCTCTATATATAGTGTTTGCCCTCCTCCTTGGGTCGGCCCGCTCAACTTCTTGTTGGGCTACTCCATTAATCTACACCTATATACTTAATTTGGGCATGTATAAGCTATATAATTCTCTATATAACACAGAAAAACATTTGATGAAGCAAAAAAAAACAAAGAAGAAAAGAGAAGGGGGGGGGGGGGGGGGGTGAAAGACAAACCAGTAAGCATGCTCGTAACCTTTTATAAGAGCCGTCTCCTGGAGCACAATTTTATCCAAACAAATCGCACATACTCCATAAGAACTGGAGGGAACCTGGCACCCTCCCTTCTTCTCCTCCACATCTTTCAGTTTCTTTTTTACCCAAAGCAAGATCCACAACTTAATTATGTCAAGGGCCAAAGAAAGAAAGGAAAAAAGATTTGATTCGTGGACGAGATCAAACGCGAGTTATTTACACCAGTGGCCTGATGTTTTTAAGTTTGTTTAAATTAATGCCTCATCTTTTATTTCGTTCAAAATGGTCCCCGATGTTGGTAGCTTTGTTCAAATGGGTCTCTCATTTTTTATTTTGTGCGAAATGGTCAAACATGTTTGTTACTCTATTCAGTTTGGTCTCTAATCTTTTCTTGTTCACTTGGTCCCTCATAATTTTTTTTCAAAAGGGTCCCCAGTATTCATGACTTTGTCCAAATTGGTCCCTTATATTTTCTTTTGATCAAATTGGTCACTTTTATTTATTTATTTATTTTTTTTATTAAATTGGTCCCTCGTGTTTCATTCTATGACAAAATTGCTCCCTCATATTTTAAATTTGTACCTAATTATAGACATCAAATGAGGGGAATAATTTTTCATAATTTAAACACGCGAGACCATTTCGTACAAAAGAAGAAAAATGAGGGTCCAATTTAACAAAGATACAAACATTAGGGACCATTTTGACCAAAATAAAAAATGAGCGACCAATTTAAACAAACGTAAAAGGATTAATGGTGTAAATAACTCAAGTCTAACGTTGAAATCCAAATTCAAAATTAGATCTAATTTCAAAAGCATACAATAAATTCAACCAAAATGAATCCAAGAGTAATTGTGAACCTAATCTTGGATAAACGATTTGTTAGCGTATAAACAAGATCAAACATCGAAACCCTAATTTATATTCTGATCTACTTTACAAAGAATACAATAAATTGAACCAAAAAAACCAATAGAATGCTATGGAAAACTGGGAAAAAAACCCAAAAATCATTGCGTACCTACTCAGGAATTAAAGATTCTCAACATGTAACCGAGACCCAAATTCATTTTCAGATCTACTTCACAAAAAATACAACAAATTGAACTTGGCCTTGTTTCATTTTTTAAACATGTCACACTTTTTATTGGTTTTCAGGACACATTATCTTTTCAAGAAAGATTAGCTTTCCTGTTTATTTCCATAAATGTTAGGGATCTTTTTATTATTTCCGTAAGATTTAGGGTATTAAAATGTAAATAATATTTGTTTTTTTTAAGAAAGGTTATCGTTCTTCTTTCTTTTTTCTAACATGTTGCACCTTTTATTCCTTTTCGAGACAGAACATCTTTTTCATGGAAAAAGCTAAAAGAACACGAGAAAACAAGCATGAGAGGGGATTCAAACCACGGGCACTTGCGTGTATTGGGCACCGCATCCCCATCTGTGCTACCATCCTCTTAGTGATACACTAGGGTAAATAAAGTACTTAAACTTATTATAATAGCGCCACCTCGAGTCCGTTCGTGTCCCATCTTCTCGTGAGGTATAGAAGCGTCCCTTTTTTATATACAAAGCAAGTATTATGTCCTTTGTCATGTGTGGTATATAATAGTTAGTAGTTGATATTAGTTAGTTGTATTAGATCTATACTTGTATTTGGAAGGAATGAAGATTAATTAGCAAGTATGTTGGTGGTTAGGTAGTTAGAGTGACTAGATATTTTAGAGGTGTAAGGTTTAGATATTTTTGGTGGCTGTTGTTTTCCTATTTTCTATTGTGTCATTGTAAATATCGTTGATGGAAAAGGTAATTGCAAGATCATTCCTGTGTAATTCTACTTCTCACCTCCTTCTTGTTTTTCTCTTCTCATCTCATATTCTCTCAAATTCTATCCCTAACCTTGTGATATTCGGATCATAAAATCCTTATTCATTTCTAAAACTATATTATCCTTTTAAGTTATTTTTTTGCTAAATAAATTCAAAGGATTGTGTACACAAAAGCAACCAGAAAACCAAGATGAATAAGAAGGTGATAGTGTAGGAAGAGCTGAATTTGTGCAAATTCAGTGAGTGCACAAGAAGATTATGATGATTCTTTGAAATAATTTTTAGAACATGAACTCTAAGTTTGTGTGTTTTTTGTTTTCAAAATTATTTCACTGGTTCGGTTTAAATTATTTCTCAATACAAAATTAAAAATATGATGTCATGTTTTTAGTGTATGACACGTTCTTCTAACATGTGGCATCATCATATTATCATATTGATGTCACATTTTTGTAAAATCCAGTTAAGAAATTATCAACAGTTGGATAAAAACATTATTCCATTACAACTAGGGGACTCAAGTTGTAAACCAAAAAATTAATGGACTAAAAAATAATTTCACCCAATTTTTTTGCCCTAACACTTGTACCTTATGGTCAAACCTTTTTGTAATAATCATGTTTTACGAGTGCCATTAAAAAATGGTGCTGATTAAAGGTGGCAAACGTGTCGAGTCGATCCCCAACCTTACCCGACTCTACATGGAAAATGACCCAACCCAGCTGGGGTCGGATTGGATTACGGGTCATGACGCGGGTCTGAACCGTTAAAAATAGGCTGAAAGCCCCCTTTAGCCCTGCCCCCACAAAAAAAAACGCAAGGTTGGACCGACTATACCAATTTGATTATCCTAATATTAAATACCCTAGCACTATAGATCATGAATACCTAATAAAAGGAATGTATCAATTTTGGTGCGTGGACGGGAAAATACTTTGTCGTGTTGGAAAGTTTTATACCTGATACTACTAACTTTATGGTATGAATTTATATATGGTACTAATACGGGGTACAAGAATAGCATTGAAATACTTTTGATAATATTGAGTTAATAATTTGAATTCCTCCCATATTTTGGCGAATGAGGTGGAAAATACTTTGCTATGTCGAAATTTATTTATCTGTTACTAATAACTATATAGTATCAGTTTATATATGATAGTACCGGATACTAAGCTTCGTATTCAACGACGGACACATGTTTTAGGTACTAGGGTGTATGGACATCGCAGCTTTGTTACCCATCGTTAAGAATGTATATGGATCGGTACGAAAAATAAAACGCTTATATATATATGGTGTGTATTGGCATCACTTATCATTCATTAGCTGAGTGGTAAGATACACCTCATTCTTTCATGTACGACGCGTATTCAAGACTTGTTAAAGTGGAAAATGGGCCCCTGAGTTTTATAATTATACACAATATACCCTCTGCACTTTCAATATCATAGAATAGCCTCTTAAACTTTGCAATTAAATACAATATATTTTCAAACTTTGTTAATAAACATAAGATACCCCTGAGACATTAATAAATTTGAAATTTAAAAAAATTACAAAATTAAAAAATTTGAAAGAAATTATGAAAATATAACTTTTTTGAAAAAAGTTCAAAAAATATAGTAATGTTTTGTAATTTTCGTAAGGTACACTTTATTCATTCATGTAGGTCACATATTCGAGACCTACTAAAAGGAAAAAATGGAACCCTAAACCTTACAATTAAACACAACACACCCTCGGCACATTCAATTTAATAGAATGGCACCTTGAACTTTTCCAATTAAACGTAATGCATCCTCGAACTTTGTTATTAAATATAAGACACCTCTGAGACATTATTAAAATTAAAATTAAAAAAATGAAATTAAAAAAATTGAAACAAATTTTGACAAAAATATTTTTTTCCAAAAGGTTTGAAAAATATAGTAACATTTTTTAACTTTGGTTTTTCAACTTTTAAAAATTATTTTTTTAGATTTTATTTTCAAAAATATAATTTCATATTAATTTTTAATTTTAAATATTAATCTAACTTTGAAATTTATGTTTTTATAACTTTAAAATTATATTTTTTAAAAATATTATTACATTTTAACTTATATTTTTTTTTAAAACAAATTTTTCAAAAATATTGCATTATCTTCTAAACTTAGGATATTATTACTATAAATAATTAAAAAATTATTTCGTGTAAATATTTGAAATCTTATTACGTGTCGCTTAGAAATATAAAGCTCATTTCTCTCGCCTAAGAGTATAGAATTTCTATCTTTTGTATAAAAGTAAAGAATAATTGATTTTTAATTTGATATATTTTCTTAATTTTTAATTTATTGATGTAATTTTTTTCCAGACTTATAAAAATACTATTATATGTTTCAAAATTTTTCTAATTTTTTTCCTTAATTCATTTTAAAATTCAAATTTATAAATGTCTGAGGGGTGAGTTTCTTTTCATAACAAAGTTTAGTGAATGAATTGTCTACAATAACAAAGTTCGAGGGTTATTTTTTGAAATTAAAAGTATAGAGGATGCATTATATTTAATTGCAAAGTTCTCAATGTGTGTATTGCGTGTAACAACAAAGTTCAGAGGGTTATTTTATAAAATTAAAATTAAGTATTTTAAAATTTTTTTTGCTTTCTAATAACTATAACATTGAAATTAAATTCTACTATTAATATAATTTTTTTTTTTGACATGTCTATATATGTGTTCATTGTTTCAGCTAAACTGAAAACGCGGCAAATATTACTCAAATTAGGAATGCAAGTATAAAGAAATATGTTCATAGTTTATTATTTTTTAAATCGCTATAATATACACAAACACACAAACACAATTATTATTATTTAAAATTTTTATTATTATTATTTATTTTTATCATAAATATGAACCTCGCATCGTTAAAATTCTAGATCTACCACTATTGGTATTAGTATCACATTTTGATATGTGATACTATTTCATGTTGTATGTATTTTTGTTTGGCACACTTTGTTAGCATATTAGTGTTCATGTACTAGGCACTAAGGCACCGGATCCCACTAGATCTCCGATGTTAAACGTGCTTGGGCGAGAGTAGTGCCAGAATGGGTGACCTTCTAGGAAGTTCTCTTGTCGTCAACCCTAAAAGGTTTGGGGTCTTCGGAAATAGCCTTTCGGAATGGTTACATCCTCAAGGGTTAAGGCTGCGTACATTATCCCCTCCCAGATCCCGCTTATGCGGGAGCCCTTCAGGTACTGGGTCTGTTGTTGTTGTTATACACTTTGGTAGCATATTGTACAAAATATTTTACAATAGAAGAATATAAATGTGTATATATTAAGATTAAAGGAAGTTATCACTTGACTACCCTTAGGTTTGAGCATTTAAAATTTAGGTACCCTTATATTTTAATATATAAAATGAGTACCTTGAGTTTTAGACGCATTATCACTTAGGTATCATGAAGTTTAAAATTTTGTCAATCAGATAATTTTTTTTTCAAAAATTCGATAAATTTCTGTTAAAAAAAGTTGAAATTTAACATGATTTCAATATATATATTTGTATCTTCATAAAAATCTCATGAATTTTTGCCAAAAAATGTGAAGAGGAAACATAATATATTGTTGTAGGTTTACATCAGTACTCGGTGAATATTTTATCATAATTCGTTGATTTTTGATGAAAATATTGGCATTATCTTATATATATATATATTATCATATACATGTATTATATCAATATTTTCTGGAATTAATTGATTACATAAAAAATTTTTCAAATTTCAAAATAAGGTACCTTGGAGATAAAATATTCAAACCTTAAGGTACCCCATTGTATATATTGAAATATCAGGGTACGTAAATGATAAATGTTCAAGCCTCGGGGTATCTAACTGATAATTTCCTTAAGAATAAAACTGGTGCACTTTTATATCGAAGTATAAACTTTAAAAATTAGAAAATTTTGCAAAAGAAAAAATAAAAGTTAGTTCTAAATTTAAAATTTTTTACATACAAAAACTATATATAAATTTATTACCAAAAAAATAAATTAAAAACCAAGAACCTAATCTGCATACAATTTGTTCAAAAGACAAGATGCGTCATGAATTAATATAAATACATTGTAATAATTTAGACGCAACAGTGCAGGTGTGTCTCTCTCAATTTTGTCTCTCTGTCTCTCTCCTCATCCCTGGTCCCTCTTAATGGCTTGTCGCTCAAGGTCGTCTCTCACTCTTCTCTTACTGTTGTACTCGCGTGCAGGTCTCTTACACTCTCTCTCTTGTGTTTTGGTTTTTGAATTTGGTTTCTTTTTAATTTGTTGTACTTTCTCGTGTTTTTCTATTTGAAATTGGGAATTTGTTTGGAATTTGTTTGCATAGAGAGAGGAAGAGTGAGAAATTAGAATTTGGGATTTAAGGATTGAACTTGGAGCTTGTATATATGAAATTAAAAATTCAGTTTGCTTGCTTTAAGCCTTTTTGATAGGTTCAATGTGATTATGAAGTCATTTGTTGATATAAAATTAGAGTATATTGCTTGTTTGCCAATTGGGTTAAGAGTGTAAAAAAGAAGGTTAGGGTTTTATTTTCATATATTTCTTGCAGATTGTGCTATATATATAAAACTCGGTTCTTGTTTTAGTGTAATGCAAAATTATACATATTTTAATGTAATTGATGCAATTTCTAGGTTCAATTCAAAATAAATAATAAAAAATTAGAAAATAACATATATGTATAATATATAATTACAAATAATATAAATGTGAAAATATAAATGGATGTATCGAAGCAAAATATATTAATTAAAAAATTAGCATTTTATTGAATCATGTAAAAAGAAAAGCAACAAAAACCAAAGGAGAAAATTAATTATAAAATTATTGTTTAAAAGTGCTAAGAGCAAGAACCAACCCCCCACCACCACCACCACGCCACAACTAGCAGCGAGCAACCAACCAACAGCTAAGAGCGGGCCTAGGCTGCAAGGCGTCATTGCCGCCGACAAGTGTATCGGGTTGGGGGTCCTCGGAAACAGCCTCCCTTCAGGGCAGCCCCGGAAGGGGGAAGGTTGCGTACATCCACCCCCCCAGACCCTGCTGATGCAGAAGCCCTTTGAGGCACTGGGCTACTGTTGTTATTGTTTAAAAGTGCTTGGAGTGGTAAGCATTTAAGAATTGCGCCAAAACAAAGAAGCATTTAAAAAGATAAACCCAACAATGAAGCCGCCTGGATTCAAACACACAACCAACTAAGGGTGGTAAGACATTCTTACCACTAAACCAACAGGGCAAACGATGCTGCGGGGTCGCTTTACTTCCATGTAATTAGTATATTTTGTAACATCATGTATTGGTCAGTGTTTTTCTTTTTGTTGGCACAATGTCAAAATGAGAGTTGGAGCTTTTTTACGATTTCTTGGAGGAAACTTTGGATTAATTCTTTGGAGTTTAGATGCTGATTATTATGATTTTGCATTTGGATTATGATTTTAGATTATGGATATGAGACATTAATCATTGAATTCGCTTATTTATTATTTAGTTTTGTGATGGATTCGTTGAGCATATTTTTTTGGTATCAATACGTAGTTTCGTTTTTATGCCATATGTCACGTGAAAGGTTATGTAGTATTTTTGGAAATATTTGGGGTTAGAACGTCGAATGCTTTTGATATGGTGTGGAAATATCTTCTTTGATTCCTATACTACCTTCTGGTTTCGAAAAATATATGATGCATATGATGTTTATAGCATTAAAACTTTTTGTTCAATACTATTGGGTTAACTTTTGGTAACGAAAACAATGCGAGACTAATGAAAATAGTAGTATCAAAAATAGTATCCAATAATATTAAGTGAAACTCCAACATCTAAAACAATCCGAGACTAATGATATTAATAGTATAGCAACTACTATTCTATATTTTTAGGTCATTAATTAATAGTATCGAGAATATTATCCGATATTATCAGATGAGCTATTAGTAGTATCGAAAAACAATATCCGATACTATTAGGTGAGCTATTAATAGTATCGAAAATACCATCCAATATTATTAGGTAAGCTATGAATAGTACTGAAAAATTGTATCTAATACCATTAGGTGAACCTTCAGCGTCAGTAACAATCCGAGGCAATAACATTAATAGTATCGTAAAAATTATCTGATACTTTTAGCTGAACTTTTGGTATCAGTAATATTCTTTTGCAGCATCTGATGCAAAAGAGTTATCCGATACTATTGCCTTCTACCCTTTAGTAACGGATGTTGTTTTCTAACACCAACCCTTTAGTGTCGCCAGAATTAGTATCAAAAAGGTATCAGATCGAATTTCCAATACTATAGATTTAGAGTATCGGAAAAATGGCCTTCAATGCTGATTAGTTTTCGACACCGAAGGGCATTTTTCTTGTAGTGACTGTAATCTTGGAAAATTTGACCTATGTACTAGTCTTCACTCCTGGCAACTTGCCCTGATATGTTCATTATTTCCCCACCTAGGGGTGCTAATGTGGAGTGCGTACGAGTTGTTAAAGTAAACTTTGTCAAGATCATCCTCATCCTAGTCAACATAATCATACTCATCATCATATAGATAGAAGTCATCTAGTTCACCGTACATGTCATAACATTGGTGCATGACTAAAAGTCTGACCAAAAAAAGAATTGTGTGGCTCTAAAAAGTAGGATGATACTCTCCTTAAAATATAGTCGGTGCTTCATGGTTATAAGCTAATTTTTTTTTTTTTAATTACAAAGTCTAAAAGATGCTAAATCTAAGCGTATATCCTGAATCAAATCAAAAATTATTAGCACAACAAGAATCACTTACATGGGGAACGCATTCAAAGGAATCAATGAAGGAAAGTCATAGCAATTTATGGGAATGCAATCAAAGAATTTACATAATAGTTTACATTAAAGACAAGGCTTTGTTATGCAACCATAAATTGTCAGTTTACTACGTTTCTATACTGTCTACTATCACATTATTTTTCCAATTTGGTACTTTAAAGGGTATAGTATATGTACAATAGATAGTAGCAACAAAACAAGCATGGCTGAAAAGCTCATATGTATTTTTCTTATCGTTGCTTCCTACCCAACCTAACGAAATGTTGTTCACGCCTTACTGCTTGCAACCTTATTAGCAGCTTCACGCTTTAGTGCCCTTTTTGCACGTCGCCCCTATGTACACTGTTCTTTTTGGGCTCACGTGAAGAGCATGGCTCATCACAGTCCCTAGTGACCTCCTTCTTCCTGCGCGCACGAGATGATCCAGCAAAGGAGTCCTGGAAATTTGACCCATGGATTGGCCTTACCTCTTGGTGACCTGACCTGATATATCCATTTTTTTCCACACCTACGGTTGCCAATGTGGAGCGTGGATGAGTTGTTGATGTAAACTTCATCAAGATCATCCTCTTCCTCGTCCGCATAACCATACTCATCCTTGTATGGATAGAAGTCATCTAGTTCATCTTACACGTTATGACATTGATCCACGTCTAAAGGCTCGAATCATGTAGCTTTAAGAAGTAGGAAGACACTCTCCTCAAACATATCGTCATGGATGCCGCATTGTATATCCATTTGAAAAATCATAGGACACTCATTTTCCAAATATTTTCTTAGTTTTTTACCTCCATCTTCCGAGTTTTTTCTTACAGTAAACGAAAACTTGGAAACACTGTAAAACATAGAAAATGTGGGAAAAGCTGGAAACGAACCCCTTAAAATCTTGCCTTCCATTTTTCTATCAAAGGACATGAACAAATTTCTTACTTAATACAATGTTTATACCTTATGAATGATACGAATGCCAAAAAGACATGACCATGCAGCAGCATACAAAAACAATTGTAAAAAGGGCAAAAAGAAAATGGTCCCAAAAAGGGTTGAATGGAAAACAAACCTTCCATATAGTGCCCGATGAACATTCGGAGATTCAAATTTATTCTTACACTGTGGACACTTTGGATGCTCACTATATGAAGCCCAACAAAGGATGCGTGTTACACTGAAAGAGAAACAAAAGGATTACCAGTTAAAAGAATATAAAATAGAACAACAATAGCAGATTGATCTCGCATTTAATTTCATTTCTATAGAACAAAATGCCTCTTCCAAACTTCAATGTATTCATAGGACATTATATGTAGATATTTAGATAGAATCAAGCCTAAAAAATCAAAGAGCTTAACCAACAATTGCATACATATTCGTTACCAACAAAGGACATAAAATATCAAATATAGAGTTTTGAAGATGAATTGGGAAAATTGAAGGACACCAAACTTCCACCAATTTTATAGAGGTTCTGCCTTACCCCTAATGTTAAGTAACACTTCAATTCCTGCATTTTCATTTATTTGAGTGTTCTAAGTATAAAATATTATACATCAACAACAACTAAGTAATGAGATTGTTTCCCCCCAAGCAACTGGTCAAACTCTCCAAGAAACAAACACAACTGACAAAAAAAATGCAAATTTAACATAAACTTTACATATTCAACAAAGCGGGTAAAAGATTCCAGATCTCATTTCTAATCCAATAAGGAGACGCAAATAATTAAAATGAATTACTGCTACGCATCACAAAATAATACAAGGATCTAACAATTTGGGCATGCTATTGATACGAGCAGAATTTGAAATAGACAGAAAACTAAAATTAATTAAAATACGAAAATTAAGGAGATAAGGAAGAAGAGAACAAAACTGACATAATTTTCATTATCTAGTTTGTGTTACAACTGAATTCGCTACCTCTATATATAGTGTTTGCCCTCCTCCTTGGGTCGGCCCGCTCTACTTCTTATTGGGCTACACTATTACTCTACACCTATATACTTAATTTGGGCATGTATAAGCTATATAATTCTCTATATACCATAGAAAAACATTTGATGAAGCAAAAAAAAAAATCAAAGAAAAAGGAGGGGGGGGGTGGGGGGGGGGGGGGGGGGGGGGGGGGGGGGGGGGGGGGGGGGGGGGGTTTGAAGCACAATTATATAATTCTCTATAATGCTCGCAACCTTTTATAAGAGCTGTCTCCGGAAGCACAATTTTATCCAAACAAATCGCACATACTCCATAAGAACTGGAGGCAACCTGGCACCCTCCCTTCTTCTCCTCCACATCTTTCAGTTTCTTTTTTACCCAAAGCAAGATCCACAACTTAATTATGTCAAGGGCCAAAGAAAGAAAGGAAAAAAGATTTGATTCGTGGACGAGATCAAACACGAGTTATTTACGCCAGTGGCCTGATGTTTTTAAGTTTATTTAAATTAATGCCTTGTCTTTTATTTCGTTCAAAATGGTCCCCGATGTTGGTAGCTTTGTTCAAATGGGTCTCTCATTTTTTATTTTGTGCGAAATGGTCAAACATGTTTGTTACTCTATTCAATTTGGTCTCCAATCTTTTCTTGTTCACTTGGTCCCTCATCATTTTTTTTCAAAATGGTCCCCAGTGTTCGTGACTTTGTTCAAATTGGTCCCTTATATTTTCTTTTGATCAAATTGGTTACTTTTATTTATTTAAATTTTTTTTTTATTAAATTGGTCCCTCGTGTTTCATTATATGACAAAATAGCTCCCTTATCTTTTAAATTTTTACCTAATTATAGACATCAAATGAGGGGACTTATTTTTCATAATTTAAACATGCGAGACCATTTCGCACAAAAGAAGAAAAAATGAGGGTCCAATTTAACAAAGATACAAACATTAGGGACCATTTTGAACAAAATAAAAGATGAGCGACCAATTTGAACAAACGTAAAGGGATTAATGGTGTAAATAACTCAATTCAAATGCTGAAATCCAAATTCAAAATCAGATCTAATTTCAAAAGCATACAATAAATACAACCAAAATGAATCCAAGAGTAATTGTTAACCTAATCTTGGATAAAAGATTTGTTAGCATATAAACATGATCAAACATCGAAACCGTAATTTATATTCTGATCTACTTTACAAAGAAAACAATAAATTGAACCAAAAAAAACCGATAGAATGCCATAGAAAACTGGGAAAAAAAACCAAAAATCATTGCGTACCTACTAGAGAATTAAAGATTATCAACATATAAACAAGATTGGACACCGAGACCCAAATTCATTTTCAGATATACTTCACAAAAAATAGAACAAATTGAACTGGACCTTGTTTCGTTTTTTAAACATATTACACTTTTTATTCGTTTTCAGGACACATTATCTTTTCAAGAATGATTAGCTTTCTTGTTTATTTCCATAAATGTTAGGAATATTTTTATTATTTCCGTAAGATTTAGGGTATTAAAATGTAAATAACATTTGTTTTTTTTATGAAAGGTTATCATTCTTGTTTCTTTTTTCTAACATGTTGCACCTTTTATTCCTTTTCGAGACACAACATCTTTTTTATGGAAAAAGCTAAAAGAACACGAGAAAATATGCATGAGAGAGGATTCGAACCACGGGCACTCGCGTGTATTGGGCACCGCATCCCCATCTGTGCTACCATCCTCTTAGTGATACACTAGGGTAAATAAAGTACTTAAACTTATTATAATAGCGCCACCTCGAGTCTGTTCGTGTCCCATCTTCTCGTGACGTATAGAAGCGTCCCTTTTTTATCTACAAAGCAAGTATTATGTCCTTTGTCATGTGTGGTATGGATTAGTTAGTAGTTGATATTAGTTAGTTGTATTAGATCTATACTTGTATTTGGAAGGAGTGAAGATTAATTAGCAAGTATGTTGGTGGTTAGGTCGTTAGAGTGACCAGATATTTTAGAGGTGTGAGGTTAAAATATTTTTGGTGGTTGTTGTTTGCCTATTTTTGGTTGTCATTGTAAATATCATTGATGGAAAAGGTAATTGCAAGATCATTCCTGTGTAATTCTACTTCTCACCTCCTTCTTATTTTTCTCTTCTCATCTCATATTCTTTCAAATTCTATCCCTAACCTTGTGATATTTGGATCATAACATCCTTATTCGTTTCTAAAACTATATTATCCTTTTAAGTTATTTTTAATTCAAAGGATTGTGTACGCAGAAGCAACCAGAAAGCCAAGATGAATAAGGAGGTGATAGTGTAGGAAGAACTGAATTTGTGCAAATTCAGTGGGTGCACAAGAAGATTATGATGATTCTTTGAAATAATTTTTAGAACATGAACTCTATGTTTGTGTGTTTTTTTTTTTTTTTAATTATTTCACTGGTTCGGTTTAAATTATTTCTCAATACAAAATTTAAAATATGATGTCATGTTTTTAGTGTATCACATATTCTTCTAACATGTGGCATCATCATATTATCATATTGATGTCACATTTTTGTAAAATCCAGTTAAGAAATTGTCAACAGTTGGATAAAAACATTATTCCACTACAACTAGGGGACTCAAGTTCTAAACCGAAAAATTAATGGACTATAAAATAATTTCACCCAATTTTTTTGCCCTAACACTTGTACCTTATAGTCAAAATGTTTTGTAATAATCATGTTTTACGAGTGCCATTAAAAAATGGTGCTGATTAAAGGTGGCCAACGGGTCGAGTCGATCCCCAACCTTACCCGACTCTACATGGAAAATGACCCAACCCAGCAGGGGTCAGATTGGATTACGGGTCATGACACGGGTCTGAACCGTTAAAAATAGGCTGAAAACCCCCTTTAGCCCCGCCCCCCAAAAAAAAAAAACTCAAGGTTGGACCCACTATACCTATTAGATTATTCTAACATTAAATACCCTAATACTATAGATTATGAGTACCTTATAAAAGGAATGTATCAATTTTGGTGGGTGAATGAGAAAATACTTTCTCGTGTTGGAAGGTTTTATACCTGATACAACTAACTTTATGTTATAAATTTATATATGACACTAATAGAGGTACAAGAATAGCATTGGAATACTTTTGATACTATTGAGTTATTAATTTGAAATCCCCCTCCCACATTTTGGCGAATAAGTGGGAAAATACTTTGCTATGTCAAAATTTATTTATTTGTTACTAATAACTATATAGTATCAGTTTATATATAATAGTACGGGATACTAATCTTCATTTTCAATGGCGGACGCATGTTTTAGGTACTGGGGTGTATGGACATCACAGCTTTATTACACATCGTTAAGAATGTATATGGATCGGTACGAAAAATAAAACGCTTATATATATATAATTTAAGGTGTGTATTTTTATCACTTATCATTCATTAGTTGAGCGGTAAGGTACACTTTATTTGTTCATGTAGGTCGCGTATTCAAGACATGTTAAAAGCAAAAAATGGCCTCCTGAGTTTTATAATTAAACACAATATACCCTCTACACTTTCAATTTCATAAAGTAGTCTCTTGAACTTTGCAATTAAATACAATACATTCCCGACCTTTGTTAATAAACATAAGATACCCCTGAGACATTAATAAATTTGAAATTACAAAACATTAGAAAATAAAAAATTTGAAAGAAATTATGAAAAAATAACTTTTTTTGAAAAAAGTTCAAAAAATATAGTAACATTTTTTAATTTTTGTAAGGTACACCTTATTCGTTCATGTAGGTTGCGTATTCGAGACCTATTAAAAGCAAAAATGGCCCCCTAAACCTTACTATTAAACACAATACACCATCTATACTTTCAATTTAATAGAATGGCATCTTGAACTTTGCAATTAAACGCAATGCATCCCCGAACTTTGTTATTAAATATAAGACACCTCTGAGACATTAATAAATTTGAAATTAAAAAAAATAATATTAAAAAATTTGAAATACATTATGAAAAAAATATAGTAACATTTTTAACTTTGGTTTTTCAACTTTTAAAAAATATTTTTTTTTGAATTTATTTTCAAATTTTTAATTTCATATTATTTTTTTATTTTAAATATTAATCAAACTTTGAAATTTATAATTTTATAATTTTAAAATTATATTTTTTAAAATATTATAATATTTTATCTTATAATATTTTTTACTAAAATTTTGAATAAATATTGCGTTATCTTCTAAATTTACGATATTGTTACTATAAATAATTAAAAAATTAGTTTGTATAGATATTAAAAATCTTCTTATGTTTCGCTTAGAAATATAAAGCTCATTTCTTTCGCCCAAGAGTATAGAATCTCTATCTTTTGTATAAAAGTAAAAAATAATTAATTTTTAATTTGACATATTTTCTTAATTTTGAATTTTTTGATGTAATTTTTTCCAGACTTATAAAAATATTATTATATGTGATGTACCTTATATTTTACATATTTTATTCTCCATTCGTGCCATATATTCGGCTTTTGCATGTGTGTTTTGTTGTAATCTAGGTACAATTTGGCTTAAAGTACAATGGAGCAAACAAAAGTCGAAAAGTGGCAAAATCAAGCGCTATTGAGGCATAATTGAAGACTACTTTGAGAAACCCGACCACGTGTGGAAAAGAATGACCAACTGGGTTGTAATTCGGTAACTCAAATAGATCTCGCAGATAGTTAATATATATATATATATATATATATATATATTATATTATATTATATTTATAATTTTATTATATTATATTTTATATTATATTATATAATATATATATATATATATATATATAAAACATGCAGGGAGACGGGGGTGGTGGGGCCGCGCACAACACGCCGCCGCCGCTGTCGTTCAGTTTAAATATCGAATACCTAATTATTTTAGGGATCTTTGGCCACGCCTCCTTTCATCCTCTCCTTCCCGAAGCCGCTACGAGATCCAAATGGTTCTCAAACGCCGAAGCGCAGGCGGAGTACTGGGGAATTAAAGCAAGGATCAACGTCAACATCAATTGGGGGAGTCTTCAAATCCTTAGTTTTATCATTATTGTTTTCTTTCTTGGATTTCATGATGTTCAGAACTCCTATGGAGGAGTAGACTTTTAGTTTAGGGATGAAGGGCGGGTAGCGGCCTGTATCCCTGATTTATATTATACTTTTGACGATTGGTTTAGTTATGTTATATTCGCACCCCTGTGGAGAGTTCTTCAAATTGTTGGATATTTTTGTATGTGTGCTTGTAGCCATGACTAGATCTCCAACCTTGCAGCGATTAGTCTTGTGCTTGTAGCCTAGACCCAAACATAACAGGAATTCACGCGTGGTTAGGGTTGAGGTTGTACCCAACCCTGAACCCAATCTTTTATATAAGTTAATGTTGAATTAGGAGTAACAAAGGAATTAAGTAGTGCTAATGAGATAACCTATGCTACATCTAGGGTGCTAAGATAGGTTATGCTTTTAGACTAATTTATTACCCCAAGCCCTAAATTATATATTAACACAGGCTCAGAGCTTGTAGCCTAAGTCCTTCAAATCATCATCCTAAGTAAAATATAATGACGAGATACGTGTTATGCTACCCTAAATTCACTCCCTAAACTAACCTCAATTGAATTGACACATTTACTTTATATTTAATTTTATTAATTTAGTCAACAATTTATTCAAATAACAAAAACCTAAAAATTCAAACCACTTATTAATCGCTAAGTCTAACTTAACACCATTCCCTGTGGATACGACCCGTATACCCGACAAAGCTACGACGTCTCGTACGCTTGCGAGTAGACGGTTTTAAAACACACATTTAAAACACATCAAGTTTTTGGCGCTGTTGCTGGGGAATCGGTAGGCTAAGTTGATTTAAAAATTAACGAGTTATTTTCTTTTTTTATCTTTATTGTTATTTCTATTTTCTTTGTTTAAAAAAAAAAAAGAAAAAGAAAACCCTATTACTTAATCATTAGTTTTTTTTCCTGTTTTATCATTTTTATTTATTTAATTTTTTTCTTTATTTTAATTATCTTTTTATTTTTTTTAAATTTATTATGGCTAATTTTGCACCACGTACGATTGGCGACCACTTCATTCCCCAAACGTATGTCGCACCCGTTGAGGTTACGCTACCTGCCGTGGGTGATGTTAACTTCGAGCTTAAGCCTGAGATCATCAACAAGCTTCCCATTTTTTATGGGAAGCCGATTGGGAGCCCGTACGAGCACCTTGATGCATTTATAGAAATTTGCGAAACTTGTCATCATCAAGGTGTCTCAACTGTTGCTGTTCGGCTACGTCTTTTTCCATTCTTGTTAAAGGATGTAGCCAAAAGGTGGTTTCAGTCTCTTCCGAGTGGTGAAATAACCACTTGGGCTGACCTCCAACAAAAGTTCATGATTAAATTTTATCCTAAAGCCAGGACTATGGTTGTTAGACGTGCAATCAATAGTTTTAAACAAAAGGATCATGAACAATTCCATGAGAGTTGGGACAGATTTACGGAGCTCCTTAGAAGCTGTCCCCACCACGGGTCACCCAAATGGGATCTTGAGCAGAATTTCTACGATGGTCTCACGGCTTCCAACAAGCAAATTGTTAATGCTTCATGCGGGGGAGCATTTAACCAACAAGATGAGGACGAGGCATGGACGCTATTTGAGCGCCTCAGCAAACACTCTCTCGACCAAGCCTCTTATATGAGGGTGGTTAAAGGGGGTACACATGGTGTATATGAAACAGCACCCAACGATAACATCAATAGTAGAATAGACACCCTTAGTAGGAAGGTCGATCAGATTATAAACTTGCATGTGAATCCTACTAATGTGCGCATGGTCAATGCAGTTGAGTCATCAAGTGATATTACTCCATGTGACATTTGTTCGAGTAAGGACCATTCTGTGTTTAATTGTGTATATGCGTCACAATTCCCCGAATATGTACAGGAACAGGTTCAGGAAGATCAAGGATATTCGAGAAATAGTGACCCGTTCTCAAACACCTACAATTCCGGGTGGCGCAATCATTCGAACGTCTCGTGGAAGCAAGACGCCAATCAATATCAACCCACGAAACAACAAGATCCTGGCTTTGAAGGTAACATGCCCCCTCCAGTTTTTCAGGGAGGGCATAGGTACGATGTTCGACCTCACTCTAATGTTTCTCATAATGACCCTCCTCCTCCACCTCCAGGATTTATGTCACATTTTGAGGAGCGTATGCTCCACTTTATGGAGGTTACCACACAGCTAGTTCGGTCTCATTTGCAATCTATCGCCAACTTAGAGACCCAGCTAGGACAGTTGACCCATGTACTAAATAAGATAGAGGAAGGGAGGTTACCCTCCCAACCACTCCCAAACTCCACAGGAACAACTAGTTCTAACCCTAGCTTGCTCATTCATGAGCAAGCTCAGATTGTGTCGGTTTCAAAAGAGGAGAACCTTAGAAAAATTGAGGTTGAAACTGAGAAGGATGTGACTCCCCCTCCCATTGCTGATAGGGAGGGATCACAAGAAAGTGTTTTTGAACCCGTCGTCCCTTTTCCTTCAGCCCTTATAGGACCGAAGAAGAAGGACGACCCAAAGAGGGCTGAGCTAATAGATGTGTTTAAGGATGTGAAGATTAACTTGCCGATGATTGAAGCCATTAAACACGTTCCTATGCATGCCAAGTTCCTCAAGGACCTTTGCAGCAAAAAGAAGCACGCACAAGCGCATATCCCGAAAAAGGTCCTGCTCACTAAGAAGGTGAGCAGTATGTTATTGTCAGGCACCCCACCCAAGTTTCGAGACCCCGGAGCTTTTACAATCCCATGTGTTTTAGGAGAGCGTTACACCAGTAGAGCCTTGCTAGATCTAGGAGCAAGTGTAAACCTCATTCCTTACTCAGTTTTTCAGGAACTGGGAATAGGACACCTTAAGCCAACTACTGTCACGCTGCAGTTGGCCGATAGGACAAAGCGTATAAGTCGTGGGGTAGTGGAGGACGTACTTGTCAAGGTTGACAATTTTGTCTTCTCGGTCGATTTTATTGTATTAGATATGGACCCTACTCCTAGACAGAAGCACAATTCTCCCATCATTCTAGGTCGACCATTTCTAGCAACGGCCGACGTTGTGATTCACTGTAGGACGGGAGTGTTAGAGGTTTCTTTTGGAAATCTCAAGGGCAAATTGAAAGTCTCGAACTTTGTTCAACACCCTGAGACTGAGGACAAATTGTAACGTTATAGAGTTGATGATATTGACCCTTTGGTAGAGACAGATAAGCCCGATTTTATCACAAGTGCGGAATATAATAATATCCCTGTCTATGTCAATAGTTGTGCGTCATCGTCCACATCTAGTAGGATAGAGAATTGTGACCCCGATGCTGGTAATGATCCCCTCCCAGATAGTCACGGGTCTCAAAATGCTGTTGGGTTTGGGGATCGTCCCTACCGGATCAACCTGAGTTCTATGGTAGACATTGCCTTGGATTGTTGTTGATCTCATATTGTAAGCTGCGTCTGGCTGAAGACGTTAAACGTAGCGCTCTTGGGAGGCAATCCAACCTATCTTTAGTTTAGTTTTATTTTATTTATTATTATTATTATTATTATTTTTTAAGCATGAACTCTCTTTCAATCGTAGATCCGTTTATTATCCCTCCTATGATAACTTTGTTTCTCTTTTACTAAACACTTGTACGCTCTTTATTTATAACACTACTAACAAGTTTGTCTAGTATCCTGTCTTCTATGTCTTCGATTGCAGCTTGCTACCTCCATCCTTCTTCTTTGGATTTGCTTACCACATATCGTTGAATATGTCACACCTCAGGTCGTCTCTTTCCTTTCCTTGCTTGAATTTATTTTTGTCGATTTGCATTGAGGATAATGCAAGGTTTGGGTTTGGGGATGGCAGATGAAAGCGAATTTCTGTTTGTCCTTTAAAGCTTCATTTGGCTTAAATTAGCTACATTTTTGAAGGCATAAATGAGTATATGGTTGTTTTTGTTTGTGACCCTTATTGTCGGCTAGTTCTGAGATTTACTTTGATGATTCGAATGTTTATGAGATGAGATTATTGCTGGATCAGACTTTTGAATCTATATTTCTGTCTTTTATCTAGTTAGTGAGATTATTATTTTTCACCCTTAATCTTGTAACATATCCTACTGTTTGGGTCGAAATAATGGTAATAACTTTAGGAGCAGGAATCCACTATTCTACTTCTAACAATGTTGAAATCAATTGTACATTTCTTTATCTTGATTAACCCTTGAAAAAAAACAAAAAAAAAAAAAAAGAGGTGACTGGTTGGTTCTTGTAGCCCCTGTGTCTCGAGCAAGTAAGCCCGTGGGGGTTTCTTAAAACCTGGTACCTTGAGCCAACTGGGTCGGGAGCTGCCAGTCGAAAGCTCGCTACATGTGCCACAGGGAAAGCTTAAGAAGAATCAATTTTATAGTTACCAAAATAAGCACTAATACCCATTAAAAAAAAAAGGGTATGTGCTA
Source organism: Simmondsia chinensis (assembly GCA_018398585.1). NCBI lineage: Eukaryota > Viridiplantae > Streptophyta > Magnoliopsida > Caryophyllales > Simmondsiaceae > Simmondsia > Simmondsia chinensis. Next base: position 11,997,500 of record JAGTTD010000014.1, read on the forward strand.
GCAGGTTAGGTTGTAGATCCTTAAGACTCGAGCCATTAGGTCCGTAGAGGTCTCTTAAAATCTGGTACCTTGAGCCAACTGGATCGGGAGCTGCCGGCCGAAAACTCGTTACATGGATCTGAGGGAGACACACCTAACCAAGTAAAAAAAAAAAATGAAAGAAAAAAAAAGGGAAGAAGGGAAAACAAGAGAGAAAAGAGAAGCCTTTTGATTTCACTATTGATTAGTAGTGAGGGGTTAGGATAACTTGTTCTTTTACTTATTACCTTTATTTCTTCTTTAAGTCAGAGGGTTTTGAAGTAAGACGGAGGAGAGAGAAGTTCTAAGATCACTCACTAGTAAAAAGACCTTAATAACGGAGACTTAAGTTAGAGCTAGTGCAATAATAACGTCATATAAGGATTCGCTACTCTCAAGTATGGTTGAACAATAATTTTCACAAGTGACCTTTTCGGTAAAATGCCTGACTCGACTTTTCTGGTAGTAGCTAGTTTAAATAGAATCTTGCTTGAGGACAAGCAAGGTGTGGTTTTGGGGATGTTGATGTACCTTATATTTTACATATTTTATTTCCCATTCGTGCCATATATTCGGCTTTTGCATGTGTGTTTTGCTGTAATCTAGGTACAATTTGGCTTAAAGTGCAACGGAGCAAACAAAGGTCGAAAAGTGGAAAAATCAAGCACTATTGAGGCATAATTGAGGACTACTTTGAGAAACCCGACCACGTGTGGAAAAGAATGACCAACTGGGTTGTAATTCGGTAACTCAAATAGATCTCGCAGATAGTTAATATATATATATATATTATATTATATTATATTTATAATTTTATTATATTATATTTATATAATATTATATTGTATATTACATTATATAATATATATATATATATATAAAACATGTAGGGAGACGGGGGTGGTGAGGCCGCGCACAACCCGCCGCCGCCGCCGTCGCTCGGTTTAAATATCGAATACCTAATTATTTTAGGGATCTTTGGCCACGCCTCCTTTCATCCTCTCCTTCCCGAAGCCGCTACGAGATCCAAATGGTTCTCAAACGCCGAAGCGCAGGTGGTCGGAATACTGGGGAATTAAAACAAGGATCAACGTCAACATCAATTGGGAGAGTCTTCAAATCCTTAGTTTTATCATTATTGTTTTCTTTCTTGGATTTCATGATGTTCACAACTCCTATGGAGGAGTACACTTTTAGTTTATGGATGAAGGGCGGGTAGCCGCTCGTATCCCTAATTTATATTATACTTTTGACGATTGGTTTAGTTATGTTATATTCGCACCTCTGTGGGGAGTTCTTCAAATTGTTGGATATTTTTGTATATGTGCTTGTAGCTATGACTAGATCTCCAACCTTGCAGCGATTAGTCTTGTGCTTGTAGCCTAGATCCAAACATAACAGGAATTCAAGCGTGGTTAGGGTTGAGGTTGTACCCAACCCTGAACCCAATCTTTTATATAAGCTAATATTGAATTAGGAGTAACAAAGGAATTAAGTAGTGCTAATAAGATAACCTATGCTACATCTAGGGTGCTAAGATAGGTTATGCCTTTAGACTAATTTATTACCCCAAGCCCTAATTTATATATTAACACAGGCTTAGAGCTTGTAGCCTCAGTCCTTCAAATTATCATTCTAAGTAAAATATAATGATGGGATACGTGTTATGCTACCCTAAATTCACTCCCTAAACTAACCTCAATTGAATTGACACATTTACTTAATATTTAATTTTATTAATTTAGTCAACAATTTATTCAAATAACAAAAACCTAAAAATTCAAACCACTTGTTAATCGCTAAGTCTAACTTAACACGATTTCCTGTGGATACGACCCGTATACTCGACAAAGCTACGACGTCTCGTGCGCTTGGGAGTCGACGGTTTTAAAACACAGATTTAAAACACATCAATATGTTTCAAAATTTTTCTAGTTTTTTACTTAATTTGTTTTAAAATTCATATTTATAAATGTCTAAGGGGTGAGTTGCTTTTCCTAACAAAGTTTAGGGGATGAATTATGTGTAATAACAAAGTTTAAGGGTTATTTTTTTAAATTAAAAGTGTAGCGGTTGCATTGTATTTAATTGTAAAGTTCTCAATGGGTGTATTTTCATAATCACAAAGTTCAGAGGGTTATTTTATAAAATTACAAGTGAGGGGGTGTGTTTTTTTTAATTATAAAGTTTAAAGGGCAATTTTTTGAAATTAAAAGTTAGGGGTATGTTAGGTTTAATTGTACAGTTCATGGTTTTTTTTATATATTGCCTTTTTTAAAATCGACTAAATCCATATCCTAACACAATCGACTAAATCGACTAATTCATGTCGCATGTATTTTTGTTTGGCACACTTTGTTAGCGTATTAGGGTTCATTTACTAGGCACTAAGGCACCAAATCGTACTAGAACTCTGAAGTTAAGCGTGCTTGGGCGAGAGTAATATCTGGATGGTTGACCTTCTAGGAAGTCCTCGTGTTGCCAACCCTAAAAAATTGGGGGTCTTCGGAAATAGCCTTTCGGAAGGGTTATACCCTAAAGAGGTAAGGCTGCGTACATTCACCCCTCCTAGACCCCGCTTATGTGGGAGCCCTTTAGGCACTGGGTCTTTTGTTGTTGTTGTACACTTTATTCGCATATTGTAAAAAATATTTTACAATAGAAGAATATAAATGTGTATATATTAAGATTAAGGGAAGTTATCACTTGACTACCCTTAGGTTTGAGCATTTAACATTTAGATACCTTGACATTTTAATATATAAAATGAGTACCTTGAGTTTTAGACACTTTATCACTTAGGTATCATGAAGTTTAAAATTTTGTCAATCAGATACTTTTTTGTCAAAATTAGATGGATTTTCATTAAAAATGGCTGAAATTTAACATGATTTCAATATATATATTAGTATCTTCATAAAAATCTCATGACTTTTTGTCAAAAATATGTGAAGATGACACATAATATATTGTTGTAGGTTTGCATAAGTACTCGGTGAATATTTTATCATAATTCGTTGAATTTTTGATGAAAATATTGGCATTATCTTATATATATGTTAGGAAAATATCTCAAATTATTAGGATTTATGAGGAGGAAAGCCGGGAGCTCGCCGATCGATCGAGGGATGAAACCGATCGATCGGGACGGTGTGCAGAAGCTTGACGCGTCCAGAGGGTATGATGTTTGATCGGGTCCCACCCGATCAATCGGGAATCAAAATTCCACGCGGGTATATATACGATCCGAAAAAAGAGAGTGCCGCCGTCATCCTTGAGAGACAGAGAGAGAGAGAGAGAGAGAAATGAATTGTAATTCTTATATTCTTAAATTAATAAAAGCCTCCATCTCCGCCCGTGGTTTTCTCCCCTCTCGATTGAAGAGAGTTTTCCACGTAAATCATTATGTTCTTGTTTTTGTTCTCTTTTATCAGTAGTACATCTCGTTTTATTGTAGTATTTGATTCGAATTAAGTACTTGGGATTCCGCACTTCCACACAAATTGGTATCAGAGCCCTTGTTGTTAATTTTGGTATTATGACGTCAGCAATTAAATCTAAAGTAGAGAAGTTTGGAGGTCAAGGGAGTTTCAGTTTGTGGCAAGTCTGCATCAAAAGTCTCTTGACATAGAATGGCTAAAAGAAAGCACTGGATGGAAAAGAGAAGAAACCGGAAAGTTTATCCGATGCACAAAGGGAGGAGTTAGATGAGAAGGCAGTTATAGTTATTTAGATAAGTCTTACAGATGATGTATTGACAGAAGTCTTGGAGGTGAAAATCGCTAGGGAATTGTGGGAGAAGCTGCAGGAGATGTTCTGCTTCAAATCGATCTCCAATAAGCTCGCAGTCAAGAGCCGATTATTCACGTTTCATATGTCGAAAGGTACATCTCTTAAGAACCATATTAATGAATTTAACTTTATAATTTAAGAGTTAAAAGAATTTGATGATGCCCCTAAAGATGAAGATCAGGCCATGTTGTTATTGTGTTCTATCTCTAATTCATATAAATGCTTTGTAGAAAGTGTGATATATGGTGGTAGGTCAACTATCACAATTGGTGAAGTTAAAAGGAACCTAGTGAGTAAAGAACGAGTAGATAAAGAATTGTCTGACTCTGTGAATGATTCTAGTAATGGCTTGTTTGTGAGAGGCAGAGCTGAGAATAGAGGGTCTGATGGTGGAAAAAAGTCAAGGTCTAAGTCTAGACTTAAGAACCTATCATGTAACTTTTGTCATAAGAAAAGGCGCATAAAGAAAAACCGTTATAAGCTTAAGAATAAGTAGAAAGAAGATAACAGGAATGACCATAATAGAGGTAATAAGTCTGCTGAGGCTAGTGTAGTTGAAGATGAGGGTGATGCTGATGTTCTTTTAGTAACCGAATCCCAGGCCAGATCCAAGGATAAGTGGATCATGGATTCAGGTTGTTCTTATCATGTTTCCTAATAGAGACTGGTTCACCACATACAAGTCAATTCAGAGTGGAGTAGTCTTTATGGGTAATGATGCCGCTTGTAAGGTTATGGGTATAGGAACAATCGGTGTTACGATGTTCGATGGTACTATCAGGACACTTAGCGATGTGTGACACGTCCCAGACTTGAAAAAGAACCTTATCTCTTTAGGTACCCTTGGGTCACATGGGTACAAGTACACAGCTAAAGGCGGAGCTATGAGGGTCAGCAAGGGTGCGTTGATTGTGATGAAGGGTAGAAAGGTAGGAACCTTGTTTGAGCTTATAGGTTCTACCGTGACAGGGTTAATGGCTGTTTCTACATCGTCTATGTCAGAATCAGACATTTCCAAGATGTGGCACATGAGATTGGGTCATATGGATGATAAGGGTCTGATAGAGCTGAATAAGAGGGGTTTATTGTGTGGTCAGTCTACAGAGCTAATGCAGCTCTTTAAGCATTGCATTTATGGGAAGCAGAAGGAAGTTAGCTTCAAACAGGCAGGGTATCAGACTAAAGGAACGCTAGATTATGTTCATTCAGATTTGTGGGGACCATCCAGAGTTGCTTCCAAAGGAGGCTCCAGGTATATTCTAACGTTCACTGATAATTATTCAAGGAAAGTTTGGGTTTATTTTCTTAAGCAAAAAAACGAGGTTTATGAAGTCTTCAAGAAGTGGAAGGCACTGCTTGAAAAACATGCAGGGAAGCAGATAAAAAGGTTGAGGACATATAATGGTCTTGAATTTGTTGAGGGTGATTTCATCAAATTGTGTGAGAATCAAGACATTATCAGACATGAGACTTATGCAGGTCAACCTCAACAGAATGGAGTGGCAGAAAGATTGAATAGGACGTTACTCGAGAAGGCTCGACGTATTCTATCTAATGTAGGTTTAGGGAGAGAATGGTGGGCAAAGGCAGTTAACATGGTGTGTTACTTAGTGAACCGATCACCTCATTCATCGCTTCAGTTGAAGACTCCAGAAGAGGTATGGTTTGGATCCCCTGCTGATTACTCTCATTTAAGAATTTTCGGTTGTCCTGCTTATGCTTATGTGAATGATGGGAAGCAAGAGCCTAGAGCCAAGAAGTGTATCTTTCTTGGTTATACGTTAGGTGTGAAGGGATTTCGTTTATGAGATCCAAAATCTCATAAATTTCTGACTAGTAGGGATGTTACATTTGATGAGTCTGCCCTACTACATCCGCCACACACGCCCTCCTTAGTTCGTGATTCGGGTCAGGAACAGAAGCCTGATGATACTCAGATACAGTTAAATAGTTCAGATCAGCAGTAGGTAGTTCAGATTGAGAGTATACAGGCACCTTCAGTACAGGTTTCTGACGAGAATGATGAATCAGAAACGGGTTAGTAGGTCGGACAGCATACTATTGTTGGTAGAAGGCAGAAAAGACAGATTAGGTCACCACAGAGACATGGGTATGAGGAGATGATAGCCTATGCCCTTATTACAGCTGAAACAATGGAAAATTATGAACCATCTACATATTCAGGGGCGGTATCTAGATTTGACTCAGAGTAGTGGGTAACGGCCATGCATGAAGAAATGGAGTCATTACAGAAGAACTAGACTTGGCAGTTAGTCAAGCCTCAACTGGAAAGAAAGTTATAGGATGCAAATGGGTCTTCAAACAAAAAGAAGGCATTACTAGAGTGGAAGATGCAAGGTAAAAGGCTCGGTTAGTAGCTAAAGGCTACAGTCAGTTACATGGTGTGGATTTTTATGATATTTTCTCACCCGTTGTTAGACATAGTTCTATAAGAGCAATACTTGCCTTAGTAGCTATGCATGATTTAGAGCTTGAGCAGTTAGATTTTAAAACTGTATTTTTGTATGGTGAGCTAGAGGAGAGTATTTACATGCATCAACCTGAAGGCTTTCTTGTTGAGGGTAAAGAAGATCATGTTTGTTTGTTGAAAAGATCTCTGTATGGTTTGAGGCAGTCACCTAGGCAGTGGTACAAAAGGTTTGATCAGTTTATGACTAATAATGGGTTCTTCAGGAGTAAATATAACAGTTTTGTGTACTTCAGGAAGACAGACTCAGGTTCATACATTTATCTTCTGTTATATGTTGACGATATGTTGATTGCAGCTAAGGATATGACTGATGTTAATAGCTTGAAAACAATGCTGAAAAGCGAGTTCAAGATGAAGGATTCGGGAGCAGCATAGAAGATACTCGGTATGGAAATCAGTAGGAATTAAAAAGAAGGAAAGTTATACTTGTCTTAGGCGAAGTATATTGAGAAGGTTTTGTATCGATATCATATGAAGGATGCTAAGCTAGTTAGCACTCCGTTGGCAGCTCATTTCAGGCTTTCAGCATTGGATTCACCTCAGACAGAGGAGGATGTCAAGTATATGTCACAGGTCCCTTACTCTAGTGCAGTTGGTAGTATTATGTATGCTATGGTATGTAATCGTCCAAATATTGCTTATGTTGTTAGCAAAGTGAGTAGATACATGAAGAATCCAAGAAAAGAGCATTGGCACGCTGTTAAATGGATTCTCAGGTACTTACGTGGCACTTCTGATGTTTGTTTGGAGTTTGGGAGGAGTAAATGATGCTTAGTTGGGTATGTTGACTCAGACTACGGTGGAGACCTCGATAAGAGGAAGTCTACTTCTGGTTATGTTTTCTGTTTGGGTGACAGTGTTGTCAGTTGGAGAGCATGTCTGCAGCAGTTACTGCACAGTCAACTACAGAGGCTGAGTATATGGCAGTGATAGAAACATTCAAGGAAGTTGTTTGGTTGAGAGGTTTGATTAGTGAACTCAGTGTTGATCAAGGCACAGTTAGGGTCCATTGTGATAACCAGTCTACAATACACCTAGCTAAAGATCAGATGATGCATCAAGACAGGACGAAGCACATTGATGTCAAGCATCATTTTATTCGAGATCTGATAGATAAGCGCAAGGTGGAGTTGAAGAAGATTGGTGCTGAAGATAATCCAGCAGACGTGTTCACTAAAATTCTTCCCGGCAGAAAATTCGAGCATTGCTCGAGTTTGGTTGGGCTCTCAATTTCTGTTTGTTAACCCCGCCTGTGGGGTGTTAGTTGAGAAGGTGCAGATATTTTATTTCAGTGTTAAATTTGAGTCAAAGTGGAGGTTTGTTAGGAATATACCTCAAATTATTAGGATTTATAAGGAGGAAAGCTGGGAGTTCGCCCATCGATCGAGGGAAGAAGCAGATCGATCGGGAAGGTGCCTAGAAGCTTGACGCGTCCAGAGGGTAAGCCGATCGATCGGGAGTCAAAATTCCACGCAGGTATATATGCGACCTAGAGTTCACGTGTTCAGGATCCAAAAAAATCGAGCACCGCCGTCATCCTTGAGAGAGAGAGAGAGAGAAGTGAATTGTAATTCTTCTATTCTCAAATCAATAAAAGTCTCCATCTCTGCCGTGGTTTTCTCCCCTCTCGATTGAAGAGGTGTTTCCACATAATTCATTGTGTTCTTGTTTTTGTTCTCTTTTATCCGTATTACTTCTCATTTGGTCGTAGTATTTGATTCGATTTAAGTTCTTAGGATTCTGCACTTCCCACAATATATTATTGTATTCATGTATTATGTCAATATTTTCTGTAATTAATTGATTACATTCTAACAAAATTTATCAAATTTCAAAATAAGGTACCCAGGTGATAAGATATTCAAACCTTAAGGTACCACATTGTATAGATTGAAATATCAGGGTACATAAGTGATAAATGTTCAAACCTCGTGGTACCTAACTGATAATTTCCTTAAGATTAAAACTGGTGCACTTTTATATCAAAATTTAAACTTTAAAAATTAGAAAATTTAGCAAAAGAAAAAATAAAAGTTTGTTCTAAGTTTAAAATTTTTTAAATACAAAAGCTATATATAAATTTATTACCAAAAAAAATAAATTAAAAACCCAGAACCTAATATAAATACATTGTAATAACTTAGACGCAACCACGTAGTTGTCTCTCTCCCAATTTTGTCTCTCTCTCTCTCCTCATCGTTTGTCCCTAATGGCTTGTCGCTCAAGGTCGTCTCTCGCTCTTTTGTTGTTGTTGTACTCGTGTACAGGTCACTTACACTCTCTTGCATTTTGGTTTTCGAATTTTGTTTCTTTTTAATTTGTTGTACTTTCTTGTGTTTTTCTATATTAAATTAGGAATTTGTTTGGAGTTTGTTTGCATAGAGAGAGGAAGAGTGAGAAATTAGAATTTGGGATTAAAAGATTGAACTTGGAGTTTGTATATATGAAACTAAAAATTTAGTTTGCTTGCATTAAGCCTTTTTGATAGATTTGAAGTGATTATGAAGTCATTTGTTGATATAAAATTAGAGTATTTTGCTTGCTTGGCAATTGGATAGTGCAAAAAAGAAGGTTAGGGTTTTATTTTCATATATTTCTTGCAGATTGTGCTATATATATAAAACTCGGTTTTTGTTTTAGTGTAATATAAAATTATACATATTCTAATGTAATTGATGCAGTTTCTAGGCCCAATAAAAAATAGATAAAAAATTAGAAAATAATATATATATAATATAATTATAAATAATATAAATATGAAAATATATATGGGTGTGTCAAAGTAAAATATATTAATTAAAAAATTAGCATTTAATTGAATCATGTAAAAAGAAAAGCAACAAGGACAAAAGGAGAAAAATAATTATACAATTATTGTTTAAAAGTGCAGGAAGTGGTAAGCATTTAAGAATTGTGCTAAAAGAAAGAAGCATTTAAAAAGATAAATCTAATAATGAAGCCGCCAGGAATCAAACACGCAACCAACTAAGGGTGGTATGACATTCTTACCACTAAACCAACAAGGCACACGATGCTACAGGGTCACTTTACTTTTATGTAATTAGTATATTTTGTAACATCATGTATTGATCACTGTTTTTCTTTTTGCTGGCACAAGGTCGGAATGAGAGTTGGAGCTTTTTTACGATTTATTGGAGGATACTTTGGATTAATATTTTGAAGTTTAGATGCTGATTATTATAATTTTGGATTTGGATTATGATTTTAGATTATGGATATGAGATATTGATCAAATTGAATTCGCTTATTTATTTTTTAGTTTAGTGATGGATTTGTTGAGCAGATTTTTTGATATTAATACATAGTTTCTTTTTTATGCCATATATCACGTGAAAGGTTGTGTAGTATTTTCGAAAATATTTGGTGTTGGAAAATCTAATGCTTTTGATATGGCATGGAAATATTTCATTTGATTTCTATACTACCTTCTAGTTTTGAAAAATATATGATGCAAATGATGTTTATAGCATTAAAAGTTTTTGTTCAATACTACTAGGTTAACTTTTGGCATCGAAAACAATGCGAGACTAATAAAATTAATTGTATTGAAAATAGTATCCCATAATATTAAGTGAAACTCTAGCATCGAAAACAATCTGAGACTAATGACATTAATAGTATGGAAACTACTATCCGATACTGTTAGGTGATCAATTATTAGTATCGAAAATATTATCCGATACTATTAGATAAGCTATTAATAGTATCGAAAAATAGTATCCGATACTATTAGGTGAGCTATTAGTACTATCGCATATATCATCCAATACTATTAGGTAAGCTATGAATAGTATCGAAAAATTGTATTTAATACTATTAGGTGAACCTTCAGCGTCAGTAACAATCCAAGATTATTGACATTAATAGTATCGTAAAAATTATCCAATACTATTAGGTGAGCTTTTGGTATCAGTAATATTTTGATGCAACATTCGATGCAAAAGAGTTATCCAATACTATTGCCGTCTACCCTTTAGTAACGGATGTTATTTTCTGACGCCAACCCTTTATTGTCGCCAAAATTAGTATCAGAATGGTATTGGATCGAATTTCCGATACTATAGTGTTATAGTGTTGGAAAAATGGCCTTCAATTTCAGTTAATTTTCGATGTTGAAGGGCATTTTTCTTGTAGTGACTGTAATCTTGGAAAATTTGACCTATAGACTAGTCTTCACTCCTGGAAACGTGACCTGATATGTTCATTATTTCCCACCTAGGGGTGCGAATGCAGAGTGTGGATGAGTTGTTAAAGTGAACTTCGTCAAGATCATCCTCTTCCTAGTCAACATAATCATACTCATCTTCATATGGATAGAAGTCATCTAGCTCACCGTACTTGTCATAACATTGGTGCATGACTAAAAGTTTGAATTGTGTAGCTCTAAGAAGTAGGATGACACTATCCTTAACATATAGTCGGTGCTTCATGGTTATAAGCTATCAAAAAGCTATAAAATTAATGATTATATGGATATTCATTCAATATTTTGTGAAATATAAGTCTACTATTGAAGGAATAACCCGGTAGATTTGACTAAACGATTTCATCCCATATGAAAATCACCAATGGAACTCAAGTTTGCCAATTGCAACATAAGAGGGTTTTGGAATCTACCCTTGAGGAATGGGAGGGCATTTCTCAAGATGAGTATGATTATGCAGACGAGGATGAGTAATCTTGATGAAGTTTACTTCAACAGCTCATTCACGCTCTGCATTTGTAACTGTAGGTGGGGAGATAATGGATATATCTGGTCAGATCGCCAAGAGGTCAAGAAGAAAGAATAATTCTGGTGCAAGGTCTTCTCACGAGCGAAAGAAGAAGGAGGTCACTAAGGATTGGGATGAGTCATACTCATTGTTGGATTTTGGGGGTAATGTGCTTCAATTTTAATGTCTTGTGAAAAACCCTCAATCCCACATAGAAAACCTAGAGGAGGAGAGTTTAGTTTATATATCCCCATGTTATTGTACTTGGTAAAGTCTTAAGGGGTCTAGAGTGGGTTTTGTGAACCACACCCGCGCTTGTCCACACCCGCCTCGCCTAGATGGCTAGCGCGTAGCGGTGTGGTGTTGTGTGGACTTTTTCTAACCCAGACTTTTATTTTTTACGACCTTTGTATTTCTTTAAGTTGTCGTAAATAAACTCGTGATGAGTTCTTGTTGTTGGGTTGAGCTCAAGGCCTTTCGCTCATGCTCGAGGTGTCCTTCTTGAGTAGACTTCGAGGGTGTTGCCTCAAGGCACTATTGTATGTCTTGTCTCGAGGCTTGTGATAAGCTCGAGCTCGAGTACACTTGACTACGTCAATATTCATTCATTCCATAACTGTTTTTTCCAATAACTGACCGAATTTTTGCACTCTCACATATCCGCCACTCTCCTTAGTTGAGGTGGATTCTTTGCCGTGATCTTTTCTTTAACTTGCAAGTGTTTTCTTCTATAAATACCTTGACTTGTTGGGTCATTGAACACACGGTTTTCTCCAAAAATCTTCTTCTCTGTTTTTCTCTCCCTCTCTCAAAATAATTCTCTCCTCCGTTACTGAGCAAGCTAGGGCGTACTCCAACCCATCACCCCGGAGTACATTATTGAGGTGTTTGCCATGTTAATCCTGACGTTCTTCCAATTATACCTTTGTGGGGGCATAAATGACTTAGGGTAGTCGATTCTCCACGGTGCGATAAGTCTTCTGTCAATTCTTTACTTCGCCTTTCATCTTATTCACGCCTTAGTTTAGTTATGTCAATTTCTTTATTCACTTCCCAACTAAAGCTTGAAAATTGTATTGCTCAAATCTGGGATTGGTTTTGTTTATCTCAAGTCTAATTCTTTTGAATATAAACTTGATTATGTGAAAGTTTAAGGTTAAATACTATGGTGATATAAGTCACTCTTATCAAGATTGAATGTATCCAAAAGTTAATATATTCCTCACTTAAACTCAACTTAAGTTTTTTGAGATCTTTTTTTCATCACGAGTTTGTATTGTGATTGCTCATTATTGCCGTAATTTTCCAACAATCTAAGTCATTTAAGTATAATGAGTAATCATATAAAAATTAATGTTGATTTTGTTGGCCCTAATATGTTGAAATCTGGATCCTTCAAGATGAAAGAAAAATAAAATATTGTAATTTGTGGTTGGACTATATGATATCCTTCCCTAGGAAATTTGAAGTTTACTTTGCACTTCTAAATAATAAGGTGTTGGAAGGGTCAAACGATGATTTTAGTAAAGGATATTGAATTTGTAAAAGAATAGACATTCTTTTTATTAACTTGTGGTAAAGTGAATAAAATAGGTTGAACCTCTAGTAATATTGACAAGTGGTCTGATTCATGACTTGCTAGGCTTGAATGAGAGAATTCCACCTTAATTGAAAGAATTAATAGCTCTGTTATTTCACTTTTAGTAGCTCAAATGACCTTTAAGAACACCAAGGGTATAGGTGATAAAAAGGTATTATATCTCGCTTGTTGATGATTAATTGAGATTTGCTGAGGAAAATAAATGTTGAGAACATGATATCTTTTAGCTCAACGCTACTCTCAAGGTTGTGGGGAAGCCCTATTGTGAATGCTACTCATTTAGAGGGCTCCCTGTAAAGTCTAAATGAAACCACTTATGAATTATGTAGGGACATGATCCTCAAGTCTCCATTGTATGTAAATGTGGAGTCTCTAGTCAAAGTAAGTTTTCCTTACTAAGTTTTACCTTTTCGTTGAGCACTTTGTTTCGAGTGTTCGTGTCATTAGTGCATAAATGGAACAGGAAAATGGTGAAAAATGTTGATGACGTTATGAAACCCTAAATGCACCTATTTTAAGAGAGTTCAATGATAGTGAGCCAGACTTAGTTATGAATGGATGCCAGTGAGTCTCCTTAGGGGTTGATAGAAAACAAAATTCTTTGATTATGATATTAGGAGAGAAACTTCTGTGGAACAACCAAAGGGTTTTTGAGGCTTTCTAAATGAAAAAAAATAAAGTTCATATGCCTAAAAACTCCTTGTGTGATCTTTATCAAACCCCTAGACAGTGGCGTCGTAATTTGACAGCCCTTAGTCACCTTTGAATTTATGGTAACATTTTAAATATGTGAATAATCATGTTGATCGTTTGCTTAATTTTGGCACAAGTGTGAATATTGTGAATACTATAGTCTCTCTTGAGCTTATGTCTAATATGAAAAACCTACATAAAGGCAATGTGATATTAGGTGCGAAAATCCCTAGAACACTTGAGGGGTTCAACTCTTGACTATGGAAAAGTCCTTAGAGAATCTGGTCACCTTGATCATATTCTACATAACCCTCAGTGTTCACTTGAAAATGAGAAAAGGTGATATTGTCACAAGCTGAATACGCTAAGATGTTAAATGGCATTATGTTTTAATGAATAACACTCGTCCAGATATATCACATGTCATTGGTAAATTTAGTCTATATAACTTGATCCAAATTATGAGTATTAAAGTGCTCTAATCAACCAGTTGAGGTACTAGTGAAGTACTATAGATTAAGTTTTACATTGAAGTAGACTCCATATTGTGTTGAAGGGATATTTTGATACCTGTTGGGTGTCTAGTATTGATGAGAATTATTTTACTAATGACTATGTGTTTAGGCTTGATTAGTGGTGCCGCATTATGGGATTCCCCTCTCAAACCTGCACTGCTGAATTGGCCTTAGAGTCTAAGTTGGCAGGTAGAAAATTTTGAATACTTAATAATGTAGTGTGAGACATTTTATTATGGGAGTTTTGTTGAGCACTTGAGACCCTATGTGATATAGTGATTAATGATAATTTCTTGTGATTATTGTGTTTCCACTAATATACGCATGTGTATTGATTAGGGTGGAAATATCTTTGTGATAATTGTCTAAAGTCAGTGCGGATAGTTTGATGGTAATAGCACTTGGCTCGAGAACCTTGATGATGCGCTAGTTGCCTTAATTTGAATAATAAAAGGCACTTGTGGATTATGGTCCTACGTAAACTGGCTGGTAGTGGTCTAGTAGTTGAGTTGAGATGATCATGTTTCACTCTTGTGATGATATGTGAAACTAACATTCTACGGTATAAAATTGTTGTGCCTACTGTGTATATACAATGTGTGTACTTGAGGTAGAGATATGATTTATTGATATGATATGTGTTTCACTATTGTTTTATGCTTACTGTTGATTGAAGTTGGTAGGATATGTTGATGGCTATTTAACACCTTGTTGCAGATGGCTCAATGTGGGGCCAAGAGCAACCTACGATTGATGTTGGCAGTGACCGAATTAAGTACCGCTTTGTTTATAATAAGTGCCATAATGCCAATTGTGAGGTTTGAGTTTGATGCTAACATATCCATAGTTCGTGAAGGATGGTATGGGCACTCACACGTGATGGGTACGCTAAGAGCATGTTGCATGGCAAATCCTCCGATTGAAGGGCCTTTATGAAGGCAAAAAGCGCGCTTGTTAGAGCAAGATCATGTCTATGGGGCCTTTAAAGAAGACGAGATGTGAAACAGTAGAGGGAATGGGTCTAAAGCTCCGTGTATCCTAATCCTGGCAGATACCTGTGTTGGGAGTTACTCTCGAGGCTCAAAGTGTCAAGTGAAATTATAGACCTAGAAATTTGTGACAGCCACTCGAACCCTTCTCAGGTTTGCTATGTCAGTGGCTCTAGGATCTGCTGAATCAGCCATGACGGAGGTTGAGCTTAAAGCTCTTAATGTAGTCCATAGCCCTTTGTGGTGGTGTGGAGCAGCACACCTGATGGACACACCAGTACTGCCATGATGTTAGGATGAGCCTATGGCTCTTAATGATGTCTATAGCTCTTTATGGTGATGCGGGACAGCGCACCTAATGGACTCATCTACAAGACTACTCTCTATAGCAGTACTGAAACCATGTCTCCGATTGTTTTGAGGGACCTCATACGTCCTGATCGCAGAGTATTTTTTGGCCTCAAGAACCACATGAAGGGGTTAGGTATGCTCTTCACAATGACTGCTCATGGTTCAAGACATTGTTCACCAATTGGTGGCTGGGGGACATGCTTAGCCAATAGGTGTTATTTCAAGTCCAAAAGACAATAGCATCGTCAAGTGTGGGTCTCACTGCTCAGTAACATTCTTTCCTTCTTTTCTCAAAATTGAAACATGCGAGGGATTGTTGGATTTTTGGGGTAGTATGCTTCAATTTTGATGTCTAGGGAAAACCCATCAATCCAATATAGAAAATCTGGAGGACGAGAGTCTAGTTTATATATCTCCGTGTTATTGTACTTAGTAAAGTCTTGCGGGGCCTAGAGTGGGTTTTGTAAACCACGGGTGCGTGCACTCCCGCTCGCCTTGCCAAGCCGGCTAGCCATCGCGGTGTGGACTTTTTCTAACCCAGACTTTTATTTTTTACAACCTTTGTATTTGTTCAAGTTGTCATAAATAAACTCATGATGAGTTCTTGTTGCTGGGTTGAGCTCGAGGCCTTTGGCTCGTGCTCGAGGTGTCCTTCTTGGGTAGACCTCAAGGGTGTTGCCTCAAAGTATTGTTGTGTGTCTAATCTTGAGGCTCGAGGCTATAAGCTCGAGCTCGAGTATGCGTTTTGACTACATTAATTCCCACTTTTTTCATAACTATTTTTTTCCCATAACTAACAAGATTTTTAGGCTCTCCCATATTCTCCACTCTCCTTATTTGAGGCGGATTCTTTGCCATGATCTTTTCTTTAACTTGCAAGTATTTTTTTCTATAAATACCTTGCTTTAGTGGGTCATTGAACACAATATTTTCTCCAAAAATCTTCGTCTTCTATGTTTTTCTTTCCCTCTCTCAAAATAATTCTCTCCTTCATTACTGACCAAGTTGGGGTGTACTCCAATCCATCTCCCCGGAGTACACTACTGAGGTGGGTGCCGTGTTAACCATGGGGTCCCATTATGCCTCTATGGGGGCATAAACGACTTAGGGCAGTGGATTGTCTACATTGGGGCAATTCTTTGGTCAATTCTTTACTCTACCCTTCGTCTTATTCATGCCTTCATTGAGTAATGTCAATTGCTTTATTCACTTCCCAACTAAAGCTTGAAACTTATATTGCTCAAATTTGGGATCGATTTTGTTTATCTCAAGTCCAATTCTTTTGAATATAAACTTAATTATATGAAAGTTTAAGGTCAAATACTATGGTCATATATGTCATTCTTATCGAGATTGGATATATCCATGGGTCAGTACATTCCTCACATAAGTTCAACTTAAGTTTCTTGAGATCCTTTGTTTATCCTGAGTTTATATTATAACTACTTATTATTCCCGTATTTTTCCCACACTCATCACATGAGCCCAAAGGGAAAGAGTGTGCAACGGCATATATATACATATGTGTGTGTGTGTGTGTGTGTGTGTGTGTGTGTATATATATATACTGCAAGCAACAAGGCATCAACAACATTTAGTTAGACTGGATAAGAAGCAATGATGGTTCAGTAAGATCTATACATACAAGTTCGTGACCATGTGTTTCTAGTCGCTATTACCATTGTACGTACATTGTACTTCTTCAAGCCGCGGATTGGCAAAATAATGAGATGGTAGGTGGTAGGTGACGATGTATTTGCTTAAGGGACAATTGGATTCTTAGTTATCTGATAAATTATTGGTTCATAACAAAGCACCTTGATATTTTGGGTGGCTACTTTGAACTGTCTATCATGTAGATTCTTTTGTTGAAATCAATCATTAATCCTTAGAAGGACAATTATGTTTTTGAAAAGAAACAAGGGCTGATGCAAGTAGTATGTTTTGAAAAAACAACAAAAAGGTTAATATGTTTTTTCCGAAAAAAACAAGAATAGTGAGTTCTTCACCAACGCCATGTTATATTTGTAGTTGTCAAGTCGTTTTTCCGTTCACTATTCATTTCAGAAAAGGCCTTCTTATTCTTTTAAAGAAAGGTTCCCTTCTTGTTTTCTTTTTGAACATATATTATTCTTTTTATTGCATAAAATAGGTCTTATGTCCTTTTTTACTTCTAAAAATATATTATCCTTGGAAGATATTTTTTCCCCAAAAAAAAAGTTTCAAAGGAGTGTGTATGAAAAAGCAACCAAAAACTAAGACGAGGAAGTGATATTGCCAGAAGAACCAAATTTGTGTAAATTCAAGTGAGAAAAAGCAAAGGTTACATGAAGACAACCGATAATTCTAAGTCAATAAGATTTTAGTATTCTGAGATTTTATAAATTAATTCAATCCACAAATTCTATATTTGAATTGTTTAGTTCACCGGTTATGGGTCACTTTTCCAAATTAATGAGATTATCCATCTAACGAATAATATCACCTTTTTGGCATATGAAATTATACTTCCATTGCATAATATCATCCTTTTGTAAAACCTAGTCAAAGAATTACCAGCAAAAAAATATAATTTACCCTAATTTTCTTGACCTTATAGTCATCATTTTGTAATAATCTTGTTTCAAGAGCATCATCAACAATTGGGAGAAATAACTATATTAAGCTGTTTATTTTGAATAATATAAGATAATGTTATTACCATAACAAAATTATTATTACCAAAGTAATATCATTATTTTCAAGAAAATTGTGGCTATCAATTTTTAGAAGTTATATCATTGCCCTGTTAATAATCATTTTTGCTCTAATAATAATAACTTCCAATATTTATCTGCAAAATATAAAGATATATACTTGAGAAAGAAAAACCATAATGAACTCAACCAAATACAAGTTATATCTTCGAATTTTCCTTCGTATTGATGCCCTCCCAACCCCGAAAAAAGATATCCTATCCTTCGACGCAAGGTAAATAAGTCCACCAAAAACTTACCCTCAAAATCAACGATAAACAAACAAGGCACTAAAAAAAAAAACCTGTTATTCGATCAATAGAGAATCGGCCATCGGCCACATCAAAACGACGGGAAAAAAAAATGGCGCCCAGCGAACATGAACACTGAGTAACAAGGCTAGTTTTTTCTTTTTTTTTTTTAATTTATTATGAAGTCTAAAAGACACTAAATCTAAGCATATATCCTGAATCAAATCAAACATTATTAGCACAACATGAATCATTTACATGAGGAATGCAGTCAAAGAAATCAACGGAGAAAAGTCATAGCAATTTATATGACAATGCAATCAAAAAATTCACCATGGCTTTTTATGCACCCATAAATTGTCAGTTAACTACGATTCTAAACTGTCTACTATCACATTATTTTTCCAATTTGGAACTTTAAAAGGTACAGTATATGTACAACAGACAGTAGCAACACACCATGCATGGCTGAAGAGCTCATATGTATTTTTCTTATCGTTGCTTCCTACCCAACCTAACTAAATGTTGTTCATGCCTTGCTGCTTGCGGCCTTATTAGCAGCTTCACGCTTTAGTGCCCTCTTTGCACGTCGTCCCATTGCACACTCTTTCTTTTTGGGCTCACGTGATGAGCATGGATCATCACAGTCCCTAGCGACCTCCTTCTTCCTGCGCTCACGAGATGATCCAGCACAGGAATCCTGGAAATTTGACCCATGGACTGGCCTTGCCTCTTGGCGACCTGACCTGATATAGCCATTATCTCCCCACCTACGGTTACCAATGCGGAGCGTGGATGAGTTGTTGAAGTAAACTTCATCAAGATCATCCTCGTCCTCGTCCGCATAATCATACTCATCCTCATATGGATAGAAGTTGTCTAGTTCATCATACACGTTATGACGTTGATCCACGGCTAAAGGTTCGAACCATGTAGCTCTAAGAAGTAGGCAGACACTCTCCTCAAACATATAGTCATGGATGCTGTCATGGAAAGCAAATAGGTAAACAAAAATTCGCGTTGAAAACAACTGTATATCTATATGAAAAACCACAGGACACTCATTTTGCAGATATTTTCCGAGTTTTCTACTACAGAAAACGAAAACTTGGAAACACTACAAAACCTAGAAAACACGGGAAAAGCTGAAAAACAACCCCTCAAAATCATGCCTTCCATTTTTCTATCAAAGGAAAGAGGACAAAGTTTAAAGAGCGACGTACTAATCAAAGGATTGTTCAGTATGAACAGATTTCCAACTTAAAACAATGTTTACACCTTAAGAACAATACGAATGCCAAAACGACATGAACATGCAGCAGCATACAAATACAAATGTAATGGTCTCAAGGGATTATAAAAGGGTTGATTGGAAAACAAACCTTCCATCTAGTGCCCGATGAACATTCAGAGATTCAAATTGATTCTTGCATTGTGGACACTTTGGATGCTCACTATATGAAGCCCAACGAAGGATGCATGTCACACTGAAAGAGAAACAAAAGGATTACTAGTTAACATAACATCCTTGACTAGAAAATAGAACAACAATAGCAGATCGATCTCGCATTCAATTTCAATCCTGCACAACAAAATCCCACCGCCAAACTTCAATGTATGCATAGGACAATATATGTAAACATTTAGACAGAATCAAGCCTTAAATCAAAGAGCTTAACCAACAATTGCATACACATTCTTTACCAACCAACAAATATAAAATATCAAATATAGAGTTTTGAAGATAAATTGGGAATACTGAAGGACACCAAACTTCCACCAATTTTATAGAGGTTTCACCTTACCGATAATGTTAAGGTAACACTTCAATTCCTGCATTTTCATTTATTTGAGTGTTCAAAGTATAAAATGTTATACATCAACTACAATTAAGTAATGAGATTGCTTCCTCCCAAGCAACTGGTCAAACTCTCCAAGAAACAAACACAACAGACAAACAAAATGCCAATTTAACATAAGCTTTACATATGCAACAAAGCGGGTAAAAGATTCCAGATCCCATTTCTAATCTAATGAAGAAACCCAAATAATTAGAATGAATTACAACTACGCATCACAAAATAATACCAGGATCTAACCATTTGCACATGCTATTGATACGAACAGAAATTGAAATAGACTGCAAACTAAAATAAATCAAAATACGGAAATTAAGAAGATAAGGAAGAAGAGAACAGAAATGATATGATTTTCATTATCTGGTTTGTGTTACAACTGAATTCGCTACCTCTATATATAGTGTTTGCCGTCCTCCTTGGGTCCGCCCGCTCTACTCCTTATTGGACTACTCTATTACTCTACACGTATATACTTAATTTGGGCATGTATTAGCTATATAATTCTTTATATAACACAGAAAAACAATTGATGAAGCAAAAAAAAAAAAAAAAAAAAAGGGAAGGCGTAAAAGACAAACCAGTAAGCATGCTCGCAACCTTTTATAAGAGCTGTCTCCTGGAGCACAATTTTATCCAAACAAATCGCACATACTCCATAAGAACTGGAGACAACCTGGCACCCTCCCTCCTTCTCCTCCACGTCTTTCAGTTTCTCCTGTACCCAATACGAGATCCGCAACTTAGATTATGCCCAGGGCAAAAGAAAGAAACGAAAAAAGATTTGATTCGTGAATGAGATGAAACACAAGTTATTTACACCATTAGCCTGATGTTTTCAACTTTGTTCAAATTGATTTCTTATCTTTTATTTCGTTCAAAATAATCCCTGATGTTGGTAACTTTGTTCAAATGGGTCTCTCATCTTTTATTTTGTACAAAACAGTCTCTAATTTTTTTCTTTTGTCCAAAATGGCCCCTCGTCATTGTTTTTAATCCAAAATGGTCCCTCATTTTATTTTATTTTTTCCAAAATGGTCCCCGATGTTCGCAACTTTGTTCAAATTGGCCCCTCATCTTTTCTTTTGATCAAATTGGTCCCCTCATGTTGTACTCCATGACAAAATTGCTTCCTCATCTTTTAAATTCTTACCTAATTTTAGACATCAAATGAGGGAACCAATTTGTCATAAGTTAAACATGCGCTACCATTTTAAACAAAAGAAAAAAAAAAAAAGATGAGTGTCCAATTTAACAATAATACAAACATTAGGAACCATTTTAAACAAAATAAAAGATGAGTGACTAATTTAAATAAACGTAAAGGGACCAATGGTTTAAGTAACTCAATTCAAACGCTGGAACCCTGATTCAAAACCAGATCTAATTTCGAAAGCATACAATAAATTCAACCAAAAAGAATCCAAGAATGATTGTTTACCTAATCTTGGATACAAGATTTGTCAACATATAAACAAGATCAAACACCGAAACCCTAATTTATATTCTGATCTACTTTACAAAGAATACAATACATTGAACCGAAAAAACGATAAAATGCCAAAGAAAACAGGAAAAAAAACCCAAAAATCATTGCGTACTTAGTCAGGAATTAAAGATTATCAACATGTAAACAAGATCGGACACCGAGACCCTAATTCATATTCAGATCTACTTCACAAAAAATACAACAAATAGAACCGAGATTTGACGTACCTGGTCATGGATTAGAAGATTATTGTCAACAAGAGCAATAAATTGTTCATCAACAAAATCTGTAACTGTACTCATCGCAGGATTAGAAAGAGAAATAAGGGGAGAAAAGGGTGAAAAACCACGAAAACAATAAGAAATGAAGATACAAAGGAAGATAAAAGAAAAAGAAGAAGAAAAAAAGGAAGGAGAAAGAGAGAGCAGAGAGAAGATTCGACGGGACTATTCGAGTCGAGAGAGAGAGAGAGAGAGAGGGAGGATCCCCTGGCTTGGAGGGGAGAATGGCCCTCAATTTTGTTGTTGTTGAGTCGTATTATAGTGGTTCTTATGATTTAGGAGAGACATTTATTTTATATTTTATATATATATATGTCGGTTTGCAGTGCATTTTTCTTGCGATTCGGTGGAGTTTAATAAAATTTAGTCAATTAATATAACACATCTTTACACTTTTAATTTTATAAAATTATCTCCTAAATTTTATAAATTAACACAACATATCCTCTGTATCTTCAATTTTCGAACTTTATCATTACATAAAATACACCCTATGCACTATTAATTTAATAACATAGCCCTTGAATTTTGTTATTGCACACAACTCACCTCCAAACTTTATTACACAAAATACACCCCCTGTACTATTAATTTCATAAAATAACCCCCTAAACTTTGTTATTGTACACAACTCACCTCCAAGTTTTATTACTAAACATAACTCACCCTTTAGACATTCATAAATTTAAAATTTTAAAAATACACTAAATTTAAAAATTTTAAAAAATTATAAAAAAAAATTATGGAAAGATAATATTTTTTAACTTTAATAAAAATTAGAATAATAAATTTAAAATAAAAAAATAATCAAATTTTTTAGATTTATACAAAATATAAAAATTTATATTTTTAGACCAAAAGTAAGAACTTTGTATCAAATTAAAAATAAGAGGTTTTTTTATTTTATACAAAAGAAAAAAAATTATATTTTTAGACAAAATATATGAGCTTTATATTTCCAAATAAAAGATAAGATAATTTTTTAATGGTTATAAAAAATTATTTTAATTAATATAGTAAAAATATTATAAATTTAGGAGATAATAAAATAATTTTTATAAAAAATACTATAAGAGAAGACATAATATTTTTTTAAAAATAAATTCTAAAATCAAATTAAAAATTTAAAACTAATAAAAATATATGAAATTAAAAATTTAAAAATAAATACTAAAAATATTTTTTTAACAAATATTGAAAAATAAAATTTCAAATTATTATTATATTTTTTTTATACTTTTTCAAAAAAACATCTTTCATAATTTACTCAAACTTTTTAATTTCATACTTTTTTTGTTTTGAAATTTATAAATGTCTAAGGGTAAGGTATATCTAATAACAAAGTTCATGGGGCTATTTTATGAAATTGAAAGTGCAGAGGGTGTGTTGTGTTAATTTACAAAGTTTAAGTGCTAATTTTTAAAATTGAAAGTGCAAGGGGTATGTTGTGTTTAATTGTAAAGTTCAATGGGCTATTTTTCAAAATTGAAAGTACAGGGGGTATGTTGTGATTAATTGTAAAGTTTAGGGGGTCTTACTATATTTTGTCCTAAAATATATCATCTATGTCAGTATTTTCAATAAAAATTTAGCAAAAAACTATAAAACATTCACCAAATGTTGAAGTACAGTACCTAATACTACCAAAATCATGTGGGTTGTTAGCATTTTTTTTTTTTCAAAAAATCGTCAAACTTTAAACAAGATATTAGTATATAACCATGTTTTGTTCAAACATTTTTCAATAGAAATATATCAAATTTAGACAAAAAACTTTAATTGATAACATTTTAAAACTTTAATATATCTAAAGGAAGAATTGTTTAAACCTTACTGCATTGAAACATTGAGATACCCAATGATAATAGAGGTGGCCAATGGGTCAGACGTGTACGGACGAGCTAACAAGGGTCAAACCTGCCCATGCAATAGGTCAGGCTGGGTCAAGTCGAGTGGAAAAAATCCCTGACCAAGTTTGACCTGTGACATAGGTCTACCATGGGCTGGGTTGGGTCAAGTTGAGTTGAGTCAAATCGCAGGTCAGACGGTTCAAAACCCAGTCAGACACAATGCGGGTTCGAACTGGGTCTAACCCTTTTTTCTAATTTAAACTAATAATTCAAACATGCAAAACAAATGTTTAAATCTAAAATAAAAATAAATAAAATTATTATTTTATTAATAAATTATAAATATTCTTGTATTGTTTCGCATATCCATCACTAAAAATATCACATCACACTAATTACACATCAAAACAAAACATGTCAAACTCGTGACATGACATAGGTGAAACCCGTTCTAACCCGTGTCCTATATGGGTCTAAGTGTTACCCATGTCAGCATGAGTCGGGCGTGGTTTGGGTCTAGCGAATAAAAAAAACCCATGACCCAACTCACTATAGGTGACAGGTCACCCTAGCAGGTTAATCAGGTCCTGTCGTTTTATCGCAATCCAACCCGTTGATCACCTCTATAGACAAATTTATTTGGTTTTTCTCTATCAAGGACTAGGGGCTTCATTTCTTTTTATTGCAAATGCAGTTAAGACTAGGGATTAGTTGTAGATCTGAAAATGTAACGATGTAAGATCCATATTTATAATATAAAAAATATAAATAACATTGAATTTTTGTCATAAGTCCTTATACGTATTCCACTATCAATAAAATTATTATACTTTTAATTGTATCAATTTTGCCCTAAGTATTTCACATTGTATCAATCTATTACTATAATAAAGTTGAAGATAAAAATTGCAATGAATTTTTAGTGGTCATATCATGGTTAGCTTTAGATTGGGTCAGTGGTTGTGTTTGTAGATTACTTGTACCTAACATGAATGAGTTACTGAAAATTATATCATTAATTTAACTTTAGTTTCACCATATGATTAATTGATATAATAAATTGTACAAAGAATAAATTGGCAAATTTAAAAATATAACTATATTGACACAATAAAAAAACTACAAAAACTTTTAACATAAATAACCTTAAAATATGTAATTTAATTTAATTTTAAAAATTAAATAACATAACTAAGGATTGATTCTGTGACCTTAATATAAGAGTAAGGCTTGCTAACCACCAGTCCAAGACTCCAGCCAACTATGTGGGTTCATGTGTCGTATATATTGCTGATCTAAATTTTCTATCCTGACATGTAAATAATTTTAAAGATCTGAGGGGAAAACTGCAGATTCCTACATTTCGATACTAGCAGTGTAGATCCATCACAGGTAGAGATGATAGTTAAAAATACATTAACGTACAATAACAACAACAACAGTTCCAGTGCCACAGGGACTCTTGCTTGCACAGGGTTGGGGGGGGGGGGGGATGTAGGCAGCCTTACCCCGTCAGGGTGAGACCCTGATGAGATGCTATTTTCGATGACCCTCAACCTGGTCTTTGGAGTTTGATAGTTATGAAGAGCCTCAACCGGATGATAATAATACATTAACGTAGATTTTCTTAAATTCTTGTTGAAGGAGATAATTTAATAGAAATAAAATTAGGCGTCTTTGGCAAATTAGGAATTTTATTCTAGACATAGTGTAGTACAAATCAATCATGTTTTATGAGAAGGAAATCAGACAACATATTGACTGGCAGTGTCAGGGTATCATCTACTTGGCACATAAATAGTTGAAAGGCATTCATTGAGGGGTTTAGATATTATTGTTAAATTGATTAACTAGGACTGGTTGTCTTGCAATAGTACAAGTGTTGCACTTGCCTGTATAAAACACATAACAATGACATATTTAATAGTATTTACAAATTTATATTAAGATAACTAAATTAAAAAAATATCACCCTATACCAAAATTACCAAGAATAGAAACAAAGACCATTAAAGAATGTGAGTAAGAAAATAACAAAAAAACTTAGACAAATAAAAGAAAAGTTACAATGCAATTTGTGCAAATATTTTTCATTTTAGAGAAAGTTTACAAAAGTTATTAGGTGCAATCTTACTTTTTTACTTAAATAAATAGTAAATATTAGTATCTCCTCAAACGTTTTGTTATAGTACAAAGTGCTACTATGAATTTTTCAAAACAAAGAATATGACCTCGACAAGAAAATTACAGCTAAAACAAAAAGAACAAAATAAACAACAACAATAAAAAAGAGTACAAGATATAATGTGGTTCAAATCTCAAAAAGTTGGTTCTAATCCGCAACTCCTTATATCTAAAAAAGACTATTTACAATGTCGAGATCATATTACAATTATAGATGATTGAATCAATGCATAAAGAAAAACATAAAAGATCTTAGGTTTCTACATTAGAAACCTTAGAAAGCAAAGCCGGATGATTAAGATCTTTAAGCAAAAATATGAGTCTTCCTCAGGAGCGGGAGTGGTTGTCTAGGGTCAGGGTTTCGGACATCAATGAGCAACTAGGGAAGAAAACAAAAGAGGCAAGACAGTGAAAATCAACCAATTCTCTCTCTCAACAGAAAAACACACTTATTTATAGAGCTAAGCCTCAACTGTGGGGCTACCACCAGATGCAATCTCAACCTTTAATTCATCATCGCATCGACAACAAAGAAGCAAACTAAAGAAACACAATAAGGGATGCAAGATGGCAAAACGTGCCCCAAGTAGAACCGCCGGACTCATGACGTGTGTGACAGTAAAAAATGAAACAATATGGACTAAGGTATAGTTTTAAGCAACGCTTAGGGGCGCAAGCAGCAATAACGCGTACTGGATAGGGGCATAACGAACAATGTCCAAATGTGCCTAGAGTGCAAATTTAGAATAGAATGACCCATATAGTTTCAATTATTTACAGTATTGCCACTACCTTACCAACTAAAGGCTTTGTACTTAAAAACAATGGCTAATAGCTCAAATCAGCATTAATACTACTAGCAAATTCTCGTGCGATGCACGGTGATAGGTTCGAAAGGAAAGGATAGATGTTTAGATTGGATTAGGGAAGAAGAAGTGAAGAAGAGAAGTAGAGAAGAGAGAAAGAAGTATTATTTTCATGTATGCCTCTTACAATCAAGATTTAGCTCTTTATACTACAGCAAATCTATAACAACCTAACCAATTCTAAACTACCATATATGACTACCATATGCCCACATGCCTTACAATTACTTGTAACTCTAAATTTGGATCCTAACAATTCCCCTCCCCTTAAAGGATACCCTTGTCTACAAGGGTAGGGAATCTCAAGCATATATCATCACAATCTTCCCATGTAGCATCTTCCGTGAAAGAATTGGCCCAATGCACTAGCACCTGTGTAACAGCAGCATTTCCTCGTTTAACCAGTCTTCTACTTGGTATAGCCATTGGTTCCCATCTCCATTTTGCATTGGAGATGAAATCTGGACAATGCTGCTGCACTACTTGGTCATTGCCCACTCTTCTTTTCTACAGTGAAACATGAAAAATATTGTGGATTTTGGCATTGGCAGGCAAGTCTAGAGTGTAGGCTACCTTCCCCACTCTAGCTAAGACCTTGAAAGGTCCAAAATACTTGGCTGATAATTTTTGATTTCCCCTCCTGACCACAAATTGCTGCATATATGGTTTGAGCCTCAAATAGACCCAATCACCCACCTCAAATTCTCTTTCAGAATGATGTCTATCGTGCTGTATTTTCATTCTCTGTTGGGCCCTCGTTAAGTGATGCTTCAGTAAGCACTGCTGCTTCCCTGTCCTTGAGCACATTGTCTACCTCAGCCACACCTGGATCCCCTGCTACATAAGGCACATGTGCTGGAGGTTCTATGCCATACACAGCTTGAAATGGTGTCATGTTAATGGCTGTGTGATAATTGGTGTTGTACCATTATTCAGCTAAAGTTAGCCATCTGACCCACTCTTGTGGTCTTTCCTCGCACATACAACGCAAGTATCCTTCAAGGCATCGATTTACAACTTCTGTCTGACCATCAGTTTGGGGGTGATGTGATGTAGATGGCTGCAATCTTACCTTGAGCAACCTAAATAATCCCTTCCAAAAAATGCTCATGAACACGGCATCCCTGTCACTTACAACTGAATTAGGAATTCCATGTAGTTTATACACATGATCTAAGTAACTCCGAGCTACTGAAGTGGCTGAGTATGGATGAGATAGGGGCATGAAATGTGCATACTTGGATAAGCGATCTACCACAACATACACAACAGTTTTCCCATTTGAAGAAGGTAAGGCATCAATGAAATCCATAGAGACATCTTCCCCAATACTATTTGGAATTGGTAGAGGTTGCAAAAGTCCAGGGGCTGCCACGGTTTCATATTTATACCTCTGACAAATGTTACAAGATCTGATGCAATTTCTCACAAGCTTCTTCAACCCTTTCCAATAGAAAGAGCTAGCCAACTTCATTTGGCTGACTCTGACCCTTGAATGTCCAACCGAGCTGTGCAGACTTTTGATTAATGTGTCCCTAAGTTGCTGATCATTTCCAACAACTAGCCTCCCTTTTCTATACAGATGACCTTGAACAATTGCATAGTGATGATGCTTGGTCGGGTCTTGCTTAAGTTCAGATATCAGCTTCTGCAGATTTTCATCTTGCAGTACACTGCTGTGGATTTGTTCCAGCACATCAGTGGAAATAGTAGACAAAAACAATGCCATCAACTGAGTGCTTATCACGCGAGATAATGCATCAGCAGCTGCATTCTCCTTTCCCTTTCTGTAACAAACGTTGTAATTGTATCCAAATAGCCTAGGTATCAATTTACATTGTGTGGGAGTAGTAATCCTCTGCTCTAAGAGGTATTTTAGGCTATGATGATTAGTCACAATTGTAAAGTAAGCCCCAATCAAAAAAGGCCTCCATTTCTCCACAGGAAACACTAATGCGTACAGCTTTTTTTCATATACTGATAGAGCTTGGTGCCTTGGTGATAGACCTCCGTTGATAAATGCAATAGGGTGTCCTATTTGCATAAGGACTGCACCAATTCCTGTCCCGGAAGCATCTGTCTCCACCACAAAATCTTTTGTAAAATCTGGTAGCACCAAAATGGGTGCTGATGACATAGCTGCCTTTAGTTTTTCAAAGGCTGCTGCTGCCTTTTCTTCCCAATGGAAAGCATCTTTCTTGAGCAATGCAAAGAGAGGCTATGCAATTAAACTGTAATGCTTAATAAACCTCCTGTAATAACCCGTTAAACCCAAGAATCCCCTTAGTTGTTTCACAGTTTTCGGTTGAGGCCATTGCACCATGACTGCAATCTTCTTTGGATTAGTAGACACGCCCTCCCATGTTATCAAATGTCCCAAATATTCAATCTGCCTTTCCCCAAAATTGCATTTGCTTCTTTTAGCATACAAATGATTTTCCCTAAGGACAGTTAATGCGCTTCTCAGATGCTTTAGATGGTCTTCCCATGTTGGGCTATAGATGAGAATGTCATCGAAGAAAACTATTACGTACTTCCTCAAGAAGGGTCTGAAAATATGGTTCATAAGGCTTTGGAAAGTGGAGGAAGCATTGGTTAGCCCAAATGGCATAACCAAGAATTCGTAATGGCCTTCATGGGTTTGGAAAGCTGTTTTTGGGATGTCTTTTGGGTGCATTCGTATTTGGTGGTATCCCGATCTAAGATCTATTTTGGAAAAGTAGTGAGTGCCATGTAATTCATCTAAAAGCTCTTCAATTATTGGTATGGGAAATTTGTCTTTAATGGTGTGTTTATTTAGTTCCCGATAATCCACACACATTCTAAGGGAGCCATCTTTTTTATTGACCAAGACGACGGGGGAGGAAAAAGGACTTGTGCTATGTTGAATGAATCCTAGCAAAAGCAATTCATATATCATTTTTTCTGTTGCATTTTTATGTAATGAAGGATAATGATAGGGCCTAACATTGTGTTATGATTCTCATAGTAGGGGGCATATGAAATAAAGTATAAATGTAATAAGGCATGGAATCGAGCCTATTGAGTTGTAATAGCTAGTTGATATTGTAATTAGTAGCTTAAGCTTGGGTGAAGTCATGTAATAAGTGAAGTTCGGTCAATAGTGGCGACTTAGTAGGTGGTTGATGATTATAGCATGAATTAGATACAATGTAGTAGATCATATCATGTAAGTAGTATAAATAGTAAGGCTTAGGCTTGTAATCTCATAACTTTGATGAATGAATTGATATCTTTGATATCCTCTCTACTTTCTCATCTCTTTCCCTTCTCTCTCTCATCTAAACTCTATATTCTTTCTCATCTCATATTCTCTTTATCCTAGCTTACGTTTGTGAATTAACCACAAACGTAACACATTGGTGGGTGCTGTATTTTCTTTCAAATGAATTGGTGATCATGTGATCTATGGGGAGGTAGTTCTTTAGGTTCATCAAACAAATCTTGAAATTCTGATATTAGGTTATCTAATTGGGGTTCAAGTGTGTGGGAATTACCATCTACTGCACAATTCATCATTGAAGCAACATCACTGTTTAATGTTGTTGAAGCACAAGGAATTACTTGTAATGCTAAAAAATGCAAAGAACATAGTTGAGGTGAGGATACCTTCTTAAGTAATTTCTGCATTTTTCCTTCTCCCATCAAACTTACAGCCGCAGTAGTTGCTCCTGTCAATGTAACCCACTGCCCTTTGTATGAAAATTCCATTGTTAATTGCTCAAAGTCGAAGACTACTTTGCCCAAAGATCTCAACCATTGCACACCAAACATCATTTCACAGCCCCCCAACGGCAGCAGTCTCACATCAGATGTAAATTCAACCCCCTGCAGGCTCCATCTAAATTCTGGGCATACTGCTGAGCGATCCACCTGAGTACCATCAACAACCGATACTGGCAAAGGAGTGGTTCGAGTGACCTCCCAATTCAGTTGTTTGGCCACTGAAGGGTCTAGGAAGGTATGAGTACTTCCTGTATCGATCAAGATGTGAATGGGTCTTTTCTTTGCTATGCTTATAACCCTCAAAGTTTGATAAGATTGCATCCCCTTCAAAATGTGTACAGAAATGTGAAACGAATCCTCAGCAGCTTCTAAACTGTCATTGTCCTCAATCTCTCCTTCTTCAAGATTGTCCACATCTTCTTGTACCTCCTCCACTATCTCAAGACGATAAGCCTTGTCCCTTCTACAATTATGGCCAGGTGTGTATCTTGCATCACACCAAAAAAACAGGTTCTTAGCTCTTTTCTCTTCCATCTCCGCTTGTGTCAAATGCTTATATTTTCGGGAATATGAGTTGGGAGGACCAGCTCTGGCCATATTCTGTGACTGAGGATGAGGTTTTTGTAAGGTAGAAGGTGCAACAGAATGTGGTTTGGGATTGGGCAGAAGGGGTAATTGTTTGATAGAAAGGTTAGACTTCTCCTTGGACAAACTCATGGCAAATTCCTGCGATCTTGCCAAGGTATGAGCATGGGCTAATGTCGTGGGTGCGAACATTCTAACTTTTACTGCTATCTTGGGTTGTGAGCCTCCCAAGAAGAAGCTAAGTTTTTGAGATTCTTTGAGGGACACTCTTATTAGCAATGCATCAAAGTTCTTCTTGTATTCTTTCACACTATGTGTCTGCAACAATGCCTTCAATTCATTTAAAGGATCATCAAAGAATGCTTCAT
Source organism: Simmondsia chinensis (assembly GCA_018398585.1). Classification (NCBI taxonomy): domain Eukaryota; kingdom Viridiplantae; phylum Streptophyta; class Magnoliopsida; order Caryophyllales; family Simmondsiaceae; genus Simmondsia; species Simmondsia chinensis. The sequence goes on from JAGTTD010000014.1 coordinate 12,028,894, forward strand.
CAAATTGAGCTATTGCTTCCCGTGCATATTCTTCCCAAGTGGGCCAATTATCCTTGGGTCGAGATTTCATCAAGGATTGATGCCACTGCAAAGCTTCACCATCCAAGTGCACCAATGCTATCTATACCTTTTTGTCCTCCTCAGTTCGGTCTAATGCAAAGTATTGGTCACATTTATACAACCAACCTCTAATGTTCTCTCCATTGAACTTAGGGAAGACTAGCTTCGTAAGTCTAGGAGGGAAGTAATGGTGTGATGAACCATCATTACTCATAGATCCCTAACCTTGCTGCTGTTGCTGATTCTGGACTTGAGAAGCCAATTGCGTCTGCTGTAAACTCACACCAGCCATGAACTCACGCAAACCATTTAGTTCCTGATCATGCTGAGCATTGAAATTCTAGAAGGTCTTATTGATTGTTGTTAAGAGGGATTCCTTAATTTCCTCCATTGAAGATACAATCATCTCCTTCAAAGAACTTTCTAATTGCTGCGAATCTGTCATGTTATTTTGCTTCTTAGTCCTGCCCATACAAGATCAATTGCTGCGAATCTGTCATGTTAATTTTCTCTTAAGCTCGTAACAGTCTTTCTTAATGTGCCATTTCTTATGACAGTAGTAACAGGTTAGGTCTTGATACTAGACTTAGACTCGTTTCCACTATGATCATACTTAGTTCTCCCACTCATAAATAAACCACTACTTGAGTTATACACTGAATCAGTTAATTCTTTATCTACTCATTCTTTACTCAGTAGCTTTCTCTTAACTTCATCAACAGATACGGTTTGTCTATCACCATAAATCATGATTTCAACAAACCTCTTATATGAAGCAGAGAGAGAACATAACAACAACATTGCCTGATCTTCATCCTTAGAAACATCATCCAATTCTTTCAAATCTTGAATAATTGAATTAAATTCACTGACGTGATTCTTAAGTGACGTATCTTCTGACATACGAAACGTGAATAATCGGCACTTAACTACTAGTTTGTTGGAGACAGACTTGAAACATAACATATCCTGCAATTTCTCCTACAACTCCTTAGCGGTCTTCACTTCCAGAACTTCTGTCAAAACGTCATCGGCAAGACACATCTGAATTGCAGTGAGAGCCTTCTCATCTAACTCCTCCCATTGTACTTCTGTCAAATCCTCTGGTTTCTTCTCTTTCCCATCTAAAGCTTTCTTCAAGCCATTCTGAGTCAAGAGGCCCTTAACATGAACCTGCCATAAACTGAAGCTCCCTTGACCACCAAACTTCTCAACTTCGGTCTTAATTGCGGACGTCATATTACCTAATCGAAATAAACATGGCTCTGATACCAATTTGTAAAGAAACTTAAACAAATCTGATATGCTCTGATACCAATTTGTTGGGAAAATCTTGATGCAGAAGTATGAAACCCTGATAACCTGATTCGATTCAAATAATATGACTCACGCAAAATGAGAAGTAAACAAAATATATGGAGAAAGAAAGAATAAACATGAATACATAATATTTACGTGGAAACCCCTCTACAATCGAGAGGGGAGAAAACCACGGGCGGAGATGGAGATTCTTTATTGATACTGAATGGAAGAATTATAACGACACTTCCTCTGAACGAGATATATAAAAGAATTACAATCACTTTCTCTAAACTCTCGTAGCACTCAAAATCTGAATTAGAGGAATTACGAAATCACCTCTGGCGGCGCCTCACTCTTTGATTGGATGCAGATGACGAAACCCCACGACCTAATTTATAGGCGCAGGTCAGGGAGGGCTCGATCGATCAGGAAACACCCGATCGATCAGAACCGGCTGATCGATCGGCCCTCTAACTGCCTAAAAAATCCAAAATCTTTTCTTAAATCACCCGATCGATCGGGCTTCACTCCCGATCGATCGGTGACCCTACGGCAACCCCATAAACATAAAATAAGTAATTTGAGACATAACCTAACATAGTATTAATGAACTTTTTTGGCACCAAACTAGGAGAAAACTAACTTTTTTAGCACCGTGAGGTGAGAATGAACTCCATTTGCTGCCTTGCAAATGGAAAACAACAAACCTGATTTTAATATAAACAATTAATAAAATATCAAACTATCCCTATATAAATTTTTTTAGCACTATACTTACAAAAAAAAAAGAAAAAAAAAGTGTTTCACTAACCACAAAAATATTTGAAGAGTTGAAGTAGACATAAACTAAAATTTTAAGTACTGTATGGTATCTAACACTTCCTTATATGCTTGTATCCTTTGTTATAATTTACTATTTTTTGCTGAAAAATACTAATGTGGAACTTAATTTTGATAATATCTAAGTGTGTTTTGTTGATTTATTTTCAAAATAAAGCGTCTCGATTATGTATTTGATGTGTTTTGGATTTAACATGGTGTGAGTCGATGCATACTTGGTGTGTGTCAGCACATGTATTAGAATAGTGATAGTTAGATGCTATATATTGACACATAATATTGCAGAAACTCCAGTCTCAAAAACTAGGGTTGTGTTTTGAAGAATAAGGCGATTTTGCCCATTATTGTGCGTGGTTTTTTTTTTTTTTTTTTTGTTGTGATAATTGGGAAATGATTTTTGGTTACTTTTGAAGAGTTGTGTCTATTCCCAAAGGAAACCTATTAATCTATATAAAGCCCTTACCAAATTTGTTTTAAGATACCTAAAAAATATCTTGTGAAAGTCCTACCATTTCTATTTCTTCAATTTCAGAAATCAATCCCTTTTACATTCATTTTCTCTTTGTGTTTTGGTTATTATTGTATCCCTGAGACTATTTCGATGAACACAAAATTAGTCTTAAAGAAAGTGGTTAGCTATACTTATATATTGTCAAAACTATGTTCTACATTAGAAGTTTTCAGCGAAAATATATTGAATTACCGCAGATGATAAAAGTATATGAGCAAGTATTAAAATACCATATAGTGCTTTAAAAAATTAGTTTATGTCTAGTTTAACATTGAAAATGCTTTTTTTTTTTCCGGTTAGTACAATACTTTTTTTTCTTTTACGTTGCAAGTATAGTTCTAAAAAAATTCACATAGAGATAGTTTAGTATTCTATTAATTATTTTGTTACACTAAAATTAGGTTCATTCTTCCCTACTTGCAAGGTAGCAAGTGAGGTTTACTTTGCACCACGTGGTGCAAAAAAATTAGTTTCCTCTTAGTTCAGTGCCAACAAAATTCATTAATATTAGTATAGAACCTTTCTTTTTAACTTAGCATAGTGCTAAAAAAAAATTCATATGTGCCTAGTTTGATTTTTTTTTTTTTTTTTTATCATTCTTTGTTTTACTAATACGACAAAAAACTTAGGGGTGTGTTTATTAATTCTAAAATATGGAGGTCCATTTTATTATTTTACAAAATGTTGAGATATAAAATGTAAATGACTCTTTGAATTATTTGCCTAAACTCAGTTTAAGTATTTATTACCCATAGCACATATAGGAACTGAATATACAAAAATTCTCCATCTTTTGTAGTATATAGGTTAGCTACTAGTTAGACTCTTCTTGCAGTGAGTAATTAATATTGAGAAATATTTGATAAATATTCTCTAAATTGACCATAGTAGCATAGCAGAATAAATTTAAAATTTTTAATTTTAAATCTAAGACTTCTAATTTAATATAATCTTCACATAGAATATCAAACATAATAAACAGGAAATAAATGAATAAATAGAAATGGAAAAATTAAAGCAAAGCTTAAGAAAAAAAATAGAATACATAGAATGAAGACCCACAAAATGCTTCCTAAAGGGAACTACTGAGACTTCGAGACCTTATCCACAATTTCCTCTTGACTACTCGGAGTGTTTGCTTTCGTTTTTAATTCTCCAAATTATAAACTTTTAAATGTCAAATTTAATTTTCAAGACCCAATAGGTTACAACATAATAAGTAGAAAGTGCATTCGATGTGAGATGGGAAATGAATGATACAAAATCGCAGCTCACGTTGGACGGGGTATCCATGGCGAGAGTAGTACCAGGATGGGTGACCTCCAGGGAAGTCCTCACCCTCAGGTTGGGGGCACTGGGAAACAGCCTCTCTTCATGTTAACACTCTGAAGGGGGAAAGCTGCGTACATCCGCCCCTCCCAGACCCTGCGTAGGCGGGAGCCCTTGAGGCACTGGGTATGTTCCTTTATCCACGGCAACACAATGAATTAAATTCCCTTGGGAGCTCACCTACAATGGGGCTTCTTGTTACTATGTTACAGTAAATCTCAATCCAACAGTAACATTAGAGGTTTGAGGGAGAAGAGAAGAGAAATTTAGGGAGAGATACAGAGAATACCAAGGGAGAGAGAAATTGTTAATATTTCGAAATTTGATGTTCCTTTACAATCTGATTGCCTCTATTTATAATAAGGGGAGGGGGACTGACTAACTAATACTAATACTACCGCAATTGCGTAATAAAAGGAAAAATTACCTAGATTATTACTAAAAAAGGTACCCACTAAAATACTATTTAATCATGTGTCTAACATGTGATTAACTTATTTATCCTGTATCAATACCTTCTCCTTATAAAGATTTTTCTCCTCAAGGATCAAGGTATTGATACCTGAATTAATAACTATTAAGAATAAAAATAACTAGGTCAATAATAAAATGAGATAATAAAATAATCAGCTTAAATTAAGATAAAAAGCAAAAAAGGACAAACAAAACCCCAACCCCACTTTTCCCTTTTCTCTCTCCTCTCTCCTCACCTGTTCACCCCCCCCCCCCCCCCCCCCCACGTTTTCTCCTCTATCTCTTTCCTCTCTCCACCACCACCGGTATCGTCCTCTCTCCCTCGCCATCGCCGGTACCGGTGTCCACCATTATTGTCCTCTCACCACCAATACCGTCCTTTCTCCCTCACCATCGGTGGTACTGGCGTCCACCATTACTCGGGGCATTTGGGCCTGGCTCACTGACGGAACTAAATTTTATTCAAACAAAGGCGCCGTTTGTGGGAAGGATAGCTTGCTAGCGTTTAACTTGTATCCCGTGCACATCACCTAAGACCCTCACAAGGCGAGGGGCTACGGTAGCCATTTAAACATCAGATAAGACTTTGATTCCAATTTTTCTCTTTCTATTTGCCTTCTAACACATCTAAAATAGGATTTCATATTTGAAATTTTTAGTAAATTTGAGGCAAGTTTTATTTCTAAATTTTACAGTAAAGATTCATAGCAAAAAAGAAAAATGAAATAAAATTTTATAGAAAACAGGAGAAGACGAGAAAAGTGAGACAAGAAATTAATATTTGTTTAACTTTATCTAATACAAACTTTTATAGTGTATTTATACAGCTAGAAATTTGGTGCTTCAAATTTACAATAATTATATACAATATATTTTAGCAGATATTCCTATTGCAATTTTACAAAAGTTATACAATTTAGTTTAGCAAATTTTCCACTTTAAATTTGCAGTAACATTTGAACTGGTTTATCATTTGCTCTTCATAAATTATTTACTGAACTTTTCAGTCAATTTTTAGGTTAATTTTTGCTGCAATCTTTGAGACGTATTTCGTCTGCTATGTAGTTCCAATCTAATATTTTTCAATAATTGGTCAAAACTACTGTGGGTCTTTCAAAAAATTTGGGAAATAGGTGTAGAAAGTAAAAATTTCTCCATTAATTTTTTACAGAAGTATGCTTATTTTCGATCAATAGTTGCAGAGATTGAACGGAAAAAAAACCTATTTTGATAATAACGTGTTTTACATTTTTAATTAATCGAGTAAAAATCAGAATTATAACACAATTTACCACCTAATAAAGACATTTTTCTTATTTATATAGCTTAAATTTGTGCCATATGTTGGTTATTTAAAAAATATCTTTCTTTTTACCATTTTTGTCATTTAAAATTATATATACGCTAAGAAGTTATGTCTACTAATTTGTAGTACAGAAATGAGTAAGAAAAAATGCAGAGAGTGAAGAAAAATATAGTAAAAGACGAGAAGAAACTAAGAGTGTATTTGTTGTCTGATTAATTTTCCAAACAATCATTAATACGTTATTTACACAATCCTTTAAGGTACTTACACTACTAACTATTTATTGTTCATTAATTCCTATATTAGTAGTATCAGGAACCTATAAACACAAACTCATCTAAGTAAAATTTTAAGGATTCTTGTTACCCATAAGAATACTATATTCATTGGGCTTTACCTACACCGTTAAATATTATGCGTATATTACATCCCTTTTGAGGTAAAATTCTTTTATAATTCGGCTATGTTAAATTACGAACCCATTTTATAATACCGGAATTATTCAGAACAAATTAAAAGTTGTTCAACTACTTTTTATGAACTTATAAAGAATTTGGTAAAGCAAAAGGTAGGGTAAGACAATTTAAAGTATATTTGAAGATGTGTATCCTAGTTATGAGATTTGAAGAAGCATATCAGGTTTTTGAAAATCCCGCTTTTAATTTCCAATTCCTGTGTATATAATGTTACGTATGGTTATACTTTAGCATTAAATTATGTGGCACTGTAGTTGGCACATATGGGTAGATTCCGAAAAATTAAACGAAATGTCAGATAAAACTATGAATTTATGACAAATATCTTGCAGGGTAGAACAAATTATATCAATTGACTGGATTTGACTGAACCAAACAAATTCGATTAGGTTCCACCAGAATACCCAAATTTGACCCTAACTAAACTAGGCCTGACCTGTTTGATCGACACTGAACAAGCGCCTTTAGAATCAACCGCTTCAATAAACTTAGATGTGACTAAGTTCAACCGTGTTTAGCCAAGTTTTTGCATATTCTTTCACATATGACTGAATTCACACGTGTAGTTATTAACCTATGAGGCAATACCTTGTTGAAATAAATGATTTGAATAGGAAACACAAAAAATAAAATAAAACCTAACATGTTCTTGGTGCGACTCTCACTATAAAACTTTGAAGATTATAGGTAGATATCTGGAGCAGCCACTTCTTATATTCTTGAAAATTTTCTATCCAGTTGAAAAGATTGCAGGATTTCAGGTATATAATTAGCATTGGCCCAAGCAAATTCCTATGCTGGGTGAAATGGCGGCCACTTAAGCAAAAGAAGCTATTCAACAATCACATCCACGCATATGCTGGAACTTGTTGCTTCAGACCACAGACCTAGAGTCATAAACGAGCCCATTGCAACATATGTATCCCAGTACCACCACCTTCGAGCTGGCAATGACCAGACGGGTCGTAAACCCTTCTCAGGCAGGCGTGTTTACTTATACACATTATGTTTGACCCAGTCCCTAACTGGGGGCTGGGGGCTTGATGCTTCCTATATGATTTATGTTTAACCCAATCCCTAGCTGGGCGCTTAACATTCCCTACTTGATTTACGTTCCTTACGTGATTGACGTCCCATATGTGATTTATATTCAACCCAGTCCCTAGCCAGGGGTTGGGGCTTCATGTTTCTTATGTGATTTATTTTGAACCTAGCTCCTTGCCAGGGGCAGGGAACTTGACATTTCTTGTGTGATCTACGTTAGCCCAGCCCCAGGCCGGGGGCCTGGGGGCTAGAGCTATTATTTGCAGTAGACTCCCACTAATATCGGGAGCCCACGATGGTGTGTGCCCCGTTAATACCGGGGCTGATGTTGTGATTTGCTCTAAGTTGTATAGGGAGCACGAAGTACTCGGGCGCGGTAAACTTCCACCTAATGTGGGAGTCCGCGGTTTTGTTGTGTCCCACCTAGCATCAGGGTGGGCGATTGTTTTGCTCCACTTGAAATGGGAGCACGAAGTGCTCAGACGCGGTAAACTTTCACCTAACGTGAGAGCCCACGATTTGTTTGTGTCCCCACCTAACATCGGGACTGGCGGTAACTCTCACAAGCTTGGGAGCCCGCGGTTATTTGAGTCCCACCTAACATCGGGACTGGCGGTAACTCTCATCAGCTTGGAAGCCCGCAGTTATTTGAGTCCCACCTAACATCGGGACTGGCGGTAACTCTCACTAGTTTGGAGCCCGTGGTTATTTGAGTCCCACCTAACATCGGGACTGGCGGTAACTTTCACCTAACGTCGGAGTCCGCGGTTTTGTTGCGTCTCACCTAACATCAGGACGGGCAGTTGTTTTGCTCCACTTGAAATGGGAGCATGAAGTACTCGGGCGCGGTAAACTTTCACCTAATGTGAGAGCCTGCGATTTGTTTATGTCCCCACCTAACATCGGGACTGGCGATAACTCTCACCAGCTTGGGAGCCCGCGGTTATTTGAGTCCCACCTAACATTGGGACTGGTGATAACTCTCATCAGCTTGGGAGCCCGCTGTTGTTTGAGTCCCACCTGACATCGGGACTGTCGGTAACTCTCACCAACTTGGGAGTCCGAGGTCATTTGAGTCTCTCCTAACATCGGGACCGGTGGTAACTTTCACCTAACGTGGGAGTCCACGGTTTTGTTGTGCCCCACCTAAAATTGGGGCGGGTGGTTGTTTTGCTCCACTTGAAATGGGAGCACGAAGTACTCGGGCGCGGTAACTTTCCTCTACCGTGGGAGTCCATGGTTTTGTTGCACCCCACCTAACATCAGGGCGGGCGGTTGCTTTGCTCCACTTGAAATGGGAGCACAAAGTACTCGGGCGCGGAAACTTTCACCTAACGTGGGAGTCTGTAGTTTTGTTGTGCCCCGCCTATCATCGGGGCGGGTGGTTGTTTTGCTCCACTTGAAATGGGAGAACGAAGTACTCGGGAGCAGTAAACTTTTGCCTAACGCGAGAGCCCGCGATTTGTTTGGGTCCCCATCTAGCACCGGGCGCTAGTGGTTGTTTTGCTTCACTTGAAATGGGAGCACGAAGTACTCGTGTGCGGTAAAATTTCACCTAATGTGAGAACCCGCGATTTGTTTGGGTCCCCATCTAACACTGGGGGCTGGCAGTTGTTTTGCTCCACTTGAAATTGGAGCACAAAGTACTCAAGCGCGGTAAACTTTCACCTAACGTGAGAGTCCGCGGTTATTTGTGTCCCCATCTAACACTAGGGGCTCAAACTTTCATAACTTAGCTAACTAAAGGCCAAAAACTAACACTTTACAAATCCATAATATGGAAAGAACTGTATTCCCTAACATAACAAAAGTTAAGGGTTTAACAAGTGATAAAACTCACAAGAGAGCACGAGTGGGCAGCACCCAAGCATTACGCCAAAACCAGCAAGCATGGCTCTATCCGGGGCTAATGGTGCCAAAATATGCCTATGCAGAAGAGCAATTATAAACATCTTCTCTTTATAAACATATTAAAATCGTGCATCATCTAAGGGCCAGCATCTCTAGGACCTTTTTGTGAACAACGGCAACATTAAACAACATGATCTTTAAAAGGTTCTATACATCTAAACTATTCCTCCCTATAAATCAACTCAAAAGTTACAAGTGTCCATCTTTAATAGAATACTGGCCAAAAGCCAAAGGACTTACAAGCACACAAAAAAAAAAAAAAAGTGCCTTGTTAAAAGGGAAAAATAACTTAATTCCTCACTCTTTAAAGCTTCACGATTGACGGGGCCCATAAATAGCACCAGCAATGAAAACTGCAAGTATAAAATACTAGGGGCATAGAACCAATTACCCACATAAATGCATCCCAAACAACAAAGAAGCCAGGGACAGATAAATTAGAACAATGTTCACCTAAAAGGACCTCTTGTTAACGCCTATAGAATTCCTCATAACTTGAAATGCTCATCAACAAAAGGCATGCCTACACACCCAGTCTCACAAACGTCATACCTTGGCAGTAAACACACAAATCCCAGCAAGCACCTTTAACGTCACTCAAAAGGAGGCGTCACCTAATCCTCTGCTTAACAAAATCTTGACAGCACGCATATTGGCAAAGCTTTTGGATGTTGCACACTCCACGGCTGAATGTGAACAGGTCCCCATTCACCCATGGAGTGGGGGGCTAACTGTTAAGAATAAAAATAACTAGGTCAATATTGAAATGGAATAACAAAATAATCAGCTTAAATTAAGATAAAAAGCACAAAAGGACAAACAAAACCCTCAACCCCACTTTTTCCTTTTCTCTCTCCTCTCTCCTCATCTGATCACGCGCCCCCCCCCCCCCCCCCCCCCGGTTTTCTCCTGTCTCTCTTTCCTCTCTCCACCACCAGCGGTACCATCCTCTCTCCCTCACCACTGCCGGTATTGGCGTCCACCATTACCGTCCTCTCACCATCAGTACCATCGTCTCTCCCTTACCATCAGTGGTACCGGCGTCCACCATTACCGGCCTCTCTCCCTCACCACTGCCAGTACCGGCATCCACCATTACCGTCCTCTCTCCCTCACCACCGGTGGTACCGGCGTCCACTATTACCGTCCTCTCTCCCTCACCACCAGTGTGTTATGTTCTTAATCGTTGATTTAATGCAATAAGGTGTTTTTACTTGTAAACATTCGAATTAATATTTGGGCACCAAAGTTAGTTAGGAATTGGCTCGGGGTTAGATGTTTTGGCGGGAAAAAGCATTTGTTTGTTAGAGCTCATTTCTCTTGTGTTAAGCTCGATTATAAGAGCTAATTTTATGTAATGTTGATCTCATTCAATGAAATTACTATCTCTTTAAGATTAACCTTCTTTCTCTCATCTAACTCTTCTATTTTCTCATCTCCTTCACTTCTTTCTCATCCCATACTCTCTTAATCTTAGCTTACGTTTGTGAATCTATCATAAACGTAACAATTGGTATTAGAGCTTCGTTCGATTTACAAATTAATGGATAAAAGCGATAGCCCCTTGATCGGTGGTGTCACCACCAGATCAGCAGCAGCACGAGCCGCTACTAGATCAGCCAATGATGTTGGTATTGGCAGTAGCGATGCAACTGGACAAGATTGGGTGACAAACGCTCAGCTGGACAGTAAATTTGCATCAATGCTTGCTCAATTCAAGCAATTAGTCATTGAATCGTTACCTCAGCAGATTAAGGAAAGGGTTGATCAACGAGTTCAGCAGGTGGAGGCTAAAATTTCAGATCAGGTTGCTCATCAATCTCAAAATCTAGAGGAGAAGATTATTCAGCGAATTGATCAGCAGATGCAGCAGCTCGAACTGAAATTGACTGAGAATCGAGAGGAGACCAGAAGGACAAATCCTGATCCGTTATTACCTGCTAGTTTAATGAAGACAACTCAGCCGATGAGGTCCATCAATGAGGAGGGGCAGAACATCCAGAATTCACGAGAGAACACTGGAGTTAATGAAAAGAATTTAGATCGGGATCAGGAGGTGTTGATTTCTGTTGAGAGGCAAGGTAACAATGAGCAGGTGCTGCCTCAATCTTTAAATTGGAATGCTGGAACTGGACCACGAGTAACTAACCTGGACAGACCTCCTGACCAGTTGCTGCAGCAGCGTTCAGGGAGCAACGAGGAGTCTTCCAACACCAGGAACCATAGCCATAGACAACCTCGAGTATAGATCGATGCATTTGAAGGGAAACAACCTCACTCGTGGCTAAGGAGGTGTGAACGTTACTTCCATTTTTATCACATTGATGAATCTTAAAAAGTGCAAATTGCGGCTGTATATTTGCTTGGGGATCATGAGGTATGGTTCTATAGCTTGTTGAGAAGTGGACCTTTCATTACTTGGAACGACTTTGCAAGGGCCTTATGTGCTCGGTATAGTGATAAAGATGATAGTGATATAGTGGATAAATTCAATAAGGTTAAGCAAGAGACGACTGTGAAAGATTACATGACTAGATTTGAGAATCTAAGGGCTAGCATTGTGAATGAAATTGAGGCTTCTGAGTCTTATTATGTAGCTGCTTTCATTAGTGGTTTGAAGCCTAATTTAAAGAATTTGGTTAAAGTTGTGGATCCAATTGATTTGTCCATGGCTTTTGCTAAAGCCAAGCTCTGTGAAGCAATTGGATTGGCATCCAGTGATGTAACCAGGTCCCGTGGAAGTAGCTCACAGCTGCAGCAGGGCAAGCCCAGGACATTCAGAACTGATGGCAAGCAGCAACAGAAACTGTGTTATCGTTGCAATCAGCCTTATCAATTTGGCCACAAGTGTAATCCCAAGTACCTCATGTCTGCTGAAGGTGCTAAGGTTGGGGAACTCTCTGATGAAGAAGAAATTGATGAGGATAATACCGATTCTGAGCAGGAAATCGAAGAGGAGTTAGATGAAGCAGCAATAGAGATCTCAGTGAAAGCTCTAACTGGTAATGGGGCTCATAGCACAATCCGGATCAAGGGAAAGGCTGTGAAAAGGTCCATTGTCATTCTCATTGATAGTGGGAGTACTCATAGCTTTGTTGATCCCAGAGTTGTCAAGAAAGTGGGTCACAAAATGATAAAAACCCATCCCCTTGCTGTTACAGTGGCCGATGGTAAGACTGTCATGGCATACAACAAGTGCAAGGGGTTTGTTTGGCTGATGCAAGACCGTAAGTTCCAATATGACTTCAGGATCCTTCCCTTAGGAGGTTGTGACATGGTGCTCGGAGTTGATTGGATGAGAACTTATAGTCCTGTGCTGTTTGATTATGCAAACCTTACGGTCTCTTTTGAAATTCAAGGCTCTAAAGTCACATTGCAAGGCATTGCAGAGCAAGCTCAACTTCAAGTAATTAAGGGAAGGAAGTTGAAAAAGAGTCTTCAGGGCTGTGTATACCAGTGGGTGGGCCAGTTGTTTGCCATATCCTCAGCTAAAATGGTCGAAATAACCGAACCAGAAGTGCAGGTGCTGGTGATAGAGTTCGAAGATGTTTTCACAGTGCCTAGATCCTTACCTCCCAAGAGGAGTTTGGATCATGAAATTCCTGTCAAAGAGGGTGTTGAACCAGTGAAGATCAGGCCTTATAGATATCCTCACACCTAGAAGGCAGAAATTGAAAGGCAGGTGGATGAATTGCTTAAGACTAATTTCATACGAGCTAGCCATAGTCCCTTTGCTTCTCTGGTCATTCTTGTCAAGAAGAAAGATGGCACAGCACGTATGTGTATTGATTATAGGCAACTTAACTCTATGACTATGAAGGACAAGTTTTCCATACCAGTTATAGATGATTTATTGGATGAATTACATGGGGCCCGAGTTTTTTCCAAGCTGGATCTTCGGCAAGGATATCATCAGATCAGGGTGGGTGAGCATGATGTGTATAAGACTGCATTCCGGACGCACCATGGACATTTTGAATTTGTGTTTATGCCTTTTGGCTTGACCAACGCACCAGCAACATTTCAGGCTCTAATGAATGATGTCTACAAGCAATTTCTTAGGAAATTTGTATTGGTTTTCTTCGATGACATCCTCATTTACAGTGCATTGTTTGAAGAGCATTTGAAGCATCTGAGGGAGGTATTTTTGGTCATGCGCAAGCATAAATTGTATGCTAAGTTGGCCAAGTGTTCTTTTGCTCAAACACATCTGGAATATCTAGGCCATGTGATCTCTTGTGACGGAGTTGCAACCAATCCTTCAAAAGTACAAGCCATGAGAGAATGGGCTATTCCGGTCACCTTGAAACAGTTGAGGGGATTTTTGGGGTTAACTGGCTATTACCGCAAGTTTGTGGCTAACTATGGAGCCTTAGCCAAGCCCCTAACAGATTTACTTGAGAAGGAGTCCTTCAAATGGTCGGCGGAAGTTCAAAAAGCCTTCGATGCTCTCAAAACTGCAATGTGCAGAGCACCTGTTTTAGCTATGTCGGATTTCTCTTCAAGCTTCATTCTGGAGACAGACGCAAGTGGAAGTGGTATTGGGGCAGTATTATCTCAAGCCGGGAGACCTATAGCATACCTCAGCCAAGCTTTGAGTGCAAAACATCAAGCTCTTTCCACATATGAGAAAAAGTACCTAGCAATCTTGCTTGCGATGGATAAGTGGAGGCACTACCTGGATGGGCATCACTTCATCATTAAAACTGATCATCAAAGTCTTAAACACTTATTAGAGCAGAAGATTGTCGCAAGGATACAAAGAAAAGGGCTAATGAAGATGTTGGGCTGAATTATGATATTGAGTACAGAACAGGCAGAGAAAACCGGACAGCAGATGCACTGTCACGTAGGTTTGAGGGGCATGAGCAGGGTTCCCTTGGGGCTATTTCTGTGATTTCTCCTGCTTGGATGGAAGAGTTACATCAATCCTATGAGAATGACTCATTTGCACAAGAATGTATAGCTGCAGCTAGTGTTGGCAAAGCGAGCAATCTGGCTGCTGGAACAGACATTTCTGTAACCCGAGGAGTGATCAGAATCCAGGAGAAGCTGTATGTGGGCAAATCTACTGGTCTTAGACACCAAGTCATCAGTGCTGCTCATGATTCTTCATGGGGAGGGCACTCAAGCATTGAAGGGACATATCAGAGACTGAAATTCCATTTTTGGTGGCCCGACTTGAAGAAAGAAGTGACTAGCTTTGTGCAAAGTTGTGCGGTTTTCCAACAAACCAAACTTGGTGATCATAGATACCAACGGTTGCTCCAGCCCTTGCCTATTCCTGATGGTGTATGGTAACACATAAGCATGGATTTCATCGAAGGATTGCCTAAATCAGAAGGGAAAGAGGTGCTTGGGGTAGTTGTTGATCGGTTCACCAAATCTGGGCATTTCATTGCACTGGCACGACCTGTAACTACAGAAAATCCAACTCACATGTTCTTAGACAACATCTACAAGCTACATGGATTTCCCCAATCCATAATTTCTGATAGAGACAAACTCTTCACAAGCCGGTTTTGGAAAGAGTTGTTTAGGCTCTTGGGAACGACTTTGGCTCTTAGTTCATCTTAGCACCCTCAAACCGATGGCCAAACAGAGAGGGTTAACCAATGCATTGAGCAATACCTCAGGAGCATGGTGTTTAGTCACCCAAAGGTGTGGGGAAGATGGCTTTCCTTGGCTGAATTCTGGTACAATACCCATTTTCACACTTCATTAGGCACGACTCGCTTTAAAGCCTTGTTTGGGTATGATCCACCCTCTCCTTTTGGGTTGCAAGGAGTTGAGACACAAATGGTTGAGGTGGCTGACATCTTATAGCAGAGGAAGCATGTTTTATAGCAAGCAGAATCTCAGTCAATCACAGGCTCGAATGAAATGGTATGCTGATAGGAAAAGAGTTGATAGAAATTTCGAGGTGGGAGACATGGTATATTTAAAGTTACAGCCTTATCGACAGTCCACAGCAGCAGTAAGGAGAAATTTCAAGCTTTGTGCTCGGTTGTTTGGGCCTTATAAGGTCTTAGAGAGGATTGGCAAGGTGGCTTACAAGCTTGAAATGCCTCCCGACTCTTATATTCACCCTGTTTTCCATGTTTCACTTCTTAAAAAACAGGTTAAAGAAGGTCATAGCTCTTCTTCCAGTCCTCCAGAAGTGGGTTCTAATGGCTCATTAGTCTTACAACCAGCTGCGGTGTCCGATCAGATGCAAGCAACAGACTCCAAGAACCAGAAAATTCGCGTGACTTAGAGCAATTTGAATGAATCGTTCACCACTTGGGAGGAAAAGGGTTTCTTATTAAGTCAATTTCCTTCTTTCATTCTTGAGGACAAGAATTTGTTTAAGGGGAGGGGATTGTTATGTTCTTAATTGTTGATTTAATGTAATAAGGTGTTTTTACTTGTAAACATTCGAATTAATATTTGGGCGCCAAAGTTAGTTAGGAATTGGCTCCAGTTAGATGTTTTGGCGGGAAAAAGCATTTGTTTGTTAGAGCTCGTTTCTCTTGTGTTAAACTCGATTATAAGAGTTGATTTTATATAATGTTGATCTCATTCAATGAAATTACTATCTCTTTGAGATTAACCTTCTTTCTCTCATCTAACTCTTCTATTTTCTCATCTCCTTTACTTCTTTCTCATCCCATACTCTCTTAATCTTAGCTTACGTTTGTGAATCTATCATAAACGTAACACAGTGGTACCGGTGTCCACTATTACCGTCCTCTCTCCCTCACCACCGGTACCGTCCTCTCTCGACCACCACCCGTACCATCTTCTATCACCCACCACCACCGGTACTGCCCGGTCACCACGTCGGTACGGTCCTCTACACCTTGCCGGTACCGTCCAACCACCACGGTGGTACCACCCGACCTCTCCCCTCTCTCCCGCGTTCTCTCCTCTCTCTCCCACCGTGTCAGAGCCACCATGCCGGTACCGTCCACCACCACACCGGTACTGCCCCTACCACCTCACCTAACACCACCCCTTCCTTTGTAAATACCAACCCCCTTCCTCCATTTAACCTAAGCCCAACCAAGGCCTCCTTCTTCTCTCACTTACAATAGCCACCCAAGGAGTTCTTCACTCTCTCTCTCCTCTCTTTTCTCTTTCCTTTCTCCCTCTTCAGCCACCTTGCCGGTACAGCTCCGGCCACCTCGCCAGACCAGGGAGAGCCCGGGTTAAGTGCGCCAACAGCTGCTTTCTCAGTGAGAACTCGAGTCCCACTCTCGTTCAGAACCTACAAATATTTTTCACTTGAGGAATTTGGGTCTAGCTCACTGATTGAACCAAATTTAATCGAAACAATAACCCTCTAGGATCAAATACTAAAATATTTAAGTAAAAAGTAGGGGCAAAACTATAATTATAATAACTAATTTTCCAACCCATTTTCCCTTTCTTCTTTCTCTGTAGCTGCCAATAGCTCGTAACCCTAACTCCATCCACTGCTGGTGGCTGCGTTCCGGTGGCGATGACGGTGACGATGGTGCAGGCGATAAAGATGACAGTGACAATGTTGTAAGTGACGGCAGCGCAGGCGATGGCGGTGGCTCTTCTTCAAAGGCTGTTCAACAACCAACCACCAGCTTTGTTTTGGTCTTCGCGTCCTCAGTCCTTGCCTTGACGACGGCGTTGTTGTCTTCTCCGGTGAGGTGCGGTGGATCTCTATGGTGGTGGATGGCCTTGTCGTGGTGGCCAATTTCTTCACTTTGACCGAAATTGTTGATTTTATACTGTGTGCATTTGAACCTCCGACAACAGCTTCAACCGTTCCAAGTGTCACACCGTCGGCCCTCGCTGGTGGCTCCGGCACCTTGGTTGGTGGTGGTGGTGGTCTTGACACCTTAACAATGGCTCGGTCCTGCGGCTCCAGTGAGTCTTTCTTCATCATCACCCCTCTATTAGCCAATTCATCACATTTTCTTGTGATCTTGGCCACTATTTTTATCTATGGATCCATTTTCAGATCCTCCAAATCTATTGTTTGAAATTGCTCAATCATTGCTGCTCCTTTGCTCCTCAAATCTTCGATTATTCGATTTTTTTCTCTCTGAACTCATATTCGTGGTTCCGCGTTTCAGATATGCGAGTACTTGATTTTTTTGCTCCGAACTAAAAGCCTTGGCATGTTGTTTCCATAGGTCAAGAGAATCGTTGAGCTCTAATACCATTGTTATGGTAAATCTCAATCCAACAGCAACATTAGAGGTTTAAAGGAAAAGAGAAAGGAAATTAAGGGAGAGATAGAGAGAATAGTAAGGGAGAGAGAGACTGTTAACATTTCAAAAATTAATGTCCCCTTACAATCTAATTGGCTTTATTTATAATAAGAAGAGAGGGACTAACTAACTAATACTAATACTACCGCAATTGCGTAATAAAAGGAAAAATTACATAGATTAATACTAAAAAAGGTACCCACTAAAATAATATTTAATCGCCTGTCTAACTTGTGATTAACTTATTTATCCTGTTATCATACTCCCGTTTTTTTCTTTTCTTTTTTTGTTTTATACTTTTTCCTATATGTATATATTGATGTCATGAATATTGCTTAGCAAAATAACTCATGAATAAATAATCCATTATTAATTCATTATAAATATTTTAAACTCGTGTATTATTAGAGACTTGCAAATGGATCTCGTGAATAATTTAATTCTAGTTTTAAATTGGTGAAATTAATTATCATCTCATAATAACATTTGATTTTTATTTAATAATATTTAATTCAACAAAATAAATAATACTACTCTATGGAATTAAAGATATTTATTTAATAATTCTCATGTTACTATTATATAAACAAGATATCCATTATAAATGATAATTTAAACTACCATCATTATATTTATTGCATATTTTCCTTAACTTCCCGACTTGCCTTTTTAAAAAAAATTCTATGATATAAAAACATATTTAATTGTATTAATTTAAGTGACATTCAATTGAAATACTTTGGCCAAAGATTTGAAATTTTCCAACATTCGCAAATCTATTCAGGGGGATATCTCTATCTCAAAAGAGATTACAGATTTCTTATTCAATTTTTCACTACCACTGCACTTCATGTTATCACCCATCGTACAAAGAATATCGACCACTCTGTGAGGCCTCACTTCTGAATACATCAAAGTGACACATACTATGTGTACGAGTCCAGGACACCCATAGGATATAGAGTCATTGCTTTAATCGAATGAATTGATTATTCTTGATAGTAGTTAAGAAATAAATAATCCAAGTGGGTCAGCTCAGATCTCTATCTACATGGCCTAGACTAGTCATCACATATATCATATTATAGTCGTATAAGACAAATAGTCCAAACTTATCACCAAGTTCAAACATATTTTTGACAAAATATCAAAATTTTGATTTAAATCTATCTATGACTCAATCTCATTGACCACTTGAACCAAATTTTGACATGTCATCTTAGATCATGGAACGGTTTAGAAACCAATCACACATATGAAAAACTTGTAAAACTCAATTAGATGAAATAAATAATATAATTTTATTTATTAATGATTAAAAAAATAATAAATGATTTAGGTTTTCTAGGCAATGCTCATGACAATTGAATCCTTGGTTCAATCAGAATTCCATTCACCTTAGATTAAATTGATTCATGATGTGTCTCATTTTTAAGGTATGTGCTAATAATGGCTTAGGTTGTGAATTTCCTTGACTTAAGTCATTAGGTCTTAAGTAGTCATGATGTGTCTCGTTTTTATATGTTTTATGCTTCACTCCCATGACATCTTCGGCTATTACATGTATATTCTATTGCTATTTATGTATATTCAGGATTGGAGTACATTAGAGCAAAGACAATTTGGAAAGTGGTAAAGATCAAGCAAAATTAGACATTACGTTTAGAAACCCAACCATGTGCGGAAAACAAGGGATCCATTGGATTTTGATTCGTCAACCCAAATCGTTGTATAAAGCCTCAGGAAGTCACCGACCAATCAGCGAGCAGAGCGGATTGATCGGTAGGCAACATAATGCTTCTGTTGACTATGATTGAGCAGCCAACAGAATCAATCGATCGACATTAACCTACAGCGTGCCCTAGGTATGAAAAGAAGGGGATGAATTTATGTTAAGGACTTTTGGCTTTTTATCTTCTCTCCCTTGAGCCGGTCTGAGAGATTTAGGTTTTCCTAAAGGCCGAAGCGCAAGTGGTCGGAGCGCTAGGGGATCAAAGCAAGGGTTGACATCAATGTCAATCAAGGGAGTCTTCATTTGTGAGGTTTTCCTTCACCTATCTTTTTAGATTTCGTGATGTATAAAACTCCCATGAATGAGTAGACTTGTAGTTGAGGGGTGAAGGACGGGTTGCCATCCAAATCTCAGATTTATACTTTATTTTTGATAATGAGTTGTGGTATTTTATTTTCACACTCTTTTGGGGAGTTATTTATTGTGATTGGTTTTTTAATTATGTGCTTGTAGCCATATTTAGATGTCTAATTTATTTGTGTTCCGTCTATGTGCTTGTAGCTTGGACTTTAACATGGCAAGTTTAAACGAGTGTTAAGGGTTCAAGTTTTACCCAACCATGAACACAATCTTTTATATAGGTTAACATTAAATTAGGAGAGAAAGAAATTAAGTAGTACTATTGAGTAACCCATGCTACACTTGGAGAATCAAAGTTGTCATCAATGCTAAGAGAGAATTGGTTCCTATGCGTACTACTATAGATTGGAGGGTGTGCATTGATTATCATAAGTTTGATTCTACCCCTTCTCCCTTCCTTTCTTGGACCATATCCAGACTGAATAGTAGAGCAAGCTTATTACTGTATTCTTGATGGTTACTCAGGGTACAACCAGGTTTCGATTCACCTTGAGGATTAGAAGCAAACAACATTGACTTGCCCTTTTCGTACATTTACATATCGAAGGATGCCCTTCGGTCTGTGTAATGCACCAGCTACTTTCTAGCAATGCATGATGTCCTTTTTTCCGATATGTTGGATCATTACCTCTAAGTTTTTGTGTACAATTTTTTTATTTTTGGTTCATCTGTTGATGATTGCCTTACTCACCTAGACCTTGTTTTGCAGAGATGTGAAGAGTACAATCTGGTGCTCGGCTGGGAGAAGAGCCATTTTATGGTTCAACAAGGTATAGCATTAGGGCATGTGCACCTAAAGCGAGTATCACAGTAGACAAGACTAAGGTTGATTTGATTGCTAACCTTCCTCCACCTGCTTCGGTGAGGGAAGTTTATTCGTTCCTTGGGCTTGCAGGTTTTTATAGGTGTTTCATCACCAACTTCAGTAAAATATCTAAACCTTTACCACATTTTCTTGCTAATGCTGTGCCTTTTGTTTTTCATGATGAGTGTTCAGCTGCTTTTACTGCATTAAAAACCTTGTTGTCTGTAGCTCCAATCATCCAACCACCGAATTATTCTTTGCCTTCTATGGTTATGTGTGATGCTTCAAATTAGGTTGTAGAGAAAGAATTGAAAACCTATCGTGGTCAACTATGCTCACAAATCCTTAGATGAGGCTTAAAAGAATTACACATCTACTGAAAAGGAGTTGCTAGCTATAGGTTTTGCTCTTGACAAGTTTTGACCCTACATTTTAGGCTCTAGGGTTATAGTCTTTTCGGATCATGCTGCCATTTGATTTCTTTTTATTAAGAAGGAAATGAAACCTAGGTTGATTTGTTAGGCTTTATTGTTTCAGGAATTTGACCTAGAGATTAGAGTTAGGAAAGGCTTTGATAATGTAATGGCAAATCACATTTCTAGGACTGTATTTTCATCTAATTCCATTATTGACCCTATTGATGACTGTTTCCCTGATGAACAGTTGTTTGTCACTACAGGTGGTTGGTCCCCATGGTATGCACACATCATGAACTATTTGGCAACGAGGAAACTACCTACCAACTTGATAAAGCCAGCGAGGAATCGCTTCTTTTCATAGGTGAAACACTCTTTTGGGACAATATTGACTTGTTTAGGGTATGTTCTGTCCAGGTTATGCATCGCTATGTGCCAAGTATTGAATAGGAGAGTATTTTGTGCTTTTGTCATAGTGTAGCATGTAGAGGACACATTGGAGGACAACGCACTTCCATAAAAGTTAAAGTGGCTTCTTTTAGTTGACCCTTTTTGGGACATTGCTGATTTTTATAGGGCCTATGATCGATGTCAGCGCACCGGTGCCCTTACAAAACGATATGAGATGCCTTAGTGCCCAACTTTAGTTTGGGAAATTTTTTATATTTGGCACATCGACTTCATGCGACCTTTCCCTAACTCACACAATTTTTTTGACATTTAGTGGCTGTTGACTATATGTCAAAATGGGTTGACACTATAGCTACCAGGAAGAACGACCACGAGGTGGTTGTTCAATTTGTAAAAAATAACATTTTCACACGTTTTGGCATTCCAGGCGCAATCATTAGTGATGGAAGGACGCATTTAACTCATCGTTTAGCTGAGGCAGTTCTTTTGAGTTACTCAATCACTCACAAATTGGTGGCCTCCTATCATCTGATGTATCTCATAGTTATGAATCTTTTAATTGTTATTTTAATTATTTTGCACCTATTTAATTATAAGTTTACGCTTGTTTTGGCAATTTTTAGCAGGTTTGAAATTAAAGTTCCGAAAATTGTCAAATGTTGGTGCGAATAAGGAAAATTCGATGCATAAACAATTAAATTAAGTCAATCGAGATTCGAAACAGGAACATATAAGCTCAGAACTCGAGCACGACCCGTATTGGGCCCAAACCGTAGGCCCAAACAGCCCCTGTTCACACCTCCAGCCCAACAGCAAGGCCACCAGCACTCAGTCACCACCATCACCGACCCAGCTCAATCCCAAGCACCAGCACAACTTAGCCCATCAATGTCCAGTCCAACTTCGCCCGGCCATCTTCATCCCAACGGCCCAACTCCGGCCCGATCGACCACCATCTCCACCTCAACCTACCGCCCCTGTTCGGCCCACCTCCAACTCATCCTCAGCCCAGCCCATCAACCTCCGCATCATCTTTGATTCGACCACCACCAACACCGACATCATCACCTCCGGTCCAACTCCGGCCCGATTCGACCTTCAGGCCCATCAACCACCAGCGTCCGGCCCACCACCAGCACCGACTTAGGGTTTCGTTAGCAGCGGCGTCTTCGATTTAAAAGGAAGAGAGGCGTTCAATCTTGGTTCGTCTCTGGTTCGGGGTTCACCGCCTCTCTCTGGCTGACGGAACGCCCCTGTTTTCTCTCAGCTCTCTCTCTCTCTTCTTGCTTTATATTCTTTTTTAATTTCTTTTCATCGAGAGCGAAATTAGCATGAAGACCGACATGAGTTCGTTCATCTTCTCCTTCACCGGATCATCCTTGATGGAGAGCTAACTTGCTCTCTAGGGTTAGATGAAATCTTAGCATTTACTTTTGTTTACTTTTAATTCGGGTTAATTTGATTGTTTACATGAATTGCTTGATTGAGATAAATACTTTAAAGTATTATATTTTTATTGTTTATTCAACTGATATGATTATTGAGTTTGTAACCTTTAATTGTTGATATTGATATTTATAAATTAGTTCTTTGTGCTTGTAGCCTTAGAATTAATTTATCAAGCAATAGTATTAACCGAATTGTTAATTAAAGCCTATCTTCCCTGTGCTTTAGCTAGATAGGGTCAATACGTAATAATTAATAATACGTTAGGTAGAGCCTATTTTCCTTATGCTTTAGTTAGATAGGATCAATATGCAATACTAACAACATTATTTTAGTACGTAGAAGCTTGTACCCTAAACCACTACCCGTGTGACAATCAATAAGCCCAATTTAAGAGTTAACACAAAAATAATTGGCTAATGATAGATTCGAAACCCTAGGCTCCAATTTAATACACGTTCCCGATTAGTAGTAGATTACTTTAGTTTAATTATCGTTTTTTAGATTAATTAGTACAAAAACATCACTTTTCCTTAAATCAATTTAGATTATAGATTAAATTCATGCACTTTTAGTCCCTGTGGTTCTACACCCTCTCGCCCTATACTTTAATTTAGGTGTGTTTAATAGATAGGGTTTTATATTAAATTTTGATCGACGTAGAAAAACACATCAAGATTTTGGCGCCGTTGCCGGGGACTAGGCAACGTTTGTGATTTTATTTTTGTGATTTTCTTTAATTTTTAATTGTTATTGTCCCTTTCTTTAAAATAAATTTAAAAAAAATATTTTCTTTTCTTTTCTTTTTTTTAAAAAAGGTTTATTTATTTATTTATTTAACTACTTATTTATTTATTTTTTTAAGCATTATTTATTTTGGAATTTTCGTGCATAGGTTGATTTTAGGATAGTTTATTATTCGTTTTTTTTTTGTTTTTCTTTTTAAGTGTCTGTTTTATTTGTTTTGCGTATTTAATTTTTTTTTAATTTACTTGCTTCGTGTGGTTAATTGTTCATGCACGGTGTCGCTCTTTGTCTCTTGACCTTACCATATTCGACCCTGGAATTGAAAGAACTTGAAGAGACCTTAGAGCCCAACACCGAGCACAAACTGCAATGGTTGACGAACAACAACCACGTACACTTAAGGACTACTTTACTCCCACCACATGCGCCTCACCGTCTTGCATTAGATTGCCACCGGTAGCCCATCAGTTCAAGCTTAAGCCACATACTATATAGATGCTTCCTTCATTCCACAGCTTAGGCAATGAGAGCCCGTACACACACTTGGACAGTTTCATTGAGGTTTGCTCAACCTTTAGGATTCCTAACCTTAGTGATGACGCCATCATACTTCGCCTCTTTCCTTTCTGTTTAAAGGAAAAAGGCTAATTATTGGTTAGGTACCTTACCTAGTGGGACAATTAGTACTTGGACTCAAATGCAACAAGAATTTCTTAAGAAAGTCTATCCCATTAGTAAGACTAACACTGCTAGGAGAGCCATTAACACCTTCGCCCAACTCCCTACTGAGGAGTTTCATGAGAGTTGGGATAGGTTTAGAGAACTCTTACGAGCTTGTCCACATCATGCTATCCCTAAATGGCAACTAGTCCAAAATTGCTATTATGGGTTGAATGAGAAGGGTCAACAAACTGTTGATGCCTCGTGTGGTGGTCAGTTCCTTAGAAAGAATGAGGAAAAATCGTGGGAATTGTTCGAACTTTTGAATGAGAATTCACAACAATCTGTTGCACATGCACGTCTTAATGCTACTAGGTTAAATAGAGGAGTAAATGAGATTGCTTACACCTCCATCTTAGATAAGAAAGTAGACTCTCTTGCCTCTTCCGTAGAGCAGTTAACTTTCCTATTTAAGATGACATTGGCCCCCTCTACTGTACCTAATGTGTCTCATGTTTCAAATGTGCATAGTGCTTGCTCTTCATGCTCTAGTGTCTCTCATTCTACACATGACTGCCCTTCTGCTTCACCTTATGTGAAGTGGTTGGAGGAACAAGTCAATGCAGCCTAAGGATTCTCACGAAACAACCCATACTCTAACACGTACAATCCGGGCTGGAGAAACCATCTTAACTTCTCCTGGAAGCAAGGAGGAGAAGGACAGTTTATGCCATAACAACAGAACCCAGGACCTTAACAACCTGGTATGCCCCTGCCTGTTGATTTTCAATCGTAAGGGTATACTTCTAACTACTCTCAACCTCCTAATTTGAGCTCTAATTCAAATTTTGAAGAGAAGGTTTTGAGTGCGCTGAAAGGTTTAGAAGTTAATTTCCAACTCCTCCACTCCCATACACAATCGATTGCAAAGCTAGAAACCCAAATAGGTGAACTAGCTAACACTCTGAGTAGGAAAGATGAGGGAAGACTCCCTAGCCAAGCTGTAGAGAACCCTAGGAACTATGTAAGACAAGACAACTATCCTTCCCAGCAAGAACAAGCAAAATTTATTACAGTGTTGAGAAATAGGAAGGAGGTTGACAATGAAGTGAGTGCTAAAAGTGAAGTACCCATGAGTGGTGAGGAAGAAGAGAAGAGCAAGGAGAGAGAAAAGGAGACCGATAAGGTCACGCACCCTTCTCCCACTTCTAAAGCCTCTGATCTTCCCTCGTCATATGAACCTAGAGTACCCTTCCCCCAAGCTTTAATTGCGCCACATCCAAATGGGAAGTGGGAAGAAATTTTGGAGACGTTTAGGCAAGTAAAGATAAACATTCCCCTTCTTAATGCAATTAAACAGATCTCGGCCTATGCGAAGTTCATTAAGGATCTATTGAACCAAAAGTGGCGATCAAGAGCACATCTGCCTAAAAAAGTGTTTTTAGCCAAGTAAGTGAGCTCTATTTTGATGTGTGACATTCCAGTTAAGAACAAAGACCATGGTGTCCCCACCATCTCTTGTTCACTTGGAGACTACCCAATTGATAAAGCCTTACCGAACTTAGGAGCGAGTGTCAACCTTATTCCTTACTCAGTTCATGAGAAGTTAGGCTTGGGAGAGTTGCTACCCACCATGGTGACCTTGCAATTAGCGGATAGATCAACTAGGATTCCCCGTGGTGAGCTGATTAACGTGCTAGTAAGAGTAGACAAAGCCTTGTTTCCTATTGATTTTCTCGTGATTGATGTGGAACCTTCTAGTCATTCGAAAACCATGTCCTTGTCATTCTAGGTCAGCCTTTCTTAGCGACGGCCAATGCTACCATCAATTGTAGATCTGGGGTAATGGATGTTAGCTTTGCCAACATGACTATTAAGTTAAACATTTTTAAGGCTTCTTTGTCACCCACTAGTGAGGATGAGTCATAGTGTTTTTGTGTGGATATTGCTGATGATTTGGTGGACCAAACACTCTCCTCTACCCTAGTTAATGACCCTCTTGATGAAAATGCAAGACCTTCTAAAGAGATGCAACGAATGTTGAACCCAGGCATGAAAGAAGTCTTGAGTTGGGAGAAGAATCACGATGTTATGATTCAGGAGGAAATTGTATTAGGCCATAGGTTGTCTAAGGAGGGTATTGAGGTTGATAGAGCTACGATAGATATGAATATGAACTCACTCCCTCCCTCAAATGTGAAACAAGTTAGAGCATTTCTAGGTTATGCGAGTTTCTGTAAAGGATTTCTTAAGGATCGTGGGAAGTTAGCTAGACCATTGACTAGTGTGCGATCTAGGACATATCAGTTGAGCTCAATGAGCCTTGGCTAGACGCTTTTCAAAAGCTTCGATCTACACTTGTTGTTGCCCCCATTAGGCATCCACTCAACTACTCTCTCCCCCCTGGAATCATGCGTGACACTTCTGATTGTGTTATAGAGGTGAGCTCGTTGAAGTTGTTTCTTTGGTTGATGCCATTACTTGATCTTCGCTAGACCCATTGCGCCCGGCTGAAGGCGTAAAACTTAGCGCTCCTAAAAGGCAGTCTAGGTTTGTTATTTCTTGTTTTAATTTAATTTTTGACCTAATCAGTTGCTTCGAGGTTTGTTTTCTCTCTTTTCAGGTTCTTGTATCGGGTTGAAGGATTGCAATATACATGTCCACGCCGTCTCGTCAGGTTGTATTGCTCCATCTCACCTATCTCTTGTGCTTTAATGATTGATGTTGTCGCATTGAGGACAATGCATGATTTAGGTGTGGGTGAGTCTCATTTGCATATGCTCATTTTTGGTCAAATTTTTAAAATTTGAACATGTTTTTGTGCATTTTGAGCTTGCATTATTACCATTTAGCCAAGTTTACCTTGATCGATGCTTATGTTATGATGACAGTGGGATTAGTTGCTTATTTCATTCTCTTAATTCCATGAAATTAAATGATTTTACTTCATACTTGTTAATGAGTGTTGTTGATTATGGTTGATATTAATGGGTTCTACTCATGCAGCTCACATATTCACTGAGCACAGGACTTTCATGTTGTGGAAAATCTGAAGAATTTGAGTAAACAACCTTATATATCTTAAGTTTTGCAAGCCTGTCCTATTAGCTTATCCTAATCCTTGCCCTTGATGTTATGTAAAGTACTGGTTGGTCAATGTCAATTGTAATGATGAAGTACATTATAAAAAAAAAAAAAAGAGAGTCCAAAAATGGATAGAAAAGAAAGAGGAAACAACCAAAAAAAAAAAAAAAAAAAAAAAAGAAAAGAAGAAAGAAAAAATGAAAAGGAAAAAAAGAAAAAAAAAAGGGTTTCCTCCAAAAGAAAAAGTAAAAACTGGTGTACAGTCATGACAAAGATGTTCTTTTGTGCTATATTGAGGTCAGAATGTTATAACGTGGTCACTCATATGTCACTTAAAATTAATCTATGTGTAGGCATGTGTTTAGGTGATTCAATGGTACGGATGCACAAAACCTTTATATATTTGGTTAGAAGCGAGAATTTGAGGAGATTCTATGACATGAAATCCTAATCACTTTCACTTGTGCGCTTAAATTGCTTGAGTAGTCCCTATTAGTTGATGCAAGGTTAATGAAATTCTATGACGAGTTTCGAAGTTTAATCATCTAAGTTCATGGAATTGGAGAATGCTCTAGATGATTTAATCTTATCTTGAATTGTAATATAGGTGTTAATCTCAGAAAACTGGGTGAAGGATGGGATTGTTGGGGTAGTTGGTCATTGTAGTTTTTATATTAAATCATAGGCTTTGCTCGAGGACTAGCAAAGGTTAAGGGTGGGGGTGTTGATGCGTCTCGTATTTACACATCTTTTAATTGTTATTTTAATTATTTTGCACCTATTTAATTATAATTTTACACTCATTTTGGCAATTTTTATGTTTAGTAGGTTTGAAATTAAAGTTCCAAAAATTGTCAAATGTTGGTGCAAATAAGGCAAATTCGATGCATAAACAATTAAATCAAGTCAATCGAGATTCGGGACAGGAACGTATAAACTCGGAACTCGAGCTCGACCCGTATCAGGCCCAAAACGCAGGCCTAAACAGCCCCTGTTCACACCTCCAGCCCAACAGCAAAGCCACCAGCACTCCGTCACCACCATCACCGACCCAGCTCGACCCAAAGCACCGGCCCAACTCAGCCCATCAACGCCCAGCCCAACTTCACCCAGCCATCTTCATCCTAGCGGCCCAACTCCGGCCCGACTGACCACCATCTCCACCTCAACCCACCGCCCCTGTTCGAGCCACCTCCAGCTCTTCCTCAGCCCAGCCCATCAACCTCCACATCATCTTCGATTCGACCACCACCAACATCGACATCATCACCTCCGACCCAACTCCGGCCCGATTCGACCTTCAAGCCCGTCAACCACCAGCGTTCGACCCACCACCAGCACCGACTTAGCGTTTCGTTAGCAGCGGCGTCTTCGATTTAAAAGGAAGGGAGGCGTTCGATCTTGGTTTGTCTCTGGTTCGGGGTTCACCGCCTCTCTCTGGCTGACGGAACGCCCCTGTTTTCTCTTCTCTCAGCTCTCTCTCTCTCTCTCTCTCTCTCTCTCTCTCTTCTTGTTTTATATTCTTTTTTATTTTCTTTCCGTTAAATTGGAACGAAAGCGAAATTAGCATGAAGATCGACATGAGTTCGTTCATCTCCTCCTTCACCGGATCATCCTTGATGGAAAGATAACTTGCTCTCTGGGGTTAGATGAAATCTTAGCCTTTACTTTTGTTTACTTTTAATTCGGGTTAATTTGATTGTTTACATGAATTGCTTGGTTTAGATAAATACTTTGAAGTATTATATTTTTATTGTTTATTCAATTGATATGATTATTGAGTTTGTAACCTTTAATTGTTGATATTGATATTTATAAATTAATTCTTTGTGCTTGTAGCCTTAGGATTAATTTATCAAGCAATAGTATTAACCAAATTATTAATTAAAACCTATCTTCCCTATGCTTTAGTTAGATAGGGTCAATACGTAATAATTAACAATACGTTAGGTAGAGCCTATTTTCTTTATGCTTTAGTTAGATAGGATCAATACGCAATACTAACAACATTATCTTAGTAGGTTGAAGCTTGTAGCCTAAACCACTACCCGTGTGATAATCAATAAGCCCAATTTAAGAGTTAACGCAAAAATAATTGGCTAATGATGGATTCGAAACCCTAGGCTCCAATTTAATACACGTTCCCAATTAGTAGTAGATTACTTTAGTTTAATTGTCGTTTTCTAGATTAATTAACACAAATATATCACTTTTGCTTAAATCAATTTAGATCGTAGATTAAATTCACGCACTCTTAGTCCCTATGGTTCGACACCCTCTCGCCGTACACTTCAATTTAGGTGTGTTTAATAGATAGGGTTTTATATTAAATTTTAATAGACGTAGAAAAACACATCATCATCCTCAAACTAGTGGTCAAGTTGGCATTTCAAACAACGAAATAAAATCTATCCTTGAAAAGATTGTTAGACCGGGCCACAAGGATTGGTCTTTAAGGATGAACAAATCGTTTTGGGCTTGTGGTACAACTTTCAAGACTCCAATCAGTATGTCTCCATATCGCTTAGTCTTTGGGAAGGCATGCCACTTGCCTATGGAGCTTGAGCACTGTGCATACTGGGCTAGTATGCAATTTAATTATGATATACCATCGGGTCACATCTACAGCATCAACTCAATGAGTTGGAAGAGATGCGGTACGAGGCATATGAAAAGACCAAGCTCTACAAAGAAAGAACCCAAGCTTTTCATGACAAACACATTGCTAGAGAAACTTATGAAATTGGATAAAAATTGTGGCTTTATTACTATAAACTTCAGTTCTTTCCTGGAAAATTATGATCTCAATGAGATGGACTTTATGAAGTGGTCAACGCGTACCCTTTGAGGGAATTGAAGTTTGAGACATCAACGATGGTCGTATTCTCACTGTTAATGGCCACCATCTTAAGCATGCTATTGAAGAAATTGACCTTAAGGATCCAACCTCAGGATCCACATGATTTTTGAGTTTACACCACGTCCGGTTGAAGACATTAAACTTAATGCTTTTGGGAAGCAACCTAATTTACTTTTGTTTCATAATCTCGTTTTCTTTCAAATAAAAAAAAGCTGAGGGTTTGCACATTTAGAGTTAATTCTTGTTCTTAGGGAGCTTACTGTCGATCCCTGATTGATCGAAGGTATTGGAGGAGCTTGCTGCAGCACCCCGATCAAATGGGGTGCAAATCCCAAGTGCCTTCCGCATTCCCTCCCTGATCGATCGTCCGAGTCAAATTCCCCAATCGATTGGGTTAATCTTAAAATATTCCTCTCATTCTTTCTTCCCCCTACCCCCACGACTTTCTTCCCCCTCTCCCACAAAAATATCCTAACTCTCCCTAACCCCAAGACAACCACCGGGCCACTACCGTGCCACCGCACATCAACGCTGTCACCCCTACCACTTCTCTCCTCTTAACCTCACTTGTACTCGAGGTATGAATTTCTTTTTCAGTTTGAAGTCTTTTTACCTTATTTTTTAAGAGAGAAATTTTCAGAACTTATTATGATTTCTTGCCTAAATGTGCCTAATTGTTGAAGATTTGGGTCCTAATTATGAACAATGTTGGGGTTACTTAAAAATTTGCTTTTCTATCTCTTTTTTCATATGACATGTAAAAAGAGGGATAGTTGTTTGTGGGTTGTTGATTTTTCATATCTCTATTCACTAGAGTTTTGCTGTTAAGGGACCTTGTGTGAACAATGTGGGATTTTGACTTAATTTGTTTATCTTGGAGTTTTCCTTCCATGTTCAGTTGTCTATTCATGCTTTAGGGTTGATTTGTTCAATTTGACTTGATTTTGACTTGAGATTAATAGACTTTCTATGTTTTAGTTCTTGCTTTAGTCTATATTTTAGGTTCTTGTTTTACTTATTTTCTTTACATCTTCCCCCTTTTTTAGTTTTTTTTTTTTTTTTTTTTGGTTAGTTCATCATTTCTTTAATTTTCAGATTAGGTTAAATTAGCTTTAATTCATGTTTTGAAGTCCTTTCTTTCTCCTTTTATGTTGACTCGATCTTTTGTTTTAAGGAAATGGCCTGCACTAAGAAGGTGCAACATGACGAGGGTAGTAGCTCCCAAGCCATTGACTTTGACACCATCGTCAATGTGGTAGAGATTATAGGAGCAACAATGTTTGGGGATGTTCCGTGTGAGGAGCCCTCTGAAGAATGGGCTATCTCATAATGTACGAAATTAGGCCTCACCTACCTTCCATGTAGGGGAGTGGAAGATGATGATGTTTATCCCTCTTTGGTGAGGGATATTTACTTCTCTTTTCATGTACATCATGATGATGTGGAAACACGGTGCAAAGTCAATATCCGCGACAACATCATTGTCTTTAACCTCGATAATGTTGCAAAGACTATTGATACTCTACTCCACCATTGGAACTCCCATAGGAAACCCCCTGCCGAGACCCTGAATGCCATTACAATTATTGATGAATTTGTGTGGTGACCATTTTGTCAACAACACAGTCACCATCACAAAATGGTCCATCTTTCCACCTCATTTATGGTTTATGGACACAATCTTAATGTCTAAACTGTGGCTTGCGAGCCATGTTCAGGAGTGATCTGCGGGGTCATCCTCAACCTTCGCTGGTACTTCCAACCGAAAACTTGGGTGGATGTATTGGCTCTTTTTTTTTGTTAAGTGTGTGAATGTGGTCGCTATAAATACAAATCAAACAAACATGTAAAAAGGGACTTGTAGTGATGTGGAAGCGAGTCTAAATTCCGGACTGCACGTATTTGACCTCAACTACTCACCTTTTCAAGTGCTTTTGGTGAATCTGACTTTGGTTCGCAATTAACTTGCTGGTCCTGCTTATGCACCAATTAAGGAGATTTTTATATTTTTTTTGGGAATTTATATAGATATGTTTGAGAGAAAAGTAAAAGGATATGGACCTAACTTAAGTGGCAATTGCCGCAACGGAGCAAGGCCCATAGACACCTTTCCTCATGCACTTAAAAGTCAAGAACTGGGGTGGAGACAAACTCAAGAGCTCAGCAATCTACTTACAAGCCTGAGTCAATCAGATTTTTAGGCCTTGCACCCTTAACTTGTAATAACTTGAATGAGTTAAAGTCCGACAAGATTAAGATGGAGCAAATCGTAATTGGGTTACTGGATGAGGACCAATGCAATTAAGGTTAAGCCTTAGTTGTCAAAGCCCTTAAACAATAACACAAACCTAAGTTCACCTTACTTATTAATCAGTGACACCAGTGTTAAGATAATTGTAATCAAGGTCAAACCCCTCAATTTTCAATTCGTCGATTATGGGAGCAAATTAAAACAGAGAGTTCATACCTAAAACATGAAGAATTGTATTACTCTAAAGAAAGCAAGTACAATGAAGATCTACATTACGCTACGCTAAGCTATGCTACTCTTAGGTAAAAAGCACAAGTGTGCTGCAAAGAAACTTGAAGAAGTTTATATGGATGGTGTTCGACACTTTTTAATAACAATAGTGTCTCTTATTTATAGCAAATGGAAATAACATTTGCATCCTAATTCCCTCGCATTTCCTTCCCATGTTTTCCTTAAAGCTCCTTTGGCGCGCTGAATGGGCGGTGAATGTGCCCTGAATTTTTGTACTCGAGTGTCTTTCTGGATGCCTCACGTCCGTATATGTTGCTGGAGTTCCCTATAGATGCTCCAATGTTTGTTCTTTTTGTTCATTAAGTATGCGAATGTAGTAGCCATAAATTCAAATTAAACAATCATGCAAAAAGGGGCTGGTTGTGACTTAGGAGCAAACTTGAATCCTGGACTATACGTGTTTGACCTCAACCACTCACCTTTTCAAGAAAAAGGATGGTGCGTTTGTTGAATCTGAATTTTGTTTTCAATTAACTTATGGATTCTTCTTATGCTCTAACTAAGGAGAGTTTTATGTTTTTGTGGATTTCTTTAAATATATATTTGAATAAAAGGTAAAAGGATGTGGACCTAACTCAAGTGTTAGTTACAGTGATGGAGCAAGGACTATAGACACCTATCCTCGTACACCTAAAAGTTAGGAACTGGCCTGGAGACAAACTCAAGAGTTCAGCAGTGCACTTACAAGCCGAAGTTAATCAGATTTTTAGGCCTGGCACCCTTGACCTGTAATAACTTAAATGAGTTAAAGTCTGACAAGATTAAGATGGAGCAAACTGTATATGGGTTATTGGACGAAGACCAACGCAATCAATTTCAAGCATGGCCGTCAAAGCCCTTAAACAATAACGCAA
The DNA here is from genome assembly GCA_018398585.1 of Simmondsia chinensis. Taxonomy (NCBI): domain Eukaryota; kingdom Viridiplantae; phylum Streptophyta; class Magnoliopsida; order Caryophyllales; family Simmondsiaceae; genus Simmondsia; species Simmondsia chinensis. Next base: position 12,062,355 of record JAGTTD010000014.1, read on the forward strand.
ACCTAAGTTAACCTCACTTATTAAGCAGTGACACTAGTGTTAAAACCAATGCTATCAAGATCAAGCCTTGACCGTCAAAGCCTTAAACTAATGCCTCAATTCTTAACTCGTCGATTGTGGGAACAGATTAAAATAGAGAGTTTATACCTATAACCAGAAAAACTATATTACTTTGAAGAAAGCAAGTACAGCGAAGATCTATGTTCCGCTACGCTAAGCTATACTAGGCTAAGTTACTCTACTCCTAGGTAAATAGCACAAGTATTCTATAAGAAACTTGAAGAAGTTTGTATGGATAGTGCTGGACCCTTTACAACTATAAAAGGTTCTCTTATTTTTAGAAAATGGAAATAACTGCCGCATCCTAATTCCCACATTTGCCTCAAAGCTCCTATGGTGCACTGCATAGGAATTGAACGTGCCCTGAACTTGTGTACTCAAGTGTCCTTGTGGAAGCCCCACATTGGCATATTTTGCTAGAGTTCCTTATAGATGCCCCACGATCTGTTGGATAGGCTTGAGGCTAATGTCTCTGGAATTGCACTCCAAGTAACTATCTCGAGCTTCATAACAACCTGTCTTGCAGCCTTCTGGGATGTTCCTTGAGCTCGAGTTTCTTTTACCCCTTCAACCACCTCGAGTGGCTGATACCCTTTGGAGGGTTTTCAACTCCTCAAGCAGCTGGGCTCGAGATGCCATTATCTTAAGATCCAAAGGCCTTATATCCCTCGAGGATGGCCTCACATGATAAGCGCATGATGCTTTGTTTCAAAACGGTGTTGTCCCAACTCCCTTGAGTCTGGGGTGTAAACAAATGTGCCCTTTTAGCCGTTGGTAATTTTAGATTTCCATTAGGTAAAAAATCTTATTTATTTGACCTCTAATGGCTACAAGTAGCTCGATAGAGCATTGTTTGACGTTTTGCCTTTATTTGTTCCCTCGTGTCTATAAATATGATGGTTAGTGCTTCGAAAATTCACTTTTCGCTTTGTGCTCTTTTTCCATTGTGATCAAGCACTCTAAACAATTGCTCCTCGTGTTTGATTTTTTGTTCTTGTTGATTTGTCTTTAGCACCCTAAGATTCTTTGAAACCACTGAAAATGGCTCAAATCTCTTATACTATTTCTACTCCCATCCCCATGGATGATAGTTCTACAGAGCAGTTGGCAGGTCTGGTTCAATAAGACGTTTCAGTGGTCTTTGATTGGCTCCAGAGCCCTATTGACCTTGGCACCATTGAGGAGGATCTTTCTTGGATATCTGAAAATGATCCCTCTTCAATCCAAGAACCATGTGTCCTAGGGCCCGTCTTTGACCCTTCTTTTGATGTCCCCTGCCTCGAAGGCATATTCCCTGATATTGATGAATCTCCTTGACTTCATATAGTGTCTATAGATCATTCTTTGGTAGGTAGATGCATTTGCAAAGAAGCTGCCCCTTTAAGGGGGTGGAACTTCTTGAAAAAGCGATATGTTGAACAGGTGGATCGCTTGACTCTCATATACGAGGAAAAAAAGGTACAATCTCCATATCTACGAAGCCATCAGGCTCTCCAAGATTACCCTTTAGTATGATTATCCCATCATGACAGCTCTCACCTGTTGTTAGAACCTCTGTTATAATGCTTTTGTCCTTCCTAAGGGCTTCTTAGGGATCGCCTTGGAAGACATAGTGACTTAACAAGTCTTTCTCTAGGGGGAGATTAATTGCCTCTTGATTCTTTTATTTCTAAAGAGGTTGAAGCCCTTGCCTCTTCTTTTGCCGTGACCAACTTGCCCACTGGTTATGAAACTTCTATTAAGTTCTTTGTCACATAGGTTCACAACTATGGACAAGGGTCCGAGGAAGAAGAGGCTTCTTTCTACTTGTTTTGGCTGAAAAAGGTTCTTCTTTGCTAATTCCTTTAACACTGTGCTTAAATCTCTCACGATAGTTGCAATAAACCCAGCCTTTAGTACTGGTTCTTTGGCTCGAGGACCATTATTCTTGGCCCAAGTATGTGGATGCTTTAGGGACATCACAGTTAAGAACTATGCTGTCCAGCTAGGTGGACCCCTTATGGTTGGTCCAACTTTGGGCCTAAGACTATTTGCCCAAGCTTTGCCATGGAGGACTCTTTGTCTCCACAGATGATGCAGTCACCTGTTATGGAGAGTAATTTGCTCGTAGAGAGGTTTTCTTACCTCCAGTATTGTCCTTTAACCGATGTCATGAGGAGCCTATGTCCCCTTGAGGAAGGTCAAGGGTCTGTTGAGAAGTAGAGAGAAAAGATGAGAAATAGAGAGAATCTGGGTTAAGAGAAGAAGATAGGAACAATCTCATTCAATGAATCTTATTACAAGAAATATCTAACTATTTATACTGATTTTAGCTAAGCCGAGATACAAAGCATTTGGACAAACTAGGCTAACCAACTTAACTAGCTACATCCGCCAAAAATATCTAAAACAGCTGAAGCACCAACTATAGCTAACCACCCTTCCCGCCAAAAAAACCAATTCAAACCTTATACTAGAATTACAACATTATTTGAAGAATACAACCCAAAAGCAAACTAAATTGATCAAAACCAGCCTTGATCATGACAATACCTGCCCCTCAAGGACATTCTTGACCTCAAGAATGAAACGAAGGAAATTGGGTCTTGATGAACTCCAATTCCTCACATGTGGTATTCTTTTGTCGCAAATTTGCGCAATGAATGAGCACTTCCTCTTTGTTTCTGTCCTGCTACTATGCAGTGTGAGAGCCCAAGATAGCTATAGGTTCTTGCAAGAGTATTCCATTGACAGAAGCTGCTGGAGGTGCTGCAGAACTTGTCATTCCCTCTGCTACATGCTTCTTCAGGAGAGACATGTGAAATAGTGGATGCACTCATGAATCTAGAGGCAATTCCAACCTGTAAGCCACATTTCCCAGCTTCTCCAGCACCTTGAATGGTCCAACATAATGAGCACAAGGCTTGACATTCTTGTACACTACTACGGATGACTGCCTATACGGCTGAAACTTCAAATAAACCTGATCACCAATGGCAAAAGTCTTATCAGTTCTTTTTCTATCAGTGAAGAACTTCATCCTTGATTGAGCTAATTGCAAGTTGTCCTTGAGTTGTTGTACTAGCTGCCTCCTCTAAGCCAACAATTCATTAACTTTTGTCACGGAAGATATAGCTCCTTGAAGTCCTATAGATGAAGGTGTGTCATAGCCATAAAGTGCCTTGAAAGGAGTTGTCTCCAAGGCTGAATGGGCATGCGTGTTATACTAATACTCTGCCAATGACAGCCACTTGTGCTAATTCTTGGGATGGGAAAACGTCATGCCTCTCAAATATTTTTTAACACATTGATTCACTCTTTCTGTCCGACCATCCATTTGAGGATGATAGGAAGAGCTTAAAGTAAGTGCGGAACCAAGCAGTAAGAACAATTCACGCCAGAAGGCGCTGGTGAACAGCCTACCCTGATAAAAATTGATGGATTGAGGCAGCCCATGAAGCTTATAGATGTTATACAAGAACAATTTTACAAGCCTCTCAGCTGAAATTTGATGATTGAGGGCAATAAAGTGTCAGAACTTGGTGAAACGATCCACCATAACCCATATGATTTCCTTCCCCTCAGATTTAGGCAAGCCTTCTATGAAGTCCATACTGATGTGTCGCCAAGCTCTCTCCGGAATAGGCAAGGGCTAAAGTAGCCCTTAGTAATGCACATGATCACTTTTTGTTTGTTGACACACCTCACATACTTGAACACACTCCACCACATTCCATTTCATGCCTGTCCACTGAAATTATTCCTCAACCTTTGATAAGTGCCTTCAATTCCAGAATAACCTCCCCAAGCTGAAGCATGGAAAGCTAGAATAACTTGCCTCCTTAGGCCTGTCTCATATCCAATGTAAACCTTTCCCTTGACTCTTATAATACCATTGCTGACAGTCACTCCAGAATCTTCAATTGAGGAGTTCTTAATACTAAATGCTATAATACAATCCCGAGCAAAGCTGTCTCCTTCATAGAACCATTACACTCCATCCAAGATGGCAAGGCTAACAAAATGGCATGACAAGCTGCAGAATTCCCTTCCTCTTTGTCTCCTTGACAGTGCACTACAAGATTGTCCCTTCCTCTTCTGTATTTAATCAAATAATCAAATCCCAACATCTTCATGAGCCTTTTGTGTTGCACTCTTGTAGTGATCTTATGCTTAAGTAAGTACTTGAGGCTTTGGTGGTTAGTTTTGATGATGAAGTGATGGCCTTCAAGGTAGTGTCTCCATCTCTGAACTACCATCAAGATTGCGAGATATTCCTTCTCATAAATGGACAAACTCAAATTCCTTGGACTAAGAGCTTGGCTAAGATAAGCCACAGGTCTACCACCTTGAGAGAGAACAGCTCCCACCCCCTTGCTACTAGCATCGGTTTCCAAGATGAACGACACCTTGAAATTCAACAGTGCTAACACAGGAGCTGGACACATGGCTAACTTCAGGTGCTCAAATGCTTCTTGAACTGCATCTGTCCAAACAAATGCATCTTTCTTAAGAGGGTCTATTAATGGCTTAACTATCATACCATATCCAAAGACAAACTTTCGGTAATAACCCAGTCAATCCCAAAAACCCCCTCAATTGTTTGAGTGAAGAAGGTGCTGGCCATTCCTTCATCGCTTGAATCTTTGATGGATCAGTGGCTACTCCCTCACTTGATATGATATGGCCCAAATATTCAACTTGAGAATGAGCAAAAGAACACTTTGAGAGTTTAGCATACAGCTTGTGCTATCACATAGTTTCAAACACTTGACCCAGATGTATAACATGGGAATCTAAGGTAGGACTGTACACCAAAATTTCATCAAAGAACACAAGAACAAACTTCCTCAAAAAGGGCTTGAATACTGCATTCATTAAATCTTGAAATGTGGCTGGAGCATTGGATAACCCAAATGGCATAAGCACAAATTCATAATGACCATGATGTGTTCTAAATGCAGTTTTAAGTATGTCCTAATCCAATACCCGAATTTGATAGTAAACCTGCCTCAGATCCAACTTGGAGAAGTAATGAGAACCATGAAGCTCATCCGAAAGATCATCAATGATGGCAAATGCGAATTTGTCTTTGATTGTGAGGGAATTAAGTTGCCTGTAATAAATACACATCCAGGAGGTCCCATGCTTCTTCTTAACCAATATCATAGGTGAGGCAAAGGGACTGTGGCTATGTCTAATGAAATTTGTTTTTAAAAGCTCCTCCACTTGCCTCTCAATCTCACTTTTCTCAGAATAAGGGTACTTATAAGGTCTGAGATTCACTGGATTTGAATCTGATTTAAGAGGAATTGCATGGTCTACTGATTGCTTGGGAGAAAGGAAATTTGGCTGCTCAAAAAGATCTTTATAATCTTGAATGAGCTTGTCAATTGAGGGATTCAAATTCACCTGAGCATCAACAGATTTTGCATCAATAGAGAACAGGTGACCAATCCATTGATAAGCCCCTTTCTTGATCTATCCTTCCAATTGCTTGCTCCTCATCATTTGCAACTGCCCTTGCTCTATGATCCCTTGCAACTTGACACTTTGGCCATTTCTTTCAAAAGTAACTGATAACTGAGCAAAATCAAACACGATGGGACTAATTGTTTTCATCCAATCCAGTCCACTCCAAGAACCATGTCACAGCCACCTAACCTCAAAACTTTGAAATCATAAACAAAGCTATGTCCCTGCATCAAGCAACATATTGCTTACACTTAGTTTGTGTCAATCTAGAATTTCCATCAGCAACTGTTACCGCTAAAGGGCTTGTTGTGATCATATCATTCCCACCGCCCTTACAATCTTCGGATCCACAAAACTATACCTGCTACCACTATCAATTAAGATCAATAGAGGCTTTTGACTAACGTCTCCCTTGATCTTGATCGTGTTGTGAGAGCCACTCCCTCTCAATGCTTTAACAAAAATTTCCCTCTCATCATCATCAGACTCCACAAGCAACTCCTACTCCTGGACATTAGGACCTATTTCACCCTCCTGATTTTCTGAATCTTCTTCAGTATCAGCTCCATTGACTACCATGAGAAATTTAGGATTGCACTTGTGACCAAAGAAATATCTCTTGTTGCACTTAAAGCATAACTTCTGAGCCTTTTTGTCCTCTAAACTCAGTGGCTACTGCAGCAGCTATTTGCAAGGGAGCTACAACCTATCCAATCTTGTTGAGTTGCCCTTCTTGTGCAACCAAAACAGTAGTCTCAAATAGCCTTGCCTTGGAGTAAGCCTGAGACAATGTAGAAGAATTTAATGCTTTAACAAGATTCTTGATCTTAGGTTTGAGGCCACTGATAAAGCTCGAAATATAGTAAGCTTCATTGGCTCCCGGATTCACATCCATCATTCTGGCTCTCAAATTCTCAAATCGTGTCATATACTCTTTAACTGATGTTGCTTGTGACACCTTATTAAAATTGTCCACCACATCACTAAGATCTTCATCTCCTTATCTCCCACATAATTCATCTATGAACTCAGGCCAAGTGATGAAAGGATTACTCAGTATCAAGCTATGGAACCACACTTCCCGATCTTCCCTTAAGAATACCACAGCAAGCTCCATTTTCTCAGCATCAGCTACACGATTAAAATGAAAGTACCTCTCACATCTTCTAATCCATGATTGAGGTTGCATTCCATCAAACGGCTCAATTTCCACTTTAGGCTATCTAAGTCCTGAACTCCTGCTCATAGCTACTCCCTTAGCACCCTCTTCTGATGCTCTTGGATACAAAAGATTGGGAGGTCTAGCGTGCTAACTTTTAGAAGACAGTATTCCAGCTCCCGGTGGCATAGCTTGGCGATTGATCTGTTCCTGTAATCCTACGAGTTGTTGCTGCACCTGATGCTGCGATTGAGAGATGGTACAAACTGTTTGATTCACATTTCTAACTGCTAACACCAATTCCTGGATTTGATGCTGCAATTGAGCAATCTTTTCTGTCTAATTTGAATCCACAGCTGCAACACCAGCCATATGTGCCTGTTTCTACCTTTAGCCAGCTTGATCAAGTATAAAATAGCGTGATCAAGCAAATTGTGTAAGCTCTAATACCAATTGTTATGATTCAAAGTCAATCTTGCATCATAACCTAAGATAGGTGAAGAATTAGGGTTGAGAAGTAGAGAGAAAAGATGAGAAATAGAGAGAATTAGGGTTAAGAGAAGAAGATAGGAATAATCTCATTCATTGAATCTTATTACAAGAAATATCTAACTATTTACACTGATTTTAGCTAAGCCGAGATACAAGACATTTGGACAAACTAGGCTAACCACTTAACTAGCTACAGTCGCCAAAAACAACTAAAACAGCTGAAGCACCAACTGCCGCTAACCACCCTTCCCGCCAAAAAAAAAATTCAAACCTTGTATAAGAATTACATCGTTATTCAAAGAATACAACCCAAAAGCAGACTAAATTGATCAAACCAGCCTTGATCATGACGAGGTCCAATGGACTTCCTTTAAGGAGAGGAAACTTAGTCTTGTTTAGTTTAAGAAACTGAACCTCCACTATGATATCTATTTAAACATCAATGCTCGGGTTTGGAAAGCAATCTTGTGCTCCCCAGTTCTCTTCTTGTACTACCAAACTCAACCTGGTGTAGAGACTTATAGGCCTAGGTTGTTTGCTAGGTAGTTTGGAATGGTCCAGGACATTCCTTTCCCAAATTTGAGGTCCTTAAACTTATGGTGGGCTAAGAGGACTTCTGTTATGCTCTCTCAGTATAAGGAGCTCTATGAGTCCAACTTATGGATCAGGTTAGTCTATGGGTACCCTATTCCTTGTAGGTATACCCATGAGCTACGCCTCATTTTTCAGCTTAGTTCCAAGCCTATTGGTCCTCTTTGGAGGCTAGAGGCACCAAGTAATGCTTTACGCCTTCCCTTGAGCTTGCATGTCCCAACATTAGAGGAGCCCAGTTAGTCAGAGTAAGACCCCGAAAGAAGCATTACTAGGTAAACAACCATCCTCAAAGCTTTGGGATTTTCTTTGGATGGCTTGAATAAAGGCTTACCCCCTTTTCTTTTTCTTTGAATCCCCAGCTGCTCATGAACACCCAAGGTTCCACTAGAATGCTTTTAGAAGGACCTCCTCCAAAAGCTTCTACACCAGCCCTTGAAGTTGGTGGCTCGAGGAAAAGAACTAGGGGAAGGGTTCCTTCTGCTCTTCCATCCAGGGCCATTTAGGCATCGGATGAAGAAGAAGAAAACAAAGATGAAAAGGAAGTACCAATCTCACAGTTGGTGAGGAAAAGAAAAGCCAAACTCTCTTAACTAGAGGCATTGGCATTTCTTGGCCATTTTTTCCTTATTTATCTTTTACTAAAGCTATGTTGATTTAGCCTCATATGATTATAGGCAGCGACTGCTCCAATCATAGTGGAACTCCTAAATTCTCCACCCAACAACAAGTGGCACAGTCTCCTTAAAAAACAAAGTATCTGGGTTCAAGTACTAGTGAAGAGGGAGATATGGTCACTCCAGTCTTGGAGTCCCTCATAAGTGAATTACCCTAAGGAAGCTTCTCCTCCATCCCCTTTGAGACACGGTCACGTTTAAGCTCCATTCCTTCTCCCAGGAATGCCCTCAATTACCCTTAAAGTGATTCATGAATGTATCACCTCTTCCTTTGGCTAATGGATCCTTGATGTCTAAACCAATATTTAGTTCTCACATGCAAGTATCAATTTTTTTTTCAAAAGTTCTCCCTGAGGAAGGTAATGGCTGAGGTACCAACAGTAGTTCTACTCCTACAGCTGAAGTTTTTGTGATGAAAATTGACCCTTTCTTACTTTGGCTTAACTCCGAAGTTAAGGCATAATCTAAGTTCTATACTGTTGTTTCCATTAGGTCACGCCATCAAGAGTCACTCGTCTACCTTAGAGAGATTGCATCTCCTCTAAAGAAGTTAAGGGCAAGTGGAAGATTGGCTTTTCAGTAGCTAGACCAAGTCTCTCCAAAGTTCCAAAAATTAGAAGAATTGGCTCACCTCTCTATCCTTTGTTTTGCTAAAATGCCACACATCAAGAAGCTATTTCCTTGATGAAAGCTTTGAAAGACGATCCGAAGGTGACAATTGATATCGCCAAAGAACTTGAGACATTAAAGAAGATATTTATCGGAATTACCTAAGAGGTCCCACCACTTCTTCAATTGAAGCGGCATTGTCAGGCTGCTATTAAGGACCTGGGGCGCTCAGCTAGCCTAAGAGGTCTATAGCTCCTCTTTAAATAACTTCAACCTGCCAAGGAAGTCCAGAGTCAGCAAGCCCAAGACATTAAGGGGCTAGGGGATCAAATTCATCACTTGGAGTAGAAATTAAGCCAGCTTAAGGGGAAGCTTACATCCCTCAGGTAGCAGCACACTTCTCAAGGTTCAAGAGTTCGACAGCTCGAGTAATCAACAATAGATGCCCAAAGAACCCAACAAGCCCTCTAAAAAGAAGCCATCTCCATGGACCAATCGCTGATTGAGGCTACCAACCAGGTATTATCCATAATGGAGTCCTTAGTTAGGATTAGGACTCAACTTTTTTGATATTGTATTGAAGTTTTAGGCAGTACAAGTGACTTACTTATATACTTACTTGTATGGTTTTGTATTTGCCATGTACTTCTTTGAAATTATCAATGAAATACGCATTTTTGTTAAACACGTCTCTCAGTTTGGTAGTTTCTGTTACTTCTTTAATTACATAAGGATTATTTAGTTGATCCTCAAGACATTAATACTGAAATTGGGCCCCCAACTTAGGAAATTTAAACACAAGAACTTCCTTTTTAGAGTCCCAAATTAAAGGCACACATTTCTTGTGGAACTTTCCATTAATGGCCCTTGAGTGAGTCTTTCCATCTAGATGTTGGAGTAAGTAGGCATTTCCTCTAAATGCCTCTATGATTCTGAATGCCTCCGAATTTGGGGTCCATTTTCCAAGATATGGTCTTTTTAGCCAATGGGTATTACCACTTTCCAAACCAGGTCCCCTATGTCAAAGGATCTTTGTTTGACCTTTTTGTTGTAGGCTTTAGCCACTGCCTTCTTTTGCTTTTCCAATTTATGAAGAGCATCAAGCTTAACTTGGTCTAAGTTAGTTAATTCTCCCACCATAGCCTGCTTATATTCAAGTTCAGAAAACCTCCCTTGGTGGGCCAACCTAATAGACTGAACCGTAACTTCCATTAGAAGTACAACATCATGGCCATACGTTAAAGGGAAGGGGGTTGTCCCAGTTGCATCACGGTTAGACGTTCGATAGGCCTAAAGGGCATCAAGTTGCAACTCATGCCACTTCTTGGGATTGTCCTCAATTATTTTTTCAATAGTGCCCTTTAGAATTAGTAGACTCAGCCTGACCATTTACTTGAGCATAGTGAGGGGTTGAGTTCAAGATCTCAACAATGAAACTCTTGGCAAACTCCTTGACCTCAACTCCATTCATTACTATAGCTTGGTCCACAATTATGGTTTATGAGATTCCAAAACTACATAGGATATATTCTTTAATAAAATCAATCACATCTTGCTGATTGATACTCCTATATGGTTTAGCCTCCGCCCGTTTTTTAAAATAGTCTCTGGCCACAAGAATGTAGGAATGCTGTTTGCAAGAAGGAGGATTGATTTCTCCTATGATATCAATATCCCATCCTCAAAAGGCCATGGTTCAACAATATGCATCTCAGTAGTAGGAACACTTGGGACATGACCATATCTTTGGCATGCTTTGCATCCTTTTGGCATAATTGATACATCATCCATCATTGATGGCCAATAGTATTCATAACTTCTGATGAGCCAATGCATCTTATTACTAGCCAAATGGGATCCACAGATGCTCTCATGGGCTCCAACAATCACTAGCATTGCTTCATCTAAGTCTAGACACTTGAAAAGCACTCCACTACTATCCTTTTTGTATAGCTCTCTGGATTTATCATTAAGATGATACTTATGGGCTCTCATTTTCATTTTTTTTTTTTTTTTTTTTTGTCTTTGGCATAGTCACAAGGGTTCCCGAAATAATCCATCAAGGGCTTCTTCCAATCCTCACACTAACTTATGACAGATTGTTATGCCTCAAAGCAATCCAAGTGTTCACTCATAATTTGTTATAGTTCAAGAAAAATCTTAAACTATAAGCTAGGGATTTTGAGAATATGAGATGAGAGAGAAGTGAAGGAAATTAGAAATAGAGAGAATTTAGGTTTGAGAGAAGAGAGATATCAATTTCATTATATGAACTCATCAATACAAGTTAGCTAGCTTTATAGAATAAGATCAGCCGAAATTAGGAAGAAAATATCTAAAGATACAATGCATCCAGACACCTCCCCTAACTGACTTAACTAACAAGCATTAATGGCGCCAAAACATACATTGAATCCTACGGTTATTACTTCAGTAGAACACCGGCGCTTTATCACTCAAAAATGAAATAAAATCATAACAATGCCTAATGGAAGGATGGAAATTGACTTTGAAGGAACTTAAGATTCTCCCAAGTTGAATCTTCTTCGGCTAAGTCGCTCCACATCACCAGAACCTCTTTAACCAGCTTCCCACCTTGCTGAATGACTCGAGAATCCAACATAGCAGCAAGTACCTGCAAAAGAGCTCCACTAGAACCAATCTCGGGAGGGTTAGGAGAGCAAGACTTCCCTCTTTCCACATGTTTCTTGAGGAGAGAAACATGGAACACAGGATGAACGTATGAATAAGATGGAAGCTCCAATCTATAAGCAACTTTGCCCAACCTCTTAAGTATCTTATAGGGAGCAAAATACCCAGCACTAAACTTAACACTTTTGTGCATAGCCACTGTGGATTGTCTATATGGTTGTAACTTCAAATATACCAGATATCCCACCTCAAAAGCCTTGTCTGAATGCTTCTTGTCTGCATAATACTTCCTCTTTGCTTAAGCCAAGTGAAGGTTATCTTTGAGTAACTGAATTAACTGCTTCCTCTGCTGCAGCAAATCAGAAACATCCAGGACTGAACCGTTGATCCTTTGCAAAGCCAATGGAGAGGAAGGATCATACTCATATAATTCCTTGAAGGGAGTTGTGCCAATAGAGGAATGAGCATGCGTGTTGAACTAGAATTCTGCCAATGACAACCACCTACACTACTCCTTAGGATAGCTAAACGTCATACTCCTCAAGTATTGCTCAATGCATTAGTTAACCCTCTCTGATTGTCCATCAGTCTGAGGATGATAGGAGGAACTCAAGGCCAAGGTAGTACCCAAGAGTAGGAACAACTCCTTCCAGAAATTGCTGGTGAAAAGCCTATCATGGTCAGAAATTATGGAATTTAGTAGACCATGCAGCTTGTAAATGATATCCAAGAAGACTACAGCTAATCTTTCAGCTGTAATTGGATGGGACAATGCTACAAAGTGACTAAATTTGGTGAAGTGATTCACAACTACCCATATGATTTCCTTTCCCTCGGATTTAGGCAAACCCTCGATAAAATCCATGCTAATGTGTTGCCATGCATAATCAGGGATTGAAAGAGGCTAAAGTAGGTCGGCGTACTTCTTGCCATCTGGTTTGGTTTGCTTACAAGCTTCACAAGATTCAACAAAGTTTATCACCTCTTTTCTCATACCGAGCCAACTGAAATAGCTTTTGAGTCTTTGATAGGTTCCTTCTACACCGGAATGTCCACCCCACATAGAATCATGGGAAGCCTCAAGAATTTGTTTCCTCAAATCAGTGGATGAACCTATATATAATTTCTCCTTGATCCTGATGATTCCCTTGGTCACCACAATACTAGTTTTAGGTGCACCAGGAGGATTTTTGTTGATGCTATAAGATATCACACATTCCCGAGCAAAGCCATCCTCTTCATAAGATCTATAAACCTCATCCATCCAAGCTAGTAATACCACAGACACAACCCCACAAAAACCAATTTCAGACTCCTCTAATCTGTAAGATAAGGCACCAGTAGCCAGATTCTGCTTTCCTTTCAAATACTGAATTGAATAATCAAGACCAAGCATTCTCATCAACTCTTTATGCTGTACCATGGTGGCTATCTTCTGCTCTAACAAGTATTTAAGGCTTTGATGACCTGTTTTAATGGCAAAATGGTGACCCTCCAAATAATGCCTCCACCTCTTGATAGCCAAAAGGATAGCAAGATACTCCTTCTAGTATATAGACAATTCTAAATGACTGGGGCTCAAAGCTTGGCTAAGATAATCCAATGGCCTTCCCATCTGTGATAAGACTGCTCCAACTCCATTACCACAAGCATCAGTCTCCAGCACAAAATCTTTGCTGAAATCAGGCATTACTAGAACTGGAGTTGCACACATTGCTGCTTTCAGTGCTTCAAAATCTTCTTGAGCAGCCTCAGACCACTTGAAGGCATCCTTCTTCAATAGATAGGTTAATTGCTTGGCAATAACTCCATGTCCTGCTACAAACTTCCTGTAATATCCTATTAAACCCAGAAATCCCCTCAATTGCTTAAAGGTAACAAGTATTGGCCAGCCTTTCATTGCTTGAATCTTGGCAGGATCTATGGATACACCTTCATAAGAAATTATATGGCCTAAATACTCCACTTGTGACTGAGCAAAAGAGCACTTGGACAACTTAGCATAGAGCTTATGACTGCACATAACACTAAATACCTTCCTCAAATGATCCAAATGGTCCTCCAAATTTGCACTGTAAATAAGAATATCATCGAAGAAAACCAGTACAAATTTCCTTAAGAAAGTCTTGAACACATCATTCATCACAACCTAAAATGTAGCTGGAGCATTAGTCAGACCAAATTGCAATACCACAAACTCATAATGCTCATGGTGAGTTCTAAAGGCAGTCGTATAGATGTCTTGCTCCAAAACTCTAATCTGAGAGTACCATTGTCGTAGATCTAGCTTAGAAAAGAAGGTAAGCCATGGAGTATCCAAAAGATCATCAATGATCGGAATAGGGTACTTGTCCTTGACTGTAAGTGAATTTAGCGGCCTATAATCAATACACATTCTGGAAGATCCATCCTTCTTCTTGACTAAGATAACTCGAGAGGCAAATGGACTATGGCTTTGCCTAAAGAAACAAGTTTTCAGCAGCTCCTCGACTTGCCTTTCAATCTCAGTCTACTGCCAGTGTGGGTACTTATAAGGTCTTAGGTTCACCAGATCTGAATTAGACTTCAATGGAATTGCATGATCAAGAGCCCTTTGTGGAGATAAAGATACTCGTTGATCAAATAAGTCCTTGTACTCATCAATCAGTGAACTTATTTAAGGATGAAGTGATGCCCGAACCTCAGTTTGAGCAATTGAAAACAACTGTCCTACTCACTGACATGCTCCTTTCTTGACAATTTCCTCTAACCTCTTGCCTTTCATTAATCGTAACTAGCCTTGCTCAACAATTCCCTGTAGTCTGACATTAACTCCTTCCATCTCAAATGAGACTATCAGTTAAGAGAAATCAAAAACCAATGGACTGAAATTCTTCATCCAATCAACATCGAGCACCATATCACAACCTCCCAACTGAAGAATTCTGAAGTCATACACAAACTTATGATTCTGCATTTGCCAAGTAACGCCTTGGCACTTCGTTTGAGTGAGAATTGAATTCCCATTAGCCACTGTCGCAGCTAAAGGAGTTGTTCTAATCACCTCCTGTCCCACCTTTCTCAGAACCTTAGGATCAATAAAGCTGTGAGTACTGCCACTATCAATCAAAATAAGTAAAGATCTGCATCCTGTTTCTCCCTTGATTCAAATAGTGTTATGCGAACAATTCCCTGTTAAAGCCTTCACTGAAATTTCCATTTCATCATCCACCAACTCCTTTTATAGCTCATGTTCTTGTTCAACAAATTCAGCCTCCATTTCCTCCTCTTCGGTATATTCTTCAGCCTCTGCTCCACTAGCTAACATTAGAAGCTTGGAATTACACTTGTGCCCAAAGAAATAACGCTGATTACATTTGAAACATAGCCTCTGAGCCTTCTTCTCTTCCACACTCAAGGGCTTAGATAGTGCAGGAGCACTCTAATACTGGAAAGACCCTTGATTACTTCTATTTCTTTGGCCATCAGAAGCTGCCAATACCATGGACTCAAACAACTTGGCCTTGGCATATGCTTTAGAAAAAGTTCTAGGACTCAAGGCTTTTACAAGATACTTGATTTTTGGCTTCAAACTACTTATAAACTTGAGACAAAGTAAGCTTCATTCACATTAGGAGTCACAGTCATCATGCTAGCTCTCAAATTCTCAAATCTAGCCATATGCTCTTTCACATAAGTAGTTTGCACTACCTTATTGAAATTGTCCACGACATCACTAGGATCCTCATCACCGTATCTTTCACAGAGTTCCTCCACAAATTCAGACCAAGACAATGAAGGATTACTGTATATGAGACAATAGAACCATACCTCCTGACCTCCATGGAGATGCACTGCTGCTAATTCCACTTTCTCAGCCTCACTAATGTGATAGAAATGGAAGCATCTCTCGAATCTTCTCAACCAAGACTAGGGCTGCTTACCATCAAACTGCTCAATCTCTACTTTAGGCTATCTGAATTCACTGCTCTTGCTACCACTTGTAACATTTTCACTCGCTCCTGAATTCTGCATCAAATCAAGTGGAGGAGGATCAGTTTGTCCAAGTGCTACACCTAGATCCTAAGGTAACACAACATCAGGAGGTCGATCAGGCGAACTAACTACTAATAAGACTCCAGCTCCCGAAGGCAAAGTCTGCCTTGTGATCTACTGCTGCAATCCTTAGAATTCCACTTCCATTTGTTGCTATGTTAATCAATTCTTTTAGCCAGCTTCTGCTCCTAAGATTGTTGTGATTGTCTCATCTGAGCAAACATCTCCACCATCTGAAGCCTCAATTGTTCAAATTGATTGACTTCTGCACCAGCTCCAATGTTTGCACCAGCAACCGCAGCATATGAAGCATTTGTGGCAATAGCATTGGTTGGAGTAGTCACTCCACCAACCATTGATACCGTTTTCTTGTGTCTAGCTAGCTCCAATCAATCAAATCCAGATCAATCGGCTGAAAAACACAAGCTTTGATACCAATTGTTATAGTTCAAGAACGATATTGAACTATAAGCTAGAGATTTGAGAATAAGAGATGAGAAGAAGTGAAGGAGATGAAAAATAGAGAGAATTTAGGGTTGGGAGAAGAGAGATATAAATTTCATTGCATAAACTCATCAATACAAGCTAGCTAGCTTTGTAGAACAAGATCAGTCGAAATTAGGAAGAAAATATCTAAAGATACAATGCATCCGGACACCTCCCCTAACCGAGTTAACTAACAAGCATTTTTGGCGCCAAAACACACTTTGCATCCTACAACTATTACATCAGTAGAACACGAACACTTTAACACTCAAAAATGAAATAGAATCATAACATAATTACCTTGCTTTCAGAACTGAAAAATTCAGTGAACTCGAGGTCATAGTCTAAGACCTTGGTCTTAATGACCATAGTCTTTTCACACCATATCCTATGCAATTTGTACCTAGAGGCTAGTTGGGACAAATGATTGGCTGCTTTTCTACTCTTGAGATATGTGTTCAAATTGGACACCGTCAAACCTGCTCAACATCTCTAGCACCATTGAGATATACTTATTCAAGGTATCACTTAAACACCAAAATTCTCCTTTCACATGGCAGATGACCAACTGTGAATTCCTTTAATCGTTACTAAGGACTTGCATCCCTAGGAGAGTTTTCAGGCTAATAATTAATGCCTCATACTTAGCCATGTTGTTAGAACACTTGCCAAGCAAGGTGACACCAAGCTTTGTGATGATCCCACCAGAAGATTCAATCACAATTCCAACTCCAGTGCATTATTTAGCCCTTGAACCATCAAAATATATTTTCCAAGCGACCATCTCTATTACTAAGAGCTCATCTGGCTCATAGCCTATACTAGTTTGACAATCTAGACGGTCAGCCAAGAAGTATGCTAGAGCTTTCCCCTTTACTGACTTTTATGACACATAGATTAAATCAAACTGGAGTAAAGCAATACTCCACTTATTTAATCTTCCTCTCGTTAAAGGTCTATCCAGCATGTAATTAAGGACATTTGTTTAAGCAACCACATATACGGTAAATGCCTAGAAATAATGCCTTAAATTTACAGATGCATAAAATAGAGATAGGCACAATTTCTCAATGGAAGAATATTTCATTTCACATTCATTTAAAACAAGACTAAGGTAGAACATAACCTATTCCTACCCCTACTCATTGCATTGTAAAAGAATACAAGCAATTGGCTCATTAGAAGCAGAGACACAAATCTTCAACGGTTTGCTCTGCGTAGGTGGCACTGGTCGCTTGATCAAGTATTTCTTGATGGCCACTTGAATTCCTTTTCATACTTGAGCCTCAGTAGTGGAGAAGAGACTTTGGTTTTTCTTGCAACATTTGAAATGAAATGTCTTAGAAAGTTAACATTCTCCAAGAAGCGTTGAAGCTTCTTTTTACTTAAAGGTGGCTGCCTCTTGAATGGCCTTGATTTTGTTTATATAAACCTTAATCTCCTTCTGGTGCACCAAGGAACCAATAAAGTTCCCAACATGCACTCTAAAGGCACATTTTAGCTAGTTCATCTTAAGGTTGTGGTTCCTCATTCGAAGGAATGCTCCTCTCAAGTCCTCTAAGTTTTTAACTTGGGATTTTGATTTGATCATGATGTCATCTATGTAAAATTCCATGGTCTTGTCAATAAGGTCATTAAAGATCATAATCATGGCTGTTAGGTAGGTGGCGCAAGTGCTCTTTAAGCCAAATGGCATAGCCATCCATTCAAAGGTCCCTATTAACCCAGGACACCTAAATGCAATTTTATGGGTATCCTTCGAAGTAATCATGACTTGGTAATACCTCCAGTAGCCATCCATAAAAGATAGTACCTCATGTCTTGAGAATGAATCAATGAGAACACTCACTATAGGCATAAGATGTTCATGTTTCGGGGTGGCTGCATTCAAATCTCTAAAGTTAATACAGACTCTAATTTTGGTTCTTTTTAATGAGAGGAACAATATTTGCCAACCACTCAATATACCTGGCTGTCCTAATGAATTTGACCTTTAAGAGTCTCTCAATCTCTTTTTTGACCAAGTTTATCATCTCTTGGAACAATCTTTTATGGGCTTCAAGCCTGGCTTAACAGGAAGCCCATACTCAACCACCTTTCTGTTTAGGCAGGCAATCTCGTGATGGTCCCAAGAAAAGCAGTCCTTGAACTCGAGGAGTAAGGTCAAATACTGCTTTCTTTGCCCTTTAGAAAGTAGAGTGCTCACATAAGTAGGCCTTGGGCCTTCTGCAGAACTTAAGTTAACCTCGAGGAGGGGTTCTTGGACTTCAGCCCTTAAATCCTCCATTTTAGCTAGTGCTGGTCTTAGATTAGACAACTCCAGCTCTTTTTCTTACATTACCTGGACTTCGAAGCCATTCCTAGGAATAAATGGCAGGTCTGCCCATGGTTGATCCTCAGCATGCCAAGCTACCAACTTTGCAGTGGCTGAGGAGATGGCTTTTTGGGCCTTCAATGGGAAGTCTTGGTTCTCTCCATAAGGCCTCTTGCATGCCTTGAAGGTCCCCTTTATCAAGAAGGGATTTCACACATCCTTAAAAGTCATAATAATTTGATTTCCCATCAGCTTAACCAACCTCAGTTTTAGTGAGCGGGCTATCAAGGATGGCTATCAGTTCCTCGTGTTGGGTAGTTTGAGGGGTGGTCCTCTTCACATCTAACTGTCTCACACCGTCCTCATAAAACTTTGCCTTAATATAGTTGGAGCAAGCCATGAATGGCTTGTCTTCTGCCATAACAACCTCATATCTGTCATGATTCTAGAAGATTAACAACTGGTGAAGCAAAGAAGGGATACAATAGTTGGCATGTAGCCAATCTCTCCCAAGAAAGGCATTATAGCATGAGGTTGTATCCACTACAAAGAAAGCTGTCAACTTACTCAAATTGCCATTAGTTAACTCAAAAGGGATAACCCCTTCAGACTTAGCAGTGGCCCCTGGAAAGCCAAAGATTACCACATCTAAAGTTATCAAGTCATCAGATTTACCAATAACCTCGAACATGTATGAAGGCAAGACATTGATGGTTGGGCCATGATCCACCCAGACTTTATTGACCAAGATGCCATCAAATTTGGCTTTAATGTGTAAAGTGCTAATGTTTTTTTTGGTGGTAGTAGGCCCATCAAACATCATCTTCATTACGTCAGGAAAGTCATTGGTTGACTTGGATGTTGAGATTTTAACCTTAAACGACAAAGGATCTGAATTACTTCTAGGAGCTTCTATTTCAGCAACGAGCTCCACCTGGGGATCTTCATTTGATGCTACTACATCCCCTTTGATGCTCCTCTGTGTCCCAGTTGCCATGAACTCTAAGGGAAGTAGCAAGGCAGTTTTAACATCAACTTGTTCAAGAAGTGACCCAACTGTATTTGGATCCCTTGGCATGTTTTAATTTTAGGACTACCATCAATTAGCATGTAATGATCCTGAGGTTGATCTTTTGGTTTAAGCTTTGGGGTTTGAGACTCCTCCATTGGTTTGAGGAAGTCTTTTTCATGGAAGTCATTCTCTATTTTAGACCATGTTGGATTAACATGGTCTAGAGGTTCCATTAAGTTAATACTGAGGGGTTGTACTCCCCCTAGCTGTCAGACGTTCTTCAAGCCCCTAAATTCTTGCCAAGCTGATCCCACTAAGGCTCTTTTATTTCAGAAGATGAGAAACTAGCCCATCTCTCAAGCATCTTATGTAGCTCACCTTTAGCATTTGTTGTTAAAGGTCTTGATTCACCTATTGGACCTTCAAGATCCATAAACTCAGTACACTTGTCTTCTCGTGCTTTGTGCTCTTCATCAGAGAGCTTGGCCAAACAAATATCATGTAAAAATATGCATCATGCCGCTTTCTTTCGAAGCATCCTCCTTTTCTAAGTTCATGTAAGATTGGAAGGACCAACATCTTCTTGCTCGAGCTGGTTTCTCCTCCAAACTTTACCAAAATGAACCCCAGAAGGTTGTGGTCCTGATTGTCATGGTCCCTGATAGGTGTACACTTCGATCAAGTGATATTTTGGATTCCTTTTCGGGAGCCCAGTCCATATGATTATTTGAGCCTTTGAAGTGAGATCACAAACGGGTCCAACTAGTGAGGCCTTCTTAGAAAGAGCTGGCTTTTTCCTCAGATACAGGTCCAGCCTTTTATACACTAGCTTGTGACCACTGCCTTCGCAAAGGTCATGAGTAAGGTGCATAAGCCTTCTTGATTCCTCTTTCTTATTAGCAAAGACGTTCTGCCAGTGGTGACCTGTTGATATTTCCATGGCTGACTCTTCCTCCCTTGAGAGAAAAATGGTTCCTTTTTTTCAAATGCTTTTTCAGGAACCTCTTGATGGTGGCACAGTAATTATTGAATGTTTGGTAGTAATGTGCCATTAGCAGCACTTACTTGTTAATTCTACTAAGTTTTTAAGAAACCAAAGTGCTCCTCGCTCTAGTAGTTTGTCAAACAAAGCTTTGGCCACTGCCAATCTTTTCCTTTCATTGCTCATCCTGCAAAGAGCTTCACTGCCTCTATTATATTCACTTGGATAGAACAAGGGAAGGCATCGTTATCGACATCCATCTGTCCTTCTCTAAGGAAGATTGATCCCCTTGCCTCAACGGCATCTTAAAGCACATTTCTAAAGATTACGATAGCTCTTCCTTGAGTGAAAAAATGAATCATGCCATTTATAGTACGCCTTCCCCTTTAGTGTATGGGGTCAGGTTTCTAGTGCTTTCCCCTAATGTTGAGCTTACTATTTGGCTCAAGCCAATCAAATATAATATCGGTTCTTAAGAGGTCGAATGAGTAGTTCCTCAAGTCTTGGGAATTGGTGTGACTTCCTGGCTTTAATATCCTTCTTTATTAAAGGATTCAAACCACAAGAGTTCCTTTGACGTGCTCAGCAATGTCAATTTCATATGGATGGTCTTCTTCCTCATTAATCAGATCATGTATGTAAGTTCCATATACACTATTTTTCTTGAGGCTTTCTTCCTTCAAGATAGTCATGTACCCAGTGACATATTCTGCCAATTGAAGGAGAGACGTGAAGTTTGAGTCTTCAAATTTCTTCCTGAATTCAATGTCTAAGCCATTTAAGTCAAGCTTGGCATATTCAACCTTAGGGAGAGCCACTGTACATTTCAACCTGGCTCTTTTAAATCGGTTAATGTAATCCTCTACAGATTCACCTAGCATTTGTCTCATGCGAGCTAAGTCTGACATAAAGGTTCCTAGCTCCATCCTTGGAAACAGGGCTTGGAATTTCCTGGCCATGTCATCCCAACTGTAAATGAAATTAGGTGGTAAGCTAATATACCACTAGAAGGCAATCTCTATCAGAGAACGAGGGAAATACCTAAGTTTTAGGTATGGGTTGTCAGCCCCTTCCCTACATTGGTAGTTAAATCTTGCCAAATGCTCGAGAGTACACACGCTTTCTTCTCCTGAAAAAAGGGAAAAGTCTAGGATATTGTATCCTCGAGGAAAAGAGTAATCCCTTTCAATGTAGTTAGGGTATGGTTTACTATACAAGGGTTTCTTGACTTTACTAAGGCATGGCCCATACATTTGCTTAATAAGGGCGGCCAATTGGTCTTGGAGGGGTAGGTTTGGCACATGGTTATGTGCTGGCCATTACCCCCCAAATGGTTGAGGATCTTGAGGGGGAATCAATAGGATACCTTTGAGCCCCCATTACAATTGGATGTAGGAATTATTTTTGCCCCATATGCGCAGGTTGTAACCCCCTTGATCATTATAATCATATGTTTGTTTGGCCATAAAGTATGCTGTAATAGATCCTTGGGTATGTGGCATGCCTCAGGGCATACCTAGATTAACAGGCTATTAGGCCATTCTTATCTAATCCATCTCCAAGTTTTGATCTTCAGGATGCAGGAAGTTAACTTGCCTCCAAGTCTCATATGTAGGAAGAGGCCTAGAAGGAGGGGCTTGGTCCCTAAGATTGGGAACTTGTCCCTGCACACCTACTCCAAGGCTTTAGTTAGGCCTCGAGGCAACCTTTCCAGCATGAACCACTACAGTACGCTCTATTTCAGCACGTTGTTTTTCATGGACCTCTTTCATGGCTAGTTCAATCCTCTGATCAACCAGTTCTATGAGACGTTTGAGCATGGCCATGAAACTCTTACAAGAATATCCATCAAGCCCAATATACTCGTCTTCTAGGATGTCTTCATCACCTCAGCTTTCATTACCGCAGTTGGGAATTGTCTCATCCCCTCATGATATAAGACTTTGTTTTAGGGGTTGCTCAAGTGGAGACCCAATTAAGACTAATCCCTTGGGTTCCTCAGGCTCACGAGAACTAGACCTCCTTGTTCTGATTATTGGTGAATGGTCTAGAACTATAGCTTGATAATATATGATTGGGTTAAAGATAATTACCTTTTATATTAAGTCTCCCATTGTGTTCGCCAAAAGGCATGTTTGCTTTTTTTTTTTTTTTTTTTTTTTTGTTAACTATGTGAATGTGGTTGCTATAAATACAAATCAAACAAACATGCAAAAAGGACTCGTTGCAACTTAGGAGCAAGCCTGAATTCCGAACCACACGTGTTTAACCTCAACCACTCACCTTTTCAAGGAAAAGGGATGGCGGTTTTCTTGAATCCGACTTTGGTTGCAATTAACTTATGGATTCTTCTTATGCTCCAATTAAGGAGACTTTTATGTACTTGTGGATTTCTTTTATTTATATATATATATATATATATATATATGACAGAAAAGTAAAAGGATATGGATCTAACTCAAGTGGTAATTACAGTGATGGAGCAAAGCCCCCATACACCTTTCCTCGTAGACTTAAAAGTTAGGATCTGGGGTAGAGACAAATAGAAGAGCTCAGCAGTTCACTTACAAGCCTGAGTCAATCAGGTTTTTAAAGCCTGGCACCCTTGACTTATACTAATTTGAATGAGTTTAGGCCTGACAAGATTTAGATGGAGCAAACCATATCTGGGTTACTTGATGAGGACCAACACAATAAAGGTTAAGCCCTGGCCGTCAAAGCCCTTAAATAATAATGCAAACCAAAGTTCACCTGACTGATTAAGTAGTGATACCATTGTTAAGATCAATGCTATCAAGGTCATGCCTTGGCCGTTAAAGCCTTAAACTAACGCCTCAATTCTTAACTCATCGATTATGGAAACATATTAGAATGAGAGTTCATGCCTGAAACTCGAAGAACTGTATTAATCTGAAGAAAGAAAGAGCAACAAAGATCTACGTTAGGCTATGCTAGGCTAAGTTACGCTACTCCAAGGTAAAAAGCATGAGTGTGCTATAAAGAAACTTGAAGAAGTTTGTATGGATGGTGATGGATCCTTTATAACTACAATAGTGCCTCTTATTTATAGAAAATGGAAATAACTGATGCATCATAATTCCTAGGCATTTGCTTACCACGTTAGCATCAAAGGTCCTTTGGCGTGATGAATGGGCAGCAAACATGCTTTGAATTTGTGTACTTTAGAGTCCTTCTAGAAGCCCCACATTCGCATATTTTGCTGGAGTTCCTTCTAGAGGCCCCACATTCTGTTGGATAAACTTGAGGCTCACGTGTTTGTAATTACGCTCCAAGTAATTGCCTCGAGCTTCAAAACATATCTTGCAGCCTTCTAGGAAGTCCCTTAAGATTGAGCTTCTTGACCCCTTCAACCACCTCAAGTGGTAGATACCCTTAAAAGGTTTTTAAACTCCTCAAGCAACTGAGCTTGAGAAGCCGTTACCTTAACATCCAAAGGCCTTATATCTCTCAAGGAAGACCTCATGCTATAAGCATGTGACGCTTTGCTTCAAAACGGCATCGTCCCAACTGCCTTGAGTCTAGGGTGTAAGCACCCACATTCTGTTGGATAGGCTTGAGGCTCATGTATCTATTATAGTGCTCTAAGTAACTGCCTTAAGCTTTAGAACAACCTATCTTGCAACCTTCAAGAAGTCCCTTGAGCTCGAGCCTCTTTTACCCCTGCAACCACCTCAAGTCGCTGATACCTTTAAAAGGGTTTTAAACTTATCAAGCAAATGGGTTCGAGAAACCATTATCTTAACATCTAAAGGCCTTACATCCCTTGGAGATGGCCTCACATGATAAACACTTGACACTTTGCTTAAAAACGGCGTCATCCCAACTCCCTTAAGTTTGGGGTGTAAACAAGATGTTGGGGTGGTGTTTCTTGATAGTTTTGCCGCCATTTGCTTATGGCTCCTTAGGTGCATCATTAGGAATGGCAAATTAGCCTTTCAGATTCTCATCATGAGACTTTTGCAATTGCCAATGGTCCATTTTTCGGCCGCACACGTCACAGATTGCGCCCTACTTCGCACTTACACGGTAGCGCAGTTTCTTAAATCTTCTCAAACGATTGCTACAGAGCGTAGTTCCACGTCGACGGAGGCTCTCGCAATGGAGAATGCACCCTAGCCGCTTCAGCCCTGAGGTCCCACCACCCTGCCGTCTCAATCTCATTGAGCGAAAGGTGGACCTGGTGAACATTGTGGTTGATGAGTTTTTGAGGAGACAAGCTAGTGGCTCTCCACCTCCTTGAACACCCCCCCCCCCCCCCCCCCCCTGATTGTTAAATATTTTTTGTTTCTCTTTTGTACTGAGCTCTTGTGCTTTGAATATTTCTAATATTATTAACAAGTTTGCTTGGTCTTTTGCTTCGTGTGTCCTATTTGTAGCTTGCTATTTTCTCTCTTTTCTTTTTGGAATTGCTTACCAAACCTAGCCAATCATGTTCACTCCATGTATCATATTACTCAAGTCGTCTCTTTCCTTTCTTTTCTTGTATTTAATTTTCTTTGCTCACATTAAGGACAATGTAAGTTTTGGGTTTGGGGATTTGAACTTTTGTTTGCTCTTTTAGCATAATTAAGTTCAAATTGGCTGAGTTTTTGCATGGATTAGATTTGAATTGCTATGAATTATATTAAAGTCCAAATTTGAGATGTGCTAAGACTGTTAGAATTCTTATGTAATGAGATTATTCATGAATCTTATTGTTGAATTCATTATTTATGTCTTCAAATTATTGAATTCATTATTTATGTCTTCAAATTAGTTTGAGAGATTATTTCATTTTACCCTTAATTTTTTAACAAACCTCACACATTAAGTTATATTAGTTAGAATAATATTAGGAATTTGAACTGAGCACATTACTCGTAACAATATTGAAATCGCCAGTTTATTTCTTTCTCTTCAATTCATTCTTGAAAAAAAGGAAAAAAAAATATTGAGGAACCAAACCAATGCGTGTTTTAATTAGATAAGTACCCGTGACTTGTTAAATCTTGTAGCCTTTATGTCTCGAGCAAGTAAGCCTGTAGGTGTGCTTTAACGCCTAGTACCCTGAGCCAACTGGATCAGAAGCTGTCGATTGAAAGCGTGCTACACGGGTCAAGAGGAAAGCTTAAAAAGAATCAACTTCTATAAGTCACTTTAATAAGCATCAATGCTTAATGTGAGTGAGATGATTTTTTTAAGGTATGTGCTAGTGATGGCTTAGGTTGTGAATTCCTTTGACTTTAGCCATTAGGTCTGAGGAGTGCTCTTAACTTGGTGCCTTGAGTCAATTGGATCAAGAATCACCGGGCAAAAAATCGCTACATCGGTCTTAGGGAGACATGCTTAACCATAAGTTGCTTAAAAAGAAAAGAAAGAAAAAGAAGAAAAGAAGAAAGAGAAGAAAAGACTTGGATTTCTATGTTGATTGGGGGTAATGTGTTAGGGAAGCTTATTCCTTTAATTGTTTTTACTATTGATCTTAGATACAAAAGGCTTGGAGTAAGGGAAGGGGATGAAACATTTTAAGCTCACTTACTACTAGAAAGATTTAAATAATGAAGACTTTAGCTGGAACCAATGTAATAAATATCATTACATAAAGATTATTCATTCTCGAATACTCCCTCAGATATGTGTAGAAATATTTTCCCATGTAATTCATGCTACTACATGCTTGATTGAATTTTTCCCATCTTTAGCTAGTTTGAACAGAATCTTGCTTGAGGAGGAGGAGGAGGAGGAGGATGATGATGCTAGAAATATTTTTCACATGTAGAATCTTGCTAGAAATATTTTTCACATGTAATTCATTTTAGATATATTACATTAAGGTTTGGGTTCTTATCACGTTAATCCTGGAGGACAGCCGCCGGTTACAATGTGTGACCCCTTGCAGCGGCGAAATCATCTTTTAGGATAGTGGCATGTTCCATGACGTGGTTAATCGCTTGGTAAGATATTTCCTCACTTTATTGATTTCGTTGTTGTGTTTGATTGCTTACTGTTTACTGGTTTCACAACATAAGTAAATGACATGTTCCCATGGAATGGGTGACCATGCTCATGAATGTCTTAAGCCAAAAAATGACATCGTTCCATACCAACATTTGCATTACCTTTGTGTGTGATTGGGCTTTTGTAGCTCATGTTTGTTTGGGCATAGTTTTTCTGTGTGAAGATTATTCTAAGCTTGACTTATGTGCCTCTGAAAACTATTTTTTACTTTCATGTTGTTAAGCGTACTCCTATTAAGTAGCATGCCATGATAGAAAATAATGTTGTGAGTTGAATGACTTGAACCTTGCTTGATTCAATGATGGTATGAGCAAAATCTACCTATAAATTAATTAGAGAGATTCGCTTTTGACAACTGACTACATGCTTAACTATAGTAAGTCTCTGAGTACTACTTTATAAATTAAGGAGAAGTGCCAAGCTCTCTATGTATTGTCCTCATCCATAGGGACGTTGTTATGTCCATAAGTCATTGCACAATGCATGAAGCTTGGAACATGGGATATGTGACCTTTTTGATGAGCACTCTAATGGAGGTATAACATGACTAGAGTCATGTAATATTGACATTTTTGAGGGTGAGTTTCGAAGAAGGAACTTCTAGTTGCATGAGTTCTTAAATGAGAATCCCCCATCACTTGATATAGGTGGGGAATTTTAAAATTCTCTAACTCAAGAGTTTGTCAAGGATAGTAGGAGTACGATGACATAAAAGTGGGTTATACTAATGTGTTGGAAAGGATCTAAACCACGTAGAAGTGAATATATGCTTCCCTTGTGCTATTTTCATATCGAAAAAGAAGTGTTTTGTACAATCTTTGTGAACATAGAAAACGGCTTCATATGAGAAAGTAATGACTTCGCCAACTTTTAGTTAATGGTAGCCAATTTGAGATCACCATTTATAATGCGTGGGAGTTGATTGTTTTTCTGCATGGGCACAAATATATTAAAATTAAGTCTTGTTCAATAAGCGCAAGGTGGGGAACTTGATTAACAAATATAAATCCTATTGAGCAAGCAAAAGTTTATATCTAAATTGAGGTATAGACTACAAGAATGCCTTTTCTTCAGTAGTGAGATTTGCCTTGATAAGCCTAACTTTTTTCCATAAACACTCAATAAAACTCAGAGGTGTTCTAGATGAATGTCTAGATGGCTTCTGAATGGATGGTTGCATGAGAAGAATTTGTACGGATTAGTCCTTTAGTTATGTCACTAAGAGATAAGAAAAAGAAATATGCCTACTAAATGATCTATATACGGTATTAAGCAGTCGTCTCAATTGTGGAAGTTGGATTATGTGGAATATTCATTATTTTTGGTTTGTTCAGTATAGGTAAGGACCATTGTGATTATGTCAGAAAAAGACATTATAAAGAATCTTGTTTCTCTCCTTGGTGTGTTGATGACATTCTGTTATGATTATCACCACTTAAACATGGTCATCCATTTTCATGATGAAGGAGATGAGTAATTCAAAATCTTTGTTCAAGGACGAGTTCGTAAATCATTCTAAAAGGGATTGCCCCTTGAGCTTTCTACCAGTGGGCCCACGAGCCCATGCTGGGCTGGCTGCTTCGGTGAGCCCAGCTCATGTTTTGGGCCTAGGAGGCCCTGTAGCAGGGGGCACGGGTGCCTCTCAGGCCCGTTTCAGCCCTAGCAGGGGGCATGCGGCCCCCTGCTGGGCCTTCGGGCCCGGGTGGCGCAGACCCACCCCGCCCCTACTTCCTCTTCTCGGGCTGACGCTATTGCTCCGGGTTCATTTCGGGATGCTTTGGATGCTATCTCTTTTCTTGGACTCTCGGATTCCCCGATCTCTTCGGGCTCTCAATTTCATAGGACCTCCTCTGAGTCCCGTCCTGATGCCGCCTCTGATCGATCTCGTGGTTGTCTAGTTCCTTCGGGGCTCTCTGATTTCTCTATCTCTTCGGATTCTCATGACTCGCCAACATTGGCTGTGCCTCTTCAGTGTTCCCTGAACCGCGAGGCTAGTGTTCCGAGTCTTGCCCCTCTTAACCGAGATGCTAGTGTTGTGATGTATTCATCTACTGCTGACTCTTCTAACACTGGTTGGACTAATGCCTCCTCTTGTCGCCCGCGAAAGGCTAAGCGTCGGATGACTCGAGCAGTCGCTAAGGCTGCCGCTGCTTCTGCTGCTACTTCTTATGGGGATTAATTTCCCTTCTTTTTCTTTTCCTTTTCTTTTTTCATCTTTTCTTTGTATTTTATTTGGAGGAGTTTTCTCCTTTTTCTTTGGTCTTTGTGCCTTGTTGGCCCCTTTGGCTTCTTTTGTGTTTCTTTTCTTTCGCTTTGTTTCGTCCCGCCTGACTTGTGGGCTGTTGGACTTGTTCGCGGTATGCCCCTGTACCCTTGTACTTTACTCTTTTTGGTAATAAAAAAATAAAAACGCTAACTTACCAAAAAAAAAAGGTTTTTTAGTCGTCTCGAGTGGTCTTCATTAAGACTTTGGAATGATTTTTGACGCATGACTTAAAACCAATCAATACTCTTATGGAGAAGTGCCAAAGATTAAGCCTTAAGCATTGCCTTAAATAAACGAGAAAGGGAAACAAATGATTAACATTCCACATCAAGTGTTGCGGGAGCTTATTGTACACTATGCTGTGTGCATATTCATGTATTTGTGTTAGAACCAAACACAGTAAATAGTATGAAAAGCATATAAAATACTAATATATTATCCAAAGGCATATAATAAAGGATGGATAATACCTGTAAGGCATGAAACAACTTAGTACCGATAAAGTAACAACCGATGATGTAGAGCTGAGCGAGTCACGGATCACGCTTTCTTTAAGACGGTTTCCACGGTCCTACGGATAAGCCCGATACAGTAGGTAAACAGCGCGCCATCCCCAGGATACAACGCTCAGCCAACGTCAACTCTCTTAGACCCTGCACTGATCTAAGAGGCCAAAACTATACTACCAAACACTCTTAACTCAAAATAAAAGATGGGAATTATAAGCAAGTAGAAGAAGGAGAAAGCATGTTGTTGTATATATAAAATATCACATTTTAATCCCTATTTATGAGGAAAAAATAAGATCAAAAAATTAAAAATCAAATCAATATTTGCCCGTTGAAAGTTAATGGCCACTGTGCCGTTGGGCATTAACAAGCCCATGTAATTGCATCATATGGCCGTTGTTGCATCATATGGCCGTTGGGCCTGCTTTACAGCAGTGCCCAACGGCACTTTGCTTTTATTTTTATTTTTTTTTTCCTTTATTTTATATTATCATTATTATTATTATTATTATTTTATTTTTTTTTATTTTTTTAAGAGGAAGAGCAAATAGGAATTTTTATTAAAAACCAACAATTCCCACCTTTTAATAAAAATTTGAGTTAAGCAGAACTTTCATACATCATAAGGGTGGCCTCGCCTTGAAACCCTTACTAGTGTTTCAACAATTCTCGTACTAGAGTCAAAGTGGACTTAGCCTTGAAACTTTAACTTCTTGAAGGCACGTAGAACGTATCATACATACGAAAGCTCAAAGTGTACATCAGTTTTGGAAGTTCGCACATTACGGCCCTGTGCATTCCTGGATTTCATGAGCGCTCTAGAGAACTTGCCCGAGTTCTCATAAGAGGCGGCCTTTACCTCTACACTCATATAGGTGAGTCCGTCAAGAATGTGCTCATGGCCACACATCCCACCCGTATGGGCTACAGACTACATTAAGAGCTGAATTAGCTCAACCTCAATTACGGCCACAAGTAAGCATGCTCGACACCATAGGGATGGGCTATCAATTAATATCAAATAAGGCATGCTACCCCCGTTACTCTATGATTCGTTTGTCCCTTTTCAGAGTATCCTCATGAGCAACTTATTCTTCTTTGGGCTTCAGCCCCATCCCCCTCGATGTCATCCAGATCTCAACTTTAGCTAGAGCTTTTATGCCTTCATTTCACATTATATCATCATTGGCGCCATTAATTGCAGATCTGGATTTACCATTCTTATGGTATTTATTACACCCTTTACCATCTAACCATAGTGGCACAAGTACGACAGTGTAATATGTCCTTTTCACCACTTTCCAAATATCAAGAGTTTTCTCGTCATTCCATTGCATTATTGGCACTATGTAGCCTTTGACGCTTGCCCAGCAACAAGCTCACAAGCCACAATGTGGCACATCCATCATGGACATTACATCAATTCAATATGCCACCATCTTATGATAATTATCCTGCACCTTTCAAATATACAGTACAAACACAACTCAATGGCATAGGTGGCACCAAAGTTTATGGAAAATCTCAAATTTTCACCTTTAAACCACACAATGTCTCAAAGGACTTCATAAATTGCCCTCTTTCATGGAGGTTCGAACATTCCCGCAAAACGAGGTAGTTTATTGAATCTTTTGCTCATCTTTTTACTATACATGGCCATCGGTACCTATAATCGAAAGATTCACATGCCACATAATGGAAGATTTTGTTACATACAGAGTTTGTTTAACGAAGCTATACTCTCACTAGTGCCTCTTCACAATAATGGTGTCAATGACACAGTAACTCATATACATTTACTTCCTCCTTAGATGCCTTATAGTGAGCGTACGAGCTAGTATCTCATATATAATTGTTCAAAGTTGGAAACGTTCATTTAGTCCCAACAATAGATTATATACCACTAATTTCACTTTTCACGTTGTGTCATTTGTTAGACACATGTATATCATTGCGTAAAGACAAGACATAGTCAAATAATTTTATTCCAAAAATTATACACTATCCTTAAAGTGTTGTTGGAGAATTATTGTATAACACATCCTGATGGTGAATTCTTCACCTTTGGTACATCTGTGTCATATCTGCAAACTATAGATAATAAAAAAAATATGATGAACACAACCACAACATACACTTATTATGAGGCTTACTGTAACTAGTGACTTTCAGCAAAGCTACATCCGTGAATATGTTCTCATAGTATTCGTCCAACGACAATACTGTAGTCTACACGCAGCAGTAGCCATAAAGGACAGTGTTGGCCTCCATGTAATCTTAGGAACTTATATGATATTCCATGTGTACAACTTGCAGTTAACGTTAGATCCACTAAATCCACTTCATAGCGAACTTTATACATGATTGTATGCACTTTAATCGCAGTTATGATCACAGGATATAAGGTTACTAGAAACATAAGATCACTCCATAGTACAATTTCCAATCTTTGCTATCCTTTAGTATTGTTGGGTAAAGTATACCCCGCTCTTATATTCAAAACATCATATATGTTAACCATTAATAGAACATACAATAGGTGGCCTTACTATTTCTTTGACAATAGATGACCGCATCATTTCTTTGATAATAGATGACCACATCACTTCTAAAGTAAAAGCAAAACCAACAATCTTGGACAACACTCTCAGCATCAGAGTTCGAAAACCATGTGTGCATATGACCCTTTTACCCCTTCTTCTAGATAGAAGCATGTCTTATGTTATCTCTCCGTATTTATGTCGTATATATGTTCGAAACACATGCCCAATAGTGGATATCATGACGCTTTGCATAGCTTGTATATCCATTGACTAAACTGTGCCATTGGAATATTCCATGTCTGATACTGCATGTCAAATATTAGAGAGTATATCACATAGGTACTTTAGATTCACATTAGGAACTCAATCTAGGTGAATACCAAGTTCTAAATAGTAATCAATGTATACTAACTATAAGGATCTATATTCCATATTATGATTAGATCACCCCACTATGATTTTAAATGAAACTAAGTACTCTTTTTAACCACCGTATATTTGGACCACTTAGATTATGTAACACCAAACTTCAGTAGGATTTTCTAAGAATATTATGATTCATGCACCATTTATAGACTCCAAATTTGAAGAGGCATGTACATACAATACAAATGGTGGCAGTCAATAGGTCACTAGGACAAATAGTAGCCACTTTTAGTTTAGTTATCTTTCGTCAAGCATTTGTCTTTCTTGATCGTGACCATGAATGTGTCTAACGCACGTGTTGCTTTAATTCTCACATAGTCATGGTTGTCCCTTTTATAGTTGTATATGATACAACAACTTAGACACAATGTTAGATCATGATTGCATATAAATCCCTAAAAATTGGTCATCATAATATATATGTCCTCACTTGTTTGAGCTTACATAAAGTAGTGTTCGTTTCTCTTTAGCTTTAAAAGTTTTTCATAAATATTTTGACTCAACATGCAGGTTGATGAACCCATTTTAGATCTAGACACTCA
Organism: Simmondsia chinensis; assembly: GCA_018398585.1. NCBI lineage: Eukaryota > Viridiplantae > Streptophyta > Magnoliopsida > Caryophyllales > Simmondsiaceae > Simmondsia > Simmondsia chinensis. Next base: position 12,095,182 of record JAGTTD010000014.1, read on the forward strand.
GCCCATCTTAGTTCTCAAAATGTAGTTGTCAAAGACTTGTCATTCATACCTAGAATCAAATTTGAATTGTAAACGGCAAAGATCCTAATTTTAGGACTCTTCTCCATGCCTCTCGCTATTTTTCATGAATTCCATGTAAATCCATTTAACTTACCAAGATGGTATAAGGAAGGATCAAGCATTAGTTACTAAACTACTACTGTCACTGTAATAATCCGAATTATTTATGCACACTTGTTTTGTTTCTTTTTCTATTCCTTTGCACTTAATATAGGTTCAACGTGTTATCATTCCCAAATGTTAGAAGAGATACAATCATCAAGGAAGATAGCATACAATTTCTCTCAAAATTTACTGGACGATGAGCGTTGTCAGAGATTTTGACCAATGTCAAGCGTTTACACCTAGTTATCATAAATAACGGTATATAATAAGTGTGTTAACATACTAGTGGACCATAACAAATAATTTGACATGGTGTTATGCAAAATCGGCTTTCTAAAATTATTTGAGAAGAGCTTGCCTTATCCTACTCGACTCCAAATATTCTCAAAACACCATGAAGTTATGAGATCTCAACCTATTATAACTCAATTAGAATTTTAGGATTAACCAACAAGGAAATATATATATATATAGAAAAGACCTAAATGATATATCTATTTTTGATAAAATATACATCTCTTAAACTGTCAAAATCTCAGTTTGGGGTATGCATTCACGGCCAACAGACCAGGGCTTTATTAATTGATCTTCAAAAAACCGTCTTAAAATTGTTAGAACCTAACACAGTAAATAGTATGAAAAGCATATAAAATACTAATATATTATCCAAAGGTATATAATAAAGGATGGATAATACCTGTAAGGCATGAAACAACTTAGTACCAATAAAGTAACAACCAATGAAGAGTTACCGATGAAGTAGAGCTGAGCGAGGCACGGATCACGCTTTCTTTAAGACGGTTTTGAGGCTCCTACGGATAAGCCCGATGCAGTAGGTAAATAGCGCGCCTTCCCCAGGATACAACGCTCAGTTAACGCCAACACTCTTAGACCCTGCACTGATCTAAGAGGCCAAAACTATACTACCAAATACTCTTAACTCAAAATAAAAGATGGGAATTATAAGCAAGTAGAAGAAGGAGAAAGCTTGTTGTTGTATATATAAAATATCACATTTTAATCCCTATTTATAGGGGAAAAATAAGATCAAAAAATTAAGAATCAAATCAATATTTGCCCGTTGAAAGTTAATGGCCACTGTGCCGTTGGGCATTAACAAGCCCATGTAATTGCATCATATGGCCGTTGGGCCTGCGTTACAGCAGTGCCCAACGGCACTTTGCTTTTATTTGTTTTTTATTATTTTTTTTTTCCTTTATTTTATATTATCATCATTATTATTATTATTATTATTATTATTATTATTATTATTATTATTATTATTATTATTATTATTATTTTATTTTTTTAAGAGGAAGAGCAAATAGGAATTTTTATTAAAAACCAACAATTTGTCTAACTATCAAGCTAGTGGGTCCATTTTGAAGTAGTCAAGGTAAGTTTATTTGCAGATAGATTTTTGTTACCTTTGTAGTACTATAAGTTTAGTCCATTGTTACTTAAATGGTGAAATAAGACTAATTGGATTGTCTGTTTGGATTAGGCAGTGACCAAGATGACCATAAATACAGTTCAAGATGTGTTAGTTTGTGGAGGTGGTGTTGTTTCTTCGTCTAGAAAGTGACAAGATTGTATTTGCCCTATTTGATGGAAGAATCTAATTATGAGGGTGGTTCAGTAGCCTAAAAACTTGTGTGGTTGAGAAATTTTAAAAATGGTTAGATGTAACAACTGTTTTTAAGCCACCTGTTATGGCGCACATTTATAATAAGGTGCAATATTTAAAGGACCCAACTTGTTTCTTTTGCAATTTAATGAATAGTTTCTCTGTGGCTCAAATTCATATTTACATAAGTAACTTGTATAAGGCACATGAACATAAAGATGTCAGTAGGTTGTGGTCAGTTCACTTATATGGATGATTGCCTCAACGCCAAGTGTGCATGCGAGAATGAGACCACTTGAGATCATGTTTTTAGTAAATATTGTTCTCAAGATGCTATGTTCATGGGTCGTACGAGAGGCATTTTAAAACTATCGCCTCAACCAATCTGAGATTAGACTCAAAAGAGTCGGATGTGGATTGCATTAGCTTATTGCATATTATAGCTGAATTTTAGTGGCATATCATGCATTGCCTGAGAAGAAGATTCGTGTGGCATAATATTGACTGACACGCCAAGTTAAGTGGGAGTACCACCATAACATACATATCATATTGCATGTGCTATAAGATGACTAGAGTAGAGAGTGATTGAATGAGTTCCCACTTTTTCATTATGCAAGCTCTAAGAATAAATAGTCTGTGTCAATACCCTTTGGCACTTGGAATCATCATGAAACTGGAAAACTAGTATTACTACTTTAGCAAATGCTATCCAAGGATCATGACTGATATGGCCCAATAACATGTCTAAGAAAGCGATCGAGCTAAGATGGATTGGCTTGTGTGTCTAAGGAAAAAATTTTTGGTATTACCAGAATTTCCCAGGTGACTATATCAGATCAATTATGGTATTATCAAAGTTGTGTGAATTTAACATATCTTTTGAGGGAACAATGATGTTATATTCTTGGTTATTTGGGGTGTCATAAATCTTTTTGTTTTTGGTGCTATGCTAGCTAGAATTGGTTATGTTGTGTGTTGGATTGGTCGCATGTCCGGCTACCATATGAAGTGAAGGAGCAATGATCGTGTGATTAGTACAACCATAGTGGTTATGTGGGTGAGGTAGGACATCAACTGGGTTTGGAATACCCTGTCAACAAATCAGCTATTTAAGGATGATTATATCAGATACTCCACCCCTCTAATATCCCATGTGTTGAGGATAATAGGAGGGAAATCCCACCTTTAGTAAGAATAAGAGATAATGGAAGAGTTACTCGTTTGTCTATAAATTAACTCTTTCAACATAGAAACGCCTTTCTCTTTCAAAGGTTCGCTCCTCAAAGGAGTACTATCTATGTTTTGGATTTTGGTGACTTGGAGTAGACAGGACTGTAGTAGCCCTCTTGATATCTATGAACGGTTGTAAGGGAGGTCAATTAGGTTGTTCAACAAGTTCATATGAAGGTTTATAAGCAGACTTGACAATCGAGTTGGGTCAGGTCGGGTTCGAGTTGGATTAATGCCACATCGGATCTGTCTTCGGTCGGGAGAAATTCGGCTTGGGTCAAATTCAGGTCGGGTCATCCTCGGGTTCGGGTTGATCTCGGGTCAGGACAATCTCAGGATAACCTAGGGTCGGGTCAACTTCAGGTTGGGTATCCTTGGGTTAGGTTGGATTTCAAGTTGACCAATTAGATTATTTTGATAATATATTTATCCGATCATGAAATTTATAACTAAAACTATAAAATACGATGATTATAATTAGCATTTGTTTTGATTCTATAATAAATTATATTTCTATTTGGGTCATTTCAGGATATAGGACGGGTCTGGTTCAGGCCTCAGATCATCATGAGTCAAGTCATTTTGGGTTTTGGGTCAGGTCGGGTCGGGTCAGGTTAGGTTAGGGTCAAGTCAAATTCGAGTTGGTTCATTTTTGGGTTCGGGGCACAATAAATTTTAGATTTTTAGGATTAGGTTCTGGTAGTGTCAGGTAACGAGTTGGGTCATTAGATCCGGTCACATTTTGCCAGTTCTATTTGTAAGACAAGTCCGAGATCTTAAACAATGGACAAAAAAGATTTGAGAACGAAGTTCATGGAGTGGACAATAAATTTATCAAATTGAGTACTAAAGGTACAATTAAACTTATTTTCTTAATAATTAATTTCATTTAGGTTTGTGGGCTCAATCTTCTTCTCCATTCCATATTTTGCTGTGCTGACAGCCCATTTTTGTGCGAATTCTTAGGGAAAGCGGTTTTTGAAGCCACAGGCCCCAGGAGAAGAATTTACTCCTCGTGTCCCTCATTCTTGCGGAGGCCACAAGCAATAAGCATGGGGGCGGAATCTATGCCGCTGGAGCAGAGTCATGTGGAAATGACACCGGATTTGGTCGAGTCTTTGCTTGAGGTAAACCATTGCCATTTCCCCATTCTATATTTACTGCTCAATTGTATTAGTATTGTGAGTATAGATCAATGGAATTTTAATTTGAGACTTCTCAGTCATAGGTCTCATACTATCTTGAATAGTTAACTACTTCAAAAGTTTAGGACCTATTTGGTGTGTTCTTATGTTTGTAGTTTTTGATTTTTTGAGAAACTAACCAAAAACTAATAAATGAATTCCTCCCCACTAAGCCAATTTTTCAGTTGTTGGTCAACTCAATATCCAACAAAAACTATCATGGTATCTTTTGCTATTGCTCTAGTCAGTGAATCCTTGCATGTAGAATCTGCAACTACAACAACAACAACAAGCCCAATGCCTCCAAGGGCTCCCGCAAAAGCAGGGTCTGGGAGGTAGATGTACGTAGCCTTCTCCCTTATGGGGGCTATCCTGAAGGAAGGCTGTTTCTGAGGACCCCCAACCTAAGAAGCTGGTCCGTAGCATAAAGCATGGTGACTTGGCAGCAAGAGAGAATCCGCAACTATAAGCCAGAATCCTAATTTTCACGTACTATGCCGAATTCAGTTGAGCTCATGATCTTATCGTAATAAGGGTAGCTGAAGCATTATAAGGTCATGTTACTGTTTTCATAACTCTGTGTGGAAATAAGTTCAATAACAGATGGATTAATAATAATATTCTGTGGGGTTTCTGCACGAGAAATTAAATCAGGGATTTCATCCACTGATTCTTATGGGATATGTTATAGTACATAGCTCTAAGATGGCTGCTATCTGTAGCGCACAAGTGCGGATAGTATGGTGTGTTGAAGGGGTTGGATTCAGTCCTTTGGAGATGCACACTTCTAGATGTATTAAACGGTATTGGATCTAACTGACCTACAAAACCGGCTTATCTAGTGTGGGATGTTCTTACTGTATAAGCTAGAACATTCTAGGACTCTTAGGTGATTGGAGGATTTTAGCTCCACCTCACGATCAGCATTTAGACCATGTCAAACTATTCCAAAACATTAATATCAAGGCCCAAGTGTTGTATAATGGGCATTGCAGTTGCCTTTATAGTATTCGCAAGGATATTGAACCTAACGTTGGCTAAAATCCTGGCATATTGGGGGGATGTCCTCACCATATGAGTTAGACCATCCTAACACTTCAATATGACAAATTCTCTCTCCTTTTTTCTTCTTTTTCTTGGGTCTTGGGTGGGGGAGGGGGGAGATGGGGCAGGAAGGGCTAGTCAAGTGGAGTATTGACATGGAGATTGTCAATTTTTTGTACCTTTGTAACATGACCAACCAATACTATGCAGAAGCTTATAGTTCCAAAATATCATGCTTCACAGCCTGCGTCATTGATGGTTATGGCCTGTGTTACTCGGACTCTGTATGAGAGTCAGAAATGGGAATATTTTCTGATATTGGACTCATCTAAGATTTTTCTATGTTCTAGTCTAACTTTGATTGTGTATGTGTCATACTAAAATTCGTCGAACATGGGTATTTTTATGGACAAATATAGAGTCAAAGTAACTATGGTACAATGGACACTTACTATTGTCTCAAACAGGATATTGTATTGCGTGATGGTGCCCCGTACAGCCATGCACTGAGCTATTCGCTTTCCCTGTTTATACTTGTTGGAGTGTAGCTATTGCTTTTACCCTTGAAATTTTAGTTAGTTCCCGTTTGGCTTTCAGCAGGATCAAATGTATTTTTTGAACAAAAAAAAGTACAACAACAACAACTACAAACCTAGTGCCTCAAGGGCTCCCGCTTGAGTGGGGTCTTTGGGGGTGAGATGTATGCAGCCTTACTCCTTTAGGGTGCTACCCTCTGTGTCCGTGGGCTCTAACCCTAGAAACATAAGGTAAAAGCAAAGTAAGAGTAAATGTACGAAAGTAAGGAAAAAAGTAAGAAAAGTAAGAAAGTAAAACGTAACAAGTAAGGAGTAAGTGAACAACAAGAACAACAAGATAAAGCAGCAAGAATGTAACAGGGTAACAAGTAGCAAAAACTAGCAACATAAGAGCAACTGTACTCACTTCGTAGTTCCTCCCCATCCTAGACCCCTATGTCAGGTATACCTATTCTAACCCATCACTCAACTCTATCTAAGGCCATCTCATTATTCAGGTTCAATTGGGCGAGATCATGTTTGATCACCTCCATCCATCTTTTCTTTGCTTGCCTCTACCTCTTTTCCTAACATCTACTGCCCAGAGCAATGTTCGGTCTCCTCCTAACATATCCAAACCATCGCAAACATTGCTCCCTCAACTTATCTTCAATTAGGGCAATACCTAACTTGCTCTTTATAATATCATTTATGATCTTGGCCTTCCTTAATCGACATATAAAATTGCTTTAAATAACAACATTTTTTTTTTTTGCTGAATTAAAGAAATAGCGCTTTTCTTGTGCTGTAGAAGCAGAACAAGAAAATTATAAGTTAGGGCGATGTCCTTGGTTGCGGTGCTTTTGAAAAATAATTTGCAAGTGATTCTGACACCCAAAAAAAAAAAAAAAAAAAAAAATCTGGCATAGTAAAGAAGTCCTTTATCTGCTCGACAGCATGTTTTCTCTTGCTTGGCTGGGGCTGGGACGGCATTTCTCATGGAAAGATATTTGCATGAGTGACAGTTAACGATCTATTAGTTCTTATTGCTGTCATTAGTTTACAATACCTGCTTTGAAATGCAGGCTGCTAGATACGATGATCTTGATGACATCAAAGAATTAGAATCAGCTGGGGTTTCTCTCGATGCAAAAGACTTACAAGGCCGGACAGGTTGTAAAGACTCAGTTCTCGTACTCTCCATAGCATGCTACTTTGTGACTCACTGGTTGTCAAGTATTGTTTCCCGCTTTCAAGTGGTTGTAATTCACTGAAATGCTTCTGGTGTTTTGCGTCATGAGGCATGCTTGTTTCTTGAGTGGCAGAACTGTCATAGAAGGGAAATATGTTTGAGAAAAGGAACAAAAAGTGCATAATGTTTACTATATACATAAGAAGGGCAATATGGTTTAGAGAAGGAAGAAGAAGGCAACGTGTTTAAGAAACCATATTTTGAAGCTTTATGTTTCCTTTTTCGCTTTGTCAAAATATGTTGACCTTCTTGTTCTCTTTCTAAAACATGTTCTTGTGCATATAGTAAATAATGTCATTGTTGGTCCTCTTTTTAAAACATGATGCTCTTCTGAGATATTTGTGCTTTTCTGAGAGAGAAATATAGGACCAAAGGCATGATTAGGCTTAGAGGTGTATTTGAGCCGAACTCATCAGGCTCAGGGCTCAAGGATTGAGGCTCGGCTCGTTTACATTTAGTCCAACTCAAGCTTGGCTTGAAGCTCGCCGAACTCAAAAACTTCAAGCTCGAGCTGGACTCATCATGATTGAGCTTAAGTCGGCCTTAGTGAGCTCTGAACTAAGCTTTCGATTCTTAGGCACATTTAAATTCAATCTAGGCTTGTCTACGCTTGTTTCTCAGCTTCAGCTTATTTAGTTCCAAACATGTCTTGATTTGTGCATATTGAAGCTAATAAATTAAATCAAGATAGGCTTGGTTTGGCTCACGAGCCTATGATCTCAAGCTTCATTAGATTGGGCCTAGCTTGATAAGCTAAACGAGAAGGATCTGCTCAGCTGTTGGCCGAGCCTTTTGAGCTTTATTTGCAGCCCTATTTAGGCGCGGAAAATCACTCACCCAAACAAATTATATTTGGAACAAATCTGGATGAAAAGGCTATTATGGGGCAGTTGAACTTGTTTATCTTTGAGAACTCATATTTATGGGTAGCCAAGCTACCATAGCAGGGAAGGCTTTGTTAGATTGGGTCAGATTATTACGCCAAATTGCAGCACTTCATGCCAGAAGACATTTGTTTTTATGATTGCACCATGGTGGTTTTTATCTAAAGGCATTCTCCTTATTTCTTCTTTATACAGCTCTTCATATGGCTGCAGCTAATGGGCATATCGACATCGTTGAGTACCTTATAAGCAAAGGAGTGGTAAGGATACATCTTTTCAAAACTGGATGTCTACGTTGTTATGTATGAGCATTTTGTGCTTCTACGCGGTTCATTCTGTGGCATTAGTACCGCTTAAGTATAGGTCTTTACTGTTCTGCTCGATCATAGGCATAGGGATACGTATAGATGAGAGTCTCCATGTGATGCTCTCACTTCTAGTAAGATGTGTAAAACTAAGGGCATATTTGCAATTATATTCTTAGTTGAAATGTCCATTTTCCAGTGTTTTTCTTGAAAAATGGAAAACTAGGAACACACTTCGAAATTTTAAAAGCATGAAAAAGGAGCCCTTGGATTGCAATAGTAGTATCAAATTACAATGGAAGGATGTTTTCCATTTTCAAGGCAAAGTAAAGGGAATTGCTAAACCATGTGTTCCTAGAAAATCTGGAAAACTAGGTTCCTTTTTTTTTTTTTTTTTTTTTTTTTTTTGTGGTAACGAGGAACCTAGATTTCCCAGTAAACCTCGGCCCATGAGGAAACCCACAATCCTCATGAGCGTGTAAGTCAAGTCACTCTCCCCAGTGAGAATCACCCCTGGGCGACGACTCATGGGTAAGGAGACGCCACCACTGGGGCACACCCACATGGGGCACTAGGTTCCTGTTTAGGAATAGAAACATTCAAAAGCAACTTTTTTTGGTTTGTAGTTTTCAGTTTGTGTTCGTAACATTTAAGAGGAATTATAAATGAAAGATGGTTTCCATCGAACACAGCTATTTCTGTTTTTGCCAAAAAAGAAACAGAAATGATGAAAAAAAGACGAATGTGTCCTAAATGATTGCAAAATCCATTGATGTGGTGTTATCTAGGTTGGTCTATGAAGTTGAATGTGTATGTTCCAAATATAATTCAGACTTTGGTATGGCTAAGTAGGATGGGCCTGGCTTTCTCCTGAGAATCCGCAAAAAGAAGATCCAACAATGTTCTAATAAATGCTTGTCAGCTTCACAACACTGCTCCTTCGCTAGATTGCAAAAATCTGTGAACGTTCCACTATAAAGTTTGGCTTGCGAAGTTGGAATATGCATGTGGCATGTCTTTGACCAATGTTACATAGGCTCAAGTATGAGTCGGTTCCTACAAGTCAAACACGGCTTGTGTGTTTTTATCTAGTTTAGTGAGGAGGGAGTAGTTGGGGGTCGAGAGTATTGAGAACAAATAGAAAACATTTTTTGATTTCCAGTTTTTTTTCATCTCTAGTTTTTCTTTTCCATTTTTCTTCTGTAAAACACATTTAGAAATGGAAACCAATAACAATTTTCCAAGAAGTTTCATGTCACTTTTTCTCTCTCTCTTTTTTTTTATATTTTTTTTATAAAGAATAGGCACATAAGTAATGCCTGTAAATATGGAAACTTGATAATTTGACCTGAACTCGATTTGAACAAGCAGGGTAATCGATCAGAAAATGATTAGTTTAAATACATCCGAGCTGTGAAAATTAGAATGTCGGTTTGAATGCAAAAATATTTCATTAGTGTGTTTTCTTTTCCAAGTTACAATTTCAGATTTTGGACACCATTAACATCTACAACAACAACAACAGCAGCAGTCCCAGCGCCACAGGGGTTCCCGCACGAAGCAGGGTCTGGGGGGGGTGGATGTACGCAGCCTTCCCCCTTCCGGGTGGAAGAGAGGTTGTTTCCGAGGACCCCCATCCTGAAGATCGAGTCTTCGTGAGAACATGATAACTTGGAAACCATGGAAGCCAGAAGCATCAGCTTAGGACACCGCGTTACACTAGCAGTATACAATATACCCCATAGAGGACAACTACAAGGCACATAGTAAAGCAAATAGTACATGGTCAGTAATAGGCAAATAAGTGGGAAGCAACTAAACAACCGATAAATGCATTACCTGGGGTTATGACTGCCTAGAAGTCTTAAACTACCAATCACTCGCCGCACTACTCTGCGCTACCACATTCGCTGCCCCTATGCTAGCCCTCCATCATGCTCTACCTAAGGCCATCTCCTCCCTTAGGTTTAGGTGGGTTAGGTTGTGTCGGATCGTCTCCAGCCAACTCCTCTTTGGCCTGCCCCTCCCTCTTCTGCCTAGCGTAGTATGTAGCTGTTCACACCTCCTGACTGGAGCTGTGGACGGTCTCCTGCTAACATGTCCAAACCATCTCAAGCGGTGCTCTCTCAATTTATCATCGATCGAGGCTACACCTAATTTACCTCTGATTACATCGTTCCTGATCTTATCCTTTCCTGTGTGGCCACACATCCAACGCAGCATCCTCATCTCTGCCACCTTCATCCTCTGTGTTTGATGTTGTTTCATTGGGCAACACTCTGCCCCATACAACATCGCCGGTCTCACTACCGTACTGTAGTATTTTCCCTTTAGCATTAACATCTATGTATAAATTATACTAGATATTGATTTAGATTTCAAATAAATATATGGTTACACAATTTTAAAGTAAAAACTATCTACTCATTATACTTGATCAAACACAAAGAAAAAGAGTAATTCATTATTGAGGTAGAATATGATAACACATTGGTGTCCTTGTGGAAAAATTTTGAAAAACAATTTAAAATTATTTTCCAACTTTTTTAATAGAATATGGAAAATTAGAAAATAATTTGACTTGGGAAACTGGCCTTTTGATGAACTTCTTGAGTTCTTCAGTTTCCATGTCAAAATTTTCATTGGTCTTCTTGAATGCATTATCAAGGAAAATTTGGGGTTTGGAATAAATTTTATGCAAAAGTGGGAAAATTTTCTTTAATCAAATATACCTATGCTGCATGAATTTTGGATTATCCCATATCAATCTCATGTGTAGGTTTCTTCAGTTCTGATTCCTTTTTCTTCATCTATGTTCGTCTTACTGATCCAAGTCGAACTGAAAGTGGTAACTCATTCTGGGGGTCATTCGGATTAGGTGCAAGTTTCTTACCGAAGATTCCTATTTATTTGTTTACATGAATGAATAGTACGAATGGCATGATAACAAGCCCTTTTTGGTCCACTTCAACCCTCAAATAAACCAAACCTGATCATATGCAGCCTTGTACAATGAAACATCTTTAGCATTCAATCAACTTGAACATTGAATCTTCCCTATAAACGCTGAAAATTAAATGCTGGCAGTTGCACGTGAACAGGATCTTAACGCTTCCAATGAGGAGAAGAATACACCACTCCACTGGGCTTGTCTAAATGGCCATATCGAGGTGATCTTAAACTTCTGTGTAAACATATCGTTCCATTGGTAATGAGGCCTTGGTTTATTGGTAAAACTACCCAAGTTGAGGCTTTTAGGACCAGAGGTCCTGTATTCAAACCCTACTTACCTATAAAGAAAAGTAGAGTTATTTATACCATTGTTTCCCGTACTTTGCTTTTTGTGTCAACTTTGTCCTTATACTTTTAATTGTGTGAATTTAGTTCCTATACAATTGAAATTGTTTCAACAAAGGTTAGTGTTAAAATTTATGTTAATTGTAGTGGAAATTGTAACATCAATTGGCAGTAACGTGCTTAAGGGGATGTTTAGAAAGAGCTGAACACATACATAGAGTGAATGTATTGTTACAAAATGTAATCTGGAATTTAACAGTAATTTCAAGATTGGACTTGATTGGAATAATTTCAATTGTATCGAGACTAAATTAACACAATAAATAAAGGACTAATGATATAAATAACTTAAAATTTAAACTATCATTTTGTTAGTGTCATGGAACAATTGTTGTCTAAGTCTGCTTGTTTTTGCTCAGGTCGCAAGAAATCTCATTCTGGCTGGAGCAGATGTCTCTGTTCTCAACAGGTTTTTTGCCTTATAAACTTGATCCCAAGCACCTGAGACCTCTTCTTTCTTCTTGAGTAATTTTTTTTCCCCCTTTTGGCATACTGCCCATACGTTGCCGGCTCTCATTTAAGTCCGAGTATTTTCAGTTGTGTCATTTTAGTTCTTTTATTTTGCAAAATGCTTCAACACATGATTTTAAAATATCTTCGAAAATTCTTGGGGTCACATACGCTAGAACTAGGCAGTAGCTTTTCGTCCTGATTTACACAGAAATTTGGTCCGTTGATGATGTTAAAGCATTTTGGAAATTACAAGGATTAAGTCGACACACTTAAAACTACAGAGACCAAAATGAAACACTTAACAAAGGGTAGTATGTACCAAAACGCTCTCTTTTCTTTGTTTTTCTTTAACATGGAGTCAATGTTCTTTGGTATTAATGATTAGGCATGATCGGACGCCGATAGATGAAGCAGTGAGCAGGGGAAAGATGGATGTAATTGATGCAATCAACGCAGCTGTTGCTCAAGTTGAACTTACCCAGGCTAGAGTTTCCTAATCATGGAATTTTGCCTGACAAATTTATATATTTGTCTCATATAAGTTATAGCTATGTGAATCTGAAATTTTGTTTTGTTTGCTGCTTTTGCGTGCTAAATTTCCATTGTGGTGATAATTTCTGCTGGTTTCTTCGGATATGAATCCTTTGTTGTCATTGGTATATGGTAGATTCTGGTAGAGGTTCGGTATACATATATTTATATCTTGATGGGAGTTTTGTGTTAACAGCCACTAGATGAAAGCAAGAAAGATTCAATCAGGCATATAACTGCATGAACTAGTGTTGAAAAATATTTTCTTAACACACATGATAGGGAACTCAAGAAAAAACTAGTCCTAATGTAATGATATTATTACACTGGTTTTAGCTAGAGTTTTTGTCATTTAAGTCTTCTTACTAGTAACTATGTTTAAAACTTTCTCCTCCTATCTTACTCCAAATTTTACATATCTAGTACAATTAATGAGAATAGTTAAAGGAATACATATTACTCACGAGTTACTCCCAAGCAGAATATAAATTTCGAATCTTTTCTTTCTTTTTTTGATCCCTTTTTTTTCCCCCCTTTTTGAAGTAAATTATGATTAGACATGTCTTCCTAAGACTCATGTAACGAGCTTTCAGTTGATGACTTCCAATCCAGTTGGTTCAAGGCACCGAATAAAAAGCACTCCTTGGACCTAATGACTCGAGTTAAAAGAATTAACAACCGAAGTGGTCACTAGCAAATGCCTTAGAAAAATATCTCACTCAAATTAGGCATAGGTGCTTATCAAGGTGACTTACAAAAGTTGACTCTTCTTATGCTTTCTCTATAGCATGTGTAGCGAGCTTTTGACTGACAGCTCCTAATCCAGTCGGCTCAGGGTACTGGGTGTTAACACTCTCCTACGGGTTTACTTGCTCGAGACATAGGGGCTAAAAGAATCAACAAGTCATGGGGTGCTTACCTGATTGCAACAGGCATTGGTACCTCATTATTTTTTCCTTTTCTTCTTTTTTCCTTTCAAGAATGAATTCAAGAAAAAGAAATAGACTAGTGATGTCACCGCTGTTATGAGTAAAACGCTCAGTTCCAACTCCTAAAATTATTTGTACTAAAACATTTTAATATGTGGGGTTTGTCAAAATAATGGTGAAAAGGAATAAACCCTCAAACTAGTCTGAAGACAAAAATAGTGAATTCAACAATAAAATTCAAGAATAACCTCATTACATAAAGCTTAAAAAATTCTTGATACTTCTCAAATTTGAACTCAGTACAATTCACATCAATTAACAACTGTCCATGCAAAAGTTTAACTAATTTAAATTAAATAATGTTAAAAAGATAAGCAAAGGTTCAAATTACTCATGCCATCCTCAAACCCAAACTTTGCATTGTCCTAAATGCAACAAATATAGAAACAAATGAAGACAAGGGAAGAAAAGAGACAACCTGAGTAGTTGGATACGCTGATCCAATACAATCGGCTATGCTTGGTGTGGCAAAGGGCATCCCAAAATGCCATCCGAAGAGACGGAGCTACACAATAAGACAAATCAAGATAGATTGACCCAGTAGACTCGTTAAAAGTGTTAGGAAACATTCAAAAGCACAAGCATTTAGTACATACGAAAAACAAAGTAGTCCATGACAGGGGTAACAAAGAGTCCTGAAACAGAAAGAGAGGTCAATCCAAAAATTAAATTAAATCACAAAAAAAAAGTAGGCTGGATTGTTTCCTATGAGCGGTAAGTTTAACGTGTTGAGCTGGACGTGGTGTAGAACTCACAGTCAATCAAAATATAAGGCGACATCCTTGAAATGAATTAGTTCGAGCTTGTAAGGACAATCTCCTAACCTAAATGCGTTTCTAGACCTGTGCATATCAAGGAGAAGAACATGGCCAGCATTGGGGTCTCAAATCTCTATCCTATCATGCTTAGGTGATGGCTTATCAATTAACGCACAATTAACGACACAAACAGGGACATTACTTCAATCAACACTTTCAATAGAATCAGGTGCACCCAATTTTACCAAAGGATTAATATCATCAACCCTGTAATATTCTAACGCGTCCTCATTCTTAGGACGCCGAGTAATATTCAAGATATTCAATTTGCTTTTGTTTCCAAAAGAAACCTCTAACACTCCCATTCTACAATAAATTATGGCGCTAGTCATTGTTAGGAACGATTGACCTAAAATGATAGGGGTGTTGTTCTTCTGCTTAGAATAGGGTCCATATCTAAGACAATAAAATCAACAGGGAAGACAAACTTGTCAACTTTGACAAGCACATCCTCCAACACCCCACGAGGTACACACTATGTCCTATTGGCCAACTGAAGTATGACACTAGTTGGCTTAAGATCTCCTATACCCAATTCCTGAAAAAATGAGTACAGAATGAGGTTTACACTCGCTCCTATGTCTAAAAGAGCTCGACTTGTGTAACTCTCTCCTATGACACATGGGACTGTGAAGGCCATGGGATCTCTAACTTGGGTGGTGCGCCCGTCGCCAGAATAGTACTCACCTTTTCAGTGAGTCGGACCTTCTTCAGAATGTGTGCCTGTGCGTGCTTTTTCTTAACACAGAGGTCCCTAAGAAACTTAGCGTACATAAGAATGTGTTGAATGGCGTCAATTGACAGTAAGTTGATTTTTACATCCTTAAACAAGTTTATGAGCTCACTTCTCTTCGGGTTGTCCTTCTTTTTTGGTCTAGCTAAAGCTAAAGGGAAAGGTGCGAAATGTTCGTATGTTGTTTCTTATGATCCCTCTCCATCAGCAGTGGGAGAGGGATCCGTGCTTTCCTTCTCAACCTCGATTTCCACATACCTAAGGTTCCCCTCTCTTGACATTGACACAACTTTAACCTGCTTGTGAGTGAACAAGTTAGGGTTAGAACTAGTCAACCCTATCAGGTTTGTGAGTGGTTGGGAGGGTAACCTCCCTTCCTCCCTCCTATTAAGCGCTTGAGTCAAATGCCATATCTGGTTCTCTAAATTAGCAATAGACTGAGAATGAGACTGAACCAGTTGTGTAGTGTCCTCCATAAATTGGAGCATACGCTACTCGAACTGTGAAGAATATCCCGGAGGCAGGGGAGGGGGGTAACTTGTGTAATAAGAGAGTGAGCTTGAGCATCATACCTTTGCCCTCCCTGAAAAATGGGAGGGTGTGTGTTACCTACAAACCTAGATGTCTAATGTCTCATAGGTCTGCTTTGATCTTCGTTTTGTCTCCACGATAAGTTAGGATGATATCGCCATCCTAGGTTGTACATGCTCGAGTATGGGTTATTGGTTTTCAAGTATCCCTATACCAATAAACTTGTTCTTGCACAAATTCAGGGTATTGTAAGGTATACGGACATTCCAACATGACATGATTAGTGCTAGAGCAAATACCACAAGGGTTGCCTCCATGACTCAAACGGCATTAACTACATAAACATTAGTAGGATTTGCTTGAAAAGTCAATATTTGGTCAATCTTCCTACTAAGTGTGTCAATTTCAACGCTAAGTCATCATATGGTGCCATCTTGCAAACACTGTGTGTGTTCCCCTTAACTACCTTAGCCAAAGAGGCTTGGTCCTAGGAGTGTTCACTAAGGCGCTCAAATAGCATCCACGCCTCATCCTTGTCTTGTTGATTAAATGCTCCTCCACATGAAGCATTAACCAACTGTTTGTTGGGTGGAGTCAGACAATCATAGAAGTTCTGAACTAGAGTCCACTTGGGAGTTCCATGGTGGGGACAACTTCGAAGGAGGTCCTTGAACCTGTCCTAATTCTCGTGAAATCTTTCTTGAGCTTTTTGTTCAAAATTGTTTATGGCTTGCCTAACTCTCGTTATAGTTTTGGCCTTGCGGAAAAACTTAAAAAGCTTTTGTAGTAGATTTGCTCAAGTTGCGACTTCACCCCTAGGCAAGGACCGAGGCCACTGTTTAACTCTATCTTTTAGTGAGAATAGAAAAGGACGTAGCCAAACTGCATCATGTGAGACACCTTGATAATGTAATGTTTCACAAATTTTGAGAAAAGCGTCAAGATTCTCGTGCGGGCTCTCATTCGGTTTCCTATAGAAAGTGGGAAGCATATTGACGGTCTCGGGATTTATCTCTAAGTTTGCATTACGAACGGTGGGTAACACAACTCCATCTAGCGCTAGGGATGCGTAAAAAAGGGGTTTAAACCGTAATCTAAACCGAACCAAACCGTAAATTATGGTTTGGATTGGTTGATTTGATTTATGGTTTGAAAAATTATAGTTTGGTTTATAAAACTTTGGTTATTAGGATTTACGGCTCAGGTTTGGTTTAAAACCAAACTTAAACCATAAACCAAAAATTAAAGAATTCAATGATTATTTACATCATCTGCATCATAACAACTTATATTAGTGGGAAAATTTTACTTGATGACCCATTAAAAATAATTAGGGTTATTTACACTAAAGGCCTTTGTACTTTTCTAATCGTGTTAACTTAGTCCTTATACTTTTAGTTATATCAATTTAGCCATTTAAAATTTATATTATGTCAATTTAGTCATTTAGTCAAATTTAACTTAAGGTAATGATGTAATTTTTAATGACAGAATCATATTAGATGCAAGTAAAATCCACTCGTTGATTCAATTTAACCCGATCTATGACTGAACTACTAAATATTTCATTAACAACTTTTACAAAAAAATTAATTGACCCAATGTTACTATTGAATTTAACAGACCAATTTTATGCATTGTTTGTAGTTTTTGTTTATATAATATATAGTATAAACATGTTTTATACTATGAATTAGAGAGAGAAGTAAAGTTTTTGTAATTAATGATGATTTTAGTATTGATCAAATTATGTTCATATTAGTGTTAATTACAATTTTTCTATTATAGTGGTTAAAACCATAAACTGAACCGAACCAAACTATAATTACGGTTTGGTCCGGTTTGGTTTGTGAGACAAAATGGTTTGGTTTTGGCTTGTAAAATTATCAAACCTTATTTTTACGGTTTGGACTGGTTTTTCGTAACCATAAACCACAAAATCAGACCGTGTGCACCCCTAGCTGGTGCAATGTAAGTTTGGGGATCAAAATGATTTCCAGTCATATGTGGAGTAGCGTGCACCAACTGTGGAGCGTGGTTGTCGGTCATGACTATAGTCAACAAAAAAATTGATATAACTCGTTAGCCAAACAACAAGGGGGGAAAAAACATGAAAAAAGTTATTTAAGAAATAAATAAATTACAATAAAATAAATTAAGTAAAATAAATAATTTAAAAAATTTTTAAAAATAAAATAAATAAATTACAATAAAATAAATTAAGTAAAATAAATAATTTAAAAAAATTTTAAAAATAAACTTAAAGTAAAAGATTGAATTTTTTCAAAAAAATAAAAGATAAAAAATAAACAGAAAAAAGAAAATTTGAAATTCACTTGAGCTAACATTGACTACATATTCTCCAACAATGGCGCAAAAAACTCGATGTAGTTTTGAAAAGTGCTTAAAATTGTGTAATTGCAAGCCTATGAGTTTGTCATAGCATTGTGGGTGTCATATCCTCGGGGAATCAATATAAAATTCAATTCAATATTTATTGAGTAGTTAAAATTGGGTTTTTGTGGAGAGAGAGTGAATTACTGAACTAATAGAAGTAAAACGGTAAATAGTCAAATCTATCGAGGATAGTTTAGGGTAAGGGTTAGCCTAAATCGAATCCCATAATTATATTTTATCACAACAATGACTTTTAAAGTTTAGGCTACAAACTCTAAATCTAGATTAACATTGAACTAGGACTTAGAGTAATGAACTAGTTTGAGGGCATAACCCATCTTATCACTCTAGGTGTAACATAAATTATCTCAATAGCATTACTAAATTCCTTCATCCCTCCTAAATCCATGTTAAACCTAGATTAATACTTAAGTTAAGGCTTAAGGTAATGAACTAATCTAAAGACAGAACCCATCTTTTCACTCTAGGTGTAGCATGAATTATTACAATAGTACTAACAAATACCTTTCTCATTTCTAATTAAGTATTAATTTATATGAAAATTGTTTTCAGGGTTGGGTAGCTCATGAAGAATATGTTATACTATAGTGTAGGCTACAAGCATAAGATAACATGTGAATAATATCAAAAATCTAAACATGTCTACAAGCTCATCAATATAAAACCAATCTTAAAATGTAAAACTCCCCATAGAGGAGCGGAAGTTGTATAACAAAAGTTATTTTATCGCACATAAAACATAAATCCATGATTTGGACGGATACCCACCCCTTCACCTCCTAAACTAAGAGTCTACTCCTTCATAGGACTTTTATACATCACAAAAGAAAAAGAGAAAAGAAAACTCATAAATTAAAGATTCCCTTGATCGATATTGACTTGACTCGTGCTTTGATCCCTGGTACTCCAATCACTTGCGGTTCAGTCTTCGAGAAAATCCTGGTCTCTCTTGGCGGCTCGAAGAAGGAGGAGAAAAGAAAGTAGGCAAAAAGTGGAAAACAAATAGGTCTTCTGTCATTTTTTGGCAGCTTGCGTAGTTAATTTAAAATACGCGTAACTTTTGATCCGTAAGAAGTTACGGGCCAAATTATACATCAAATCAAAGCTCTGGAAGAGATCTATGTGATCGCAATGGCATCATTAGTGGAATTAGATATTAGTGGGTCATGGATGCTCTTCTTTAAACCTTTTGCTTATTTTAAGCTTAACCGATTGTCAAAATTCTTAGCCGATCGATCCATGCACCCAGGGAAAGACTTTTCTTGACCGAATCTTAACCTGATGGGTACTTCTCTCCCGTGCGTAGTCAGGTTTCTCGACGTAGTCTCCAAATTTGTCCATTTGAACTTGTTTTCCACTGTTTTTAGGATGTTCTACGAGTTCCAAGCCTCAATACACATAAATTATGCAATACCACACACATAATAGCTGAAAATATCATAGGAATGTGTTAGATCCTAATATCATCTATTTAGGATCACCCAAAGGAATTACTGAATCATAAATCAAAGTAGCAGTAATAAACAAAAGGAATAGGGGAAAACACTGAAAATTACGTAGTTCAGCCAAAGCCTACATGTACAGATGGAAGCACAATAATTTCTTTGTTTCCATTAGAGTTACATGAGATGTCTCAACACTCAATTCTCTCAACTCAAACCCCAATGAGAACATACATAAATCCGTGTATATATAGAGCTTCCCACACTAAACCGTAGTGTGACATGGGCCCAAATAGGATTGGCCCAATCCTATAACTTATAAATCAAACCCAATACAACCAAGCTCCACATATAACCCAACATAATGTATTATAAAACGTGTAAAATATGAAGCACATTAGTGGCTAATTGATCGGCTAGTGGTTTAACCAATCAGCTAGCTAATGGTCCACTAGCAATAGGCCAATCTTACAACTGTTCAGCCTATGATGTTCTGTTGGCTCAATTGATTGGTCCAAGCTTCTCTTGGTCTCTGGATTTTTGGTGGATTGGCCCTCTTGGTTGATCGATTGATTGTGTGTTTTTGGTCCTAAGTTTATAACAATCCTTGGAAAATTTCGTTGTAGCAACTGGTTATATGGATGTTATATTCACGTGAAGCAGTAATTAGCGAATGTGAACGTATTCTCAAGCAAACTATGAGCTTTGTTTTGTTGAGGGCATGTTTACTAAACTTAAATCAAATAGGACTCATTAAATTTAAACAATAATTAATTAATTAAGTAGTTTAGGAAATGACTTTGGATTTGCTATCTTGAACTCAGGTCTTATGACTCGTTATGAATGACTTTAAGAATTTAGGTTATAGGTTATAAGTTCCAATTATTATTTAATTAAAGCGTAGGATAATAGCTTTAGCATTAGGGCATATACCCGTATAATGATCTTAAGTGTTATATAGGTCATCTCAATGGCGCTAAGAAACATCTTTTCAACTCCAAGATTAATGTTAATATTCTTATGACTCATTATGAATGACTTTAAGAATTTAGGTTATAAGTTCTAAATTCCAATTAGTATTTAATTAAAGCATATGATAATAGCTTTAGCATTAGGGCATATACCCATATAATGATCTTAGGTGTTACATAGATTATCTCAATGGTGCTAAGAAACATCTTTTTAGCTCCAAGATTAATGTTAATCCAATTATAAGATATGCATTTAGGGGTTCTAACCCATACAAACCCCCCCCCCCCCCCAAAAAAAAAAAAAAAAAAAAAACCTCAAGAATAGCAATTGCACAATGGTCTAAGTAATGAGCTCGAGATAACATTGCAGATTAATTGGAGATTATAGAAAATCTATAAGCTTGTCAATGAAAATCAAATCATACAATAAAATTGTCTCACCGCGGTGCAGAAATCGTGTAGCAAAAATAATCAACGAATATAATTAATGAAATTGACATCTGAATAACTAATTGTCCATTGCTCTTAATCAAAGAGTCTACTCCATTGAAGTATCAAAAATTTTAATTAAACTAGAACAAAGGAAATATAAACTCATGAAAATGTTGACTCTTAAGATTGATAATGGCACTATTGTTTCTTTAATCCACATTTCTCCCATTAAGTGTGCTTTGGCCTTCTTAGTGAAACTTGGTCTCCATTTGTAGCTCCAGAGAGAGGGAAAATTAAGGTTCGAAAAGGTTAACCTCCAAAAATCATAGGTAAGCTACGTTATTCAAAGATTATGGGACGGAGAAAAATATGATCGATAAATCAACCCAAGATAACATGATGAGCTGCTTGGCTAATTGGTTGACTAGTGACCAGATTGCTGGCCAATAATTAGAGTGTTTACATTGTGCCAACTTATGATGGAAGGAACTTGAGTGTAAATCAAGCCCCTTTAAGAGTATATACCTACCAGCAAGACCAATTAGGCCAAGGAGGACATAATCTTGCTTATGCAGGGCAAGCCCCATGTCCTAACTAGGGTGTTACAAGAGCCTAAGGTATCCTGCGAATCCTTTAAAGAATGGGATCCCTCTTGGAGTGCAACTTCCAGTTCCTCACCAGGTGGTTAATCCTGCCCTCTAAGATCAAATGGCTAGCATCAGTAAACAAATGTACAACCTTGACCTACAAAGGGTAAATAAGTCCATATATAGTGCACCATATCCTGACTACATGGATCAAGAATAATTGGCAAGATTCAATTACAAATGTATTGAGATAGCTGACAACCCATGCGTAAAAATGAGGCTCTTTCCCAATTTGTTAACATGGACAGTTTTCCAATGGTATATTATACTCCCATCTAAATTCGTCTATACCTAGGATGACATGGCTTGGAAATTTCAAGCCTAGTTCCCAAGCATGGAGTTGGGTGCCTCCATGTCTGACTTGGCTCTTGTAAAGCGAAAGCCAAGCAATATAGTAAAGCATTTTATCAATCGTTTCAAAAGAGTTGGGATGATATGTACGGTGGCCTTAACTGAAATCGAATATGCCAAATTGGCCCTGAATGGTCAAAAGAGCTCGGTTGACGTGTACGGTGGCCTTACCTGAAATAGAATATGCCAAATTGGCTCTGAATGGTTTGGATATTGAATTTAAGAAGAAGTTCGATGGTTCAAACCTCACTAGCTTGCTACAATTAGCAGAATATGCCACTAGATATGAGTAATCTTGAAGAAAGCCTGAAGAAAAATAGCATTTATGAGACCTATGTGCATGAGGTCGTAAAGAAGGATGATGGTTTTTCCTGATCCATGTAGTCAACCAAGAAATGTGTCATATTCAAAAACATAGTTTAGGATTCCATTGAGGCTAGGGAGTTGGTTTTTCCTGAGAGGAAACATTCGGGGGTTGATAAGAACCCTTTCTTGATTCCAGTTTCGACTAACATGATCGAAGCTATTAGGCTTCCAGCCCTTGCCCATGTCCCTACTAGTGATTGATCCCTTTGCAAAAAATGGTTCTAATCGAAGTTAAACAACAAGGAATTGCTAACCACCTTTTCTCGAGGCTGGTTAAAGAGGGAACGCTTAGATTACCATCTTCAGGCGAAGAACTTGAAGATGAGTTGTGTTGGTGGAATGTTACAGAAGTGTATTCCCCCTTCAAGTGCTTTGTTTTTAATAACTTACTATTCAATCTCTGGGCCATAACAATCGTGGTTCTATCAATGGCCGAAGAGATAGCTATGGGGATTGATGTTACATCAAGTGAGGCTACTAGGTTGTAAGGAAGACAAAGGATAGCCAAAGACTTAGAAATTTTATCTTATAAAGTATGCCAAAGTGGTGGAGGCCGATTATAAGGCATTATAAGGGGCCTCGAGCTACTCCACGAAGATCCTTCATTGTTTGAGATGGATATCCTCAAAGCTGTATTAAGAAAACTACGTTCTTTGAGAAAAGGAGGTCAGACTTCCCAATAACACAAGTAATCATGAGGATGGAACATCCGAAGTGAAACCTGAAGTACTACACAAATGGGTTTCAACCCAGACATGGGCCTCCTGTAGTAGGGAACTAGCTTATTATTTCCATCTTGGCAATGCTTGGAGGAGAGATCAGTTAGGTCAAGACACTGAGATGACGAACAAGGGGGCAGACCCAAAGCTAAACAGAACCAATATAAGGTAGCTGCTACATAGAAAGAAAGTGGAGAGGCATGCTAGACTTGAGCAAACACTAGCTGTAGTCACCCCTGAGAAGGGCTCTGGTCCAGTGGATAATGGAGTCACTAGCCCGGGACTAATGGATCTTGATGGTCCAAAAACTGGGAAGGCTCCATGGTTGATAAATGTCACCAGGAACCATGTAGAAAGCCCAAGAGATGGAATAGTATGTTGTCCTTCGAAGAGGAGTGATCTTGGTGTTAGCAATTCGCCAAGAATTTGTGGG
Organism: Simmondsia chinensis; assembly: GCA_018398585.1. Taxonomy (NCBI): domain Eukaryota; kingdom Viridiplantae; phylum Streptophyta; class Magnoliopsida; order Caryophyllales; family Simmondsiaceae; genus Simmondsia; species Simmondsia chinensis. Next base: position 12,118,582 of record JAGTTD010000014.1, read on the forward strand.
CTAAGAAAGAATCTGATGTCGGAGAAGGCTAAAGTGCACTAAGCGTCAATGAAATCTCTTCGGTAAAACCCCTTAACAAGGTGAGCCCCGCTGGGTCAGACGTAGAGAATGAGATTTACAAGCAAGATTTTCTTCAACCAATGATGGAGTCCAATGTGGAAGGACAGATTCCTGAGCATGTGCTCAGTAAAGATCGCATAAGGAGATATCCCTAAGGATGGGCCCCAAGAGAAACTTCAGATCCATTTCGAGAGAACATCTACACAGGTTGACGTTGTGGCTATCAATAAGAATATGTAGTAGAAATGGTAGTTGGGGTAGTGGATGCCATCGAAGGTAATACAAATACTTTACCTTTCAAATCAAAATCTATGATTTCCAAGTTAACTGATGATCATCTCAATATAATGAGGATGATGTTTGATGTGCCTCATGTCCACAAGAAGCACACTAAACCTTTGTACATCAAAGCCAAGCTTGGTGTCATTTTGGTGAATAGGGTTTTAATGATAATGGCATGACCATCAATAAATTATCCTCTTACATGCTAGGTTCATTAGCAATTCTCAAGATGACTTGATAAATTTAGACGTGGAAATTTGTGGCTTCTCTAGAGCCACCACCAAGTCCTAAGGGGTCATCTTGGTAGAATTGGCCGTGGGTAATTTAAGTAGACTGACGACATTATTTGTGGGGATACCACCTCGAGCTACAATGTATTGCTTAGGATAGATTGGCCTCTCACCAATTAGTATATACCATCCTTTTTTCAGCAATTATTGATTTTCTGAAACCAGGACAAATGTGAGATTGTTATGGCAAATGAAAGGCTATTCATGGCTTGTTTAAACTTTGCTGAGGGAAAGTCTTATGAAGATGGAGTAAGGCTTGTCAAGGTAATTTGGGTCGCTCACTTCGAACTAGTGTTTGGGTCGCTCAAGTAGAATGGAAGTTTTGCTATTTCTAGAGGGCCACTGGCTGAGGCCAAGTGCAACATGTCAAGGTCGGGTCCATGTGCTCTGACTTTTGGGGCTTCATGAGAGCCTTCTTGGATGAGGGGGATATTCAAGGTACACATGACGCACTATAGAGGGAGACTAACCCCCTCCAACTAGAGGCCTAACGGGCCGCTTTCTTAGTAATTGCAATTGCTAGCCTGGCAAGCTGAGGACAAACTCTAGACAGAGGAACTATTCTCCCTTGAGCGTGATTTTGATGTCCAACCATTGCAAAATAAGGAGTTGATGCTGACTGACTTGAAAGCAGCACCAGCTAAAGAGGACAACTTGAGAGCCAAGTCCAAAACTCATTGATAGAAGTTAATTTGGGTTCGGAAAAGGGATCGAGGCTTACTTTTATAAATTGTCTGCTCTCTAAAAAATAAGGGTGTAAATACATAGGCTTTCTCCTTGAGCTCAAGGACTATTTTGCCTAGGAGCATCATGATATGCCTGGATTGAAGTGAAGCCTGGTTGAACACAAGCTTACAACCAACCAGGTTCAAAATCGATGATTCAGTCTTAGAAACACATGTCCTAGGAGGTTATTGACATGGTAAAGGAGGAAATTGAAAGACTCCTTAAGGGAAGTTCATCTGAACTGCCATATGTGTTGAATGATTAGCCAATATCTTGTCTGTGACTTAGGTATCAACCTTTATGGATGGGTATTATGGGTATTACCAAGTTATGATGGCCTTGAAAGATGCCCATAAAATTGCATTTAGATGTCCCTGATCAATAGGGACCTTTGAGTGGATTTTCATGCCATTCAACTTCAAGAACAACTGTGTTACATACCAACAAACCACGAACATGATTTTTCATGATCAGATTAGTAAGACTATGGTAGTTTATATTGATGATTCCATGGTCAAGTCAAAGATTCAAGTGGAACACTTCAAAAATTTAAGAAGTGTTTTGTTACAAATGAGAAACCATAACCTCAAAATGAACCCCTTAAAAAATATACCTTCGAGTTCCAAGTTGGAAATTTCTTGGTATTTTTTATGCATCAATGAGGATTTAAGGTATACCTAAATGAGACTAAGGCCATTCAGGAGGCTGAAATGCCCACTAATAAAAAGGAACTCCAAAGGCTCCTAGTGCTTGTTAATATCCTAAGACTTGTCATCTCGAATGTTGTCGAAATAAGCAAGGTTTTCTTACCACTACTCAGGTTAAAGTCTGAATGAGACTTTCAAGTGGAAGTAGCAACATCATGCGGTGTCCGAGGCCTTCAAAGACTACTTGATCAAGCAGCCAATGTCGATACCACCCAAAGAAGGGAATTCGTTGAAATTATATGTATCGGACTCTGATGAGTCAATAGGCTGCCTTTCAGTTCAAGACAACGAGCAAGGATACGAGCAAGCTATCTTGACTTAAGTCGTTATCTGAATGAATATGAAATAAAGTCAACTTCTATTGAAAATTTGTGTTCATCTCTATATTTTGCTCTTGTCAAATCAAGGCCTTATTTTCTTACATTTACAATATATGTAATCACCCAAAAAAATGTTTTGAAATACATGTTAGATAGACCACTAATGAGGGGGAGACTAAATAAATGGAGAATTGTTATGATCCAATACGATTTGGTGTGTGTGTCACCAAAGCTGGTAACAAGTGAAGCCTTAGCTGAATTCCTAGCTAACCAGGCTAACATGAGCAATAAGGGTCCTCTTGATGAAAAAAGTGCCTTAATAGTTGGAATTTCCTCGCGGAAGCTGTACTTCAATACTTCAAGAACTAAATCTAGTATAGGGGTAGGAATCGTTATTGAACCCCCCTTTGAGATTATTATGAAACTAGCTATTACCTTGGTGGTAGATGTTCAAATAATGGGGCTAGGTATGAGGTCCTTGTCATTAGCCTTGAGACTCTTATTGAGATGGGGGTTACCAATGTAGAAATTAAGAGTGACTCACAGCTTATGATTCACCAAGTGACGGGTGAATTTAAGTGCTTAAGTAATAACTCGAATAGATAAATCTTGATAGTTCAAAATTTATTGGAAATGTTCAACGAGGTCATATTCGAGTTCATACGATGAATCGCAGTTGGCTTAAGCTATAAGTTATCAAGGATGTGGTTCAAGGAATTCCATGGTCATAGAGACTAAGGTGTTGAAAGATGGCCTTGAGACAGCAAAGTCTCTGGTGTTTGAGAAAGGATGCTCGAGAAAGGAAGTGACTACATGTGAGTTCCTTGAATTATAACCAATGCCCAAAGAACGGATTGAAGATTAGAGAAAGTGTAAGAATTGGTGTCCTGAAAGACCCAATTAGTTATTTATAAAATTAATTAAATAAAATTATTTTATTTATTTATTGTCTGATTATGCTTTATGAGTCAAATATATGTGTGATTGTTTTAAAACATTCAATGAGATGGGTGTAGTCCAAGATGACATGCCAAGTTTGGTTTAAGTGGTCAATGAGATTAAGCAACAGATAGACTTAAATCAAATTAGTGATATGTTGTCAAAGTATATGTTCGTAATCGGTGATAAGTTTGGACAACTTGTCTGATAAGACTATAATATGGTACTTTAGATAACTTGTCATGGTCACGTGGATAGGGATCCAAATGTATTATATTGGTGTTATCTATGTGATTGGACCACTGAATTGGATCACTTGAATTATTTGTTTCTTTACTACTATTAGAAATAATTAATTCTATAAGACGATAACTCTAAATCAAGAAAATAGTATGAACTCGTGAATGGATTGTTCATTGCTTTAATGTGCTAAAAGGATCAGTCACAGTGCGTTAACTTAAATCTTACGTGCATTGGGTAACATAATGAAGTCTAGCGGAAACAGGTGTTTTACGTGGAATAGTCTCTTACAAGATAAAGATGCCCCCTTAGTTGATTCGCAAGCATACGAGCATATTCGACAATCTTTGACCAAAGTATTCCATACGTTTGACATTTGGAATTAGTATAAAACTAGGTTTCTGTATTATTGAGTTGTTCGAGAAGGGCGAGTTGGGAATTAAGGTGAAGGATGTGAGAAAATTAGCGATGGTTTTTAAAGCTGTTTTCCCTCATAGATATCTAATAAATGGGTTGATTGTCATAATAAAAGGTACTTGAAAATTATTGAATAATTATATTTAATTCTAGAGTGTAGTAATACTTATTTAGTGGAATTTATCAAGTGTTGATAATTAGGTTAGACCTGTTTGGAGCTAGAATTAATTTGTTCTTGAGGTCCCTCTGCAAGCCTCTTGAAGTACACTGATTAAAAATATTTAAAATAAATTTATGAGATGAATTATTTGTTCATTAGATGAATAAATTAATTTGCTAAATATAATTCATGAGATGAATTATTTATTCATAAGATGAATAAGTTTATTTTACCAAATATAATTTATAAGATGAATTTATGCATGTGGAAATTTAAATAAAAAAGGTAAAATCGTGTTTAACAACCCAAGATCGTCGCCTCGTGCGCACAACCAATCACTGCGCGACACGTGTCGCGTCGTGATTGCATACGAGTGAGTAAGCCGCGCCATTTGGTTTGGACCAATAATGGCCTGACACGTATGGATCCTGATATGCCTGAGCCTCTATCCGAATCGCATGATATGGGTGAATCATGGAGGGCCACGTGGCATGACTTGATTCGTGCAACTGTGCGTTATTTTTGCTAAGCGTACGATATCATTTTGGCAAGTTATTAGACGCATTTAAGTTTTCTTTTTGCAATCCCATATTGGTTTTTGAGAATTTTTTTTTTATTTTATTTTTTTTGGTTCCAGAGCCCCATTATAAACAAGGGCCTCGGTTATTGAGTTTAGCAATTTTATATTTTCTCAAAAATTTGATTTTTCGAAAAAATTAAAATCGAGAAATTTTCTTTTTAAATTCTTTCTAGTAAATATTTTTGGAGCCCACATTTCGGGTGTCAAGGGGTCATTGCCGAGAAGATCTTGCGGTCTCAATGATTTCCTCGGTGACAACTGCGATCTATAATCCAGATATTCTTTATTACTTTTCTTTTAAAGCTTTCCTTTAATTTTTGCAATTTTATTTATGCTTAGATATTTTATGTTGTTATGTATATATTAGAGTAGAGATCCTTAGATTTAATATTAAAGAATTTTAAAATTATTTCCACTGTGCTCGTTCTAGCTAATTTAGAAAAAAATTAGTTTCTTAAATTAAATTTTCCTAACACAAAGTTTATTATTGATTATTTTAAGAATCCTCATCTGTTTGACAAGAATAGAAAATAAAAAAGAGGGCATATAGATATCATCTTGATCAAGTGTGGTGAACTATGTAAGAAGGATGCCAATGAAGTTCTTTTCAAATGTTTAGCCTTCAACTTGGGATTCTAACAAGGAAGTCATTAAGTATGGACTCTTAGAATTATAAGCTCAATTGAAGTACGAGTGTCTTAAGGATCAGAGTTGAATTAGAGTTTGGAGACACAACAAAGTCAAACATGAGAGACATTTTGTGCCTTAAAGCAATTTGAATTCACATTGATAAACTTGGTGTATTGCAAGAGTTTGTGAGATACAAAACTTACAAAAAGAGATGCACTTGTTTACAAAATATATAAAAAGCTAGAAAACAAATGCACTAATTTTAGCTAATAAGCCTTCTATGATAAACATCCTAGCTATATGTCACGGGATGACTAAATTCCTGAGTCCAAGTCCGGTGATGCCACTCAATGTCACTCTAAAAAGTCCCTAATTGAGTCAAGCGTCCAAATCTCCTTGCAACGGTAAAGAATCTATCCAAAGTCCCTAAGTCTTGTTTGGTTAGTATTTCAATTGGAAAGTGAATAATGGAATAAAGATGATTGAAGTAACACTCACCCTCTCACACGCTTGTTTATGGAAGATCAAAACACAAATAACAATATGATGAACACATAAACACACGTACACAACCTTTTGTGGGTAAAGGGAAAATTACCCGTTTAATTGGTGCTTGGCACCTATTTATAATGCACTAAAGGAAACCGGTATAATTTACATGAAAAGGCATAAATGACTACATACATCCCTTCCTAAGTTCTAGCCTAAACTCACGCCTAAAAATCAGGAAATATAACTACCTAATCCAACCGCCTAAAACTACCTTAACCTCCCTAAGTGCCACGTCACACATCCATGTCATTACACACGTGGATTTTACTAATTACACGTAGGAAATTGCATATTTACAATTAAATTAAATACAAGTATTACACACACAAAATACATAGTATAAAAAGTACTAAAAATCCTACAAACTAAGGCGGTGGGTGACACTCTCCCCCACCAAAGCCATTGACGTCCTCGTCAATGTGATGCAGACTTGAAGGCTTCAATCTCCTTCTGATACTGCCACAAGTCATCCTCTTTCTCCCAGCTCGCTTCCGCTACTGATTGTCCCTTCCAATGGATGAGGTACTCCGTGTACCTAGGCACACCCCTGTGCCTCACGGTCCGGTCGGCCAAAATCTGTTCAAGGCCCCTGGCATAGGACACTGTCACAGCAGTAGGGGCGCGCTGTGTCACGCCCCTGTCCAGTTCTTCCGAGTCTTGATTATATGGCTTCAAGTAGCTCACGTGAAAGACCGGATGAATCCTCAACTTGGGTGGCAGCTCCACCCTATAAGACACTTTCCCTACCTTAGAAATGATAGGAAAAGGGCCTTCATACCTGCGCACAAGCCCCTTGTGCACCTTGCGAAACACTTTGAATTGTTGAGGCAGCAACTTCACCATGACCATGTCCCCAATCCTAAACTCTAAGTGCCTTCGCTTAGTGTCAGCCCATTTCCTCATCTTGCACTGGGCCCGGCTTAAGTAGGCCTTGGCCATCTCAAGCCTCTCCTGCCAGTCCCTCACTGTCTGAAACGCAACAGGGCTGGCCCCCGTATACCCAAATGTCACTGCCTGTGGTGTCAAAGGCTGCTGACCCATGGCCAGTTCAAACGGGCTGTGCCCCATGCTCTCGCTGCGCTACAGGTTGAAGGAGAATTGGGCAATGTCAAGCAACCGTGCCCAGTCCCTTTGGTTGGCACTCACGTAGTGCCTCAAGTACAACTCCACTAAGGCATTCACTCTCTCGGTCTGCCCATCCGTTTAAGCATGAAAGCTCGTGGAATAATGGAGGTTTGAGCCCATTAATTTGAAAAGCTCACTCCAAAACTTACCCGTAAACCTAGGGTCCCTATCACTAATGATACTCCTAGGCAAACCCTAATACTTGACCACATGCTTGAAAAACAAGCGGGCGGCCTCAACGGCATTGCAAGCCTTGGAGGCTGCAACGAATGTCCGATACTTTGTCAAACGATCTACTACAACCATGATAGAACCCATACCTTCGGAGTTTGGCAAAGCAGAGATGAAGTCCATGGATATGCTCTCCCACAGACGGGTAGGTACGGGCAGAGGCTTAAGCAACCCAGCCTGTGTCTTCAACTCAGCCTTGTCCTGTTGACAAACAAGACATGTCTTGACAAACACCTCCACGTCGTCCCTCATCCTAGGCCAATAAAAGTTTTCCTCCAAAAGCGCTGTTGTCCTCTCGATCCCCGGGTGTCCAGCCCAAGGCGTGTCATGACATTCCTTGAGTATGTCACGCCTCAAGTTGGCCCACCTAGGCACATACACCCGGCGGTCCACTGTGAACAACAGCCCATTGTCAAGCCAAAACCTGCGTGTCTGACCCTACGCCGCAAGCCCTGACATTGTCTGACCCCAAGGGTCCCGTGTCATACCCTCCCTGATCTGGTCCAAGACCGTGTCCTGGATGGCACTGATAGTAGCCAACCCGTGCCTGCGACTCAGCGCGTCTGCCACTACGTTCACCTTACCCGGTTTGTACTCCATGACATAATCGAACTCCGCCAAGAAGTCCTGCCACCGGGCCTGTTTCGGACTGAGTTTCTTCTGGTTTTGAAAGTAACTCATAGCCACATTATCAGTCTTAATCACAAACTTACTCCCCAACAAGTAGTGACGCCAAATTCTTAGACTATGAATTATGGCGGTCATTTCCTTGTCATGAACGGCATAACGGCGTTCCGTGTCGTTGAGTTTTCTAGACTCGAATGCCACAGGGTGTCCTTGTTGCATCAAAACCCCTCCTATTGCATAATCTGAAGCATCGGTATGAACTTCAAATGGCAAAGCAAAATCAGGTAGACAAAGGATCGGCTCTTCCATGACGGCCCTTTTGAGATCCATGAAGGCGTTGTGACAAGCATCATCCCAATGCCACGGCACCTTCTTTCTAAGCAAATTGGTTAGGGGCGTAGCCCTAGCCGAATACCCTTGAATGAACCTACGGTAATAGTTCACTTGGCCTAAGAACGACCTTAGTGCACTAACATCCGTGGGCGCACCCCATTCTTCAATAGCACGAACCTTAGCGTTATCCATGCTAATCTTTCCATGGCCTATACGGTGGCCAAGGAACTGAACTTCCTCCTGAGCAAAGGAGCACTTCTCCCGTTTCACGTACAACTGGTTTTCTCTCAAAACTTGAAAAACCTGGGCCAAGTGCACCACATGCTCCCCTAATGACTCGCTATACATAACTATGTCATCAAGGTAAACCACAACAAAATTGTCCAAAAACGGCTTGAAGATTTCATTCATCAAAGTGCAAAGTGTTGCAGGTGCATTTGTCAAACCAAAAGGCATGACAAGAAATTCATATGACCCATACCGTGTCACACAAGTTGTCTTGGGCTCGTCCCCCTGCGCTATCCTGACCTGCCAATAACCCGACCTCAAAGCCAACTTAGAAAAGATCCGGGCCTTACCCAACCGATCAAACAAATCGGCCACAAGAGGGATAGGATACTTATTCTTCACAGTGACCTTATTCAAGGCCCTATAATCAATGCACATTCGAAGAGAACCGTCTTGTTTCTTTTGGAACAAAACGGGTGCACCATAAGGGGCCTTGGAAGGCCTAACGAACCTTGAGTCAAGAAGATCCCCCAATTGCCTCCTCAACTCTTCCAATTCTGGAGGAGCCATGCGGTAAGGCCCCATGGCGGGCGGCCTTGCCCCATGCTCCAACTCAATCCTATGATCTACTCCCCTCCTAGGTGGTAGATGTTTGGGTAACTAGGGTGGCATGACACTTTGAAGGTTTCTAGGACCCCTTGTATTTCCCCGGGTATGTTTGAAGAAGCCTCTCCCTCACCCCCAACTAATGTGGCAATGAAGGTCTCCCTCTTTTTCCTAATCCCCCTTCTAACTTGCATGGTGGAAAGGAGTCTAGCCCCCACTCTACCCTGTGGTAAAGGCACCCCAAAGACTCTCCCCCCATGTGTTATGACCATTTGGTTATCTTTTGTGAAGGAAAAAGTTTTGACCCCATCAAGGAAATCCATCCCCAAGACAAACCTAAAGTCATGTAAGGGCACCACTGTCAAATCCACCGTGCCGCACCAATTCCCCATCTGGATGCGCACGTTCCTAGCTAACCCATGGATAGGTTGGGTTGATGCATTCACGGTCTTCAACCAACCCACCCCCTTGTCAAGGCTCAACTTGAGCCGTGCTGCCTCCTCCATGGAGACAAAGTTATGAGAAGCCCATGTATCAACCAAGGCCTTCGTTTCCACGCCATTGACATAGGCACTAACGAACATCAGTCCCCTATGCGGATCTCCACTGTCGCGTGCCTCAGTTCCCACGGCCCTGACAACCCTTGAGGACTCTGCGCGTGTCTGCGCCTCGGTCCTCAGAGGATGCCCAGCCGGGCGCTTCTGTCCACGACCTTGTCCCAGCATCTGTGTCAATGACTCCCCTGTCTCGGTCCTGACATGCCTAGTCTCGGTCCTGGCATGCCCTGCTCCTCGCCCACTATGCCCAGCGTGCGCGCCCCCTGACGACCCTGTGCGCGCCCCCTGACGACCCTGTGGGTGCGCATAGCGCCGATGTTGGTGTCCTCCGGTTCCGGTTCAGGCGTTGTCACAAGTGCGTTGAGAGCCTTGCGTTGTGGGCACTCACGAACATAATGAGGCCCACCACACAAGAAGCAGTCCCTGCGTTTTCCTTGGTCCTGTTTCCCCTCATGTTGCTTGCCCTTGCCTTTGTGAGTCGGAGGTTTGTGAGGGCGGTCTCCCCCACCTATCCCCTTCCCTCCCTTGACGTCTTTCTTCTTAGTAGAGTCCCTCTTGTACTCTACCAGACTCTCGACCTCAGCAATGGCACTCGTCAAGTCCTGAACTCCCCGTCTCTTCAATTCCACTTCGGCCCAAGTTTGAAGGCCATCCATGAAATAGAAGAGGCGGTTAGCCTCTGTCATCTCCGGAATCTCCAACATGAGAGACTGCTACTCAGCAATATAGTCCCTCACCGACCCTGAATGCTTCAAGTTACGAAGCCTTTTCATGGCCAACTCACCTGCGTTCTCCGGGAAGAATTGTCTCTTGAATTCTTTGACAAACTCATCCCAAGTGTCCATAGTAAAATGCCCCCTAGCAATGTCCCCATGGCGAACCCTCCACCATAACGCGGCGTCCCCCTCAAAATAAAGAGTGGCTGTGTTGATTTTGGAAGCATCATCCCCTAAACGTAATGCCTCGAAGTACCTTTCTAAACCCCAAAGAAAGCCGTCAACCTCTTTCGCATTGTGCCTGCCCCCAAACCTTGGTGGTTCCGGGACCCTGACATGGGACACAGACCCCGTGCCTAGTCCACCCGCGTATGCCTCTTTGAGGAGAGCACACTCGGTCTTCACTAACTCCAAATCTTGTCTCAACCCTAACACAGCAGAAGACAATTTTTGTAATTCCCCCTCGATTGTAGCCTTAACCTCGTTCAAAGCCGTGAGGGTTTGGCCGTCAAGCATGACCACAGCCTCCCTCACTTCTTCAACGCTGTCAAGGTGTTCATGAATTTCCCCAACAACAACCTTTAACCGAGACACCCTTGTGTCCAAGGCCACGGGCTCCCTATTAACGGAGGGATCCTTGGTCTTAGATTTCTTGGTGCGAGTCTCGGGTCTACCCCTTGGTGGTTCTTCTCCAATGAGCGAAGTGCTTGCATTAACCTCTTCATTCACTACACTTCCAGCCATAGTACTAAACTTTGCTCTGATAGCACGTTTGTCACGGGATGACTAAATTCCTAAGTCCAAGTCCGGTGATGCCACTCAATGTCACTCTAAAAAGTCCCTAATTGAGTCAAGCGTCCAAATCTCCTTGCAACGGTAAGGAATCTACCCAAAGTCCCCAAGTCTCGTTTGTTTAGTATTTCAATTGGAAAGTGAATAATGGAATAAAGATGACTGAAGTAACACTCACCCTCTTACACGCTTGTTTATGGAAGATCAAAACACAAATAACAATATGATGAACACATAAACACACGTACACAATCTTTTGTGGGTAAAGTGAAAATTACCCGTTTAATTGGTGCTTGGCACCTATTTATAATGCACTAAAGGAAACCGGTACAATTTACATGAAAAGGCATAAATGACTACATACATTCCTTCCTAAATTCTAGCCTAAACTCACGCCTAAAAATCAGGAAATATAACTACCTAATCCAACCGCCTAAAACTACCTTAACCTCCCTAAGTGCCACGTCACACATCCATGTCATTACACACGTGGATTTTACTAATTACACGTAGGAAATTGCATATTTACAAGTAAATTAAATACAAGTATTACACACACAAAATACATAGTATAAAAAGTACTAAAAATCCTACAAAGGAAGGCGGTGGGTGACATATAGCTTCAATTAATTGGTTGTCTGTAGTGATAACTTGCTCCTAAGAGGCCTGTTGCATCTATTTGCCTAGTTGCTACATCGAATGAGAGTAATAGCTGCATCAAAGGCAAATACTTCAAAATTAGACATGTATTTTTGGGCTTAAAAGTTTAGATGTTTTTAAGAAAAAAGAGCTATTACTAAGAATATCCTTCCTCGAGGGTACATCCTGTATCTTTGCTGCTTGAGCTCCTTCAGCATTACTACTTGCATAGTTAACAAAAGAGTTGAAATAACGTGTGGCGCCCCTAGACTCAAATGAGGACAACTAGACCAGAACCATGTAGAAAATTGTTGGGTAGCTTATGGTGCATGCCAGTGAGAGGTAGGATCACCATAGGCTTACTTAATTGCTAGATTGGTCTGATAGAGCTCCTCAAGCCGAGGAGGACGAAGAAGGGCTCTCTTAGCCCTCCAAAGGTTCATGGTCCAGACACTAAGGAAAAGAACATCTTGAATTACGCCAAATTGTGCAAACAATCCAGCCTGTAGGACTCAACACCAGGTCATATTTGAGAATAGAATAGAAGTCTTCAAGGCAGAGGATGACTTTCCAGTACTACTAGTGGTTATCCACAGAGATTTCCTTGTCCAAGTCCATCCCTCCAAACCAAGAACGATCAAACCACCTTTCTAGAAAGAGAGTCCACTATGCTTCTACACTCTCCTACCCTCTGGCATGGAGTTGAGAGCTACTAAATGCAATGCTCCATTGTCCATTATGGAGGAAGGTAGACCGCCATCGAGGAAAAGTATTCCGCATAGCAACATATAAGATCTACTATGGGGACAAAGGCCCCTTTATGACAAAGAGGGAAAGTGTTCTTGAGCCCACAATTGGATAAGCCAAAGTAGGCCTCCTGTCGAGATGGCATAGTTTATATCTACAATGTCTCGCAGGCAACCGTAATCTTAAACAAACAACAAGGTCCCAAAGCAAGAGGACCATCACTGCAAGCCATATTAATAGCCAACGTCTTGATAGTTTGAAGAACAATGTTGAAAGAATTGGAAAAGAAAAAGTTGTTCAACCAAAACAACTAAAATGTTATCTCCTCCTCTTAGGAATCTAGCTCGTTGCTGTGAAATTCCTTGTAAAAGAATTTCATATTCCTTTCATAGACTATGGGAAAAGTAGATGAGAAGGAAAGGCCTTAACCTCTCACGCAACAAAAGTATTCAGTGGGAGCTCAAGGCTTGAAATAGAAAGACTTGTTAAGGGTGCAATGTCCTCAAGAGTAATCTCGAGGAATCCCTTCAAGAGGAAGACCGCATTGGAACAAGTGCTCCAAAAACATGTGAGAGTAGTAACTGTGGGAAAATCATACTTGAGCATATTGTAGGATGTCTGATCATTTCAAAGAAGGTGAATCATGAGGTGCTCAACCCACTTAGCATATAGCTTGGTGAGGAAGGTCTAACCCTTAAAGCAAGTCGCATCTTTGCAAGTCCCGCTTTTTATCCAGTCGTGTCTGATAAATCCAATTTTTTTTATATATTTATGTAACTTTAGACTAATTTATTAACTATCTTGAACTTGAATTCCATGGATATTGCTCACTTTTGTGCATTATTTCCTTTTATGAAGGAAAGGAGCAAAATATGAGCTTTAAGGCTAAAACGGGCTACAAAACCAGCTCAAGTCCAATCTCGAGGCCCATGATAAGAGAATAAAGCCTAAAAGAATCATCAATTAGGCCCGAATCATGCAAGGAGGACGTTCACCATGACAAAAGAAGCAAAAGGATAAATAAACATTGCATAAGGACTTTATTCATAGAATTTTAGTAGTTTGATTGCATGTTAAGGTCCTTATTCATGTAAATCTTTATCTTTTGACCTAAAAGATCCAAAATCAAGAAACTCATATTTAGGGCAGCAAATATGAGGTGGATTGATGGGAATGCACAAAGAGGATAAACCAAACACAATTGGATAGAGTTTGGTGGCAATTAGGACTTTTACTCTTGCAGCACTTGCAAACCTTAATAGAAGCCTATACATACAACTCAAGGGTCACGAAACCATCATCAATCTAGAAAGAGGACAGCGGCTTGGACGTGGTGTTTGAGAGCAAGCATGAAGAGGAAGCATGACGAGGGCATACGATCTGGACTGAGGACAACAGCTTGGACATGGTGTTTGAGAGCAAGCATGAAAAGGAAGCACGACGAGGGCAAATGAAGAAGATCCGCTAGGGTTTTTCCGAATTTCAAGTTCCTTCTAATCCTATGTCTTTTATTATGTTTTCTTTTTCTAGTTTTGTTTTCTTAAGATTATTTATGAGCTAAATTTAAGTTTTGAAGGCTACAATGTCTCCGTAATTCAAGATATAACTTTTTCTAGTTTAAAGTATTCATAGTTCGTTTATCTTGATGTTGAAGTGTTTATTGTCGTTTCTCAAGTTTTTTGAGTGCTTGAGCACCACTTAAATTTATAATGATTCATAATGAGTCCGATAGGAGATTTATGAATATTGCAAAGGGAATAGACATCATAAATTGATCGAACACTGGAGATAGATTAACACGATTTATGTGGTCATGTATAAAAACCATTAATCTTCAAGATTCTTTTCTTATTTAAATTCACGCAAGAGATTGATAGGTTAATAGGTAAAAGAGTATGCTAAATATTGGTCAAGAGAGAATATGTTGTAAATGAGGGTTTTCAACCATCAACGTAAATATACAACTCGAATTCTGAGCATTAGAGACCATATCGATACAATTCGGTGAAATTAGATGCTTGGGAATTAAATTTAGTCAAGTTCACGTCCAAAATCAACAACCCATTCATAGTTTTGGTTTTTTAATGTTCAAAACTCCAAGAATCGATCGTTCAAATAGAATTATGACTAGTAATTTCGGTACTCGATTGATAAAACAATTCTCATGGGAACGATACTGTACTCATTCATTTTTACTTGATACGACTTAAGTATACTTGCTAAGCTTGAATGCACATCAATGTCCCTCAGAAAAAGACCTCAATAAGAGGGACTCGGGGGTGTCTTGAAAGATTTGCAGGAGGGTGAGAATTTTAACCCCTAGGGAGAAGATGGGCCCCATGACTATGGTTACATACTATGGAGAAGATCGTTTCGCCTACGAGGATGAAGGACCCTCCTTAGGAAGGATTGAGCCAGCTGAAGATTCCAGTGAGTCCAAGATAACAAAGTTATCAGACTATATGAGGCGGACAAGATGCTCGATAGGGTCGTCAGCCCTAGAATAGCAATTGAGAGACAATGTGCTATTTTAATAGAGAAAGTTAAAGAAATTCACAAGAGAGAAGCTAAAGAGTTGCAAGTCACGAAAGCAAGAAAGCTTGATTAAGAGTTTAAGTGCTAAAAGGTCACAGAGAAATTCAAAAGCAAGGCACTAACTGAAGGATTTTGTTACCAACAGTTTGGGTATTATAAATCAACAAGATTGGAGTAATCTCGAGCATTCACCGTGCTGCTCTAAATTCCCTGTAGCTGTTAGCAGTCAAATAAGGCTTTTTAATCTATTACAACTTGCAAATTACTAATGAATGAAAAGGGGGTAGACGTGGGGGGAAAATTGTGCAAAAAAAAAAAAAAAAATGATGTAGCAGCTAATTTTATAGCTTACAAATAAAGGAACATAATTGTACAAAGGTCCCAGCATTAGTACACAAACTCTTCAATTTATTTACAACACACTTGTGCTTTTCTTTATCTTTTCCTTTCCTTAGAAGAAGTTGTACATGCAGCTTTCTTTTTCTCAGAATAGGATGATCAATTGTGGTGTATGAGAAGGTATCCTCTTCTCCATAGTTTCTGTCTCCAACCCTTTCGACAAATAAAGTTTCGCGCCATTGGTCTAAGGCTTTGACAATCAGGTCCAGAGCTTGATTATGTTGGTCTTAGATCGATCACACGGCTTAGTGCACCAAGTGTTAGGTATCATTTCAAGGCTTTGACGGCTAAGGCTTTGTACTTGATTGTGTTGGTTCTAAAACAGTCACCCAAATATAGTTTGCTCCACCTTAATCATTTAAGGTCTAAATTCATATGAGTTATCTCAAACCAAGGGTTTGAGGCCTAAAAATTGTAGACTCGAGCTCAAGATAGACTGCTGAGCTCTTACACTTTTCTCCACCCTAGTTCTTAGTTTTTTAAGCATACGAGGTAAGATGTCTGTGGGCTTTGCTCTATCGTCCAAACTACTATTTAGGCTGGGTACATATCCTTTTTATCTTCATGCATCTAATTAGCTCAGATAACACCAAAAATATTATAATTAAATTCTGTTTAATTAAAGCATTGGATGAATCCATGTTTTAATTACAAACCAAAGTCCGATTCACCAAAAGTTCGTCTCAGAGAGGTTGGTTGAGGTCACACACATGCAGTTCATAATTAGACTTACTCCCAAGTCACAGTAAATCCCTTTTGCATGTTTGCTTCCTCAATTCTTTATGGCAACCAAACCAGCAAAATAACAAGCCCAACAATTACATCCAACTCATGGCACATTCCGACAAACAATCACAGATATGCAAACTTATAAAATGCAATTAAATGACGAGTAGATAAAATAATTTATTTATTAATAATTAAAATTTAACATATAAGGATTTTTAGGACACATTTTTCTGGATAATCCCCTGCTTGTCATAAACCTAATTAGCCATGCATTGTATTTTTATCCCATAGGGATCTACCAACTCGTAAGCTGTAATAATTTCAATAATGATATCTTAGTATGTCATTCTATCACTCAAAAGCTATGAATCCATAAGGAAATTTAACAAGCCTCCTTTTAGAACTTCTCAAGTTACTAAGTACTTGGCTTCCAAAATAAAGTCAGCAATGTAAAATTACTTGACACTTCTCCGTCTATTGACTCCTACTCCAAGGCTAAACACATATTATGATGTCAAATCTCTAGAATTATTATCAAAATAGGCATCCTATGATAAGTCCAACGCTCTATTCTTACAATCTCGTAAAAGTTTGATCGCATGAATATAGTTGGCTTCTCCTCTATTTTTCATATTAAGCAAATTGGACGACCAAAGCTTAAGAGTAAATAACAATCATATGCCATTCTCAATAAGTAGAAGTCATCCACATACATCATTAAGAAAGTCACTATATTTGTTGCTTGTACATACATGGTTCATCAACCATTGGTCAAACCCATAATATTTGATAGCTTCACTAAATCTAATTTTCCATGAACATGATGCTTGTTTGAGTTTATAAATAGACGTATTCAGTTTTCAGACCATATGCTCCTGATTTTGGCAACAAATATTTCTGATTGTATCATATAAATATCCTCCTTATAATGGCTATTCAAAAAATGGTAGTCTTAGCATCCATTTCCCATATTTCATAATCATAATGAATTACAATGGATAAAAGTATCCTCATGGACTTAAGCAAATCAGTTGGCGAGAAGACCTCGTCATAGCTAAACTCTTCCCTTTTAGGTATAACCATGTGCTACTAGTTTTGAAGGTCTCCACCTTCCTATCCACTCTTTTCTTTCTTATGTAGACCCATTCATTCTAATGGGTTTAGGCCCTCTGAAATCTTTATTAGTGTCCATACTTAGTCAAAGTACATTTATTCTAACTTAAATTTCATTTCTTTGATGCATTGGTCTACATATTTATCTTTAATATCTTCATCGCAGTTAAGAGAATAAGATTCTTTATTATGTTTAACCGTTAAGGCTGTGAACACGTATTTATCTGGTGCCCTGATAATCCTCTTACTATGCCTACGCTCTTGTGTACTTATTGGAAAATTAAAACTAGCTGGGGTGCATCAAATGCATCTATGTTATTGTGAGTTATATCATGTTGATGAGATACAATATATGATGTTATCGTTTTCTCTAACACAAGCTTACTATATTCTTTTGGTCACTAATGAAATCATCCTCTAAACAAATAATTTTTTCAGAAGGATTGTAACATAGATCAGCCCTTAAATAACCCATGGACAAGCACACATTTGCCTTTGAATCCAACTTATTAGTATCTTTTCAAAACATGTGGCTTGAAAATCTTCGAATTTGGAGGTATCTAGTATTAGGATTTTGCCTTTTTCATAACTCCCCACATGTTTTTAGAACTAATTTGAATGGAATCAAATTCAAGAGGTACGAATTTGTGTAGGGCATACCTCCGAAATAAGACAGGTAAAGTAACATGACTCATTATGCATGTTATCATATCTAATAATGTTTCTTGTTCCCTTCTACGGCACCTTTTGTAGTAAGGAAACTTGAGAACTCTCTTAAAAGGTACTCACCGCCTCAATCTGATCAATGTGATTTCATATGTGTACCTCGCTAATTTTCAACTTCAGCCTTAAACTCTTTGAAATTTTCAAAGACCCAGAGGCCATCTTCCAGGGGTTTTAGGAGGATTCAACATGATGAGTGCGACCCGCGGTTTGGGTCACTAAATGTCTATATATTAATGAAGAAGAGTTTTAACTTGGTCCATGATTGATGAAGAGAAAGACTAACATTCATTGCCTTCAAGAGACTAAATGGGTCCTAATGAAAGCCAAGGATATTTGCGGATATAAATTATGGTGTGATGGCAAGGTCAGAGGGAGGAAATAATTTGGCATTATTATGGATAGTTATCTAAAGAGCAAAGTAGTGGGAGTGTCTAGGCTAGATGATAGGATCATCAGCATCAAGTTGGTTTTGGACAGGGACATACTGAGGGTCATTAATGCATATGCCCCACAAATGGGGTTACCAAAGTAAGAGAAGGCTAGATTCTAGGATGACCTTGACATAATGATGCGATGCATACCCCAAAGAGAACAAGTTATAAGCGGGGATGTTAATGGGCATGTGGGCGCAATTGCAAATGGATAATTTACAACAGAGGCTTTGAGTATGGAACTAGGAATGATGAGGGTAAAGCTATCTTAGACTTTGCATTGACTTGTGAGTTAATGGTTGCTAACACCTTTTTCAAGAATCGAGAAGATCACATCATCATGTATAAAAGTGGCATGGCAAGGACTCATATTGGTATGCTACTGAAGAAGAGAGATCATAAAGATTGTGCGACCTGTGAGGTTATTTCAGGCAAGGCCTATGCACACAACATAGTCTATTATGTGCTGATGTCAAGGCAAAGAAAAGGGTTAAGAAAATAGGAAGCACGTGTACCCACGCACTCATTGGTGGGATTCAAAGGCAGACAACTACCAAAGCTTTAAGGAAAGAGTAAAGACTGAATTACTTGGGACTTTGAGGGGGATGCGAACTAGATGTCGAATGGGATGGCACACATGATAAGATGTTTGGCACGCAAAATACTAGACGAATCAAAGGGAGGTGCACCAAATTGAAGAATCAGAGCGGTGGTGCAGGGAAGTCTAAGAGAAGATAAAAGTCAAAAGAGATTGTTTCAAAGAGTGGGATCGAAATAAAGACAATGATAAGAAACAAAAATATAAGTAAGCTAGGAAAGAAGTAAAGATAGTAGTTAGAGAGACACAATCCAAGGCTTTTGAGGAATTCTATAGAAGGTTGGATATAGAAGAGGGAGAAAGGGACCTCTACAAAAATGCTAAAACTATAGAAGAGAGGACTAAGGACTTGGACCTGGATCTTGTAAAGTGCATCAAGAGAGAAGATGAACGAGTGCTCATGGAAGATCAACAAATTAAAGTGATGTCGAAAGCCTACTCTACGAGTTGTTCAATGAAAAGGGAGATAAATATTTCTTTAGGAGAACTCGGGATATCTAAGGAATATTAGAACGGCCGTTGCTGTAGATGCATTAACACTGAGGAAGTTAGGGAAGCTTTAAAGAAGATGGTAGAGGTCAAGCAGTTGGACCAAATGGAATATCTATTGAGGCATGGAAATGCATTGGAGACAAAGGCATAAGCAGGTTAACCAAACTATCAACCTAATTCTTCTAGGTAAAAAGATGCCTTACAACTGCAGGAAGAGCACTCTGATACTCATATATAAGAACAAAGGCGACATCTACAATTTTTCCAACTACAAGGGTATCAAACTCATGGGTCATACTCTAAAGTTGTAGGAGTAGGTCATATTAAATAAGGCTACAACAACAAACAGGTGTCTCAGAGAATCAATTTGAATTTATGCTAGGTAGATCTACAATGGAAGTGATTTATCTCCTAAGACATACTATATAATACTACATAGATAAACAAAATAATTTACAAATAGTCTTCATTCATCTGAAGAAAGAGTATCATAAAGTGCCAATAGAGGTCCTAAAGAGGGTTCTAGAATAGAAAGACACCCCCATATCATATATTTGAATCATTAGACATATGTATGAAGATGCATCTACTAGCGTGCGTACAACGGAAGGGGACATTGATGTGTTCGTGATTACGATTGGATTGCATCAAGGATTAGCCTTGAGCCCATTCCTGTTTGTTTTGGTTATGAACAAGCTCACTAAATAGATCCAAGGAGATGTGCCTAAGTGTATATTTTTCACAAATGATAATAGTCTTGACCGACGAGTCAAGAGAAGGTTGAATGAGAAGCTAGAATTGTGTAGAAGTGCATTAGAATCGAATGGTCTTCGGCTCAGTAGATTAAAAACTAAGTATGTTAAATTTAAGTTTCATAACACAACCACATCAAGCATAGAGGACGTGAAAATTGGGACAGTAGGCATACCAAAGAAAGAATGTTTCAGATATTTGGGCTTCATGGTGCAACAAGATGGCGGAGTTAACGGGGATGTTAATAATCGGATTATAGTGGGATGGCATAAATGGAAGATGGATTCAACGATATAATGAGATAAAAAGTCTACTCTAAAGTTGAAGGGAAAATACTCTAAGACGATAGAGAGAACGACTATCTTATACGGTGTTGAATGTTGGCCAGTTAAACGACATCACACCTAGAAGTTCAAGGTGGCAAAGATGAGGATATAGCGGTGGATGTGTGGACATACAAGGAAAGACATGATCAGAAATGACGTTATAAGGATCAAATTAGGTGCGGCTCCCTTGAAGATAAGTTGAGGAAGTGTTTGTAATGGTTTGGGCATTGTTAGAAGGAGACTGACTGCCGCCCCTATTAGGAAATGTGAACTACATAATGTACCCTAGAAGAGAAGTAGAGGCATAGATAAAGACAATTAGACATGACCTTACCCACCTAAACCTTACTAAAGAGATGAATTTAGATAGAGTTCAGTGGCGGTTAAAAACACATGTAGTTGATGCAGCTGTTAGGAAAGAGCAGCACATCGATGCTAGTTTACAATGCTCTAGGCCTGCATGTCTGTTACTGTTATTGCATTATTGTTACTTGCATGGCTGGTATTGTTGAATTTAACTTGAATTTTATAAAAAGTTTTTTTTTTTTTTTTATAAACATTATTCCTTCTTTTCTTTTAAGGTTTAGGGCCTTTTGGAAATAGCCTTTCTACTGGGTAATACCATGTAGGGGTAAGGTTGCGTACATTTTACCTTATACACCCTACTTTAGCAGGAGCCTCTTTGAGGCACTAAGTTGTTGCTGTTTTTGTTGAACATATTGTTTCTGGGTATGTATTTGCCTTTCATGATACTATTGGCATTTATGATAATGAGTCTAATTAAATATAAACTAAATCACAAAAAAAAAAATCTTTTTTTTATATTAATTATTTATAATTATCATTTTAGTTATCCTTCAAAAACTAAAACTATAAAATAGAATAATTATAATTAGCCTATTATTTAGATTTTGTGGTAAATTAAATTCTTGTACAATCATTCCGGGTTAAAGTTTAATTTTGGTTCAAGTATCGAGTCATCAAGAGTCAGGTCAAGTTAGGCTTGGTGAAATTCAGGTCAGCTCATTTTTCATGGTTTGGGTGAGGTTGAGCTGCAAATCAAATGGGCAAGGTCAAATTTTTCGATTTTTACCCCCTATGGTTGTTTAATGCTACATTCATTTTAGGGGAATGGTGTCGACCCAATTGGACATGACTGATTATTTTTCATTAACCGTTTGTTATTTTGTTCAGCAACAAGCAGGCAACATTAACTTGGAATAGTTTTTAAAGTCACACTCATGAGCACATTTGAGGCATTAAAGGTATAATATATTTTCTCTAACATATAATCTTCAATGATATTATCTCCATATTATTTTAATTGGGAGCTAATTTTGAATATTGTGGAGTTATACTCACTTACAATTTTAAAATCCTACATTCGCAAGTGAATCTAGTCATAGCAACCATTGGGGAAGATCATAAATTTTTTATGCTCAAATCCTTAAAATTATCCAAATGACATAAGGATCATTTCTGGTAAGATATTCGATTTTCAATCTTTAATGAGGATAATTTCGAAGAATTATTGATGCTTTGGCGCAATCATACAAGGATAAGCTATTTTCCCTTTCAATTATTTCTTGAATATTTATAGCATCGACTTGAATCTCCAAATCAAAAGTTCATGACGATTAATTTTTGTCAGTTATATCAAAGATTAAATTCTCTTAGTAAGGTTCAATATTATAAAAGATAAAGAATAAAGAAAGTATATTACCTCAGTATATAAAGGTCATCCGTTAACAACAGCCACGTGCCGCCACCGTGCAATGAAAAGATGAAGACAGAACGTATGAAAAACATACAAGTAAATAAGAGAGAAGGTTGGAAATTTTCATCCCCACACATGCTTTCCACCTATATTTAAAGTGCTTTATACACAATTCCTTAACAAGAAGGATTTGAGCAAACCATTTTGTCAACTTCCAACATAATAATATTCAAACATTTCAATAAATAGTAAAAAATGCATTTATATACATAATTTCAATACATACTCTCAATTAATTCGAGCAGCGTTAAACAAGTCTCGCCACTTCTGTGGGTCACTCCCTGGTCCATCTCCCTGCATCATGCATGCCTTACCGGTAAGGAAACTGCTTCTTATACATACAACTTAGGTCCAGAATTTGAGAACATAATAATAGGATAGTTAAATGTGTTATCATGTCCGTGTTATATAAGAGGTTCAAGAAATAGGGTTGAGACAAGCCTAACCCATTTAACCCTCGAAACATAACTCAACCCAATTAATGAACATGAAACTTGTAACTTACCCTTTTTAATTATATAGGTGACTCTTTTTGTAACATGCTAAGTTTTCAACTTAGAAACATACCAATAAAACAGCCTTACGTTGACAATAAGTGAATAGTTGACATATTTTAATTATTAAAATAAATTATTATATTAACATAATCAAACATAGTTCAAGTTATCTAATATGTTGTCATTAACTACAAAAAAGTGCATATAGTGGTAGTAATAATCAAATAGAATATAACAATATGACTATATAAATAGATTAAATGTGTTGAAAATAGGTTGATCCAATCCAAACTCAAATTCAACGTAATTATTTAACTATTTAAAGATGTTAACTCGGATTCAATCTGACTCTAAAAAAACCGGACTCAAACCCATTATCTTTACGTCGCATTCGTTCTCATAAAACAGCCATACCCCAACTTTCTCCAAAAAATTTTGTTTTGAGAATTATCTTTTTCAGCCACAACATAGAGCAGCTGCAACCAAAGCATCAAATTTTAGAAGATACGCCAAAAGTTGAAGAGTTGGGAAAAGTAATGTAATCAAACTGAGGACAGAAATTCAGCAGGATTCCTTGATATAAATTAAAAAAAAAAAAAAAAAAGCAGGATTCCCATTTGAGTTCTCTTTATACTAGATTGGTTGAGAAATTTCAACCAATCAAAGTATGATACACCACCACTAGTGATCTCAAACTATTAGTGTAAATGATTTGAGTCAGCTTGTGAGGCCTCAAAATCTAGCTTGTAAAGTAGTTCAAAGGACTCATTTGTTTTCAGTTCAAGGCAAGTTCAGCTGACACATTTAGCTAAGGGCTGAATCTCACAAATCGCCTATTTGTAGAGGAAAATCTTTTTCTGGAAGCTTCTGGAGTGTCCTAGAGAATGCTAGTAAAAATAGGAGCTAGAGACTCCCAGAACATTCTTCTACATTCTTGTATCTAGTAAAACAAGAAGTTTCTAGGACAAGCAAAGGGCCAAGTTGGTTGAAAGGCCCTAGAAACTCCCCTAGGTTGGTTAAGGGGGCCTGTACTATCAGTAGGGGACGAGGTGCCATTTGCGAGGCATCCACAAATCCTCCAAGCTCTCAAGCTCTCTCTTGTATAAAAACATTCTTTGTGTAATACAATCCTCTTCTTATACACTTGCATCCGTAGCTCTCTACTTCGAAAAGTTAGCTTCTGTGCTCAAAGGCTGAGTGTGGGCCTAAAGGGGTTGGGTGGCTTGACTTGGCTGCACAACCAGGGAGTGTATGCTAAGTGGCGCAAGGAGTGATGAGGCCAGTAGTTATCCAGTGACATGAAGCCAAGATTAGTAAGTCTAGCTCGGTCTCTCGCAAGTCTAAACAAGCATAAATGAGTTAAGCATGAGCTTAGTAACAAGTCTAAATGTGCCTTTACAAGCCAAATTCGAGCCCCAATTGGATGAGCTAGAATCCACATGAGCCCAAATAAGGCTAACTTAAGCCTACATGAGCGTGACCAAGCAAAGCTATAACTCGAAGTGTTTTGAGTTCAGCAAGCTTTAAGCTGCATAAAATGCAAGCAAGCGGAGCCGCAAGCCATATGACCTCGAGATTAGCTGGAGTCATTTAGACGCCTACCCAAATGCACTCATTGTTTAAAGCATAGCTTTATTCAGAAATCACAAGTGAGAAGTTTGGGAATACTTGTATTTGCCAAAATTCCAAACAAGTGATGACAAAAAAACAACCACGAGATGTTAAGGATTACCTTTACTGAATTGATTTCGAAGATCTCGCCTTCGGTACATTCGATTTCCAGTGCCTGTATACATGCTTCAGCGACCACGAGTCTGCTTACTTCTCCTACGAGCTTATCTCCTATTCACCATTTTAAAGCTTTTAGCAACTGAAACAAGAGGCGTAAGTTCAAGCTAATAAAATTTAAAATTTTAGTGTGTCCCAGATCGGTTCAAGTTCATACGTGCACTATATATAAAAGTCCAAGTGAGGTCCTAGAACTAATTGCCATTGGGTGAAGTTTGAAATTTTCATGTGTCTTGGATTCGGTTCAAGGAGTTGACACATGAGGTACACACAAACGTCAAAGTGAGGTTCCATAACCAATTGGCATAAGGAGAAGTAGCCTACTACACTTATATATTTATCTCTTTTTCTGTTACAAATCTAATGTAAGATTTTATTACTACACTCACATGTAGAGAATGCTAGTTAAAACAGAAAGGTGGTAATGTCAAATGAACGGAAAGATAACTCCATATTCCATAATTGCAAAGCAAGTTCATACGAAGAAAAGTTGCAACCCTGCAGCTTCTAGAAGTCAAATACTACCAAATTACCAAGCTTGGCTTGGTCCAGTGTTGATGATCAACAGGGGGCCAAAGATGCCCCCAGGAATGAATTCGACTAGTAGCAATTGCCCCCACCCCCTCCTTACCAATGTAAAACAAAGAAAATATGTGCAAATTGATTTTACTTTCCCTACATGGAGGAGATAATAATTCAAAGTAGAATTTCAAGAGACCAGAGGCATGTACACAGTTCATGAAAATTTTCCATTTTTCAAGTAAACTTTCCCAAACCCATTTTTCACGGACAATGTGTTCAATACGGCCCATCTTTAAAAATTCCAAAGAAAGCACTATCTTCCAATTTACAACCCTTTCTGCTAAAAGGTGCAAAACACCATCCCTTATTCTCAAGTGAATATAAATTGTGAGGGGGGCGGGGTAGGTTTCTCATTTCCCTTGAGTTTTCAATTTCTAATTTTTCATATAAAACACATGGAAAAACCAAGGAAATTTCAACTGAACGCATATTATAGTACTTAGATTTCAGCAATCTGGATTGCTTGGTCAAACCATTGTTCAATG
Organism: Simmondsia chinensis; assembly: GCA_018398585.1. Taxonomy (NCBI): domain Eukaryota; kingdom Viridiplantae; phylum Streptophyta; class Magnoliopsida; order Caryophyllales; family Simmondsiaceae; genus Simmondsia; species Simmondsia chinensis. The sequence continues at coordinate 12,144,317 of JAGTTD010000014.1, forward strand.
ACCCACTTTCAGCTATAATTGTTCGGCTTAAAGTTCGACAAAGATTTTTACAAGCATAAAGTTAAAACTTGCAAGCAGAGACCTAAATGACGACTTCTAGCTACTATCAGTTGCATACCTTGACCAATGAGAACAGCTCGGCGTTCCCCGGCTGTAGCTCTAAGCAAAGTATTCAGATCATACGATGTGTATGGGCCGTCTGTCAACCTTCCAGCTCTGACATATGACAAGAAGCATCAGTTTGATATAAAACCCTCCGATTCTTGAAAAAAAGGGCTCGTTTGGTATCATTTTCCGTTTTTAGCTTTTTGACTTTCTAAAAATCAAAAACTAGACAGAGGAAATGATTTTTTTCTAGTTTTCATTTCATGATTTCAGTTTTCCAACATGGTTGGGCAAGCCCTCCAATTCTAGACAACAAAGGCTCACTTGGCATCATTTTCTCATTTCAGCTTTTTGACTTTTAAAATTCGAGAACTAGGTAAAGGAAATGATTCTTTCTTTTCGTTTCATGATTTTAGTTTTCCACCAGGTCAGGGCAAAACCCTCCAATTCTAGACAACAAGGGCTTGCTTGCTATCATTTTCCCGTTTCAGGTTTTTGACTTCTAAAAATCGAGAACTAGATAGAGTAAATGATTTTTTTTTTTTCCCTTATTTTCATTTCATGATTTTAGTTTTCCAACAGGTCTGGGTAAAAAATAAAAATGCGACATCAAAATAAGAAAATTTGTTTTGCCTATATTTTAGATTCTTCAAAATCCAGAAAGCTCAAAAACAAAGGATGTTACCATATAAGGGTTTGTAAGAGAAAAACTGAGGTTTGAATGTATGACCTGATTATTGTATATGGAAGAGGAGAATCACGAACAAAATCCTCCCCCATTTTCTTGTACTTCAGAACACCAAACAGATTCATAATGCTGCAGGTTGAACATTTTACATGAATAAAGCAAGAAACAAATAACAATATCGGATTAGTCAAATGATCAATCCAAAACATCGCAAATAAGTAGGGCTTGCAAGAACATGAAAGAAAGCAACCAAACAATGAAGAGCATCAGTACAATCACTCAAACAAAGAGTTATTTACACCGTTGGTCCCTCATATTTCTAATTTTGTTCAAATTGGTCCCTTATCTTTTTAAATTTGTTGAAATTAGTCACTCACCTTTTCTTTTGTTCAAAATGATCCCTCGTGTTTTATTTTATGACAAAATTGATTTCTCATCTTTTTAATTTTTTACCTAATTTTGGTAAAAAATAAGGCACCAATTTGAACAAAGTTATAAAGATGAGGCAACAATTTAAACAAAAAAAAAAAAAAAAAAAAAAGATGAGGGACTAATTTGAACAAATTTAAAAAAATAAGGGACCAATGGTATAAATAACTCCATGAACAAACATGTCAGAGATCATCAAGATGTTACCTCCATGGAAGCTCATCGAACTTAGTTACTCCGACAGATGAAACAAGAACGAGTCTTTTCAGTGTCCGAGGCAATGCAGATACGAGATTTTTCACACCCTCCCAATCTTCAAAACACGAAGCACAACCACGATGGGAATCAACATTCCGCTAAGTTTTAGCATTGAACCACACCAATGTGGCCTTGGTCCAGTAGTTAAAATACAACTAAGGTTCAAAATCCAATATCAGCTCAGCTCCCAAAGGAAAGAGAAAAAAAAAAAAAGTTGAAGTCCAGGTGCAATAAATTCCACAAGGGATACAACCGAATAAGTTAATATTTGATGCAGACAGTAGAGACTTAAAACTGCACCCTTATGGTCCTTTTATGCATGCCTTTTAGTATTAACCACAGACACAGACACGGATACTGAAAAACAAGTTATCTATGCAGCGTTGCTCCTGTTAATTTGTTAAGAAAGCATTTTTCCTCTGACCGACTTAACGAAAGATATGTTAGGGAAGTGTCATGCATGGCTAGGATTGTAAATGACTGAAGCCCATCCGAGAAGGCTCATTTAACTAAGCAAGCCAAGAGTATACCCAATAAAGCTCAAGCTCGGAGGCTTGCAAGCCAAAAAGTGTAAATGCACCTATCATGATATAAATTATTACACAGCCTCCCTTTAGGGTATTTGGCGGGAGCCGTTATGGCACTGGGTTTGTTGTTATATGATATAAATTATGAGTCTAAGGCATAGTTGCAGGAAACTCTGAAAATGATAATGTTTCATACTCCCGAAACATGCAGGCGTTTCGAAGTGAAATTTGCGTTTCCCACGTGTATCAAGCTTGACAGAAGCATGATTCAAACAATCATGGAATCATTTTGATAAGACGATACTTATTAAATTATGTGTTGGCTAATTATATCATTCAATTTAAAGATGATTGAATTGTGTGGCATTTTGGAGTCAATTTTTTTTTTTATCTAATTCATTAGGGTGCTTATTATTTTCTTGTTTATTGCTTAATATTGACTTCGTTTTCATATTTATACTTTAACTGCTCAATTGATGACATTTCATTAATTTTTTTTTAATTTTTAATCTTTCTATACTATTAAGTTGAAGTTGTTCCCCATCACAAAATATTTCCCGCCTTTATCTCTCTATTTTCATGGATATTACATTATAAAAAAAAAAAAGCCCCACTACTTACCAGTTTTTATGGAACAAACCACGAAGAGGGCACCAACACGACGTCACCAGATCCCATGAGAACTCTGAAGTTAAGTGTGCTTGGGCAAGAGTAGTATCAGGATTGGTGACCTCCTGGGAAGTCCTCACCCTCAGGTTGGGGGCACTGGGAAACAACCTCTCTTCAAGTTAACACCCTGAAGGGGAAAGGCTGCGTACATCTGCCTCCCAGACCATGCGTAGGCGGTAGCCCTTAAGGCACCGGGTATGTTCCTTTTAAACCACTACTTCACGGTTAACACTAAAACATCTAATATGATAATAAATAAAATAGTGGTTATCTAAATATATGTAAACCTCTCCCCTCCCACTTTCTCTTTTTTCATTTTAATTTTTTTTGTATAAATCTGAAAATAAAATGTTGGTTTCCATAACCACCCACCTTTATCCTTCATCCTTTGCTCATCTCTCTTTATATCTCTCTCTCACTCAAACCTCTCTTTCTACTTCTTAATGATTAGCAAAGCACCGGAGAATGGTATATGCCAGACGACATATTCAGGTATAAACATACAAATACATTCTCTCTCCGGAAAATGGTTTTCGAAAAAATATCCATTGGTTTTTGAAATACTTTCATGCTTAAAAGAGACCAGCCAAAGTCATCTTAGTGGTACTGTGTTCTTTGTTTGTTTTTTTATTACTTTTTCTTTTAATTTTTGGATGGGCCATTGTTATAGCCCAAAAAACTTATGATTCTACTTTCAAGTTTTTTTGGGTTAGTAAATGGTTATTTGGATTTCTTTTCTATTTATTTAGTGCTCAAATTGCTTAGTATTATCATTTAATACAATTTTATAAAAAAATTTAGTTTTTCATGTTATTCCATCAGCTTTTCAGTCTTCTTAACCTGCGTTAGATATTGCTCTGGAATTTGTTTTTTTTTATTTATATATTCATTGACATGATAACTAAACGGTTGGGTGTTGGACCCTCATGCTTTCAGTATTATTTTATATTGACAAAATAATAATTATTACTATCAGAGTAAAATTGTTATTTCTAAATTAATTTTGTGAGTTTTATTTTTTGGAAATCATATTATGCTATGCTAGTAATAAATTTTCCCATGATGCACAATTAGGGCTTGGGATGCTAATTATAAAAAAAAAAAAAAAAAAAACACATATTTGTTACAAGAAATTATACCCAATGTACATAATTTGAAGAGATGAATAAAATTGAAAAAAGATTCAAATAAAGGGAAAAAAAAAAATTTATAAACATGTTTTTACAAAAACAATTCCTTTGCTTGACCAACCAAAAAACTAATTTTCATACAAAACTGATTGAAAATATTTTGCTTAAAAAATTCAGGATCTTATACAACTTCAGATTGTGCTTATATTTATTATGAAATATGAAAGAATCCATAAAGTGGCACACTTCATAGTATTTGACAAATTAATAGGCCGAAAATTTGACAAAAATTTCACATATTTCTAATGATTTAACATATGAATTGGTAAAAAGTATTAATTTAAATACCAATATTTTTCAAACAATTAAATTATACACAATATAAAAATGATTGTGCATCGCACGGGGAATGACTAGTATATAGTAATATAGATGCACCCTCCACGCTCCCAACTTCAGAAACTTCTATGACTACCAACTCCCCCATTCTCGCTCCTACTTCATGCAACTATGGTCCAAGGACCTGTTTGGGAGTGCTTGAGAAAAAAGTTCTTTTTTTTTAATGGAAAAAGCACTATTTAAAATTTGACAAGTTTTTGACAACTATGAAAAAATATTTTTTTAATTGAAAGGAGAAGTTATTTTTTTTTTGTTTTTAAGGAGAAGTAGAAATTTGGTGCTTCTTCTTTTAAATAGAAGCAAAAGTAAAAAATAAACAATTGAGAAAACTTGATTTAGGTCCCCTAAAACTTTGTTAATATATTTTTAAAGTAACTCAATTTGAAAAATAACTTATATATTTAAAAATAATTTATATATTTTCAAAAATATATGAAATGTGATTAAATATTTTAATAATTAATAATATATTTACGATGTTTTAAAAAAAATTTAAATATTTGAAAAAAATTTTAAATATTTTAAAATTTTTTAAAAATTAAATATCTTAAAAATATTGAAAAAATATTTTAGAAATATTGAAACAATATTTTAAAATTTTAAATATTTAAAAACATATTTTATATATTTAAAAAAAATTTAAATAATCAAAAAAATTTTAAATAATTATTAAATATTTGAAAAGATTTTGGGTGATTTTTTTCAACTTTAAAAGACTTTTGTTAAAGTCCTTTCTAGTAATTTTATAAAAAAAAAGCACATTTTTAAACACTGGCTAAACACTCACAATAATACCATAAACGCTTCTTTACTGTTAGGCCAAACACAAGGTATTTATTTGAAATAACACATTTTACAAAAGTGCTTCTATTAAAAAAAAAAAAGTGCTTCTAGAAAAAATAATTTCATCACAGCAAAGCTAAAAACCTAGATGTGCCAATTGGGCAAATTCGAGCTTAAATGAGTCAACTCCAAGCCCAACTAAATAAATCTTAAATGAGCTTGAACAAACTAAGCTTTATCTCAAATTCACCAAACTTCATTCAAAATTAAGTGAGCTTAGAGTCTCCAGTCCCGAAAAGGTCTGATCCAAGAGCAATCTAGCCAAATATTGGCACCCCTATCAGTGAATGCTGAGTAAAGCATACAATACCTACTCTTTCGGGGGTATTATCTCCATCCCATCTCCGTGAAGGAAACGCCGTAGTTCCCGTGCAGCATATCACATGTGTAACAGCCTGAAAAGCCAACAACTTGTTTAACAATCACCACTAGCATGTTGAGACATCAACCATTGTAAATATAGTAAGTATGCTTTTACATTCTACCACTACCACGAACCTTAAATATTGATGAATCGAGATCCTCGGGTTTCCGGGTGTCCCCTCTCCTTACCTGCAAGAGTTCTAAAAGCTCTTCTAAGTACATTATTACTTATGTTCGGACTTAAATGAGAGAGGGTTATGATGCAAGTTGTGGTTCTAATACCATGTTAAAGGGCCAAATATAACATTAATTAAAGCTCTAAAAGCTTTTTTTTTTAGGTAAGTAGCGATGGGAGATTACAACCTAGGACCTCTCGTCCTAGAATCTCAACTTTGTTAGTATTATCATTAGACCAAGGCCTCTTGTCCAAGGAGTTTCAAGGAGGTCACTCCTTGTGGTTGGCTCTAGTACTAAGGCATCTAAACATAGCACCTCATAACTGTTTAGTCCGAGGTTCAAATCCTGCCACGGAATGCAAACATTTCCTTCGGATCATCCACTGGGTGTACTAGCTCCAACTTACTTAATTTGACATTGTGAGTGGATAGTATGTGTAATTTATGAATTAGTTGATGAGCACGCAAGTTTGTCCAGACACCCCAATTAAGAAAAAGGGGTTTTAACATGGGAAAGCAAATGAAATGAAACAAAATGAGAGGAAAATAACTCGATTGCAATCTGCAAGTAGCAACATATATGTGCCATTGGCTGGAATGAAAGAACAGTAAACAGCTTCATGTAACCAACAGGAAATTATTTGGTTATATAACGATAATTATTCACTACCAGATTTAATCTTTGGTTCTTTTCGCCCTGAGCAGTCAAATGGACAATTAAAATTGTTTACATGAAACAATTACCTGCAATATTTCCTCATCCTGTTCGCCAAACAACTTGGCTGCTTTCTTTGGATCTCGAAGAAGAAGGCGCACTTTAATTTTTCGGCTCAATAATGATGCTACTACCAATTGTCCTATTAGAAAACAGAACGAAAATCATCATGATAAAGAAAATTATATGGAACTCCTTAGAATAATAACCCGCATTTTATAGATCAATTACCACAAATTAAATGAGCATCATCGGCCACTGACTTTGCCAATTCAGTAGCATACATAATCAAAATTAACAAGAAACAAAAGATACCCTTGACTGATTGAGAGAATTAATGTAAAATTAGGGATCAAAAACAGTCAGAGAACCAATTATCAAAGTTGAGACTGTAGGATTGAAATAATTTTATAATTTAACAAGCTCCTCAGCGTAAGTAAAGTTTGATTGATAAACCTTTTATTTATAATTAAGGAAGGTGTCAGGTTAATTTAAATATGTATTAAATAATTTATTTTATATTATAATATGAACCATTATTTGAACCCTTCCGCATTGTATGTGTTCACATAGGTTGATAACATATCACATATAAGTATTAGGATACAATCTCCAAGATACTAGGCAATCACCATATTAGATATTATTTTCATATATTTTATATGATTGCATTCCATTCATGTATTCTAGATTAGAGTTTACTTGCAATCTCCATATTATCATGGTCTCTATAAATATGAGCATAAGTAACCGTATTAGGCATCCCTTCAACAATTCATTGCTTCCAGATGGTATTAGAGCAAAAGCTCTAATTACATTTCTCTCTCCCTCCCTCTCAGCTGTAACCTCCCGCTCTTCCCCAACATCAAGAATAATTTTCTATGTAGACGACATTATTCTCATTGACTCAAACTCAATTCTCCTCTCTCAGTTCATTAAAACCTCATCCACCCAACTTGTTATAAAACACCTTGGCATGTGACACTACTTCCTCGGTGCTGTGGCCAAGCACACCTGCGAGGAAATTTTCCTCACACAACACAAATATACACTTGACCTCCTCGCTAAACATGACGTACTTGATGCAAACCCGTTCAGACACCCTCCCGGCTCAAGCCTAATTGTCCCTCGCTGAGAAACATCTATTGCTGATTCGACCAAGTATAGAGTTGCAATAGGTGCACTTAAGTACCTAAAAATGACTCATCGTGATATCTCCGGTACCTTTAAGCACATGCCTGAACATGATCTAACCATCTTCCCTGGCTCTTGTACAACCATTACTGCCTTTGCTAACACTGATTAGGGTGGGTGCTCTAATACTCGCTGCTCCACTATAGGATTTGCATTGTTTATTGGTCCTATCTACTTGTCACGGCAGGGCAAGAAGCAGCCCACGGTTGCTAAATCCACTACAAAATCAAAACAAAGAGTTGTTTGTGGCTCAAGTAGTTGTTGAATGTGACTGGATCTGATATCTCATGCGCGACCTTGGTCTTCGACACTTTGGACCAGTGATAATCTATTGGGATAACGTCTTTACCACATACCTTGTTGCTAACTCCATCTCTAATGATTAAAGTAAACACGTTGATGTCGACTTCCACTTCGTCCAAGAGAAAGTAATCAAGGGTGATGTCCAAGTTTGATATAATCCCATTACCATATAAGTTGCTAATATATTCACGAAAAGACTCTACTGATCGCTTTCGCCACCACAAGGCTGATCTGCACGTTAGTCCCCCCCCCCAAAAAAAAAACCAAAAATTCCGTATCAAGGTGCATTCTCGAAGATACTAGGCAACCACCAAATTTGATATTATTCTCATATATTTTACATGATTGCATTCTGTTCGTGTATTCTAGATTAGATTTTACTTGTAATCTCCATTGTATCATGGTCTCCATAATTATGAGCATAAGTAACCCTATTGGCCATGCCTTCAGCAATTCGTTGTTTCCACATTACGTCTTATTTCTCTAAATAACAATATATAACAAAAATAAATCCATAATATAATTAATTTTCAAAAAGTAGATTACAACCCAAAACTATATGGGTTGTTAGAGATTTGACCTCTCATATCACATACTTTGATGAAATAGGAATGAAAATAACCCGATCGAGATGCAAACGGGAGAAAAAGGAGCTCAAAACAGTTAGAATTGTAACCGGTTTAGGCAGCAATAGGAGTAATTTTTCAGTTTAATTAGGATTTAGTTGGGGATTTTTAGTTTAATTGGATTTCGATCTTTTGCTTAATTAATGTTTTACTTATTGCGATTTAGTTTACCAAATCATGTAATTAAGATTAGATTTTTGAGTTATGTTATGATTATCTTAGGATTTAATTAATATTTTTAGCTTAATTAGAGTTAGAATATAAATGACCCATAAATAGGTGAATAGTTGTTTATTTTAAAAAGCTTTTGATTAATGAAAATAGTTTGATGAGTTTTATGTTTTGTATTAATCATTATAGTTTCTTTGAATGAGTTCAATAAAATGAGGTAACTTCTTTATTGGGTTATTGCTCAGGTATTTGTAGAATCAACGAGTTTTAGTCAAATCCTCTCAATCCGACATCGTTGGTACGATCAACGGGTTAGAGGCACCGAATCCTTCCCACCATACGTCGTCGAGGTTCAAGACTGTAATTCGTATTCCAGACCGATTTGCATCAAATATAAAAAAAACTGTAAACAGTTAATATTATATTTTGTCAAAAGGGCTTAAATTACCAGGAAAACGACTGAGAATACGTTTATAGTATAAAACAGATAAACAAAGAGAAAAGTACCGACGCCACCGGAGCCACCAACGACGAGAACCACCTTAGAAGATGAAGCAGAAGAGGAAGAATCAGCAACAAGATTTGAATCCAAATTCGAGGATTCAACCACTTCCTCTTTCACTGCCCGAACTGTCAGTGAGGACCGTTTTTTTGACGAATCACAATATAGATTAGGGTTTGAATTGGGGTGAATCAAGTAAGAGCGAAACTGCTGGCGGATTATGTTACGAAGAGGAGGAGTAGGAAAGTCGAGAATTGGAGGGAATGCAAGTTTGGAGGCCATGAAATCTCGCAAACCACTAGTTAGTGGGAGTGGCTCTTTGTTTCGTACATGGTTGTTGTGGTTCCTTCTAATTCAAGAGTTTGCAGCCACATGGCCACGGACATTTTGCCACCGCTAATATTTTTCGGAAGTCGTACGGTTTGGACTTCCGGCCCCCTCTTAATCTTTTTTGACCCCTTTAATCCAAAATAGACTCTTTTGGATAAAAATGTCCCTCCCACTTCACCCCTCCACCCATCCACTCTCTCTCTCCCATTCTCTCTCCTCATTTAATGTTATTGCAGCCCACCCGTTTACTTTATCCCTTGCCCCCTCCATTTTCTCTCTCCTTATTGAATGCAAAATGATATATTTTTACTTTATGTTATATAATTTGCTTCTCATTCTCTCCCTCCCTTCTCACTTCCCCCCGTTTTACTCAGCTTACCTCTCATTCTTCCTTCTTTGTTCTTTTTCTCTCATTTTGAATTCCACAAGCTCCATTTTTTCGTCCCACTTGCGTCGTTCTGCTACTTTGGGCCCTCGGAAGAAGGAGAAGAAGGCCTGGTAAGATCGTGTTTGAAGCATTGTGGTATTACGGTAGGTTCAAGGTTGAGTCGTTACACACATTTCACGGTTTTCAGATCAGACATTCAAGGCAAAATGATCATTTGTTGACATTGTCGTTAATGGATCTCTACCATATGAGGTTGGTGTGTTACAAGTCATTTATGGTGTATGATTGGTGTAGGTGGTGTATTATAATTTTTTTTTTGGTGTGTTTCAACTCATTAATGGTGTACGATTGGTTTAAATGGTGTATTATCACGTTGTGTTGGTGTTTTTCAAGTCGTTAATGGTGTATGATTAATCATACACCGGGCATGATTGGTTTTAATGGTGTAAAATCAACTTGTTCAGGTGTGTTTCAAGTAATTAGTGGTGTAGGATCAATCATACACTGGGTATGATTGGTTTTAATGGTGTGAAATCTACTTGTTCAGGTGTGTTTCAAGTAATTAGTGGTGTAGGATCAATCATACACCGTGTATGATAGGTTTTAATAGTGTGAAATCAACTTGTTTAGGTGTGTATCAAGTAATTAGTGGAGTATGATCAATCATACATTGTGTATGATAGGTTTTAATGGTGTGAAATCAACTTGTTTAGGTTTTTTTCAAGTAATTAGCGGTGTATGATCAATCATACAACGTGTATGATAGGTTTTAATGATGTGAAATCAACTTGTTTAGGTTTGTTTCAAGTAATTAGTGGTGTATGATCAATCATACACCGTGTATGATTGGTTTTAAGGGTGTGAAATCAACTTGTTCAGGTGTGTTTCAAGTAATTAGTGGTGTAGGATCAATCATACACCGTGTATGATAGGTTTTATTGGTGTGAAATCAACTTGTTTAAGTGTGTTTCAAGTAATTAGTGGAGTATGATCAATCATGCACCGTGAATAATAGGTTTTAATGGTGTGAAATCAACTTGTTTAGGTTTGTTTCAAGTAATTAGTGGTGTATGATCAATTATACACCGTGTATGATAGGTTTGAATGGTGTGAACTCAACTTCTTTTACTATCTTTCAAGTCAATAGTGGTGTATGATCAATCATACACCGTATATGATTGGTTTTAATGGTGTGAAATCAACTTGTTTAGGTTTGTTTCAAGTAATTAGTGGAGTATGATCAATCATACATCGTGTATGATAGGTTTTAATGATGTAAAATCAACTTGTTTAGGTTTGTTTCAAGTAATTAGTGGTGTATGATCAATCATACACCGTATATGATAGGTTTTAAAAGTGTGAACTCAACTTGTTTAGGTGTGTTTCAAGTAATTAGTGGTGTATGATCAATCATACACCATGTATGAGTGGTTTTAAGGGTGTGAAATCAACTTGTTCAGGTGTGTTTCAAGTAATTAGTGGTGCAGGATCAATCATACACTGTGTATGATAGGTTTTAATAGTGTGAAATCAACTTGTTTAGGTGTGTTTCAAGTAATTAGTGAAGTATGATCAATCATGCACCGTGTATGATAGGTTTTAATGATGTGAAATCAACTTGTTTAGGTTTGTTTCAAGTAATTAGTGGTGTATGATCAATCATACACCGTGTATGATTGGTTTTAAGGGTGTCAAATCAACTTGTTCATGTGTGTTTCAAGTAATTAGTGGTGTAGGATCAATCATACACCGTGTATGATAGGTTTTAATGGTGTGAAATCAACTTGTTTAGGTGTGTTTCAAGTAATTAGTGGAGTATGATCAATCATGCACCGTGTATAATAGGTTTTAATGGTGCGAAATCAACTTGTTTAGGTTTGTTTCAAGTAATTAGTGGTGTATGATAAGTTTTAATAGTGTGAAACCAACTTGTTTAGGTTTGCTTCAAGTAACTAGTAGTGTATGATCAATCATACACCGTGTATGGTAGGTTTAAATGGTGTGAACTCAACTTCTTTCACTGTCTTTCGAGTCAATAGTGGTGTATGATTGGTTTAAATGGCGTGAAATCAACTTGTTTAGGTTTGTTTCAAGTAATTAGTGATGTATGATCAATCATACACCATGTATGATAGGTTTTAATGGTGTGAAATCAACTTCTTTTACTATCTTTCAAGTCAATAGTAGTGTAAGATCAATCATACACCGTGTATGATTGGTTTTAATGTTGTGAAATCAACTTGTGTTAGTGTATTTTAAGTAAGTAGTGGTATATAATCAATCATACACCGTATATGATAGGTTTTAATGGTGTGAAATCAACTTGTTTAGGTGTGTTTCAAGTAATTAGTGGTATATGATCAATCATACATTGTGTATGATTGGTCTAAATGGTGTAAAACCAACTTCTTTTAGTGTGTTTTAAGTAATTAGTTGTGTATGATCAATCATACACCATGTATGATAGGTTTTAATGGGGTGAAATCAACTTATATAGTTATATTTCAAGTAATTAGTGGTGTATGACTTATCATACACCGTGTATGATTGGTCTAAATGGTGTGAAAACAACTTGCTTTAGTGTGTTTTAAGCAAGTTGTGGTATATGATCAATCATACACCATGTATGATAGGTTTTAAGGGTGTAAATCAACTTATTTTAGAGTCTTTCACGTCAATAGTGGTGTAAGATCAACCATACACCGTGTATGATAGCTTTAAAAGGTGTATGATGAACTTGTTTTGATGTCTTTGAAGTATAGAATGGGGTATGTTTAATCATACACCGTGTATGATAGCTTTTAACAGTATGAACTTGTTTTGGTGTCTTTCAAGTATAGAATGGGATGTGTTTAACTGTACACCGTGTATGATAGCTTTTAACGTTTTATAATGAACTTGTTTTGGTGTCTTTCATGTATAGAATGGGGTATGCTTAACCATACACCGTATATGATAGCTTTAAAAGGTGCATGATGAACTTGTTTTGGTATCTTTCAAGTATAGAATGGGGCATGTTTAACCATACACCGTGTATGATAGCTTCAAAAGGTGTATGATGAACTTGTTTTGGTGTCTTTCAAGTATAGAATGGGGTATGTTTAACCATACACCGTGTATGATAGCTTTGAATGGTGTATGATGAACTCGTTTTGGTGTCTTTCATGTATAGAATGTGGTATGCTTAACCATACATTGTGTGTGATAGCTTTAAAAGGTGTGTGATGAACTTGTTTATGGTTGTAACGCAAATCATACACCATGTATTCTTTCTTAAAGTGGTGTAATACCACGCTGTGTTGGTGTGTAATACCACGCTGTAGCTGACATGTAATACCATGCTTTGTTGGTGTGTGTTAAGTCATGTAGTTAGTGGTGCATGATTAATCATAGACCGGGTATGATGGGTTAAAATTCTGTATAATCATTTGCGTTGGTGTGTTTTAGGTTTTTAGCTTTGTAGCTTTACACATACACAGTCTATGTTAGGTGTTATTGGTGTATTATCACGGTTTGTTGGTTGTTTCAAGTCAATAATGGTTTTAAACCAATCATACACCCCGTATGAGTGGTTTCAATGCTGTACTTCCCTTCCACCCTAGTGTATTTCATGTCATTAGTGCTCTGATATCATGTTGTTTTCTTGTTCACAGCAATGGGTAATGTTGTTGTTGCATGCGTTCTGTACGGTGGCCACTTTAAGGAGAGGGCAGAGTACGTTGGTGGAAAATTGGGTTATTTTTTAGTGGATGAGAAGATTGACTTCGCTGGTTTGCAAAGGATTGTGGCGGAGGTGATTGGCGCTCAGGTGGATGCGGGTTCAAAGATGCATTTTCAATTTCTTACCGGAATTCCGGCCGCGCCCTTGTACGATGTCATTGATGATAGGTCAGTTATGTTTTGGAAGGCACTGGCCAAAGAAGATAGGGTGAAGCATACTTTGATAGTAACTGTTGAGTCATTCGTTGACAGGAATCCTTGCTTCGATTGGCAATGGACTCCCATTCAAACAATTCCCGATGGTGACGAGAATAATGGCGGTTCGCACCCTCACGTGCCCGAGACTTTTGGTGGATGTATGAACGTGGGGATGGAAGAAGCAGCCCGCGGAGATGCATCTGAAATTGATTTGGACATGCCTACTGCGACAGTTGCGGCAACGACAACAGGTGGAGATTGGGAAAATTCCAATCAAGGTGCATGGGACAATTTGGACAATATCAATTTATCCCAGGTGCGACCGACTGTACCTGATGCATCACCTCCAGAAGGGCACACTTACCAGCATCATAATATTTCACCTAAAGACGCTCTGATTGTCGGACTTGCAGTGGAACGGAATGTTGAACCCAGCGGTCAACCGAATGTCCACCCTGACGTCTAAGCTGCTGGTGATCCTCGTTATGATGATGATGCTGGCTCCGGTGATGAGAGGAGCCTGATTGACGGGGTATATGGGCAAGGCAGGATGGTTGAGGATGTTGAAGTGAATCAAATATTTAAGACGAAGAGGGATTTGTTGACTAACCTGGCATTAATTGCGCTTAGGGAAAAATTTGAATTCAGGAGCCACAAGTCTAACAAATCCTTAACGGTTGTTCACTGCGTACAAGAGGGTTGCACATGGAGGGTTCGAGCTACGTGTGTAGCAGATGGTGGCTACTGGATGGTTACAAAAGTAGAAAAGAACCACAACCACCCTACCGATTTCACCACTGTTAGACACAAGCAGGCAACCAGTTGGGTCGTCGGGGAATGCGTCCGCAAGAAACTTGTCAACCCCGGAAGAGTATTCAAGCCACGGGATGTCTTAGATGACATCCGTAGTTTCTACGGTGTAGATATAAGCTACAGTGTTGCATGAAGGGCGAGAGAGTTTGCATACGACAATGTTATATTGGGTACCGCCGAAGAGTCATATGCATTCTTGCATGCTTATCTGCATGTCCTCAAACAGATTAACCCCTGTACCACATTTTATTTATAGACAGATGACGAAAGCAGATTTCAGTACCTCTTCATTGCGTTTGATGCTTCACTGAAAGGTTACCAGTTTTGCCGGCCTCTTGTGAGCATTGACGCATCACATTTGAAGGGAAAATACCGAGGTGTTCTGTTCATGGCCATTTGCCACGATGCCAACCAGCAAATTTTTCCGATTGCTGTCGATATCGGTAATTCAGAGAATGATACATCGTGGCATTGGTTCCTCAACAGGTTGAAGGAAGTCATTGGGGAGCCTATTGGCCATGTCATTGTATCTGATAGACACCGAAGCATCCAATGCGCGGTGGAAGAAGTTTTCCGCAGCACATTTCACGGGCTGTGCATGTAACGCTTGCTGAATAACTTGAAGGCCAAATTTAAGACAAAACGAAGCAGTTGGATCAGTACTACTACAACGCAGCTAAAGCATAAAACATTCAAGAGTTCCATAGTTTGTTTTTCATTTTATGTTGTGCCGTACCTGGGGCTATAGATTATTTGGAAGATGTGGGACTGGACAAGTGGACTCTCCCACTCCCCTTGTCGTCGGTACAACATAATGACGACAAACATTTCGGAATCCATGATTGTTGTATTGGTCAAGGTGCGTGACTATCCAATTACTGCCCTCGTTAATGAGTTTAGGCTACTGTTGCAGAAGTGGTTTCATGACAGAAGAGCCAAGGCTGAAGCTTGCACCGGTACAATGTCCCCCGACGTCAAAAAAAAATTACAAGACAGATTCAAATTATCAAGAATGATGACAGTAAGCTCCGTACATATTGTCATGTTTAATCCCTATTACAAAGCATGTTTATAGCGTGCTTTAAGTACTAAGGGGTGTAAGGCAGGTTTTAATGGTATGCAATGTACGATTGCTTAACATGGTGTGAAATCTACTTGTGTTGGTATGTTACAAGTTTGAAACGGTGTGAAATTCGCTAATTTTGGTGCGCTTCAAGTGTTTCGTGGCGTATGTTTAACCATACCCCGTGTATGATACGTTTTAGGAGTGTAAAATTGACTCGTTGCTTTGCGAATCAAATAATCCTTGGACGTTTATTGGTGATACGTGCATGTTTTGTCGATTTTTGTTTAATTTTTTTTATTTTTTTTGCATCATGGTTGTTTGACGCTTTTGTCTATCCTTTTGGCAAGGTAGATTTTGTGAGCTGATGATTATACTTTCGACGTCATCGATGGGGAGAAGAATTTTTGAGTAGATATGTCGCTTTAGACATGGACATGCCGCAGGTTTCAGCTTGAGCAGCTTCCTTGTGAGCATGCTTTAGCCGTCGTATGGCACAGTCCTAATGGTCTGTACGACTTATGCTCACCGTACTACAGTAGAGAAAACTGGTACGAGTCGTACAGAGGTGTCGTCTACCCGATGCCGCACATAAGTGACTGGCGTATCCCGCGTGATGTAGCTGACATGAATCTTCTTCCACCCGATGTGCGAAACTCTTCTGGGAGGACGCGGAAGAGGAGGATTCAGTCTGTCGGTGAGGAGCGTGTTCATCAAAGGTGCAGTCGGTGCAAGGAACACGGGCATGATCGATCCACATGCAAGAATCCAATTGCACTGCGTCCTAATGGCGAAGGCACCTCATCCAACTCCGGTGGTCCTTCTTCTCAAGTCCCTTCTCCGAATTAAGTTACATTCTTCAAATGTATAATATTTGCTACTATCGGTGACGATATTGTACATTTATTTACTTACATATATTATTCATTACAGTTGTATACTGTCCTTCTTTTGCGCATGAACCAACCTTCTAGACCCTTGTCCATCGGCGGTCCTTTAGTTATTTTATTTTTTACAATGTAATTACTGTTAATATCAATGAAATTGTGTACTATTAATATACGTGCATTATTAATGACAGGTTTGTATTATCCATACCACATTAACTGGTGTGAGGTTGTGTATTATCAATGAAATTGTTTTAAATGGCTTAAACCCATCCGTAAGCCAGATGTCGTTGAAACACCCTAACACAAGTTGTTTTCAGACAAGTAAAACCTATCATACACCACTTGTGACTTAAAACATAATAACACAAGTTGATTTTATACCATTTAAACCCATCAGTACGCCAGATGTCGTTGTTTTTCAACCGATATCAAAATTGACCCATCGTGGCAGTCAAAATAGTTAAATTCAATCGTTGATCCTCAGGTAATAGAAGGGGAGTCTTCACATTGCTATAATATACAATAAGAAGCATGATATATAGGCATCCCATATGAAAATTGCAATATGATATATAAGCTTTCAGGTCTGGCCAACAGAGTTCCATTTTCACCTAAATTAAAGTGATTATCAAAAGTGCGTTTCAAATTTGTTATGTAGTTTGTGATACTTATGGTTGTTACTTGGATGCCTGGGCATATTATAAATATAACACTTGAACACTTCAAATTAGACTGAAAGGATGTATCATACGCGTTTATTCTTTGTGTTATCAGCAATTCAATATAACTATTGCCTCATATTTCATTCCAATGATGATGCTTAGTTTACAATTGCATCTTGTTTAGCTTAATCTTACCATTCAAATACATACTTGGTTTAGGGGCATTGCTTGGGCTCAATTCCTCATAGCTGGAGATCCGAACAGAAAACTGAAGAAGTCAGTTGCTGAGTTAAAGCAATACGACGAAAGAGGTCCTGACGACTGCAGAAAACTCGCCATGCAATCTTACAGACAACTATTTGAGATATACCAAAAGAATGAGGACCCTTTTTTTGTCCCTCATCACTTGATCCGACTTACAGTTGAATCATGACATACGATGGGTTATATTGGTGTAAAATCAACTTATATAGGTGTGTTTGAAGTAAATAGCGGTTTATGATGAATCATACACTGTGTATGATGAGTTTTACGGGTGTAAAATCAACTTTTTCATGTATTTTTCAAGTTTTGCTGGTATGATGCTGTGAAATCGACTTATATAGGTGTGTTTGAAGTAATTATTGGTGTATGATGAATCATACCCGGTGTATGATGGGTTGTATTGCCGTAAAATCAACTTATGTAGGTGTGTTTGAAGTAAATAGCGGTGTATGATGAATCATACACAGTGTATGATGAGTTTTATGGGTGTAAAATCAACTTTTTCATGTATTTTTTAAGTTTTGCTGGTATGATGCTGTGAAATCAATTTATATAGGTGTGTTTGAAGTAATTATTAGTGTATGATGAATCATACATGGTATATGATGGGTTATATTGGTGTAAAATCAACTTATGTAGGTGTGTTTGAAGTAAATAGCGGTGTATGATGAGTTTTATGGGTGTAAAATCAACTTTTGCATGTTTATTTCAAGTTTTGCTGGTATAATGGTGTAAAATCAACGTTTATAAGTGTTTTACAAGTAAGTATTGGTGTATGATGGGTTATATTGGTGTAAGATGAACTTATATAGTTGTGGTTGAAGTAAATTGTGGCGTATAATCAATCATACACCATATATGATGGGTTATATTGGTGTAAAATCAACTTTTGCATGTTTATTTCAAGTTTTGCTGGTGTAATGGTATAAAATCAACCTTTACAAGTGTTTTTCAATTAATAATTAGTGTATGATGGGTTATATTGGGTTAAGATGAACTTATATAGGTGTGGTTGACGTAAATATTGGGATATATCCCTGTTCTGTAAGAATGTATGTCGACACACCATCCCTGTGTGTCGACACACACCTCTGCATCCCTGTTCTGTAAGAATGTGTGTCGACACACATCATAACACACTTCAAAAACACATCAAACACTTAGAACACACAATTGGGACCAACTTCAAAACACTTCATTCACAATTTTTATTACACAATTTGAAAATACATCAACAAAAATATACAACAATATGAAAATATACAGTATTACATACATATCACAACCTTTCTACAATTTTCAGTACAATGATGACAATGTAAATCCTATGGTAATATACAATAACATAAACACATCACAGAATTTTATTCACTTGTACACATTTTCATCTGTTTCTTTCTTCCATGACTATACAAGTATGCAGGTATTCATCCGCAACTTCCCCATCTGCCCTTGCGTGCATGGGGAGATGCTGAGTCCATTTGTAAGCAAAAATTCAATAAACTTTACGACAAATATGCCACAATCTGACCTGCAGTTCACAATAATACAGATGACACAATAAGAAATTAGGCATCATTGTAAATAATGACTATTTTCATCCACTTAATAACCAAAAAAAATAAACAACATAGTAAAACAGCAATGGAAGTAGATGTCATACCCCATCTGTTGTGGACATGAATCTCGGTCGTAAGTGATCCCGAAAGGTTTGCCTCTGAGATGTATGAGGTCCTTTCGGAAGTCCCAAAAATTAATCATGTCTAGAGCATATCGAAGCAATTTTGCAATTGGCTCCACATGTTCTAATCTTGATTCCTTGGCTGCGGCGGAGTACAAGGAATCAATTACCTCTATCCGCCAATCTTTAAAATTGATGGCAGCAGGGAACCAATGTTGATTAGGTTGATTGATGGGCATGTATATCCGATCCACGTTGTGGCAGCGGACCCCATATTTGACATCCCCGACAAGAAACTTGATGATCAACGAATCAAAATCGTCAAAAGCTGATTCGATAGGGATTTCTCTGTTTTGAGTGCGTTTGAATAGGGGTCCAAATAGAATAGCAACCGATGTAGTTGCGCATGTTGCCCTCTGGTCGAAATGTTCTGGCCACTTATGTTTCTTTTGCATAATGTAATACAGAACGACATCCATTTCCTACAATATGAGACAAATTACTTCAAACACAACACACACCGCTAATCACTTGGAACATAGCAACACAGTATGATTTAAGACATTTAAAACCTACCATACATGGTGTATGATGGATCAGGATGACATGATTTTGCACGTTTAAAACCTATTATACACGGTGTATGGTTAACCATACAGCACTAATTAGTTGAAACACCGTATCACAAGTTGTTCTTATACAAGTAAAACCTATCATACATGGTATATGATTGATTATACACCACTTATTACTTGAAACACACCTATACAAGTTGATTTTACACAATTAAAACTTATCATACACGGTGTATGATAAGTCAAACACCACTAATTACTTGAAACACACTTATACAAGTTGATTTTACACATTTAAAACTCATCATACACCGTGTATAATAAGTCATACACCACTAATTACTTGAAACATAACTATATAAATTGATTTTACACATTTAAAATGTATCATACACCGTGTATGATAAGTCAAACACCACTAAATACTTGAAACATAACTATACAAGTTGATTTTTCATATTTAAAACGTATCATACACGGTGTATGATAAGTCATACACCACTAATTACTTGAAACACACTTGTACAAGTTGATTTTACACAATTAAAACTTATCATACACGGTGTATGATAAGTCATACACCACTAATTACTTGAAACATAACTATATAAGTTGATTTTACACATTTAAAACTTATCATACACGGTGTATGATAAGTCATACACCACTAATTACTTGAAACACACTTGTACAAGTTGATTTTACACAATTAAAACTTATCATACACGGTGTATGATAAGTCATACACCATTAAATACTTGAAACATAACTATATAAGTTGATTTTATACATTTAAAATTGATCATACACCACTTATTACTTGAAACACACCTATACAATATGATTTCACACTCCTAAAACCTATCACACACAGTGCATTGTTCATCATACACCACTAATTAGTTGACACACCAACAAAAAATAATGAGATCCACTTACAATAACCACACACCAATTGGATCATGATGGGAAACATACCTCATCCCTAAGCCAAGCGTCGTTGTTTTTCAACCGATACCAAAACTGACCTGTACTGACAGTCAAAACAGAAAAATCCATTCGTTGATCCTCAGGTAACTCGAAGGGAGTCTTCAAATTTCTGTAATGTACAATAAGAAGCATGATATATAAGCATCCCATAAGAAAATTGAAATCTGGAAACATTTCCATACTGATAATCAAAAAGCATAGTGTAAAATCACACTTACTTCTTAACCTCTGCGTGTAAACTTTTGTAGAAATCCTCAAACTCTTTTTTTCTTCCTTGGAGGGAGGTTGGAATGGGTCGAAGGGCAGAACCGGTTCCGGTCCAAAATAGGTCATTCTTGCCCGTTTGCTCTTACCCTCTACGATCCATTCTTCACCTTTGTACTTGGGATTTGGCTTGGGGTCCCTCCTTTCTTGCCCCAATCTCAAAACTGTCTCGGACAATATCATCAAGTTTTCAACGCCATCCACATGCGTTGACAATGGTTCCTTGTAGACATTTTCCTCATCCCTGGTTGGTAGAGCAAATACCAAAGTCAATAAACCTCAACATGCATGAAAACGTACCAAATTGGGACAATAACAAGGATCCGTAGTGTCTTACCCAGTACGTGGAGGAGAAATAATAATTGCTTGCTCAATTGGGGATGGATGAATGGAAGTCGATGGATAGTTATGTGGGATTGCGGCATGCGGTGGACGGTCTGAGAGCTCCTTAATCATTGCCTCCTGAGCCTCAAACCTTTGTTCGTACATTTGCAACTGAAGCTACTGCGCTTCTAGTCTGCTTTCAAAGTGCATCCGCATAATTTGCATATCTTTCTCCATCACTTTGAGACTCTCAATAACCTGCAATATGTCCTTCAAATTGTCATAAACATGAATTTGAATAATATGGTACTTATAAGGATAAAAATGCAATTAAATAAACACAAAAAGAAATGTTAATACCGATTGATAAGCCAAATTTGTTGACGTAGTAGATAGCTCATCGTGGGATGTCGGTAAGGGGTATTGAGTTGCCAATGGTTCTGGATCAAAGTTCGGATCTGCTGGCATTGCCTCATCAGGAGTTTGAACCCCCTTCTCACCATCCTCAGCAAAGGGAATGCCTTGTAGATTCGGCTGACTGGCTTTCGTACTCGTCAATCTAATCGGTTCGGCATTCAATTGCTGATCAAAGGAAGATACATCATATAAACGTCAGTAAAATTACAAATCATAATTCTAACCCAAATGATATGAAACAACTATAGTAAAACAGTAACAACATAATGTATTATTACTTGATCAAATACTATTGAGAGCAGAGCAGTGTACGAAACCTTACTGCCCATCTTCCAGTTAAGGATCCGCCCAAGAGACTGATTGCCAACCCTCACCACCCCAACCTTGGCAAGTTCTGGAAGGGTTTCCATGGCAAATATGGAAACCACATCATAGAACCCGTGGACGGAGTAGGTCCTTTTGAAACCCTGTTGCATTTTTGCCACGAAATGCTTGAGCTTCCGCACCAAGAATTTCCAGCTCAAGGATCCCCAAGCAACACTGTTAAAAGAGTCCACGTCGTCCACGAGGGCTAGGATGTTCGGGTCAATGGTTGTTCTCTTGTGCTTGGTGAACAGTAGACCCTCAACCAAGTAGGCAACAGTAAGCTTAACTTGGTCCTCCATAATGGAGCAGGTTCTGCATGCTTCAAGCAGCTGTTGCCTACTCATCCTCCCCCTTATGCCGTACTTGGCAATCAGCCTATTGGAACCACTGCGTACATCTTCCACACCGGCATATCTCAAGCCGGTTAGAATACAAAATTCCCTCCTCCCGAGGTGCACTAACTTCCCACCAAATAAGAATGATAACTCCTCGGGATTTGGGTTGGCCACCTGGTGGAGAAGGACAATGTGAATCAGACTATGCCAGAAGCTGACATTAGTCTCACGCAGCTCAAGCAGATGCCCGACATTGTATTGTGAAACAAGGGCAAGCTGTAATGCAAAACACTTTTAGTTAATAAGGGATCATAAATGTAATAGTAAAAAGTCAACATAATTCATATAGATACTATGTCAAACCTTGGATTCGTCGTCCTTAAGGATTTCCCTAATCTCCATCACAGCTTTGGTTGATATTCCCATTTAGTTAACCTGTAGGAATTTCCAGCAACTCCTAGGGAAAATGTAATCAACCTCCACTTCTGATCAGCTCTTCTTGCGTGTGTAAAATCCCATCTGAAATAAAAGAAAAACATTATAAAACCAAAGATTAAACCCATGATACATCATTAAAACAAACCATGCAAGATGTATGATTAAGCATACACCACTAATGACTTGAACACAGCCAGACAAGTTGATTTCACACAATTAAAACCTACCATACATGGCGTATGATTGATCATACACCATTAATTACAGTAAATAGTTGATTTTACTCAATTAAAACCTATCATACACGGTGTATGGTTAAACATACACCACTAATCGGTAGAAACACACATAAACTAGTCGGTTTTACAGCATTAAAAGCGATCATATACGGTGTATGATTAATCATACACCACTAATGACTCAAAACAAACTAACATAAGTTGATTTCACACCATCAAAACCTATCATACACGGTGTATGATTGATCATACACCACTATTTACTTGAAACACACCTAGACAAGTTGGTTTTACACTATTAAAACCAATCATACACGGTGTATGACTAATCATACACCATTAATGACTTGAAATACACCTAAACAAGTTGATTTCACACCATTAAAACCTATCATACAAGGTGTATAATTGATCATACACCACTGTTTACTTAATACGCAGCAAGATAAGTTCGTTTTACAGCATTAAAAGCAATCATACACGGTGTATGATTAATCATACACCACTGTTTACTTGAAACACACAAAGACAAGTTGGTTTTACACCATTAAAAGAAATCATATATGGCGTACGATTGATCATACACCACTGTTTACTTTATACACACTAACACAATTTGATTTCACAGCATTAAAACCAATCATACACGATGTATAATTGATCATACACCACTAATGACTTGAAACACACTAACACAAATTGATTTTACACCATTAAAAACAATCATACACCGTGTATGATTGATCATACACCATTGTTTACTTGAAACACACTAACACAAGTTGATTTCACACCATTACAACCTATCATACATGGTGTATGATTGATCATACACTACTAATTATTTGAAACACACCTAAACAAGTTGATTTCAAACCATTGAAACCTATCATACACGGTGTATGATTGATCTTACACCACTAATTACTTGAAACACACCTGAACAAGTTGATTTCGCACACTTAAAACCAATCATACACGGTGTATGATTGATCATACACCACTATTTACTTGAAACACACTAACACAAGTTGATTTCACACCATTAAAACCTATCATACATGATGCATGATTGATCATACTCCACTAATTACTTGAAACACACCTAAACAAGTTGATTTCACACAATTAAAACCTATCATACGCAGTGTATGATTGATCCTATGCCGCCAGTTACTTGAAACACACCTGAACAAGTTGATTTCACACCCTTAAAACCAATCATACACGGTGTATGATTGATCATACACCACTGTTTACTTGATACACACCTAGATAAGTTCCTTTTACAGCATTAAAAGTAATTATACACGGTGTATGATTAATCATACACCACTAATGACTTAAAACACACTAACACAAATTGATTTTACACTATTAAAACCTAACATACACGTTGTATGATTAATCATACACCACTATTTACTTCAAACACACCAAGACAAGTTGGTTTTACACCAATACAACCTATCATACACAGTGTATGATTGATCGTACACCACTGTTTACTTGATACACACCTAGATAAGTTCATTTTACAGCATTAAATGCAATCATACACGGTGCGTGATTAATCATACACTACTAATGACTTGAAACACACTAACACAAATTTATTTTACACCATTAAAACCTATCATACACGGTGTATGATTAATCATACACCAGTGTTTACTTCAAACACACCAAGACAAGTTGGTTTTACACCAATACGACCTATTATATACGATGTATGATTGATCATACACCACTGTTTATTTGATGCACACCTTGATAAGTTCGTTTTACAGTATTAAAAGCAATCATACACGGTGTATGATTAATCATACACCACTAATGACTCAAAACAAACTAACACAAGTTGATTGCACACCATCAAAACCTATCATACACGGTGTATGATTGATCATACTCCACTAATCAGTAGAAACACACACAACCTAGCTTGTTTTACACCATTAAAATCGATCATACACCGTGTATGATTGATCATACACCACTAATTACTTAAAAAATATCTACACAAGTTGGTTTTAGACCATTAAAACATATCATATACCGTATATGATTGACCATAAACCACTAATTACTTAAAAAATATCTACACAAGTTGATTTTACACCATTAAAACCAATCATACACCGTGTATGATTGATCATACACCACTAATTACTTAAAAAACATCTACACAAGTTAATTTTACACCATTAAAACCTATCATACACAGTGTATGATTGATCATACACCACTAATTACTTAACACACACAAATACAAGTTGGTTTTACCCCATTAAAACCAATCATATACTGTGTATGATTGAAAATACACCACTAATTACTTAAAAAATATCTACACAAGTTGATTTTACAGCATTAAATTCAATCATACACCGTGTATGATTGATCATACACTACTAATTACTTAAAAAACATCTACCCAAGTTAGTTTTACACCATTAAAGCCAATCATACACCTTGTATGATTGATCATACACCACTAATTACTTAAAAGACATCTCCACAAATTGATTTTACACCATTAAAACCAATCATACACCGTATATGTTTGATCATATACCACTAATTACTTAAAGCCACCTATACAAGTTGATTTTACACCATTACAACCTATCATACACTGTGTATGTTTGATCATACATCACCAATGACTTAAAACACACCTATACAAGTTGATTTTACACCATTACAACCTATCATACACAGTATATGACTAATTATACACCACTGTTTACTTGAAACACACCTAGAAAACTTGGTTTTACACCATCAAAAGCAATCATACACAGTGTATGATTGATTATACCCCACTAATGACTTAAAACACAAGTCGTGAATCATCAATCATCCACCATTTATGCTTCACCATCAATATCTGCTTTCCACCACCTAAATCCACACAACTTATAGAGAACTATCAATAAAAATCGATTCAACCACCACACACATAAAATACAAAAAAGCAAGTAAAACATCTACACAATAAAGTTAATCAGCCATTGGATCAACAACCAAACTAGGATAAAACACACTAACCCTTACTCGCAAAGCCACTAACACCAAAACCCTAAACCCTAAATAAAACCCTAACCAATCCTATGCCCATGCAACCGACGAAACAAAACGCATATTATACATTTCCCTACAAAATAACTTTGAAAATCGGTGCTCACCTTCAGAAATGGTGATTAAACCCTAGATCGAAGAAGAGAGCAAGGATGAAGTGAGCAAACAGATGATATCGTTGGACAAATGTGTCTTGCAGCAGATAGAGTAGCTAGAGGTTCACAACCGACCAGAACGAGAATCACAGATGAAGTTAGAGGAGAAAGAGGATGAACGGGTTAGAGAAAGAGGAGAGAGAGAATGAACGGGTGAGAGAAAGAGGAGAGAGATAGTGGCTTGCAAAACACGCTTTGGAGGAGAGAGAACACGAAAGGGAAGGGGGAGGGGGTAATTCAAAATTTACTGCTATAAAAATTAAATGAGGAGAGAGAAGAGGGGGTAAGTTCAAGGCACCGGCTGCATAACATTAAATGAGGGGAGAGAGAGTGGACGGGTGTTTGGGGGGGGGGGGGGGTGAAGTAGGAGGGGTATTTTTGTCCAAAAGGATCTATTTTGAATTAAGGGGGTCTAAAAAAGATTAAATGGGAGGTTAGGGGTCTAATCTGTAGGATTTTCCAATATTTTTAGAAAAATAATTTATGTAATTGAAAATCAAAACATCACAAGAATTTTTTTAAGGGTAATATTATTGGATTAATTTAGTAAAATAGCACAATTTAAAAAAAAAAAATAGCAGAATGGCACATTATCAGAAATATTTAGTGAAATGACACCATTTGTTAAAAAACGTTAGCCATGCTATTAGAAATGGCATGGGTAAGAGTTTTTTATTTTACCCACGCCATTTGAAATCCGTGGATGACATTGTTGTGTTATCCATGCCATTTCAAATGGTGTGGAGTGCATTGGTGCAAGGAATATATTCCGAACATTTTCTTTTCTCTTGTGATCTTTCCCTCCTCCCATGACCCTTCCCTCTTCATCACCCTCTATACATACCACTGCCTCTTTTCATATACTTCACAACACTTATTTGTTTGTATACATCTCTAAACCTCTTCTTCTTTCATTTAAAACTTTCTTTCTTCATTTCATTTTCACTCAAATGTAAGTAGTTATGACTAATTTAGCAAAATAGTACAGTTTTAAAACACAATTAGAAAAATGGCACATCACCAAAAATATTTAGCGGAATGGCACCATTTGTCAGAAAAAAGCTATGGCGTGGATTTTGCACAACACATAATAAATATATATTCTATAATAAATGTCAAAATACATAAAAATAAGTAATATAAATTATGGTACAAAATGTGACGTGGATCTATGATTAAGTTCACCGTAATGTTCTGATGAACATGTGAACTCCGTATGAACCAAAAAATTGAGTTGTAGAGGAAGTTCACGTCTGTTTCCTTTTGCACTAGTTAAAGAACGGTAGTCAACACCTTCTTCTTGCAGAATGTGACCAAATTTGTGTTCCACACCGACAGCATCCAGTACGCTACTACAACCAATAAGTTAATATGTGGAGTGTGGCCAACACTGTTACGTAATGCCCTAGCTACCCTTCTGGTCTGATTGACAACAAGATTGACCTAGCCCATAGTACTTATAAATATCAATAAAACGTAATGTTAAATAAGTAACAAGACTAATATTTTCAAAGTACTTACTACTCATTCAAGACGGTTGCCACTTGGGTCAAAACGAAGCCGAGAGCAGTGGGGAACATGCACCTCATGTCGTGCGATGACACGCCTAGTGATATATATGTACCAATGCATGTATTCTCTAGGCGATATCGGAGGATTATGCTAGTTGGCGATATGATGCATCCGTTTGTTCCACACCTCGATCCATTTCACATGGTAAACAACCCAATTCCGTCCCACCTACCCTGACAAGATGTATTATATAACGAGTCGAGTCTGTTAACAGAATCTAGGATATGTTGCGTCAGTCCAAACTGACGCAATACTCTGTCAGGACAATGCAATTCGACAATGCCAAAGCATATAAATGGTCCTATATATTGCAAGATGTCACGACCCTCAAAACAAATCTCGGGGAAAGAGCCTAACTAGGATTGCTAGTACGACGTCAAATTAACCTAGCAACAGACAAAGTAACTTGGTCATTATAGTAAATATTAAACGACAAAGAAATATGTCTATTTTCATGTATATACTTGATGAGGTTCTTGAATATCAAATTGGTCCTTGTGGAAGGACTGACAATGCCTTGGGTTCTCGCGGAATATGAAGGCAGCAGACCATTTGATTAAATATACAGTGAATTATATTACAATACAAACATAATATTACATATACATTAAAATAAGATGTATAGAATATTTTCTCTTACTGAGCGCCCAGTGGCGCTGGCAGATCATTAGGTACCGCTTGATTTTGACGCTGGTAGTGACAATTAGTTGACCAATGTGTAAGTGCTCCCACGACCATAGCTACACATGATAAATTGTAAAAAATAAGAATATAACACATTAAAAAATTAATTATGAATATCATTGTGGTTTATACCTTGAGCAATAAAACACATCCGTCGAGCTAATTGCCGCCTTTCATGCAACATCGACACAATTGTATGTAAAGGTTGGCAAGCACTGCTGACCCCCAGTTGTACAACCTACACTTCTCCATCGTATCAAGTAATGGTAGGAAGATGAGCAATGTCCTGTTACCAATATTGTTGGTGAACAACACGGAGCCAATTAAATGGAGGACGCAGCCTCTAACATATTGCAACAACAATTGCTCACTGATGTCATCTGGGGGCCATGTTGAAACTGTTCCTTCAACCATCGATTTCTGACCATGCCACCATTCAAGTGCCCCAGAGGGGGAGCTGCACCCAATAAATTATGGCATAGATGCCTCCAATTATAATTTGAGGTGCCAGTGACTGCCATGTCGTCTATACGTAAACCTAGAAAAACAGCTACATCTTGTCACGTTAGTGTCATCTCATCAACATGTAGGTCGAATGTGTGAGTCTCTCACCTCCACCTCTCTAACACAGCACCAATCAAGCAATTATCAATTTGGATATGACCTATTTGGGTCAATCCATTAAAACCGGCTTGAATGATATAAGGTTGTATTCTATGGTGAATGGGTAACGGATGATGTTGCCTCACCCTAATCTCGCCGTTGTCCTGTAACACAAGACATCAAATATATCACTCAACTATTAGAATAATTAAAATATAATATTATAGCTAAACAAAAACTGTTAACATACCGCACCATGCCAAACATCATTTGGCCGATGTTGGTCATGAGGACGCAACACTGATATATTGTTTGGACCCGGATTCTGTTCAACATATCAAAGGTTAGAAGCATGTCCCCCTCTGTCTTTGCCATTTCTCTAGCAAATTAAAAATAGTAACCAGTTTGACTATAAAAAGACATAATCACCTAATATCTATGGGATAAAAATAAAATTACATGTATTATAACATTCCAATCTATCACAACACAAAAATAAAATTACATATATTATGCCTAATTATAGTTGTTAATAATACATATTATAGTATGTTACACTAAAAAAATGAAACACATAGCAAGCTGTGAACCTAATTACAAAATCAACATTGTCTATTTGAAAAAGTTTTTTTTATTATGGCCTCTCTGATCACATATACTACATTTTTTCTTGGATGCGCTATCCCTAACGTCCATTTCATCATGTAGCTAGGTTGATTTCGGATGTCCTTTGCCAAACCTTCACTTTGTCTGATCTGTAACCACTGTGGTCTAATGTATTCTATCCATAAAGATTGATCAAGAAGAAGGTGAAACAATGGAGCGTACATGCTTGCTTACATGTTAAGGCTGTACAATGAATCAACATACTGCCCATTGTTGATCCTACATGCAATATAACATGCCATCACATGTAAACATGGACAATAGAACAGTTGCCATGTACCACAAGTGCAACTCCATACATTCAATGTTACAGTATGTCAAATCTCCCCTCTCAAGCCTGCTTCAGTCTGATGCCTAGGAGTTGTTACTTGAAAGCACATGGTGTTTTGATGAAACGGCATGATCGTATGTGGTCTTGATTTTATGGTGACACACCCTATTTCAGCGGAGACAGTAGGAAGCCATGGAACACCCCGTGAAAAGAACTCACCAGTAAGATCCTTGCAACTGACAAAGTATTTGTTGCATCGATAAATTATTAGTTGCATAAGGGCGGTTATTGGGAGTGCTCGTTCCCCTTTCACAACACAATTGAACACTTCCGATAAACTAGTGGTCATGTTACCATAATAATAACGACCATTGTACGAAAGCGCCTAATGGGCTTTCGACTCTCTCTATCCACTCTTTCACCTCATCATTATCGTGGACAAAATGATCATACAAAGCATCGAGCTTCCTCCTAGTGGCTCCCCCGCCATCAAACTCAACTTTTTTCCATAGGGTGTGATTTTTGAATTTGTGGTTGAAGTTACTAACCAGGGGGCGAGTGTAATATTGATGATGCCCTTTGAGCTCAGGCCATATTGCTGACATCCCATTCTTGATTCCAGCATATCGATAAGAAATTTTACACATTTGAAAGCGCCCACTTTTCATATAGGTTCGTAGACACTACAGAAACCATGTCGAACTCCATGTGCTTTCCTTGTCCACCAAAGTAAAGCATAATGAATATAGATTGTTATTAGCATCAAATGCAATAGCAACTAGCAACTTCTCATTTATTTCCAATACAAATGGGTACCATCAAAATTGATCAATGGACGACAATACTTGAATCCCTCTATGGATGCCCCAAATGCCCAAAAAACTCCGCCAAATAGCATTTCACCTGCTGCTTGCCTCTTAAATTGTCAGTCGACAACGGTGCCTGGATTTGATTGTTGAGCAGCCTAGGTAGCATAAAAAATGCTTCCTCATGCTAGTAGAACAACCGCTCAAGCCTTTATTGCTTAGCTTTCCATGCCTTGTAACACAAAAAGTGTACCCATGTTGTTGTTTCATTGCTGCTCAAATTGCTTCAACAATCATTTTAAGATCAACAGTCACAATAGGTAACACCATATTAGCAACAAAATTTGAGGTTAGGATATGGTGGTCTTCTACCAATACAATGGTAGAACATGTATGTGACCCCTTCAAAACTAATATCTCAAACAACCCTATCCTCTGTTTTAGTGCCCCACACAAATACCACTCATATTATGGTGCTTGTACACACTTTAGGGCTATGTAGTGAGGCTTTGACCTATACACCATATATTATAATTTGTTCTTAATGTGCCTTAAGTTTACTGCATTGATTAAGTCATCCTTGGTTTAGAATAATAGTCCCTACTCCACGCCAGATTTTGTGAACCTCTATCTTCTACTTGCTTCCTAGTTAGAACAGACTGCCTAGTCTACCCAAGTAACATCTTCAAACTCAGGAACAGGGACTTGGGCAACTGTAGACCCGTCAACATTAACTAGTACCGCATCACAAGCATTAGTACCCATATCTGCATCTCATCAGATGCATCAGAATCATTGTTGCGATAAGCCCCATCAAACATACTCTTGTTCTTGTTTGCAATGATTCCATCTATCAATGAAACGTTAACATCATGACTTCTAGACGAGCAAGAAGATTCAAATTGAAAATCTAATACATAATGTTCAAATATGCCTGCAACATCCATAGCATTTACATATAATTCTATGCATACTAGCCTACTTTCTAAAGCCACTTCAAACATAGACCTCGAAGTCACTGGACAACTAATCTCAACAAGTGCATAACATATAGGATTTTGGGATAACAACATTCTTCATGTAATCACAATATTAATTGTGTTACTATCCCACTCAATCAACTCCGGAAGAGAAATTCTAGTTCGTGCCCAAGTAAAAGCTGTCTTCCACCCATGTAATTAACACCATCAATATTTTGTACCTTATTTCCATCATAATGACTCAACAATGTCACTATGTTGCACGCTATAATTTCTAGGTTGATTACCCAACAATAAACAAACAAAATTTGTAAATATGATTACCAAGACTATGGTGCTTCTAACCACATGATGCCAAACCTAGTATACTTCACAACCTTCTTCCTCACTCTGGTCTAAAAGGTGTTCTTATTGGTAATGGAGCTTTACTGCCTATTACGCACGTTGGTTCTTCATCCATAACCACTCATTAACGTCCACTAACACTTAAGAACGTAATGTTAGTCCCCAAACTCACACATAATTTATTATCAATTAAAAAGCTTTGTCAAGATAATAATTTTAGTGTTGAGTTTGACTCCAATGTTTTTTGGTGTAAAGGACAAGGCAATTGGGACTCCACTTCTTTGTGTGCCTATTAATGGACCCCTATACAACTTCTCACCCACAGACGTCAGTCTTTAAGTCTGGAGAATTGTGGCATCAACATCTAGGACATTTAGGTCATTCTATTTTGGATATTATATGTAAGAAACATTTAAATTCTGCTCTTTGAGATAAAAATGTTCATCGGTCTTGTTGTTTAGGGAAATCTTGTCAACTTCCATTTGAACATGTGATGCATACTTCACATTTTCCATTACAATTCATGCACTCACATGTTTGGCAATCACCAATTTTCTCAAACTCCACCGAGAAATACTATGTATTATTTGGATGAAATTTCAAGATTCACATGGCTATACCTAATGCAATAAAAATCACAAGTTTTCAAAATTTTCATAACTTTTAAAACTCTAGTAGAAAATCACTGGCGAAATGACTCCATTTCATCCCATTTTACTGCTTGCATCCACTTTATTATAAAAACTCCACAGTCATAGCTGCATAATACGATCATCCATGCAAATTACTACACATTCAACGGAAAAGATTCGAACAATTTGAAAATAAGTGATATACCCGTTTCTTTGATTAGGTACCGTCGGAACTTGGATTGGACAAGAATATAGTTCAGGACATATTTCCAACCCTCTGATTTGTTGGAAGAATACTAAACAACGTTGTAACTACAACAAAAAAGAAACATATCATTACAGATAGGATAATTATAATTTCACACTATGCGTAACAAACAAATGGTGAAGATAATGATGCATACAATTTTCTTAGCCAAATCCACCTGTTGCTTATTTGATCCATCAATTGGAAGGGAATCCAGTAAATAGGATATCTTCTGACAGAAGTCAACCACACACAAAATTCAGTGTGTGTTAAATTTATTGGAATGTATAACTGCAGTGTAACACAAGTCCTTAAAATGTACATCTATGAACAATTTTATCCAAGTAAGATCATCATAAATATCACTGCAAATTACCTTATCAGTGTTATACATTTGCAAAGGCAAATATGGCCTAGGGTAATTTACACAAAATATCATCGTATCCTCCAAATTTGAAGTGAGAGCATATGACTATAGAAAGGCGCATGTAATAAGTTGTTAGCACAATACTAATAGTTTAAGTATTCCTTATATGTGTGATGATTGGTGATTTACCGAAAAGTAGGTTGGTGAGAACACTCAATCCCAACCGTTCTCTATAGAAGTGATTGTCATGTATGAAATGGCACAGTTGATGACTAGTGTCAACGTAGGAAATTCGGTCATTCAATATATGATGATGACTACCAATGTGTGTAATTCTCACTAACAGAATCGCATATCCACTCTTGCAGGTATAAAGTTTTGAAGTCTGCACGAATGTACCAATCATGCTCGGTCACCACCAATTTCTCCCTACAAAATAATATTCTAATTTAAGGAGACTACTTGGATATGAATTTGAAGAGGCAACGTCAAATATAAATTTACTGATGAATCATCCAACTTGCCATCAAATACATATTGGCATAAGAGTCTTTCGGAATGATCGAGTTTCTGGATTTTGGCATCTATTGGCTCTACGGAGGAAGGACTGCATCCTCGTCCTGTACATTTGGATGGTGGGATGGAATTGCTGCTCTTGCTTCTCACTACAATTACCTCCGGTATCTCTTCTTTCACTTTATTTTTACCCAGATTCCTTTTCTGCCTCTTCTGACCCATTGCATACAGTGTACTTATAGCTGGCCCCCTTTTCCTTTTAGATGCTATCCTTAATAACATCTCGTTTGATTTACTAACACGAGGTGATTGGACAGGCTCATCGTTCAAGGTCTTCAAAGGAAGTATGGAAATCACATTTAGCAGCTCTGGGTTCAATTCCACCTGTGACCTTGGTTTCCGCACCTTACTTGAAGTCCTTGAAATAAGGGTATTAGAGGAACATGCCTCCTGGCTTAACGTTAAAGTTCTCTCAGTTTTTTGTACACCGATACTAAGGGGTGGACCAGGTAGTAATGAAGATCTTTTGGGTTTAACATCTTTCTCATAAAGTGAAGAAAAAACATTATTTGAAATTCTAACTTTAAAATCGTTTCTTTTTTCAATTTTTTCAATATTTTCTTTCATTTCATTTATTATTTCAAAATTTTGTTTGATCTGCGCGGCCATTTCATCACAACGCTGCCTACAATATGTGCATGCATTAGTACCGCCATCCTCTTCAACTGGCATGTAATGCTCCTCTACATTTTTATTGCTGCAGTCAAAATATGACGAAGCAGAAGGTACGACTTCCAATGAGGGGCTTGTTCTTCCCTCAATTAGTTCCTTCGAAAACTGTATAATACCAAGCACTCAAAATTAAAACCAATCATATATGTCATAAGGAATTACAAAAACTATCATATTCAATTTTATCATGTATTGCCTTGATAATATCAAAAGATTTATATTCTCGAAGAAGGTACCATTTTTTAGCCTTCAGTTTTGCATCCGTCCAAAATCAGAACAAGGATTCTTCCTAATTGATGGGGCCATCCAAACGTGTCCATCGATTGAGTACTCGCAAAAGAAAATCTAGTACATTTCACAAAATACGAGAAACTAGAGCATATATTATGTAGAAATAGAATAACAATTAAGCAAAACTTGTACTTACCATGAAGAAAAAAATACATCCATTCGCTCTTTCTTATTCATTTTGTACTTTATCACTCTCTTTACAATTCCTTTAAATGCAATTTTCGCCCAATTTATTTACGATGTCTTATTAGGGTCAATTGTGAAGTTGAACCATGACTTTTTTGGGTTGAGTCTTGCTGTTGGACTCATAAATGCAATTAATGCATAAAGAACCACCAACATTTTGAATCTATCATTAATGTCACCATGTGTAACCAATGCTTCTTCTATTTGACTGCATGTCCAACCTTCCGTACTATTTGTACAAGTTATTTAGTCTTGGTTCATCTTTGCAATTGCCAATCTCAATACCATTGTTTTTAAATCCTAAAAAAGCCATGACATCTTTTTCAGTTAATAAAATTTTCTTATTTGAAACGCACAAAATTTGCGACATCAGGTCAAAATTGTCGATTATAGTTAAACACATATCTATATTTATTTTTTTGCACTTTATGTGCTTCAAACCACCCTAAGCCCAAAGACTCAATGGCTTTCTTCTTCTCTTCAGACAATCACTTCATCAGTTCAATTATCCATTGCGGTGCGCAACGTGTATATACCTGAATACCAATATTGGCTTCAAACGTATAATAAAAGAACTATTAAAAATTTTCAACATATATTACCCTTGATTTGGATGAGTCTTTAATTTTTTGACTTTGATACAATCTTGAGTCATTCTTTGACTCAATTATGTGTGGTTCTTTTTCCTCTTTGGACAATTTCTTCCATATTTTGCTCATCCTTGTTACCCGCTACAAGAATAAACATAAACTATCAATCAACAATGACATAAATCACATTATTTAAAACTGTACGCCTTTGTTTTACATTTTTATCGTCCATCACTCCTGTTTGATTGTTCTTTGTCTTCTTTTTTTTTTTTTCACTATACAATAGAATATGAACCATTAGTTTCATTTTATAGGTATAATGAATAACACAAGATAAAATGAACCTCATCAAAATATAACGAATGCATTTCTTAGCCTTTTATTGCCCGTCTTATCTTCTAAGTTATTTGTCTTTGTAACACTAGTCCCCAATAAACAAGATTTTTATCAATAAATGGGTTTATCAAAAAATAACTACAAATGAAGCCAAATACAAGTGAAACAAGCAAAACTCAACAAAAACCCATTACAACACCCACAAAAAATTTCAATCCTAATCGCCTATTACTTATAAAAATCTATATAAACTCAAATAAAATTAGAAAATCTAGGTTAGAGGAAAAAAATGACTAACCGTAACTTATAACACACAAAATTTACCTATAATATATAGAGTTCGGCATAGATTTAGTTGGAATAGATGAAAAATATAGAAAATAAACCCTAACTTTAGCACAAAAATATAAATCAAGTCAAAAATAAGAAATCAAAAATTTAAGCTACATTTTTGGTTATAAAATGTATAAAATTACTAAAAATTAGTGGTTTAGAGTATTAACCAAAGAGGGTACCAACACGCCGTCACCGGATCCAATTAGAACTCCGAAGTTAAGCGTGCTTCGGCGAGAGTAGCACCAGGATGGGTGACCTCCTAGGAAGTCCTCACCTCCAGGTTAGAGGCACTCGGAAATAGCCTCTCTTGAGGGGTTATACCCTAAAGGGAGAAGGCTGCGTACATCCGCCCCCTTAGACCCTGTTTAGGCAGGAGCTCTTAGGGCACTGGGTATGTTACTTTTTAGTGGTTTAGAGTATTAGATTGAGATATAGAGGAGATAGTAAGTAAACACTAACAATGGTGCTGAAGAAGCCATAGGAGAAAGCCGGTGAGACGCGTACACGGCTGAAATCGGTGACCGGTGGCCAGTCGCCGGATTTGAGAGAGAACCGGGGGGGGGGGGGGGGGGGGGGGGAATGGGAGAGTGAGTGTACAAGGGTTTATTTTATTTTCAATGGTGATTTTGAATATATTCCTTGTTTGTTAACTCATATAATTTATGTGTGGACACACAAAATCAGTGTTTTACTAAAAAATGCCTGCGTATCGACACACAGTGACAGTGTGTTGACACAGAGACACTTCATTTGAATATTGCTGCCTTATGTTTCCTGTGTATTGACAGACATAATTTGCATGTTGACACACATGTGGTTTTGAGTGAGTGGTGATTTTGAGTACATGAGTGATGATTTTGAGTACATGGGTGGTAATTTTGAGTACATGAGAGATGATTTTCAGTACATCCATGGTGAGTTTGAGTACATTTCAAAATCACCACTCTTGTACTCAAAATCACCATTCATGTACTCAAAATCACCGCCCATGTACTCGAAATCATCACCCGTGTAGATCGTGTACTTAAAATCACCACTCACTGAAAATCACCTGTGTGTCAACACACATTCATATACTCAGAATTACCACCCATGTATTCAAATTCACCAATATTGTACTCAAAATCACTTGAAAAGTACTCAAATCATCACCCATGTACTCAAATTCACCACTCCCTCAAAATCACCACTCATGTACTTAAAATCACCACTTTTGTACTTAGAATCACCATTCATGTACTCCAAATCACCATCTATGTACTCAAAATCTCCGCTGGTGTACTCGAAGTTATCACCCGTCTTCACAAATTCACCGTCACTCAAAATCACTATTTATGTACTCAAAATCACCAATCACTTAAAACCACTACTCATGTACTATAAATCACCAGCCATGTACTTAAATTCACCACTGTAGTACTCAAATCACTATTAATGTACTCAAAATTACTACCCATGTACTCAAATTTACCATTCCCCCAAAATCACTACTCGTGTACTCAAAATCATCATTCATGTACTCAAAATCACCACTCATTTACTCAAAATCACCACGTTTGTACTTAAAATCGTCACTCATGTATTCAAAATCACCAACCATGCAACCACCACTCATGTGCTCAAAATTATCACCCATGTACTCAAATTCACCACTCAATCAAAATCACTACTAATGTACTCAAAATCACCACTCTTGACTCAAAATCATCACCAATATACTCAAATTTATCACTCTTGTACTCGAA
The DNA here is from genome assembly GCA_018398585.1 of Simmondsia chinensis. Lineage (NCBI taxonomy): Eukaryota > Viridiplantae > Streptophyta > Magnoliopsida > Caryophyllales > Simmondsiaceae > Simmondsia > Simmondsia chinensis. The sequence continues at coordinate 12,182,516 of JAGTTD010000014.1, forward strand.
ATTACTACTAATGTACTCAAAATCACCACCTATGTACTCAAATTCACCACTCAAAATTACTACTCATGTATCCAAAATCACCACTCATGTACTCAAAATTACCACCCATGTACTCAAAATCACCACTAATGTACTCAAAATCACCATTCGTGTACTCAAAGTCACCACTCATGTACTGAACTTCACCACTCAAAGTTGCAATCCATGTGAAATCGTATTACGATTTTATCCGTTAATTTTATGCAATATTAATGAATCGAAAGATTCTACAAAATTAAGACTCTACATAGGATTCATATCGGTCAGTAGTTGTAGAATCGTAGAATCGTATGATTCTAAGCTTCAAATCGGGGTTTTACTAACCATGCACTCATGTACTCAAAATCATCACCTTCTTACCCAATATCAACTATTTACTCAAAAATAACTAATTATTCAAAATCATCATCCACTTACATATGTTAATTCTTAAAATTTTCATATGATTATGTTTAGTATTTTTATGAATAGTATTAGGTACATAAAATTAATTAAGATTTGTTAATTTGAACCACTTAAATTCTTTTTTGAACCAATAAATTTTTTATTTATTTTGTCCTCAATATTATATTAAAATTATTTTAAAACATATAATTGTCCTAATTAATTAATATGTATATATATATTTACTCATTTTTCACATAATATACATTAATAATTAAATTGAAAAAAAATTGATAGGGGAACTAGTAAAACCGATTCCCCTTACAGAAAAGCACTTTTTTGTACCTTCGAAAGTCCGTTATTTCTAGAGTTTTTTTTGTATATCATACTAAATATTGTATATTTTAAAAGAATTTAAAATAAATAATTTTATTGTATGTTGACGGTCTCACTAGTTTTTGTTTAAGTGTACATATAATTCACTCTTATGCACCCTTCAACAAAAACTTGGTTTATATGCAATTTACTTTTTTATTTTATTTCTAACCTTTTCAATTCTATCACTTAGATAATATAAGTTATATATTTATACTTTTATATTTATGGATAGATTCTTTTTCAAGTTTATTTTTAATATTTTACTTGTAGGAAAAATATATTATATCTCACGTGTAATGGTTGAAAACAAAATATAAATTTCACAAATAATTCTAAAATTATTTATTGAATGATCACGAGTCCCAAAGTTGGATTTATCATTTAAAATTATCTTTCTTTCGTTGCGTATATCAAAAAAAGTATGTTATCCAATGAGAATTTTTATAAAAGTATTTAAGCAATGATAAGACCTTAACTTAAGTGTGAATTGAATTCAAAAAACTATTACTTTTTGACATATATGTGTTTTTGTATGGTTGGATGTCTTAAAATAAAATTGTCTTAAATTTTCTTATATTTAGGAGTGATTAAGAGTAAATTTTGATTTCAATTAAAAATATAAATATACAACTAATGAATTAAATAAAGTGAAAAATGAAAGTAAATTATAATTCAAGTCTTTCCTCAATCAAAATTCTAGATCTGCCATTCATATTGAAAATTTTTTTATATTAATTTTCATTTTACAATTTTAGAATTTCTTATTGTTCTTCTTTTTTAGGGTTATTTATATTTTAGTACCCCAATGTTCTTGGAAATAATAAAAAAGGACTTTTAACCTTTTGAATTAATAAAAAGGCTACTGAGTTTTTGTCATATTACTAAAAAATCTCCTTAATTTTTTTCGTATTAATAAAAAGTTCACCCACTAGCGTGATGCTATGATCACATCATTTTTTGTTGACATAGCTGAAGTGACAACGGTTTTTTTTAGTAATCCTACATTATAATGACAAAAATGTCCTTTAGTAACAATATTTTTAATCAAATTAAGCGAAACATATAATTTCTACATATTGCAATATCTCGAATTTTGTACTAATAACATAAGAATAAAAGTATTGAAGGGTCATCTTGTCAATTCCATGTAACATTAAGAAAAAAAAGTAGTTGTTATATTAGCTCTGTTGATGGAAAATAACATTATTATGCTAGAGATGAGCCTTTTTATTAATACGATAAAAACTTAGAAGCCTTCTTATTAATTTAAAAAGGTCACAGTGCTTTTTATTTATTTTTTTTAAATGTCGGGATATTAAAATGTAAATAGACCTTTTTTTAATTAGACATTTCTCAATCTTATTTTTATTTTACTTTCTTTTTTATTTGGAAACTTACCAAAACTTTGTCCAAGCATAAAAGTAGTTAGATTTCTGCAATTACATTTTGTTTGTGCAAAGAATAACAGTAAATTTCATGAATACTACAAAATTCTACTGAATTAGCATCCAAATAGAGAATGAAATAAGAATGGAAGCCATCCAAACTGGCATCCACAGAATAATAGTTAGATTCTAATTACTTTTTCCTACACGAGAAAAACATGTTTGGACAAAGTAATCTAAACAGAAACATGTTTTAGAAGAAAAATAAGAATGGAATTGACTTCATCATTGGTTTGTCTTAATATTATATGCATCATCTTTCCGATTGCTGCGTCAATTGTCACATTATTTTTTTTGATTACCACATCAGTTCGATCACTTATATTGAATACAATGCCCTCACTGTTGATATTCTAAAATATGTCACCCTTAATTTTTTTTTTCCCAAAGATGATATTTTTACATTAAATGTTTGCACTACTCCTTCGATGCTCTCAAGTTATTTTAATGCTCTCTTAGATTGTTGTAGCTCTTAGCCAGTGTCTTAAAGGATTCCATTTCCTCCTTGTTAGTGTTCTTCATGCCAATTTGCTGTTGGGCCTCTTGGATTTGACTCTTCAATACTTGTATCCTCTCTGATTTCTTTGCAAGCTCCTTTTGTAGCCTCTCCAGTTCTGATGGCTTTCCATCTGAAAAGTAATTCAAGGGGATTTTATTTGTATGTGAAACTTTGAATAAGCTAAGTCGAGCCTAGCTCATTGGGTTTAAGGTTTTTGGAATGGAAACATTTGGTTTAACTTAGTTTGGCTAGGTTGAGCACCAACCTAGCTTGATAAGCTTTGAGAAAAACTCATCATGTTTTGGCTCATTTAAGTTCCATATAGGTTTATTTAAGCTGAAGCTCAGAACATGCTCAGCTCATTTAGACTAGAACTTGACTTGATTGTATTGGAAATGATACAAGCCAAGTGATTTGAAAACTAATATTGCAAGACATCTATAATGCTTGTCATACTTAGGAAATAGACTTCAAGAAACTTCACTTTTAATATGCTAATTGAACTAAACTCCTTGAATAAGTTAAGGGTGAGAGGTGGATTAAAGCCACATGCTTGCACCCCGGGCTTAGCTCGGCCAACGGTGCTGTAATCTCATTAACCCTCTCTCCTTTACAAGAGATATCGTTGTTGGAGAATTATTGCCCTTGGGTTATAACACCTGGTGGCTATTCCGAACAATTACATTCCTTCCTAATAACCACGTTGTCCCCTATACCACTGTCTTACAAAGGCACAGATCATCCGAGAATAAATTTAAAAAGACTCTCTTCCTCTCACCCTCTACTCCATAGTCTGTAAATCTTTTGGATAAAGGTTCTTATCCTAACAACTGATGAGTGCACTTTATGAGCTAGATCATTAATCCTAGAGGATGGCTGTCGATAGTACTATGTGCACTCGAGCAATGACAAAATTGTCTTTTGGGGCATTGGTTTTCACAAGGGCGTGGTATCAATGTTCTGTAAGATGTTTCTAACTATTCTTTTTGTTGTTCTGTTTAAACATTAGCCATTTTCTAACAGATTGTGCATAGTTACATTCATAATTTACATCAAAGTTCAATTATTTAGGTTCATGTAGGTTAGTGAGCCTCCAAACTCGACTCATTTAGCCAAATGAGCTTGCTCATCCCTCGAATTTCCAACTATCCTAGGCTTTCAAGCTTTTTAGAGAGTCCTTACAAACTGACTCAACTTGTTTTATTGTGAAATGGTATATGCATTCTTTTTGGTGACAAGAGAAGATGATCACTTAAATATTGTAAAGTAGACAACCTTCCCACCAAAAGAGAAGGTATCTTTCACACTAGATATGGACCAACACTATCTAAAAGATCTGCCTTTCAGGGTAATATAAGTTGTTACATACATGTAGCATTTCCATGCTATTTCGGATATTTAATATGCTCTCCTCATGCAAATGGTTGACTATGCTGAACAACAACTACTACCGACAGTATATGGGGCCCAAAACATATAAAAAACTAAGCCTAGCCATAACACCATTTCAAAGTGTAAATATTATTATAATGAATATCCCACTCACCTTGAGTGGGAAGCTCTGATATATATTTATAATGAATAAAAAAGATATGAAGGGATTATACAGGATAAGGAAAGATATGCAAGATTGTGCAATATACACACAATCATACACAATTGATCAATGATATACTAGAATATCCTAGGAATATTTCCTAACAATCCCTCTCAATCACAGCGGAAGCTGAGCGAACATAAAGATTGCTTTGGAACTCATAGAAAAGATACTTCGGAAGGCCTTTGGTGAAGATATCAGCATATTGTACAGCAGAAGGAACATTTAGAACCCGAACGTGACCAAGAGCAACTTTTTCACACAAAACATATATCGATCTCCACATGCTTAGTACATTGGTACTGAACTAGGTTCGTAGCATGATAAGTAGCACTCACATTACCACAACAGACAATAGTGGCTTTTGACAAAGGAACACAAAGCTCAAAGAGAAGTGAGAGCAACCATAAGGTTTCGGCCACCACATTTTCCACTCCGCAGTATCCTACCTCGGCACTTCAATGAAAAATAATGTTTTGTCACTTTGAAGATTATGAAAGCATATGCGGAGGGACATTGATCGATTTCGCTAATTTAATTGGGTAAAGTATGTGTACCAGTATTTTCTCAAAGGAGTACTGAATTGGAAGGAGAAGATGTAGCTTGTATTATTTTGCTAGAGGTAATGTCTAATATTAATGTAACTATTAACGTATTTGGTGGGTTACAATATTCAATTATGATTTGCATACTAATTTTCTTTGTAGATCTGATATTTAGATCGTGTTAATGTCGCATATAAAGTCTCTGCATTTCAAGTTCCCTATTGTTGCTCGTTGGACGGATCCTCTTATTAAACAAAGGCCAAACAAAGAAATTGAGTTAGGTGGTCTGGGGCAAGGACAGGTATTAGCATCACCTCTATTTGGTGCTTCAACGTGATGAGCTAAAGAAAGCCCACCATTATGATTGTGTAACAAGTTGTTTAATATAATGCATAGCATATTTTTTTATTAATAGATTATCGAGTTGTCTACAAAAGTGGCCCCCTACGTCCTGGCCGACCATCAAAGTGACCATGCAAGCGACTCAGATAATGACAGTGATCCCATAATGGTAAAATAATTTAAACCTACATTTTGGATTCTTTGGCCAATGTTTATTTGATTATTGCACTTATCATAGGACATTAAATAAATATCTTCAAATGATTATTACACTTGACATTTATTATCTCTAATGTGCGTCCCCTGCATAACATATAACGAGACGCTTAGTAATATAAAGAGATTCAGGTATAACATATCGTAAGATGCACTTACTCCTCCAACGTCCATCGTTGCCCAATAATGAATAGAATGACGGCACGTTTTTTTGATGGTAGTGTATGTGTTTCTTGACATCCTTGGTGGTGCCTCGACGAGGATGTTTGTGTGGAGACATGAACTTAATCATTACATTCCTCTTGAGGAACCACAAATGAGGGACCGAAAAATGCGAAATGCCTTTGATTCAGGCCAAACTTCATTATAATTCTCCTCATTACCATACTTTGACGATGGATTATGGGGGGCTTAATCCCTTTCCGTTGACGCTACATGTTCCATCTAATCCTCGCCATTGGCTTCTAATGAATGCTGCCACCCATAACTAATTGTATTTACCTGAAAATGGTAAAAAAAAAAAAAAAAAGACGAAGATTAGCATTACCAAAGCGATCACTTACATAATTAAAGGCCAAAACTCTAACTACTTCAGATATCTTTCTTGCGTAAAATACCCTCGACGCCCTATGCCCACTATTTCTACCTGTGTCGACATTGACTACCTTTGTCGTCATTTCTCATGTCCAAATGCATATGCGTGCATGCCTATCGTTCCAGCGGATAATCCTTGGAGAACCAATGTTGTCCAAGTACAATAACTATATGGAAAAAACACAGTAGTAATATGTTACGCAAGAAGTAGAACAACATAAAATGAATTCCTAAGTTATACCGACTATGGGGAGGAGTGCACAACCACCAAAGTCTGACACCTCTCTTGCCTGTTCCTGCCACTTTTGGTGAAATTTTCTTCCTTATGCTACTAAGTGTGGTAGCACAAAGTCATGCCAATTTATGAAGCTGCTTGACCTACGACCTTGCATGTAGACAGGATGTCCGAGGATATTTTTTTAGTACAAGTTGGGGCAGAGAAATGTCCCCAATAAAATAACAAGAAAAAGAGTCTTAAATTTTTTCGATTGCGCAATTAGGGGACATTAAACGACTTCAATATGATGCAAGTTGAAAGCCACCACTGTCATACTTCAGCATTGCATGGAGCTTGACCACTTCTTCAATCATAGAATTTCCCACTAAATGTGATGGTGTGCATTGGTTGTGGTTGGGAATGCCCAAATTCCAACCCGCTTTATTTGGAGTGATGAGAGTTTGCAAACTGCTGCGAATCACAAGTAACTCATTGGTTGGGTCAAGCTTTATGATCAACCTCCAATAAAGTTTACAGTGGATATGGATGCAACGCATATCAAGCATCTCTTGGAACCTCATCTCACATACAGGTGATGATCGCCAGGGATCTCATGAAATCTCGTGTAAAAGCACAACCATCTAATCAACACGACATTCTATGTGTATAGAACTCATCGAATTGCGTGATATACTATGCTCTGTCGAACATGTAGCCTGTGAGGCATTGCGTACGCCAGCCGGCATGCTAGGCTCGATGTTAGACGCTTGTGTTTGCCCCATAAAGAAATATCCCCCACTTCTAGCTTATTTCCGGGCTGTGGTTTTCTGCCTTAGCATTTTGACCTACAAATATAATAAAGCTAATTATTGAATAATAAATGACAATACAATAAATTGGGGACTATCCAATAATTACCCTCATAATTTTTTAATTTATATCACCTTGCTTGTACAGTTAATTAAAGGTGTGTTTGGTTTAGCTTTTCTTATCTTATCTTTTTTAAACTTATTTTTTCTAATAACATATGTATCTTTTAAGATATGTGAGATATAATATGTGCTCTTTGTTTGTGTAATCCAGAAATATTTTTCTCAATAATATATAGTTTGATTATATATATAATAAAAACCTTATTTTATGCGGAATGACAAAGAGGTCATGACAAATAAAATAAAAAAAACTAGCTTTATCTTATCTTAAATATAAAGTGCCATAAAATAATAAGAATAACGATGATGTTGATAGGATTATGAGAATAATAATAATAATAATAATACAATAATAATGAATTTTAAATAATAGTAATAATAGTGATGATGATGATATAGAGTAAAATTATCATCGATGATAATTAAATATATATTTAATAAGTAATATAAAAAAAAATTAAATTGGATTGTCAGTGAGATTAGAGTTAGGGTTAGTAAAATTTGATAATCTGATAGTTGTAAGCATAATAATAGCACAATAATTGCAAAGATGACGGTTTCTTATATGATAAGAAATAAAAGGGAATTTGAGTTGGATTAAAATTTAGCATGAATGTTTAAAGTGCAAGTTACTTACGTAGTATTGTAAGTGGATCAAAACTCTTGTAGTTTGATTAATACCCAATGAATCTTTTAAATTTATGGGCTCATATTTGCGAAGTTTTCGCTCATGGATATCGATAGTTATTGTACCTTGTGACTATTCGGGATCAACAAGATGAACTAGTTGATGCTCTGAGTTAGCGACTTGGATAACTCACCGACTGTATTTATGATTTTTTTAGCTAATAAATTATATTTGAAAATAAAGCATTTTTCTGGATAAATATACAAAGTATTATATATATTTTTTCTCTTTTTTTTGGGCTCCTCTCTTTCCTCCCCTTTTTTGTCTTGCCCCACTCTCCTCCCCAAGTCATATATTTATAGGGTTGTAACCACTTTTCTTTATTTTTAAATTTTATATATATATATATATATATATATACACACATGGATCCACGTCAGCTCAGGGTGGGTTCAAGCCACATTGACTTGGATAAATTTGGGTATGAACATGTAAAAAATAATATTGAATTTGTAGCCCAGTAGTATGCGCTTCTCTAGTTGGTAGGTGTTGGACATGTGTTCAATTCTCGACATGAGGTTGAGGCCATTTGAGTTTAGGATATTTATCACTATATAATCAATTTTATTTTTTGAACACTTTATCTATAATCTTCTATAAACCCTAAAAAAAGCAAATAATAAGTCTTGCTCCCTTTTTCTCTTTTACCTCTTTTTTTCTTAGTTATTTTTTTTTATTTTTTAATTTGTAAGAGTTAGTATTGTAATGAATAGTAACTTTTACTCCATTTTTATCTTTTTCACAATTATTTTCATCTTTTTTTTTATTTTTTAATTTATTGAGCATTTATCGGCTAAATATTTTGTCATTTTAATATATATAATGAGATACTTAAGATGCAAAATTTTATTTATAATCACTTTCTATAAAACCTAAAAAAGGAAGAAAGAGTGACTATTGCAAAGAATAGTAACTCTTAGTCCCATTTTCTCTTTTTTGGGAAATCACTGGCTTTAGACCCCCCCACCCCTAATTTAACCTAAAATAGACCCCCATAACCCTAAATAACCCCTTTTGGACAAAAATGCCCTCCCACCCCTAACCCCCCCACCCGTCCTCTTTCTCTCTCCTCATTTAATGCGCACAGTGCCACCCATCCCTTCCATCTCCCCTTCTCTCTCCTCACATTTAATTCTACAGCTGTAATTTTTTGAATTCACCCCCTCCCCTTCCGTCTTCTCTCTTCTCCATAAGCAAGCGTGTTTTGCAAGCCAAAACTCTCTCTCCTCTTTCTCTCACCCGTTCATCCACTTTCTCTTCTAACTTCAGCTGCGATTCTCACTCCCATGGGTCTATCTACAGAGGTGTGTGTTCGTCCGGCGATATCCTCTGTTTTCCCACCTTCATCCTTGCTCTCTCGCTGCTCTCAGGTTTAATCACCATTTCCAAAGGTGAGCACTGATTTTCGAAGTTATTTTTGTAGGGAAATGTATAGTATTTGTTAGGGTTTAGGGTTTTGGTGTTAGTGGCTTTTTTGAGTAAGGGTTAGTTTGTTTTATTGGTGTAAAATCAACGTCTAGCATGTTTTGTGGTATAAAGATGTAAAATCAACGTTTATAAGTGTGTTTCATGTAATCCCTGTGTGTCGACACACATGGAAGGTTTATGAGCAACCATACACTGTGTATGAATGGGTTTAATGGTGTATAACCAACGTGTGTTTGTGCGTGTTAAGTAGACAGTGGTGTATGGTGAATCATACATTGTGCATAATTGGTTTTAATGGTGTAAAATGAACTTGTAGACCTTTTTTTAAGTAATTAGTGAGTTATGAGCAACCATACATTCTGTGTATGATTGATTTTAATGGTTAATAACCAACTTGCGTTTGTGTGTGTTAAGTAATTGATGGTGTATGATCAATCATACACTGTGTCTGATTGGTTTTAATGGTGTAAAATCAACTTGTGCAGACATTTTTCAAGTAATTAGTTGGATATGGGCAACCATACATTGTGTATGGTTGGTTTTAATGGTGTCTAACAAACGTGTGTTTGTGTATTAAGTAGACAGTGGTGTATGGTGAATCATACACTATGCATGATTGGTTTTAACGGCGTAAAATCAAATTGTAGACGTTTTTTAAGTAATTAGTGGGTGATGAGCAACCATACACTCTGTGTATGATTGGTTCAAATGGTGAATAACCAACATGCGTTTGCGTGTGTTAAGTAATTGATGGTGTATGATCAATTATACACTGTGTCTGATTGGTTTTAATGGTGTAAAATCAACTTGTGCAGACGTTTTTTAAGTAATTAGTTGGTTATGGCAAACATACATTGTGTATGATTGCTTTCAATGGTGTCTAACCAACGTGTGCTTGCGTGTGTTAAGACAGTGGTGTATAGTGAATCATACACTGTGCATAATTGGTTTTAATGGTGTAAAATCAACTTGTAGACGTTTTTTAAGTAATTAGTGGGTTACGAGCAACCATACACTTTGTGTATGACTGGTTTTAATGGTGAATAACCAACTTGTGTTTGTGTGCATTAAGTAATTGATGGTGTATGATCAATCATACACTGTGTCTGATTGGTTTTAATGGTGTAAAATCAACTTGTGCAGACGTTTTTTAAGTAATTAGTTGGTTATGGGCAACCATACATTGTGTATGATTGCTTTTAATGGTGTCTAACCAATGTGTGTTTGTGTGTGTTAAGTAGACAGTGGTGTATGATGAATCATACACCGTGCATGATTGGTTTTAATGGTGTAAAATCAACTTGTAGACGTTTTTTAAGTAATTAGTGAGTTATAAGCAACCATACACTCTGTTTATGATTGGTTTTAATGGTGAATAACCAACTTGTGTTTTGGTGTGTTAAGTAATTGATGGTGTACGATCAATCATACACTGTGTCTGATTGTTTCAATGGTGTAAAATCAACTTGTGCAGACGTTTTTTAAGTAATTAGTTGGTTATGGGCAACCATACATTGTGTATGATTGGTCTTAATGGTGTCTAACTAACGTGTGTTTGTGTGTGTTAAGAAGAAAGTGGTGTATGGTAAATCATACACTGTGCATAATTGGTTTTAATGGTGTAAAATCAACTTGTAGACGTTTTTTAAGTAGTTAGTGGGTTATAAGCAACCATCCACTCTGTGTATGATTGGCTTTAATGGTGAATAACCAACTTGCATTTGTGTGTGTTAAGTAATTGATGGTGAATGATCAATCATACACTGTGTCTGCTTGGTTTTAATTGGGTAAAATCAACTAGTAGAGACGTTTTTTAAATAATTTGTTGGTTATGGGCAACCATACATTGTGTATGATTGGTTTTAATGGTGTCTAACCAACATGTGTTTGTGTGTGTTAAGTAGACAGTGGTGTATGCTGAATCATATACTATGCTGATTGGTTTTAATGATGTAAAATCAACTTGTAGACATTTTTTAAGTAATTAGTGGGTTATGAGCAACCATACACTCTTTGTGTGATTGGTTTTAATGGTGAATAACCAACTTGCGTTTGTGTGTGTTAAGTAATTGATGGTGTATGATCAATCATACACTGTGTCTGATTGTTTTAATGGAGTAAAATCGACTTGTGCAGATGTTTTTTAAGTAATTAGATGGTTATGGGCAACCATACATTGTGTATGACCGGTTTTAATGGTGTCTAACCATCGTGTATTTGTTTGTGTTAAGTAGACAGTGGTGCATGGTGAACCATACACTGTGCTTGATTGGTTTTAATGGTGTAAAATCAACTGGTAGACGTTTTTTACGTGATTAGGGGGTTATGAGCAACCATACACTCTGTGCATGACTGGTTTTAATGGTAAATAACCAACTTGTGTTTGTGTGTGTTATGTAATTGATGGTGTATGATCAATCATACGCTGCGTCTGATTTGTTTTAATGGTGTAAAATCAACTTGTGCGGACGTTTTTTAAGTAATTAGTTGGTTATGGGCATCTATACATTGTGTATGATTGCTTTTAATGGCGGCTTACCAACATGTGTTTGTGTGGGTTAAGAAGACAGTGGGGTATGATGAATCACACACTGTGCATGATTGGTTTTAGTGGTGTAAAATCAACTTGTAGACGTTTTTTTAGTAATTTGTGTGTTATGAGCTACCATACACTTTGTGTATGATTGGCTTTAATGGTGAATAACCAACTTGCGTTTGTGTGTGTTAAGTAATTGATGGTGTACGATCAATCATACACTATGCTTGATTGGTTTTAATGGTGTAAAATCAACTTGTAGAGACGTTTTTTAAGTAATTAGTTGGTTATGGGCAACCATAAATTGTGTATGATTGGTTTTAATGGTGTCTAACCAACGTGTGTTTGTGTGTGTTAAGTAGACAGTGGTGTATGTCGAATCATACACTGTGCTGATTGGTTTTAATGATGTAAAATCAACTTGTAGACATTTTTTAAGTAATTAGTGGGTTATGAGCAACCACACACTCTGTGCATGATTGGTTGTATTGGTGAATAACCAACTTGCGTTTGTGTGTGTTAAGTAATTTATGGTATATGATCAATCATACACTGTGTCTGATTGGTTTTAATGGTGTAGAATCAACTTGTGCAGAAGTTTTTTAAGTAATTAGTTGGTTATGGGCAACCGTACATTGTGTATGATTGCTTTTAATGGTGTCTAACGATCGTGTGTTTGTGTGTGTTAAGTAGACAGTGGTGTACGGTGAATCATACGCTGTGCATGATTGGTTTTAAAGGTGTAAAATCAACTTGTAGACATTTTTTAAGTAATAAGTGGGTTATGAGCAACCATACACTCTATGTATGATTGGTTTTTATTGGTGAATAACCAACTTGTGTTTGTGTGTGTTAAGTAATTAATGGTGTGTGATCAATCATGCACTGCGTCTGATTGATTTTAATGGTGTAAAATCAACTTGTGCAGACATTTTTTAAGTAATTAGTTGGTTATGGGCAATCATACATTGTGTATGATTCGTTTTAATGGTGTCTAACCAACGTGTGTTTGCGTTTTTTAGGTAATTAGTGGGTTATGAACAACCATACACTATGTATGATTGGTTTTAATGGTGTCTAACCAACGTGTGTTTGTGTGTGCTAAGTAGACAGTGGTGTATGGTAAATCATACACTGTGCACGATTGGTTTTAATGGTGTAAAATGAACTTGCAGACATTTTTTACGTAATTAGTGGGTTATGAGCAACCATACACTTATGATTGGTTTTAATGCTAAATAACCAACTTGTGTTTGTATGTGTTAAGTAATTAATGGTGTATGATCAATCATCCACTGTGTCTGATTGGTTTTAATGGTGTAAAATCAACTTGTAGAGATGTTTTTTAAGTAATTAGTTGGCTATGGGCCACGATACATTGTGTATGATTGTTTTAATGGTGTCTAACCAACGTGTGTTTGTATGTGTTATGTAGACAGTGGTGTATGGTGAAACATACACTGTGCATGATTGGTTTTAATGGTGTAAATGAACATGCAGACGTTTTTTATGTAATTAGTAGGTTATGAGCAACCATATATTCTGTGAATGATTGGTTTTAATGGTGATTAACCAAGTTGTGTTTGTGTGTGTTAAGTAATTAATGGAGTATGATCAATCATACGCTGTGTCTGATTGGCTTTAATGGTGTAAAATCAACTTGTGGAGACATTTTTTAAGTAATTTGTTGGTTATGGGCAACCATACATTGTGTATGATTGGTTTTAATGGTGTCTAACCAACGTGTGTTTGTGTGTGTGAAGTAGACAGTGGTGTATGGTGAATCATACACTGTGCATAATTGGTTTTAATGGTGTAAAATCAACTTGTAGACGTTTTTTATGTAATTATTGGGTTATGAGCAACCATACCCTCAGTGTATGATTGGCTTTAATGGTGAATAACCAACTTGCGTTTGTGTGTGTTAAGTAATTGATGGTGTATGATCAATCATACACTGTGTCTGATTGGTTTTAATTGTGCGAAATCAACTGGTAGAGACGTTTTTTAAGTAATTAGTGGGTTATGGGCAACCATACATTGTGTATGATTGGTTTTAATGGTGCCTAACCAACGTGTGTTTGTGTGTGTTAAGTAGACAGTTGTGTATGGTGAATCATACACTGTGCTGATTGGTTTTAAAGGTGTAAAATCAACTTGTAGACATTTTTTAAGTAAATAGTGGGTCATGAGTAACCATTCACTCGGCGTATGATTGGTTTTAATGGTGAATAACCAACTTGCGTTTGTGTGTGTGAAGTAATTGATAGTGTATGATCAATTATGCACTATGTCTGATTGGTTTTAATGGTATAAAATCAACTTGTGCAGACATTTTTTAAGTAATTAGTTGGTTATGGGCAACCATACATTGTGTATGATTGGTTTTAATGGTGTCTAACCAACGTGTGTTTGTGTGTGTTAAGTAGACAGTGGTGTATGGTGAATCATACACGGCGCAAAATTGATTTTAATGGTGTAAAATCAACTTGTAGACGTTTTTTAAGTAATTTGTGGGTCATGAGCAACCATACACTCTGTATATGATTGGCTTTAATGGTGAATAACCAACTTGCGTTTGTGTGTGTTAAGTAATTGATGGTATATTATCAATCATACACTGTGTCTGATTGGCTTTAATTGTGTAAAATCAACTTGTAGCGACGTTTTTTAAGTAATTAGTTGGTTATGGGGAACCATACATTGTGTATAATTGGTTTTAATGGTGTCTAACCAACGTGTGTTTGTGTGTGCTAAGTAGACAGTGGCATATGTTGAATCATACACTGTGCTGATTGGTTTTAATGGTGTAAAATCAACTTGTAGACTTTTTTTAAGTAATTAGTGGTTATGAGCAACCATACACTCAGTGTATGATTGGTTTTATTGTTGAATAACCAACTTGCGTTTGTGGGTGTTAAGTAATTGATGGTGTATGATCAATCATGCACTGTGTCTGATTGGTTTTAATGGTGTAAAATCAACTTGTGCAGACGTTTTTTAAGTAATTAGTTGGTTATGGGCAACCATACATTGTATATGATTGCTTTTAATGGTGTCTAACCAACGTGTGTTTGTGTGTGTTAAGTAGACAATGGTGTATAGTGAATCATACACCGTGCATCATTGGTTTTAATTGTGTAAAATCAACTTGTAGGCATTTTTTAAGTAATTGGTGGGCTATGAGCAACCATACACTCTGTGTATGACTTGTTTTAATGGTGAATAACCAGCTTGTGTTTGTGTGTGTTAAGTAATTGATAATTTATGATCAATCATACACTGTGTCTGATTGGTTTTAATGGTGTAAATCAACCTGTGCAGACGTTTTTTTAGTAATTAGTTGGTTATGGGCAACCATACATTGCGTATGATTGGTTTTAATGGTGTCTAACCAACGTGTGTTTGTGTGTGTTAAGTAGGCAGTGGTGTACGGTGAATCATACGCTGTGCATGATTGGTTTTAAAGGTGTAAAATCAACTTGTAGACATTTTTTAAGTAATAAGTGGGTTATGAGCAACCATACACTCTGTGTATGATTTGTTTTAATTGTGAATAACCAACTTGCGTTTGTGTGTTAAGTAATTGATGGTGTATGATCAATCATACACCGTGTCTGATTGGTTTCAATGGTGTAAATCTACTTGTGCAGACGTCTTTTAAGTAATTAGTTGGTTATGGGCAACCATACATTGTGTATGATTGGTTTTAATGGTGTCTAACCAACGTGTGTTTGTGTGTGTTAAGTAGACAGAGGTGTATGATGAATCATACACTGTGCATGATTGGTTTTAATGGTGTAAAATCAACTTGTAGACGTTTTTTAAGTAATTAGTGAGTTATAAGCAACCATACACTTTGTGTATGATTAGTTTTAATGGTGAATAACCAACCTGTGTTTTTGTGTGTTAAGTAATTGATGGTGTATGATCAATCATAGATTGTGTCTAATTGGTTTCAATGGTGTAAAATTAACTTGTGCAGACGTTTTTTAAGTAATTAGATGTTTAAGGGCAACCATACATTGTGTATGATTGGTTGTAATGGTGTCTAACCAACATGTGTTTGTGTGTGTTAAGTAGACAGTGGTGTATGGTGAATCATACACGGCGCATAATTGGTTTTAATGGTGTAAAATCAACTTGTAGACTTTTTTTAAGTAATTAGTGGGTTATGAGCAACCATACACTCAGTGTATGATTGGTTTTATTGTTGAATAACCAACTTGCGTTTGTGGGTGTTAAGTAATTGATGGTGTATGATCAATCATGCACTGTGTCTGATTGGTTTTAATGGTGTAAAATCAACTTGTGCAGACGTTTTTTAAGTAATTAGTTGGTTATGGGCAACCATACATTGTATATGATTGCTTTTAATGGTGTCTAACCAACGTGTGTTTGTGTGTGTTAAGTAGACAATGGTGTATAGTGAATCATACACCGTGCATCATTGGTTTTAATTGTGTAAAATCAACTTGTAGGCATTTTTTAAGTAATTGGTGGGCTATGAGCAACCATACACTCTGTGTATGACTTGTTTTAATGGTGAATAACCAGCTTGTGTTTGTGTGTGTTAAGTAATTGATAATTTATGATCAATCATACACTGTGTCTGATTGGTTTTAATGGTGTAAATCAACCTGTGCAGACGTTTTTTTAGTAATTAGTTGGTTATGGGCAACCATACATTGCGTATGATTGGTTTTAATGGTGTCTAACCAACGTGTGTTTGTGTGTGTTAAGTAGGCAGTGGTGTACGGTGAATCATACGCTGTGCATGATTGGTTTTAAAGGTGTAAAATCAACTTGTAGACATTTTTTAAGTAATAAGTGGGTTATGAGCAACCATACACTCTGTGTATGATTTGTTTTAATTGTGAATAACCAACTTGCGTTTGTGTGTTAAGTAATTGATGGTGTATGATCAATCATACACCGTGTCTGATTGGTTTCAATGGTGTAAATCTACTTGTGCAGACGTCTTTTAAGTAATTAGTTGGTTATGGGCAACCATACATTGTGTATGATTGGTTTTAATGGTGTCTAACCAACGTGTGTTTGTGTGTGTTAAGTAGACAGAGGTGTATGATGAATCATACACTGTGCATGATTGGTTTTAATGGTGTAAAATCAACTTGTAGACGTTTTTTAAGTAATTAGTGAGTTATAAGCAACCATACACTTTGTGTATGATTAGTTTTAATGGTGAATAACCAACCTGTGTTTTTGTGTGTTAAGTAATTGATGGTGTATGATCAATCATAGATTGTGTCTAATTGGTTTCAATGGTGTAAAATTAACTTGTGCAGACGTTTTTTAAGTAATTAGATGTTTAAGGGCAACCATACATTGTGTATGATTGGTTGTAATGGTGTCTAACCAACATGTGTTTGTGTGTGTTAAGTAGACAGTGGTGTATGGTGAATCATACACGGCGCATAATTGGTTTTAATGGTGTAAAATCAACTTGTAGACGTTTTTTAAGTAATATGTGGATTATGAGCAACCATACACTCTGTATATGATTGGCTTTAATGGTGAATAACCAACTTGCGTTTGTGCGTGTTAAGTAATTGATAGTGTATGATCAATCCTACACTGTGTCTGATTAGTTTTAATGGTGTAAAATCAACTTGTAGATACGTTTTTTAAGTAATTAGTTGGTTATGGGCAACCATACATGTTGTATAATTGGTTTTAATGGTGTCTAACCAACGTGTTTTTGTGTGTGTTAAGTAGACAGTGGTGTATGTTGAATTATACACTGTGCTGATCGGTTTTAATGGTGTAAAATCAACTTGTAGACATTTTTTAAGTAATTACTGGGTTATGAGCAACCATACACTTTGTGTATGATTGGTTTTATTGTTGAATAACCAACTTGTGTTTGTGTGTGTTAAGCAATTGATGGTGTATGATCAATCATACACTGTGTCTGATTGGTTTTAATGGTGTAAAATCAACTTGTGCAGACATTTTTTAAGTAATTAGTTGGTTATGGGCAACCGTACATTGTGTATGATTGCTTTTAATGGTGTCTAACGATCGTGTGTTTGTGTGTGTTAAGCAGACAGTGGTGCATGGTGAATCATAGACTGTGCATGACTGGTTTTAATGGTGTAAAATCAACTTGCAGACGTTTTTTAAGTAATTAATGGGTTATGAGCAACCATACACTCTATGTATGATTGGTTTTTATTGGTGAATAACCGACTTGTGTTTGTGTGTGTTGAGTAATTAATGGTGTGTGATCATTCATACACTTCGTCTGATTGGTTTTAATGGTGTAAAATCAACTTGTGCAGACATTTGTTAAGTAATTAGTTGGTTATGGGCAATCATACATTGTGTATGGTTCGCTTTAATGGTGTCTAACCAACGTGTGTTTGTGTTTTTTAAGTAATTAGTGGGTTATGAACAACCACACACTATGTATGATTGGTTTTAAGGGTGTCTAACCAACGTGTGTTTGTGTGTGCTAAGTAGACAGTGGTGTATGGTGAATCATACACTGTGCACGATTGGTTTTAATGGTGTCAAATGAACTTGTAGACGTTTTTTAAGTAATTAGTGGGTTATGAGCAACCATACACTTATGATTGGTTTTAATGCTGAATAACCAACTTGTGTTTGTGTGTGTTAAGTAATTAATGGTGTATGATCAATCATTCACCGTGTCTGATTGGTTTTAATGGTGTAAAATCAACTTATAGAGATGTTTTTTAAGTAATTAGTTGGCTATGGGCAACGATACATTGTGTATGATTGCTTTTAATGGTGTCTAATCAACGTGTGTTTGTGTGTGTTAAATAGACAGTGGTGTATGGTGAAACATACACTATGCATGATTGGTTTTAATGGTGTAAATGAACATGCAGATGTTTTTTAAGTAATTAGTGGGTTATGAGCAACCATATACTCTGTGTATGATTGGTTTTAATGGTGATTAACCAACTTGTGTTTGTGTGTGTTAAGTAATTAATGGTGTATGATCAATCATACACTGTGTCTGATTGGCTTTAATGGTGTAAAATCAACTTGTAGAGACGTTTTTTAAGTAATTTGTTGGTTATGGGCAACCACACATTGTGTATAATTGGTTTTAATGGTGTCTAACCAACGTGTGTTTGTGTGTGTTATGTAGACAGTGGTTTATGTTGAATCATACACTGTGCTGATTTGTTTTAATGGTGTAAAATCAACTTGTAGACATTTTTTAAGTAATTAGTGTGTTATGAGCAACCATACACTCTGTGTATGACTGGTTTTAACGGTGAATAACCAACTTGCGTTTGTGTGTGTTAAGTAATTGATAGTTTATGATCAATCATACACTGTGTCTGATAGGTTTTAATGGTGTATATCAACTTGTGCAGACGTTTTTTTAGTAATTAGTTGGTTATGGGCAACCATACATTGCGTAAGATTGGTTTTAATGGTGTCTAACCAACGTGTGTTTGTGTGTGTTAAGTAGGTAGTGGTGTATGGTGAATCATACACTGTGCGTGATTGGTTTTAATGGTGTAAAATCAACTTGTAGACATTTTTTTAAGTAATAAGTGGGTTATGAGCAACCATACACTCTGTGTATGATTGGTTTTAATTGTGAATAACCAACTTGCGTTTGTGTGTGTTAAGTAATTGATGGTGTATGATCAATCATACACTGTGTCTGATTGGTTTTAATGGTGTAAAATCAACTTGTGCAGATGTTTTTTAAGTAATTAGTTGGTTATGGGCAACCATACATTGTATGTGATTGCTTTTAATGGTGTCTAACCAACGTGTGTTCGTGGGTGTTAAGTAGACATTGGTGTATAGTGAATCATACTCCGTGCATGATTGGTTTTAATGGTGTAAAATCAACTTGTAGACGTTTTTTATGTAATTAGTGGGTTATGAGCAACCATACACTCTGTGTATGACTGGTTTTAATGGTGAATAACCAACTTGTGTTTGTGTGTGTTAAGTAATTAATGGTGTATGATCAATCATACACTGTGTCTGATTGATTTTAATGGTGTAAATCAACTTGTGCAGACGTCTTTTAAGTAATTAGTTGGTTATGGGCAACCATACATTGTGTATGATTGGTTTTAATGGTGTCTAACCAACGTGTGTTTGTGTGTGTTAAGTAGACAGAGGTGTATAACCAATCATACACTGTGCATGATTGGTTTTAATGGTGTAAAATCAACTTGTAGATGTTTTTTAAGTAATTAGTGAGTTATAAGCAACCATACACTCTGTGTATGATTAGTTTTAATGGTGAATAACCAACCTGTGTTTTTGTGTGTTAAGAAATTGATGGTGTATGATCAATCATACATTGTGTCTGATTGGTTTCAATGGTGTAAAATCAACTTGTGCAGACGTTTTTAAAGTAATTAGTTGGTTAAGGGCAACCATACATTGTGTATGATTGGTTTTAATGGTGTCTAACCAACATGTGTTTGTGTGTGTTAAGTAGACAGTGGTGTACGGTCAATCATACACGGCACGTAATTGGTCTTAATGGTGTAAAATCAACTTGTAGACGTTTTTTAAGTAATTTGTGGGTTATGAACAACCATACACTCTGTATATGATTGGCTTTAATGGTGAATAACCAACTTGCGTTTGTGTGTGTTAAGTAATTGATAGTTTATGATCAATCACACACTGTGTCGGATTGGTTTTAATGGTGTAAAATCAATTTGTAGAGACGTTTTTTAATTAATTAGTTGGTTATGGGCAACCATACATTGTGTATAATTGGTTTTAATGGTGTCGAACCAACGTGTTTTTGTGTGTGTTAAGTAGACAGTGGTGTATGTTGAATCATACACTGTGCTGATCAGTTTTAATGGTGTAAAATCAACTTGTAGGCATTTTTTAAGTAATTACTGGGTTAGGAGCAACCATACACTTTGTGTATGATTGGTTTTATTGTTGAATAACCAACTTGTGTTTGTGTGTGTTAAGTAATTGATGGTGTATGATCTATCACACACTGTGTCTGATTGGTTTTAATGGTGTAAAATCAACTTGTGCAGACGTTTTTTAAGCAATTAGGTGGTTATGGGCAACCGTACATTGTGTTTGATTGCTTTTAATGGTGTCTAACGAACGTGTGTTTGTGTGTGTTAAGTAGACAGTGGTGTATGGTGAGTCATACACTATGCATAATTGGTTTTAATGGTGTATAATCAACTTGTAGACATTTTTTAAGTAATTAGTGGGTTATGCGCAACCATACACTCTATGTATGATTGGTTTTATTGGTGAATAACCAACTTGTGTTTGCGTGTTTTAAGTAATTGATGGTGTATGATCAATCATACAATGCGTCTGATTGGTTTTAATGGTGTAAAATCAACTTGTGCAGACGTTTTTTAAGTAATTAGTTGGTTATGGGCAACCATACATTGTGTATGATTGGTTTTAATGGTGTCTAACCAACGTGTGTTTGTGTGTGTTAAGTAGATAGTGGTGTATGGTGAATCATACACTGTGCATGATTGGTTTTAATAGTGTAAAATCAACTGGTATATGTTTTTTAAGTAATTAGTGGGTTATGAGCAACCATACACTCTATGTATTATGGGTTTTAAGGGTGAATAACCAACTTGCGTTTGTGTGTGTTAAGTAATTAATAGTGTATGATCAATCATACACTGTGTCTGATTGGTTTTAATGGTGTAAAATCAACTTGTGCAGACGTTTTTTAAGTAATTAGTTGGTTATGGGCGACCATATATTGTGTATGATTGGTTTTATTGGTGTCTAACCAACGTGTGTTTGTGTGTGTTAAGTAGACGGTGGTGTATGGTGAATCATACACTGTGCATGATTGGTTTTAATGGTGTAAAATCAACTTGTAGGCGTTTTTTAAGTAATTAGTGGGTTATGAGCAACCATACACTCTGTGTATGACTGGTTTTAATGGTGAATAACCAACTTGTGTTTGTGTGTGTTAAGTAATTGATGGTGTATGATCAATCATACACTGTGTCTGATTTGTGTAAAATCAACTTGTGCAGACGTTTTTTATGTAATTAGTTGGTTATGGGAAACCGTACTTTGTGCATGATTGCTTTTAATGGCGTCTAACGAACGTGTGTTTGTGTGTGTTAAGTAGACAGTGGGGTGTGATGAATCATACACTGTGCATGATTGGTTTCAATGGTGTAAAATCAACCTGTAGACGTTTTTTATGTAATTAGTGAGTTATAAGCGACCATACACTCTGTGTATGATTGGTTTTAATGGTGAATAACCAACTTGTGTTTGTGTGTGTTATGTAATTGATGGTGTATGATCCATCATACATTGTGTCTGATTGGTTTCAATGGTGTAAAATCAACTTGTGCAGATGTTTTTTAAGTAAATAGTTGGTTATGGGCAACCATACATTGTGTATGATTGGTTTTAGTGGTGTCTAACTAACGTGTGTTTGTGTGTGTTAAGTAGACAGTGGTGTATGGTAAATCATACACTGTGCATCATTGGTTTTAATGGTGTAAAATCATCTTTTAGACGTTTTTTGAGTAATTAGTGGGTTATGAGCAACCATACACTCTGTGTATGATTGGCTATAATGGTGAATAACCAACTTGCGTTTGTGTGTGTTGAGTAATTGATGGTGTATGATCAATTAAGCACTGTGTCTGATTGGTTTTAATGGTGTAAAATCAACTTATGGACGTTTTTTAAGTAATTAGTGGGTTATGAGCAACCATACACTCTGTGTATGATTGGTTTTAATTGTGAATAACCAACTTGCGTTTGTGTGTGTTAAGTAATTGATGGTGTATGATCAATCATACACTGTGTCTGATTGGTTTTAATGGTGTAAAATTAACTTGTGCAGACGTTTTTTAAGTAATTAGTTGGTTATGGGCAACCATACATTGTGTATGATTGCTTTTAAGGGTGTCTAACCAACGTGTGTTTGTGTGTGTTAAGCAGACAATGGTGTATAGTGAATCGTACACTGTGCATGATTGGTTTTAATGGGGTAAAATCAACTTTTAGAAGTTTTTTAAGTAATTAGTGGGTTATGGGCAACCATACACTTTGTGTGTGACTGGTTTTAATGGTGAATAACCAACTTGTGTTTGTGTGTGTTAAGTAATTGATGGTGTATTATCAATCATACACTGTTTCTGATTGGTTTTAATGGTGTAAATCAACTTGTGCAGATGTTTTTTAAGTAATTAGTTGGTTATGCGCAACCATACATTGTGTATGATTGCTTTTAATGGTGTCTAACCAACGTGTGTTTGTATGTGTTAAGTAGACAGAGGTGTATGATGAATCATACAGTGTGCATGATTGGTTTTAATGGTGTAAAATTAACTTGTAGACATTTTTTGAGTAATTAGTGAGTTATAAGCAACCATACACTCTGTGTATGATTAGTTTTAATGGTGAATAACCAACTTGTGTTTCTGTGTGTTAAGTAATTGATGGTGTATGATCAATCATACATTGTGTCTGATTGGTTTCAATGGTTTAAAATCAACTTGTGCATATGTTTTTTAAGTTATTAGTTGGTTATGGGCAACCATACATTGTGTATGATTGGTTTTAATGGTGTCTAACCAGCGTGTGTTTGTGTGTGTTACGTGGATAGTTGGGTATGGCGAATCATACACTGTGCATAATTGGTTGTAATGGTGTAAAATCAACTTGTTGACGTTTTTTAAGTAATTTGTGGGTTATGAGCAACCTACACTCTGTGTATGATAGGCTTTAATGGTCAATAACCAACTTGCGTTTGTGTGTGTTAAGTAATTGATGGTGTATGATCAATCATACACTGTGTCTGATAGGTTTTAATGGTGTAAAATCAACTTGTAGAGACGTTTTTTAAGTAATTAGTTGGTTATGGGCAACCATACATTGTGTATGATTGGTTTTAATGGTGTCTAACCAATGTGTTTTTGTGTGTGTTAAGTAGACAGTGTATGTTGAATCATACACTGTGCTGATTGGTTTTAATGGTGTAAAATCAACTTGTAGACATTTTTTAAGTAATTAGTGGGTTATGAGCCACCATACACTCTGTGTATGATTGGTTTTATTGGTGAATAACCAACTTGCGTTTGTGAGTGTTAAGTAATTGATGGTGTATGATCAATCATACACTGTGTCTGATTGGTTTTAATGGTCTAAAATCAACTTGTGCAGACGTTTTTTAAGTAATTAGTTGGTTATGGGCAACCGTACATTGTGTATTATTGCTTTTAATGGTGTCTGACGAATGTGTGTTTGTGTGTGTTAAGCAGACAGTGGTGTATGGTGAATCATACACTGTGCATGACTGGTTCTAAGGGTGTAAAATCAGCTTGTAGACGTTTTTTAAGTAATTAGTGGGTTATGAGCAACCATACACTCTATGTATGATTGGTTTTATTGGTGCATAACCAACTTGTGTTTGTGTGTGTTAAGTAATTAATGGTGTATGATCAATTATACACTGTGTCTGATTGGTTTTAATGGGGTAAAATCAACTTGTGCAGGCATTTTTTAAGTAATTTGGTGGTTATGGGCAACCATATATTGTGTATGATTCGCTTTAAGGGTGTCTAACCCACGTGTGTTTGTGTTTTTTAAGTAATTAGTGGGTTATGAACAATCATACACTGTGTATGATTGGTTTTAATGGTGTGTAACCAACGTGTGTTTGTGTGTGCTATGTAGACAGTGGTGTATGGTGAATCATACACTGTGCCCGATTGGTTTTAATGGTGTAAAATGAACTTGTAGACGTTTTTTAAGTAATTAGTGGGTTATGAGCAACCATACACTTATGATTGGTTTTGATGCTGAATAACCAACTTGTGTTTGCGTGTTTTAAGTAATTAATGGTGTATGATCAATCATACACTGTTTCTGATTGGTTTTAATGGTGTGAAATCAACTTGTGGAGACGTTTTTTAAGTAATTAGTTGGTTATGGGCAATGATACATTGTGTATGATTGCTTTTAATGGTGTCTAATCAACGTGTGTTTGTGTGTGTTAAGTAGACAGTGGTGTATGGTGAAACATACACTGTGCATGATTAGTTTTAATGGTGTAAATGAACTTGTAGACGTTGTTTAAGTAATTAGTGGGTTATGAGCAACTATATGCTCTGTGTATGATTGGTTTTAATGGTGAATAACCAACTTGTGTTTGTGTGTTAAGTAATTAATGGTGTATGATCAATCATACACTGTGTCTGATTGGCTTTAATGGTGTAAAATCAACTTGTAGAGATGTTTTTTAAGTAATTAGTTGGTTATGGGCAACCATACATTGTGTATGATTGCTTTTAATGGTGTCTAACCAACGTGTGTTTGTGTGTGTTAAGTAGACACGGGTGTATGGTGAATCATAGACTGTGCATGATTGGTTTTAATGGTGTAAAATCAACTTGTCGACGTTTTTTAATTAATTAGTGGGTTATGAGCAACCATACAATCTGTGTATGATTGGTTTCAACCCCCAACTATCCCCACATGGTCAGCCTCCTCCATTTAAAACAATTTCATTCATAATACACAACCTTGCTATTTCATGATTATTAAAACATATCATACACAGTGTATGATAAGTCATACAGTACTAATCGTTTCAAACACACCAATATAACTTGATTTTACACCAATATAACCCACCATACAGCAATAATTTCTTCATTATACAAGCAAAACTAGAAACAAACATGCAAAACTTGATTTTACACCCATACATCGCATCATACACCGTGTATGATAAGTCATACAACAGTAATTTCTTGAAACATACCTATATAAGTTCATTTGACACATTTGTAACTTATCATACACAGTGTATGACTCATCTTACACAGCTATTCGTTTCAAACACACCAATATAACTTGATTTTACACCAATATAACCCATCATATACCAATAATTACTTAAAAAATACTTATAAAAGCTGATTTTTCACCATTATACAAGCAAAACTAGAAACAAACATGCAAAACTTGATTTTACACCCATACAACGCATCATACACCGTGTATGATAAGTCATACAACACTAATTTCTTAAAACACACCTATATAAGTTCATTTGACACATTTGTAACTTATCATACATAGTGTATGACTCATCTTACACAGCTATTCGTTTCAAACATACCAATATAACTTGATTTTACACCAATATAACCCATCATACACCAATAATTACTTGAAAAACACTTATAAAAGCTGATTTTTCACCATTATACAAGCAAAACTAGAAACAAACATGCAAAACTTGATTTTACACCCATACAACGCATCATACACCGTGTATGATAAGTCATACAGCACTAATTTCTTGAAACACACCTATATAAGTTCATTTGACACATTTATAACTTATCATACATAGTGTATGACTCATCTTACACAGCTATTCGTTTCAAACACACCAATATAACTTGATTTTACACCAATATAACCCATCATACACCAATAATTACTTGAAAAACACTTATAAAAGCTGATTTTTCACCATTATACAAGCAAAACTAGAAACAAACATGCAAAACTTGATTTTACACCCATACAACTCATCATACATCGTGTATGATAAGTGATACAGTACTAATTTCTTGAAACACACCTATATAAGTTCATTTGACACATTTTTAACTTCTCATACACAGTGTATGACTCATCTTACACAGCTATTTGTTTCAAACACACCAATATAACCCATCATACACCAATAATTACTTGAAAAACACGTATAAAAGCTGATTTTTCACCATTATCCCAGCAAAACTAGAAACAAACATGCAAAACTGGATTTTACACCCATACAACTCATCATACACCGTGTATGATAAGTCATACAACAGTAATTTCTTGAAACACACTTATATAAGTTCATTTGACACATTTGTAGCTTATCATACACAGTGTATGACTCATCTTACATAGCTATTCGTTTCAAACACACCAATATAACTTGATTTTACACCAATATAACCCATCATACACCAATAATACTTGAAAAACACTTATAAAAGCTGATTTTTCACCATTATACAAGCAAAACTAGAAACAAACATGCAAAACTTGATTTTACACCCATACAACGCATCATACACCGTATATGATAAGTCATACAACACTAATTTCTTGAAACACACCTATATAAGTTCATTTGACACATTTGTAACTTATTATACACAGTGTATGACTCATCTTACACAGCTATTCATTTCATACACACCAATATAATATAACTTGATTTTACACCAATATAACCTATCATACACCAATAATTACTTGAAAAACACTTATAAAAGCTGATTTTTCACCATTATACAAGCAAAACTAGAAACAAACATGCAAAACTTGATTTTACACCCATACAACGCATCATACACCGTGTATGATAAGTCATACAGCACTAATTTCTTGAAACACACCTATATAAGTTCATTTGACACATTTTTAACTTATCATACACAGTGTATGACTCATCTTACACAGCTATTCGTTTCAAACACAGTATATCCTACTCAGCAAGGGTTCCACAAGGGCTCTGTGTGTCGACACACAACCCAATACACTAACCCATCATATCAAAACACTTATAACACACATTTGGGACCAACTTCAAAACACTTCATTCACAAATTTCATTACATAATTTGAAAATACATCAACACTGTCAGACCAGTCAATGCGGTATGGATACTGCAAAACTGTCATTAATAAATACATTGTAAAAAATAAAATAAATAAAGAATGTAAATAAATAAAGAATGAAAATACATCAACACGTCACACCGGTCAAGGAGGGACTTGAGAAGAAGGACCGCGGAGTTTGATGAAGTGTCTTCGGCACTAGGACGCAGAGCAATTGGATTCTTACACCTGGATCGGTTATACCCGTGTTCCTTGTACTGACTGCACCTTTGATGAACACACTCCTCACCGACAGATGGAATCCTACTCTTCCGCCTCCTCCCTGAAGAGGTTCGCACGTCAGGTGGAAGAAGATTCATGTCAGACACATCATGCGGGATACGCCAGTCACTTATGTGCCGCATCGGGTAGGTGACACCTCTGTACGGCTCGTACCATTTTTCTCTACTGTAGTACGGCGAGCATAAGTCGTACAAACCATAAGGACTGTGCCGTACGATGGCTAACGTGCTCACAAGGAAGCTGCTCAAGCTGAAACCTGCGGCAGGTATACGTCCTCTGTGACATATCTAGACAGAAATTCTTCTCCCCATTGATGATGTCGAAAGTATGATCATCAGCTCGCAAAATCTGCACGGCGCAAAAACATTAAAAAAATAAAAAATAAATTAAACAAATAACCCAAAAAACATGCACGTATCATAAATTATACGGAGCTTACTGTCATTGTTCTTGATAATTTCAATTTGTCTTGTAATTTCTTTTCGACGTCGGGGGACATTGTACTGGTGCAAGCTTCAGCCTTGGCTCTTCTGTCATGAAACCACTTCTGCAACAGTAGCCTAAAGTCGTCAACGAGGGCAGTAATTGGACAGTCACGCACCTTGACCAATACAACATTCATGGATTCCGAAATGTTTGTCGTCATTATGTTGTACCGACGACATGGGGTGTGGGAACGAGTCCACTTGTCCAGTCCCACATCTTCCAAGTAATCTTTAGCCCCAGGTACGGCGCAACATAAACTGAAAAACAAACTATGGAACTCTTGAATGTTGTATGCTTTAGCTGCTTTGTAGTAGTACTGATCCAACTGCTTCGATTTGCTCTTGAATTTGGCCTTCAAGTTGTTCAGCAAGTGGTACATGCACAGCCCGTGAAATGTGTTGGGGAAAACTTCTTCCACCGCTCGTTGGATGCTTCGGTGTCTATCAGATACAATAACATGGCCAATAAGCTCCCCAATGACTTCCTTCAATCTACTGAGGAACCAATGCCACGATGCATCATTCTCTGAATCACCGCTACCAACAGCAATCGGGAAAATTTGCTGGTTGGCATCGTGGCAAACGGCCATGAACAGAACACCCCGGTATTTTCCCTTCAGATGTGTTGCATCAATGCTCACAACAGGCCGGCAAAACTGGTACCCTTTTAGTGAAGCATCAAATGCAATAAAGAGGTACTGAAACCTACTCTCGTCATCTGTCCGTAAATAAAATGCGGTACCGGGGTTAGTCTGTTGGAGGAGTTGTAGATAAGCAGGCAAGAATGCATATGACTCTTCGGTAGTACCCAATCTAACACTGTCATATGCAAACTCTCTCGCCCTCCATGCAACACTGTAGCTGATATCGACACTGTAGCAACTGCGGATGTCATCTATGACATCCCGTGGCTTGAACACTCTTCCGGGGTTGACAAGTTTCTTGCGGACGCACTCCCCAACGACCCAACTGGTTGCCTGCCAGTGTCTAACAGTGGTGAGATTGGTAGGGTGGGTATGATTATTTTCAACTTTTGTGACCATCCAATACCCACCATCTGCTAGACATGTAGCCCGAACCCTCCATGTGCAACGCTCTTGCACACAACGAATAACCGTTAAGGATTTGTTAGACTTGAAGCTCTTGAATTCAAAATTTTCCCTCATGGCAATTACTCCTAGGTTAGTCAACAAATCCTTCTTCGATTTAAATACTTGATGCACCTCGATTACATCAACCATCCTACCCTGCCCATATACCCCGTCAATCCTGCTCCTCTCATCACCGGAGCCAGCATCATCATCATAACGAGGATCACCAGCAGCTTGGACGTCGGGTTGGACATTCGGTTGACCGCTGGGTTCCGCATTCCATTCCACTGCAGGTTCGACAATCAGAGGGTCTTCAGGGGAAATATTACGATGCTCGTAAGTGTGCCCCTCTGGAGGTGATGCATCAGGTACAGTCGGTCGCACCTGGGATAAATTGATATTGTCCAAATTGTCCCTTGCACTTTGATTGGAATTTTTCCAATCTCCACCTGTTGTTGTTGCCGCAACCGTCACAGCAGGCATGTTCAAATTGATTTCAGATGCATCTACACGGGCTGCTTCTTCCATCCCCACATCCATACATCCACCAGAAGTCTCGGGAACCTCAGGGTGCGAACGGCCACTGTTCTCGTCACCATCAGGAATTGTTTGAATGGGATTCCGTTCCCAATCGAAGCAAGGATTCCTATCACCGGATGACTCTACAGTTATGATCAAAGGATGCTTCGCCCTATCTTCTTTGGCTAGTGTCTTCCAAAGCATAACTGACCTATCATCAATGACATCGAACAAGGGCACGGCCGGAACGGCGGTGAAAAATTGAAAATGCATCTTTGAACCCGCATCCAACTGAGCACCAATCACCTCCGCCATAGTCCTTTGCAAACCAACGAAGTTAGTTTTCTCATCCACTAAAAAATAACCCAATTTTCCACCAACGTACTCCGCCCTCTCCTTAAAGTGGCCACCGTACAGAACGCATGCAACAACATCACCCATTACTGTGGACAAGAAAACAACATCATATCAAAGCAATAATGACATGAAACACACTAACATAGACCGTGTATATGTAAAGCTACAAAGCTAAAAACCTGTAACACACCAATGCAAATGATTTTACAGAATTTAAACCCATCATACCCGGTCTATGATTAACGATGCACCACTAACTATATGACTTAACACCACTAACTACAGCGTGGTATTACACACCAACACAGTGTGGTATTACACCACTTTAAGAAAGAATACATGGTGTATGATTTGCGTTACAGTCATAAACAAGTTCATCACACACCTTTCAAAGCTATCATACACGGTGTATGGTTAAGGATACGACATTCTATACAAGAAAGACACCAAAACGGGTTCATCATAGACCATTCAAAGCTATCATACACGGTGTATGGTAAACCATACCCCATTCTGTACTTGAAAGACACCAAAACAAGTTCATCATACACCTTTTGAAGCTATCATACACAGTGTTTGGTTTAATATGCCCCATTCTATACTTGAAAGACACCAAAATAGGTTCATCACAAACCTTTTAAAGCTACCATACACCTTTAAAACCAACCATACACGGTTTATGATTGATCATAAACCACTAATTACTTAAAACACACTTAAATAAGTTGATTTCACACCATTAAAACCTATCATACACGGTGTATGATTGATCATACACCCCTACTTACTTAAAACACGCCTAAACAAGTTGCAAACACACCAATAAAACCACTCATACACGGTGTATGATTGATTATACACCACTAATTACTTAAAAAAATCTACACAAGTTGGTTTTACACCGTTAAAACCAATCATACATGGTGTATGATTGATTATATACCACTAATTACTTGAAACACACCTAAACAAGTTGATTTCACACCATTAAAACATATCATACACGATGTATGATTGATCACAAAGCCCCAATTACTTGAAACACCCCTAAACAAGTTGATTTCACACCAATAAAATCAATCATACACTGTGTTTGATTGATCATATACCCCTAATTACTTCAAACACATCTAAACATGTTGATTTCACACCATTCAAACCTATCATACACGGTGTATGATTGATCATACACCACTATTTACATGAAACACACCTAAACAAGCTGATTTCACACTATTAAAACCTATTATGCACGGTGTATGACTAATCATACACCACTCTTTACTTAAAACACACTAACACACGTTTTTACACCATAAAAACAAATCATACACGGTGTATGACTAATAATACACCACTTGCTTACTTAACTCACAATAACATAAGTCGATTTACACCATTAAAACCTATCATACACTGTGTATGATTGATCATACACCACTAATTACTTGAAACACACCTAAACAAGTTGATTTCACACCATTAAAATCTATCATACACTGTATATGATTGATCATACACCCCTAATTACTTGAAACACACATAAACAAGTTGATTTCACACCATTCAAACCTATTATACACGGTATATGATTGATCATACACCACTATTTACATGAAACACACCTGAACAAGCTGATTTCACACCATTAAAACCTATCATATACGGTGTATGACTAATCATACACCACTGTTTACTTAAAACACACTAACACATGTTTTTACGCCATAAAAACAAATCATACACGGTGTATGACTAATAATACACCACTTGCTTACTTAACTCACAATAACGTAAGTTGATTTACACCATTAAAACCTATCATACACTATATATGATTGATCATACACTACTAATTACTTGAAACACACCTAAACAAGTTGATTTCACACCATTAAAACCTTTCATACACTATGTATGATTGATCATACACCCCTAATTACTTAAAACGCACCTAAACAAGTTGATTTCACACCATTAAAACCTATCATACACGGTGTATGATTGATCCTACACTACTAATTGCATGAAACACACCTGAATAAGTTAATTTCACACCCTTAAAACCAACCATACAAGGTGTATGATTAATCACACACCACTGATGACTCAAGACAAACTAAACAAGTTGATTTCACACCATTAAAACCTATCATACACGGTGTATGATTGATCCTACACCAATAATTACTTGAAACAAGCCTGAATAAGTTATTTTCACACCCCTAAAACCAACCATACACGGTGTAGGATTGATCATACACCAATGTTTACTTGATACACACCTAGATAAGTTCATTTTACATCATTAAAAGCAACCATACACGGTGTACGATTGATCATACACCAATGTTTACTTAATACACACCTTGATAAGTTCGTTTTACATCATTAAAAGCAACCATACTGGGTGTATGATTAATCATACACCACTAATGGCTTGAAACACACTAACACAAGTTGATTTCACACCATTAAAACCTATCATACACGGTGTATGATTGATCATACACCCCTAATTACTTGAAACACGCCTAAACAAGTTGATTTCATACCATTTAAACCTATCATACATGGTGTATGATTGATCATACACCATTAACGACTTGAAAAACCCCAATACAACATCAGAATACACCATTTAAACCAATCATACACGGTGTATGATTAATCATACACCACTAATGAGTTCAAACACACCAAAAGAAAGTTATAATACATCATTTAAACAAATCATAAACCATAAATGACTTGTAACACACCGACCTCATACGACAAGGATACATTAACGACAATGTCAACAAATGATCATTTTACCTTCAATATCTGATCTGACAACCGTGAAATGTGTGTAACGACTCAACCTTGAACCTACAGCAATGCCACGAAGCTTCAAACACGATCTTACTAGGGCTTCTTTTTCTTCTTCCAAGGGCCCAATGTAGCAGAACGACACACGGAGGATGAAAAAAATGGAGCTTGGAGAATTCAGATTGAGAGAAAAATAACAAAGAAGGGTGAATAAGAAGTGAGTAAAATGGGGTAAAATGGGCAGGAAGTGAGAAGGGAGGGAAAGAGTGAGAAGCAAGTTACAAGACATAAAGTAAAAAAATATACTTTTGCATTAAATGAGGAGAGAGAAAATAGAGGGGGGATGGGTTAAAGTAAACGGCTGGGTGTTAAATGAGGAGAGAGAATGGGAGAGAGAGAGGACCGGGGGGGGGGGGGGGGGAGGGGGGAGGGCATTTTTGTCCAAAAAAGGTTTATTTAAAGTTAAGGGGGTCTATTTATGGTTAAATGGGGGCTGGAGGGTCTAAAGGGGGTGATTTCCCCTCTTTTTTTCTTAATTATTTTTTATTTTCTTTTTTCATTTGTAAGAGTTACTACTAGTAACTCTTACTCCTTTTTTCTCTTTTTTCACGATTATTTTTTTCATTTTTTATTATGTTGAGCATTTATTATCTAAAAATTTTGTCATTTCAATATACATAATGAGGTATTTATGAAGAGAAATTTTATTAAATGTAAAATGATGAAATTATCTATAATCTATATCTATAAATAAAACCTAAAAAAGGGAGTAAGAGTTACTATTTATTTTCCTCTTTTTTTCTCAATTATTTTTTTCTTTGTTTTTTTTCCTTTTTCTATTGAGCATTTATCATCTAAATATGAGGTACCTAGGACTCAAGTGTTTATCTATGCAACAAATGATCAAATCTTCCCACTTTCGCAAATAATTCTAAACTTATTTGAACTCTTACAAGTCCCAAATTTGGATTTACCATTTAAAATTATCTTCCTTTCATTACGTATATCAATGAAATTATGTTATCTAGTGAAAATTTGTATAAAAGTATATCTAAATGATGATACGACCCCCCACTTAAGTTGGAGTTGAAATAAAAAAACTATTACTTTTTGATATATATGTGTTTTTGTATGGTTGGATGTCTTAAATAAAATTATTTTAAAGTTTTTTTATATTTAAGAGTGATTAAGAGTTGAATATTGATTTTGATTGAAAATATAGAACAAATATACAACTAATGAATTGAATAAGGTGAAAAATGAAAGTAATTTATAATTCAAGCCAATCCTCAATCAAAATTCTAAATCTGCTATTAATATTGAGAATCTTTTTTATTTTAATTTTTGTTTTACAATTTAAGAATTTCTTATTGTTCTTCATTTTTAGGGTTATTTATATTTTAGTATTCTAATATTCTTGAAAATAATAAAAAGAACCTTGACCTTTTTGAATTAATAAAATGACCATTGAGTTTTTGTCATAGTACTAAAAAGGCTCCAAAGTTTTTTGTCGTATTAATAAAAAGTTCACCCTCTAGCGTGATGCCATGATCAAGTCATTTTTTGTTAATAGAGCTGAAGTGACAATTTTTTTAGTAATCCTATAGTATAATGACAAAAAGTTCCTTGAGTAACCATATTTTTAAACAAATTAAGCGAAACATATAGTTTCTATATATTGCAACATCTCGAATTTTGTGCTAATAATATAAAAATAAAAGTATTGAAAGGTTGTCTAGTCAGCTTAATGTAACACTAATAAGAAAGTAGTTGTCGCATTAGCTCTGTTGATGAAAAATGATATCATCATGCTGGAAATGGGCCTTTTTATTAGTATGACAAACACTTAGGGGTCTTTTTATTAATTTAAAAAGTTTAGGGTGCTTTTAATTATTATTAAAAATATCAGGATATTAAAACGTAAATAACCTTTTTTTTTAATTAGAGATTTCTCATTTTTATTTTTATTTTACTTTCTTTTTTATTTAGAAACTTATCAAAACTTTGTCCAAACACAGAAGTAGTTGGATTTCTGCAATTACATTTTGTTTGTGCAGAGAATAATAGTAAGTTTCATTAATACTATAAAATTCTATTGAACTAGCATACAAATAGAGAATGGAATGAGAATGGAATTGACTTCATCACTGGCATCCACGTAATAACAACTGGATTTCTAAGTACTTTTTCCTACACGAGGGAAATATGTTTGGACAAAGTAATTTAAAGGGAAACGTGTTTTAGAAGAAGAATAAGAATGGAATTGACTTCATCATTGGTTTGTCTTATTATTACACGCATCATCTCCCGTGCCAATTGTCATGTCCTTTTTTTGATTACCACATCAATTCAATCACTTATATTAAATACAATATCCTCACTGTTCATATTCTACAATATGTCCCCCTTAATTGTTTTGTCCAAACATGTTATGCTTCTTATACATATAATAAACATCACGTCCTTACTGTTTATTTTTTCTAAATAAAAAGTCCTTTTAAGATATTTTTACATTAAATATTTGCACTACTCCTTTGACGCTCTCAAATTATTGTAATGCTCTTTCAGGTTATTGTAGCTCTTAGCCAGTGTCTTAAAGGATTCCATTTCATCCTTGTTAGTGTTCTTCATGCCAATTTGCTGTTGGGCCTCTTGGATTTGACTCTTCAATACTTGTATCCTCTCTGATTTCTTTTCAAGCTCCTTTTGTAGCCTCTCCAATTCCGATGGCTTTCCATCTGAAAAATAATTCATTTAAGGGGATTTTATTTGTATGTGGAACTTTGAATAAGCTAAGTCGAGCCTAGCTCATTGGGTTTAAGGTTTTTGGAATGGCAACATTTGGTTTAGCTTAGTTTGGCTAGGCTAAGCACCAACCTAGCTTGATAAGCTTTGAGCAAAACTCATCATGTTTTGGCTCATTTAAGTTCCATATAGGTTTATTTAAGCTCAAGCTCAGCTCATGATCAGCTCATTTAGACTACAACTTGACTTGATTGTGCTGGAAATGATATAAGCTAAGTAATTTGAAAACTAATATTGCAAGACATTTATAATGCTTGTCATACTTAAGAAAAAGACTTGGAGAAACTTCACTTTTTAATATGTTAGTGGAACTAAACTCCTTGAATCAAGTTAAGGGTGAGAGGTGGATGAAAACCAAATGCACGTGCACGGGGCTTGGCTCGGCCATCGGTTCTGTGGTCTCATTAAGCCTCTCTCCTTTCTAAGAGATATGATTATTGGACAATTACTGCCCTTAACTTATTGCGATATTAGAAGTAATTGCATTCATTCCCAACAACCACATCCTCCCTTATACTCTTGTCCTCCACAGGCATAAATCATCCGAGAACAAATCTAAAAGACTCTCTTCTCCTCGCCCTCTACTCCATAGTCTGTAAATCTTTTGGATAAAGTTTCTTATCCCAACAACTGATGAGTGCATTTTATGAGCTAGATCGCGCTAATCCTAGAGGATGGTCGCTGGTAATGCTGAATGTAAATAAAGATACAGAACAAGTAGTATAATTCCACAAAGGCGTGGCATCAATGTTCTATCAGATTTTTCTAACTATTCTTTTTTGTTGATCTGTTTAGACATTAGCCATTTCTAATAGATTGTGCATATTTACATTCATAATTTATATTGAAGTTCAATTATTTAGGTACATGTAAGTTTGAAAGCCTCTAAACTCGATTCATTTAGCCAAATAAGCTTGCTTATCCCTCGAATTTCCAACTATCCTAGGTTTTCAAGCTTTTTAGTGAGTCCTTACAAATTGACTCAACTTGTTTTATTGTGAAATGGTATATGCGTTCTTTTTGGCAACAAGAGAAGACGATCACTTAAACATTGTAAAATAGACAACCTTCCCACCAAAAGAGAAGACATCTTTCACACTATATACAGACCAACACCTATCTAAAAGATCAGTCTTTCAGGGCAATATAAGTTGTTATAGACATGCAGCATATCCATGCTATTTGGGATATTTAATATGCTCTCCTCATGCAAAATTGTTGACTATGCCAAACAACAACTACTACCGACTGTATATGGGGCCCTAAAACATATCAAAAACTAAGCCTAGCTATAGCACCATTTCAAAGTGTGAATACTATTATAATGAATATCCCACACACCTTGAGTGGGAAGCTCTCACATATATTTATAATGAATAAACAAGATATGAAGGGATCATACAAGATATGGAAAGATGTGCAAGATCGAGCAATATACACACAATCATACACAATTGTATCAATGATATACTAGAATATCCTAAGAATATTTCGTAACACTCCCTCTCAATCACAGTGAAAGCTGAGCAAACGTAAAGATTGTTTTGGAACTATTAGAAAAGACACTTTGGAAGGCCCTTGGTGAAGATATCAGCATATTGTACAGTGGAAGGAATATGTAGACCCTGAACCTGACCAAGAGCAACCTTTTTACACAAAACATATATCTATCTCCACATGCTTAATACATTGGTACTGAACTGGGTTTGTAGCACGATGAGTAGAACTCACATTACCAAAATAGACAACAGTGGCTTTTGATAGAAGTGAGCACAACCATAAAGTTTCGGCCACCAGATTTCCCATTCTGTGGTATTCTACCTCAGCAGTTCATCGAAAAGTAATGTTTTATCGCTTTGAAGATTATGAAAGCCAATTAGATCCCAAAAAACACAATAACCAGAGGTTGAGTGATGAGTGTCTAGACAACTAGGCCAGTCAGCATCAGATAACTGATTAACGGATTAGATGAAGTTGTAGAAATGTGGTGATCATAATGAAGACTTCCCGAGATATATCATGAAATCCTTTTAACGGCCTTAAAATGAATGTCACGTGGTTCAAGTATAAAAAAAAGACTTGTTGCACCGGAGGTGAGATATTGCAAGGCACCCACAATGCTTCGATATCAAGTAGGGTTGGCTACCAAAGGGCTTTCTGGATGAGCATACATTTTTTTCTTCAGAGTCAGTGGGTGTATCGACAGGATTAGCTTGAGACATACCACTATGATGAAGCAAGTCAGATGCAAATTTAGTTTGTGACAAAAAAAGCCTATCTTTTTTGCGAGTAATAAAGATACTGAACAAGTAGTTCAAAGGACCAAGATCAATCATACCACACTCTTATTTCAATTAGGACATAACAAATGATAAATGAGTCATAGAGGAGGCAGTAAGCACAATAACATCACCATAAAGTAGGAGAGAAACCACATGACATCCTTTGCGATAAATAAAAAGCGAGGGATCCACTTTGCTTGAGTAAAATCCCTGAAGTTAATAAGAAAGATGCGAAACATTAATAACAATCCTTTGGTGACTGTTTAAGGCCATAAAGTGCCCATTTGAGGTGAGACACATATCAGGATGAGCAATACTGATAAACCCTTTTGGTTCCTGCATGTAGACTACCTCCGATAGATGGCCATTCAAAAAGGGATCCTTCACATTGATTGGTAAATGGGCCAGTTTTCGGAATAGGTGAGAGAAAGAAAGATACAAACAACAACGGGCTTGACAATGAGACTGAAGGCATCATCATAATCAATACCTATGTGCTGAGTATAACACCTGAGCAATAAGTCACGCCTTAAAGTGCTCAACCGAATGAGTGTGTTTTTACACGGTAAACCCATTTTGAGCCAACAAAATTTGCATCGGCAGGACGAGGGACAAGTTCCCAAGTGTCATTACGTAAGAGTGCATCAAACTCCTCACGCATAGCAGTACACCACCTACAATCCTTTGAAGCAACATTATAAGTATGAGTTTCTTCAAGAATAGAAAAGATGGTAGAGGCGGTGAGGGAAGGTAATTTTTTTTTTTTTTTTTTTTTTTTTTAGATTCCCGCTTTGCTCAAGTAGTCATATGATGAGTGTTTCTAACATGTGGTATATTTTTTTTGGGGGGGGGGGGGGGGGGGGGGGAGGTTGTTCGGTTTGTGTAGTTTGGGTTGTGTAGTTTGGGGACCATGGGTGGGATTTGGGTTATGCCATGAACGAGAAGGTGAGGGTGGCATTGTTGCTTTCTTAGCAACAAAGGGTCATGTAGGGGGATTGGGATGTAATTGAATTGAAAAGTCCCACATGTGATGGGATATAGAAAGGTGAAAGCATCATATGATTGAGGTGAGGATCGATTGGGTAAAATTGAATAGAGGAAGTAACCTTCATCAAACACAACATGGCATGATATAATTATTTTATCAGTGG
Organism: Simmondsia chinensis; assembly: GCA_018398585.1. Lineage (NCBI taxonomy): Eukaryota > Viridiplantae > Streptophyta > Magnoliopsida > Caryophyllales > Simmondsiaceae > Simmondsia > Simmondsia chinensis. The sequence goes on from JAGTTD010000014.1 coordinate 12,221,784, forward strand.
ACAAATCAAGATAATGGTAACCCTTGTGATGGTAGGTAGCCTAAGAAGATGCACAAAATGAATCGAGGGGCTTGTTTGTCAGGAGCAACATGTGAAAGATTTAGGTCACAGACTCATCCAAAAACCCGAACATGATCATATTGAGGCTTCTTATGAAAGAGGGCTTCATAGGTGGTTTGTTGTTGAAATAATGGGGTAGGTGAAATGTCAAGTAAATAAATAGCAGCGTATAGGGTCTCAACAATAAACAAGCAGGTAGGGATGCATGAAATAATATAGTGCAAATCAGGTTAAAAAGCATGCGATGCATAATCTCAGCTTTGACATTTTGCTGAGACATACCAATGCAAGAGAAGTGATTCACAATTCCATTTTCTGCTAAATACTAAAAAAGAATCGTGTTTTCATACACCTATCCACAGTCATACTAAAAGGATTTTATGTCTAAGGAAATTGATTTGATATGCATGCTCGGGAATGCTTGAAATATTTTAAAATCTTCGATTTATGATTTAAAGGGAACACCCGACAATAACAAGTATAATCATCCAAAATCAACAAATAGAAATGATATGCACTAACACTTATCACATGAATGTCCATAAATCAAAATGAATGAATTGAAACATTTTGAAGTACAAGACACTGAGCTTGAAAACAGAAGATGAATATGCTTGCCTGACTAACAAGCATGAAAAAAACGAGAACATAATTTTTTTCTTTGATAATGTAAAGAATGACATTAAATTCAACTAAATAAGACTGTCTGACCCAAATGACCAAGACGTTCACTACAAAAAAAGTGACCAACAGTAACAAACTAGAAAAATTTCTATTACAATTGAGTTAGCAGTAGCAACAAAAATTTTCTTTTGTTGCAAATACAAAATCTCATACAAAACTGACCCCTTTTGTAACAGAAAATTAGTCTGTTAGCATTCTATATAGCATTACCAACAGTACACTAGTGTTTGTTAGTAATGGCATTTTATTAGAAAATTTTTTATATTTCATGAGGTAAGAAACGAATTTTCACTTTCCTCCAATATTACGTTCTAAAAAAATTAAAAAAATTTGTCAAAGACACATAGATAATTTAATTATATTAACTTTTTTGTCCTCTAAATACATTACATAAACTTAATATTTGCAAAAATTTAAAATTTTTTGTCAATCCATAAAATTTTGGGTAAAAAATTCCCTCCAAAATTCCCTCCAAATCTCAAAATTGGGTATTGAAAATTTCATTAATATTTTTATAACCCTAACTCACCCCCTCACTCACCCCCTCTCCGTTCACCTGCTCTCTCTCTCCCTTTCGCAGCTCTCTCTCTCTCTCTCCCCGTTCGCAGCTCTCTCGCTCGCTTCAATCTGTCTCTCGCTCCTGTACGCTCTCTGTCTCTTGCTTGTCTCTACTCTCTCTCTGTCGCTCGTCCCTTCACTTGGCTCTTCACTTCTTTAATTCAATTTCAGTTGTGATATAGTTTAATTTGCAGTTCGCTGTCTGATTATGCTAGGTTTACATTGTTTGAAAGTATTATAAATCTCATGTTTAGGTCTTCACTCTTTTGTTTCATCATTCTTTTGTTACAGTAACAAAATAGGGTTAGCTTGTAATAAAATAGGGTTAATGTAAGATTTTTGTTAATTTGTTGGAGATTGAGTAGTTTAATGTAAGATTACTATCAATTTGTTGAGGATTGAATAGTTTAATATATGATTATCCAATGTGTTAGTGTTTGGTGTAGTGTTAGTTTTGATGTATGTTATAATGATTAGTTTGTTCAATTTTTTCTTGATTTTGAGAAAATATGAACTAAGCATATGGTGTTTTAAGATATTTCTTCTCTTAAAAATATAGATTTCAATGAGTTCTATTATATTAGATTATAATGTTTGATGCTTCATGATGATGAGTTCTGTTTTTGTCACATTTTTTAGCTTTTAATTTGTTTCGGTGCTTGTGTAGTGAATTTGAGTTGTTGATTCGGATTATAGTTCGTAAAATACAAATTACATGGAATGTGAGTCTAGTAACAAATCTTACATTGTTCCTATGGTCAATAAGAGATTAATATATGTAATTAATGTACTTTTACTAATATTCTGTCATATTCTAATGATATTTATACATTCTAAGTGTAGGATTTGTCCGTATGGATGTGTTTAAAAACAAAGCTTGGGTGACAAGCTCACGAGTTTCACCTGAATTTCGCGAGGGTGTGGAAGCATTTGTCACTGATGCACTTGCCATTGTGGGTGTGGATGAGTCGATACCTTGCCCATGTAAGACTTGTGCAAATCGATATGAGTTGGACATAAATAGAGTAAAACTTCACCTTACACTTAAAGGCATGGATTATAATTATGCACGTAGCAAGTGGTATCTCCATGGGGAGCTGGAGTATCCCAAGCTAAATGATTTTGCTAGTGAGATGGATACTTCTGATGAATCGTCAGATGATGGCATGCATGAAATGTTAGAAGATGCTTATGGATTGCATAGTCCTAATTTGAGTGAATCATTGGAACCACATAAAAAGGGATGCAATGTTGAGGCTGAAAATTTATATAAACTCATAGATGATGCAGATACACCCTTGTATCCTGGATGTGATGAATTTACAAAGCTCTCCTTTATTGTTGAATTATATCATCTTAAATGCTTGCATGGAGTGACTAATGCTGGATTTGATGCTTTTCTAAAGATTTTTAAAAGAGCCCTTCCAAAAGGTGAGACATTGCCGAACTCTTTTTATAAAACAAAAAGCATAATTCGAAAGTTGGGTCTAGGCTACAAAAAGATTGATGCTTGCCCCAACGACTGTGTGCTATTTTGGAAGGAGTTGAAAGACTACGACACATGTCCAGTTTGTGGTTCATTAAGATGGAAAACTACAAATGGTGGGGTTGTGGTATCACTAGTTAACGGTGCTAAAGTTCCTAGCAAAGTGCTTCGCCATTTTCTGTTGATACCAAGATTGAAGAGGATGTTTATGTCATCCAAAACAGCTGGATACATGATATGGCATGCAGATGCGCACACAGAAGATGGTAAGCTTAGGCATCCAGCAGACACTGCGTCTTGGAAACATTTGGATGAACGTTACCCTAATTTCTCTTCAGACCCACGCAATGTTAGGCTTGGTCTATCAAGTGATGGGTTCAATCCCTTTGGGATAATGGGTACACAATATAGTATATGGCCGGTTGTTCTGATGATGTATAACTTACCCCCATGGATGTGTATGAAGCAAGAGTACTTCATGGTTTCTTTGCTCATACCTGGGCCCAAGGCACCAGGCAATAATATTGATGTTTACTTACAACCTTTGATCCAGGAATTAAGTGAGTTGTGGGAGATTGGCGTGGAGACATATGATGCCTTGAAGAATGAGACTTTCTCATTACAAGCTGCATTATTGTGGACAATCAATGACTTTCCTGCTTATGGTAATTTGTCTGGATATAGGGTTAAAGGAAAATTTGCATGTCCCCATTGTAACATAGATACATGTTCTCATTACTTGAAAAGGAGTAGGAAATTATGTTATCAGGAACATCGACGCTTTCTTACCGATGATCACAAATATCGGCGCAAAAGGAAATCATTTAATGGAACCAGTGATAGGAGGCATGCTCCGAATTTAAGATCAGGGTCAGAGTTGTTGGAGCAGATGGTAGGGTTAAATGTGACTCTAGGCAAGGGTCTTGTATCTCAACAAAAGAACAAGGGAAGGGCAAATGAAGATGGACCATGGAAGAAGAAGAGCATATTCTTCCAGCTCCCATATTGGGAACATCTTCTAATACGGCATAATTTGGATGTTATGCATATTGAGAAAAATATCTTTGAAAGTTTGATCGGGACTCTTTTTGATATTGAAGGAAAAACAAAAGATACATTGCAATCACGCCTTGACCTTCAGGATATGAATATTCGGAAGCATCTTCACCCAAAAGCAGAAAGAGAAAGGATAGTTTTACCTCCATCATGCTTTACATTAAGCGGTGAAGAGAAGAAGGAACTTATGAATGTGTTGGCTAGGATTAAGGTCCCTGACGGATATGCATCCAACATTGCATGATGTGTGCACATGAAGGAACGTAAGATATATGGATTGAAAAGCCATGATCATCATATTTTGATGCAACAATTGTTGCCATTAGCAGTTCGAAAAATGAAAAATAAGGAGGTGAGTCGGATAGTAATTGAGCTATGCAATTGTTTAAGAGAGTTATGCTCAAAAGTGGCGACGCAACATGAGTTTGAGTACTTAGAAGAAAGCATGAAGATAGTTCTTTGCGATCTTGAACAAATATTACCCCCTTCCTTCTTTGATATAGTGGTGCACCTATCCATTCATTTGGCATATGAGGCAAAGGTTGCTGGCATGGTACATTTTCGCCGGATGTATCCAATAGAGAGGTATGTCTGTTCGATTTTGTAGCGTTTAAAATAATCAACGCTTACTTTTCTAATAATGTATTGTTAATTACTTAGTATATGTTGTTATGGTTCCTACATAGGCTTAAAGATTATGTGGGTAATAGAAGTCGGCCCGAAGGATCTATTGCCGAAGGATACCTTGCAGAAGAGTGTTTAAGTTTTTGCTCAAGGTACTTACAAAGTGTTGAGACAAGAGAGACTCGTTCTAAGAGAAATAAAGACTTAGATGATGGTGAAGTGCGCAAAGGATTATCAATATTCTCCCTCAAAAGTCGTTACACATCAAAGAAGAATGTAGTTGCTTCCGACGAATTGAGAGAAGAAGCACATAGGTTTGTTTTGTTCAATTGTGATGAAATCCACATCTACATCGAGTAAGTCATTTCCATGACTCATAATATTTGAATCCTCTTATCATATTAATTAAATCATCCGTTTTGATTATGTTATGTTGGTTTTTTTACAGAGAGCATAAACAACTACTTTCAATTGAAAATCCGCAGACGAGTCAATTAGATATCGAAGAAATTCATAAAAAAGACTTTTGTACTTGGTTTGAATCTAATGTAAGTTCTAAGACGGTATAATATTGGGCACCAAAATTATCAAGTGACTCCAACGTTTTAAATACATGTATTAGTCTAATTTATATTTAATTTTTTAGGTAAAGCTTCATCTGCCTGCGGAGACTGTTGTAGTAGAAGACCTACAGTGGTTGAGTGAATGGCCTGGCATGCAGATAAAGACAATGACACGAATCACTTGCAATGGTTTTAGATTTCGTGTCAAAAGTGTAGACACCAAAGCCGTAACTCAAAATTCCGGTGGTGTTGTCACTGCTAGTACACATACAAGTGGTTTGGTGGCATGTTATGGTGTGCTAACAGAAATATTGGAATTAAACTGTCATCAAGGAAGAAAGGTCATTCTTTTTAGATGTGATTGGGTTGATCCTAATAAGGGTCTCAAGAAAGATCGATTTGGATTTACTCTTGTCAACCTAAAAGCATTGTGGAAAACAGATGAAACTTTTGTGCTAGCTTCCCATTCATTGCAAGTGTTCTACACTCTTGATGATGAGAGAAAAGAATGGCATGTTGTCACTAAGACAAAACCAAGAGACTTATTTGACATGGGAGAGGAAAACATACCTGAAATAGATTGTATTCCGTCTACAGCAATGATGGATATTAATGTTGATGATATTGACATTGTTAGAGAAGATATTGAAGGGGCAATGGTTGACATACCTATAAATGACGCTAATTTACTTGACGAAAATAATGAGGAGTACTTCTACTATAGTGATAGTGAAGAAGATGATACCCTATATGATTATGATTGACACTAAAGTTTGAGGAGATATGTTATCAATATCTTTATATGCTTATGACAAACTTTTTGTATTTGAATGATTAAATGATTTCAATGTTTTCCGTTTTCTTCATTCTCTAATTTCCTTATTGTTTGTTTAAATGCTGTGATATTTGGTTTACTTGTGTCATTGAGCTTTGGAATGGTGAATTCTATCGTTGTATGTATACTATTATGTTGCATCATTTTCTAACTCTAAATTGTGAAGGACGCCATGGCACCCACTGAGAGTAACAAGGGTAATAGAAAGATGGTAACGGCATCTGATTTAAAGGTATGACTCATATCTTAAAATTATTTTTCTATTTTGTTGTTGTAACATTATTTTTTGAAACTGAGATGATATCTTTATGTAGCGTCTTATGGAGTCTAAAAAGAACAAACTTCAACAATCTTCTCTACAAATGAGGTGTAGTCCTAGGTTGGTTTCTTCCACTTTACCTAGGAATGAAAGAGATGTTGAGCCTCCTATTAAGAATCTACCACAACATGGGAATGCTGTAGAGACGACCCAGAATATACCAAAAAACCTGCTACCACAACATCCAAGCGGATCGGAACCTGTTACCCAAGCTCAACGTGCCCTTTTTCAAACTTCTACTCTTAGAAGAAGCCCTAGGAAATTTCAACAAGTGCAAGAAGATATTAGGCGAGATTCAGAAGTCCAAGTGACTCCAAATGGTGAGCTTATCCATTCTATTTGTTGGCTGTATTCATCTTGGTCAATTTATAATTTAATCATGCTTTCTAACTATATTATAATATTTTTTATCTTTAAGCTTTTGAATGCGGTGATACCGTTTGTCCTCAAGGAGAGGGACATGTTGGGAGTTCCCATGGAACAGGTTAAACAATCTTATTTGTGTAGTTTCTTGTTTAATATACATATTATTATACAATTCAATTATGTTCTCTACTTATTAGCCTTTTTCTCATTTGAAAAGGATTTTGACTTTTATGATGATTTTATCATTTATATAGGTTCTTAAAGTCATGTTCGCACTTCATCCCGAGAGGAAACACAAGCGACTGATGATGGTCAAGATACAGGTTATGTTACACAATTGTATGGGAAATGAGTAATTAATATACACAACTATAGTATATGTATAAAGTCTCCGACATGTTAACGATTTTATCATTTATGCTTTTTAAGCTTGATGGGTTAATGATCTTCTACTTGGGTTTAAAATTATACTAAAAAAACTACATTGAATTTGTAGGATCACAAACAAGTGAAAAGAGGAGGGGAAGAAAAAAAGTCCACACCCCTAAGGAGCCCATTTTTGTTGATGTTAACGACCATGGCCAGCCCTGCTCAGATACACAAAGGAAAATGTCCTCTTTAATAGGATTTTACGCACGGGATCCTAGAACATTGCCGATCGATGTTAAGGAATGGAAGAGTATGCCGGAATGGAGGATTACCCATGTATGGGATGTAGTGAAGGTAATGCATTTTCTATTTATCATGTAAATTTGAAGGACTTAGCAACATCGGTTTGAATATTATAATAAATGTGGAACGAAAAGATATGCCAATAAAGTGTACATGTTGATTGTTACTTGTTTGTATATAGGAATCATACTACTTCCCAGAAGGGAAAGAGCAATATGAATGAGTTAAATCAAAGCTAGATCAATCATGGAGAAGTAACAAATGTCATTGGAGAAACAAACTTGTTGAAGGAAAGACGAAAGACCAAGCTATAAAGAATAGGCCTACTCTTACACCTATTTGACAATGGAAGAATTTTGTCGAATTTTGCTTTTTTGAAGAAGGACGGGTATATTAATATGTTTCCATAAGTATAGTATCGCAGTATATTTTGTTATATATTATTCACTTGTCATGTTTTTGGGTTTAAAAACCCCGCGAGAGAGGCATCGAAAACCAAAAAAGATCAAAACTGAGGCATTATTGTGGCACAAAGACTCTTGCTAGACGACGCAATGAGAAGTTTGGTTTAGTCTTTTAGTTTGCTTTGAATCATGGGGTTTTTTTTTGAGGAATTTTTATTGAAAAGTGTATATTCCATATGTGTATAGATGATAACTGATGGGAAAGAACCAGATGAGCTCACAATGTTTCAACAAACCCATATGCTGAAGTCTTCATCCAAACATAATGCAGGAACTGTCGCTGCTATGGTATGGTTTATCTATAGTTATTTTGTATTTCAATTTTTTTCCATGTCACTTCTAAAAATTATGGTTATCATTTCTTAATATGATATTAGGCAGAGATTGATAGAAGATTGGAAAAGCTGCCACAGGATCTTGATGAGACAGCAAGAATAGAGGAACGAAAAAAAATATTTGTAGCAGTTGCGGGAGAGGACAAGAATGGATACGCGAAAACCTATGGGTTAGGCGTAAAAGTCCCTCGATCTGGCGTGAAACACTCTCTCCTAGCTCAAGAGCAGGAGAAAAACAGGAAGTTGGAGGCCGAGCTTAAAGACGTAACATAAAGCTTGAAATCTGTATCTGAGAGGGTAGATTTTTTAATGGCAAATATGACGAAAAGGGGAAGAAAAGTTAGTTTGCTTTTGCATTGCTTTAAAATTCCACATAATACAAAATTGTGATTATCAGGGCAATGATATGACTTACAAACAATGAGAGTTCTTGTGATTAGGAAGTAGAGGGATTAGAAAACTTATGAGTTTTTGTGAAAATCACTGTGTGATGATTTTATATATTTGTCTCTATATTGATGTGTCATATATTTCCCATAGCTATGTTTGAAGCAAGATGAATATATTGCTACATGTTGCTTGAAGTGATGATAAACATGTTTTTATGGAATGATTGCTGCTGTGAATTGCTGTCCATATTGCTTTTATGCATATTATGGCTATTAGCTATTGTAAGTTGCTGTCAATAATAATTTTACTTCAGGTTTTGGACTGTATGTTGCTGAAATTATTGCAATTTGCTGTGTTTTGTTGAATTCCAACTTGTGGTTAGGAAAAAAAATGATATGTTTGATTCATATGTGGACTTGTTATTGTCTTTGGAGGCTATTATGTCCTTAGGATCACTGTTTCATGCCTTCTTTTTTATTTTTTGGAAAAGGGTAAGGTATATGTCTAATATGAGAAACTTTATTGACCATAGGCTTGGTATTTAGCTTGTGTCTAGGTACCTTATTTGGGTTGTGGTCGTAAGTTGTATGCTCATGATGCGTTGTTATGGATGTTGTTTATGGTAGAGTCTTTTGATGCAATGTATGAGTTGATTTGGCCACTATGAATGCTAAATGAATTGCATGTTTAGCTTGAATTTCATGTTTATATTTGTTTTACAGGAAGCTAGTTCGTCTTGTGACAATGAAGTTTATTATGAGTAACAAGACGGGAATGGTGGCTTTGAAGATGAGGATATATGATGCAGTGGAAGATGAACCATATGAATGATTGTTCATCGTACATTTGCCAAGATGCATTTTGGCTAAACTTGTAAATGATGGGAAGAATTATTTTGACTATTTTGTGTGTGTGTATTTTTTTTAATTTATGGATGACTGTCCCTGGATGTAATGCATGACAAAGTTGTTGGCATGATGATGATGTGTAAAGTTCTTATCGACTTATAATCATTGTCACGTTCAATTATGTGTTTTATTTGGTTGAAAATATGAAATTTAGCTAGTTAGGACATGCAAGTATATATTTGTAATAAAAGCAATGGCAACATAATGGAATATCGCTATAAGTAAAAGGAACAAAAGTATGATGTTACTATTAATAGCAATAGTGACAGAACCATGAGGGCGTTGCTAAAAATAATAACAAAAGAGCCCAATTGCAACAGAAAGCGCTTTGTTGCTATAGGTAATAGCAACAAATTCTTATGTTGTTACAAAAGGCAATAGAAACAAAACTAGCAACAAACAGGTGTTTGTTGCTATTGGGGCACAGTTGCAACAACACTCATTTTCTGTTACTATAACCTTTAGTGACAACTGCAATAGAAACAGCGTAGCAACAGACAAAATTCTGTTGCTAAAAGTTATAGTAACAAAAGAACAGCCAATAGCAACAGAAATGATCCTGTTACTATTGGTCACTTTTTTTGTAGTGGTTGGTGCCACACATTTAATGGAACACGGGAGGCCATAAGAGAGATGGGGAAGTGCGCGGAGGAGGACAACGCTGGAAAGGTGTATAAGGGACCCGAACTATTCCATCTGAGTGTTCTAATCTTCATTGATAAGTCCTTGACTGAGAAACTATAGGGGTGAAATTCAGTACTACCATTATTAATAGACATAAATTGACACATAAAGATAAGATTTTTTGTAACATCAGGAGTAATTGAAGCATTACATCATAAAAAAGAATGCGGAGACTTTAGAATTGACAGGGATCCAACATGAGATATAAAAATAAGAGAACCATTATCTACTTGAATTAAATCAGAACCATAATAAGGACGAATGAAGATAAAATACTCGGTGAGTTAGTCATGGTGGAAGAGGCACCAGTGTTTAAGAACCAACCATCTGAAGGATATGACTCAAGATTAAAGGTTGTATAAGCTCGAGTAGAAGGAGCAAGTCTCGAAGCAAAAGGACAATCTCGAGCATAATCACCATATTTATGGCAAGAATGACATTGGACATTAGGATAAGCATTAGTCGACATTATAGAAAAGTTAGGTCCCAAAATTGGGCAAGGGGCAAGAACACTAGGACCCCAGACAAAAGAGGGATTAGGCCACCCTCCATATGAACAGCCACCATGGCCTCCTTCTAAACCACAGCCGCCGCGGCTGTCGCCGCCCGTTGCTGTTCCAAGTAGGACCATTCTAGCTGTTCCATCCTTGACCATCCAACCTGGACCACAATTTCATCCCTAATTACTACCATGACGGCCGCCGAAGCCTTTGCGGCCATAACCTCCCCTTTGTCCGCTTGACTATTTGGCAGCATAAGAGGCCGAGGGGCACGATTTAGTGGTATGACAACCACGGCCTTAACTTTGGCTCTAACAATTTTACTTTCTTCGAAAAACGAGATGTACGAACATGTGCAAGGGTGGGAAAAGGGGGCTCATATGTGTCAATATTATAGCAATAGTACCATATTCGTCATATAAACGATGAATTGTTTGAACAATGAGATCAATTTCAGTTATCGTGTAATTGATTTCATTTACGCGGTTGACTAGGGATTTCAATTGCTCAAAATATGAGGAGATGGCGAGATCACAATTTGCCATAGCATGGAAGTTTGAGTTTGAGCTTGACAAAGAGCTTTAATTTCCTTCGAAATATAGTAAGCGGTCAATTCCTTACTCGGCTTCGTTACCATGTGAACGGTTTCATGAGAGCAACAAGAATACATCCATGTGACATTGAGAAAATCGGTTTGACACAATTGGTCATAGCCATCCTCTCCCTGGTTTGGGCATGGTGAGTGTTTGGTAATATGACCAATAACATTGTAGCCTTTTAAGGTGTTGATGAAAAGTTCACTCCAAAGCTGAAAGTGTTTATAATTCAATATCTTGGTGATAGAAGCTTTAATGTTATGAGAGGCGAGAACATTAGGGAAAGGAATTTTGATCGGTTGAGAAGGAGGAGACTCAATTTGAGAAGGGGAGGAAGCTTTTATTGGGAACGTATTTCAAAAATTTTTCCTAGATCTATTTGAGCGGATGCAGCGGAATACCAAATTAAATTTCTTAATTTGAATCTAAAGTCTTGATCTAATTAAACTATTTAATTAGATCTAGATCTTACTCTAATAGGTTCATAATATGAGAAACAAAACATCCAATAAAATAAGTATAAACATAGTATGTAGAACAAACGAAATAAAGGAAAAAATAAATTAAACATCAAATACTTAATTTAGAAATACCTGAAGTGCGAATCTCAACTCCGACTTAAAGATCTAAAATTAAAAGAAGAATTCTCAACATCGCAAGGTTTTTTTTCCGCAATGACCTCTTTTAGCACAGGAGCGTGGGCTCCGCAAAATATTTAACTTAGAAAAAGTTTCGGAACAAAATTTTTCCTTCAATCTTTTCGAAAAATAATTTTTAAAAAACATTATGCTAAATAATAATTTAAAAAATCTCTAACATAATTTTAGGTTTTTTATCGTGGGAGAAAACCAAGTTCTAATTAAAACCCTAATTTTTATCCCATGATAAAACACTAGTATATACAACAAAAAATACCCAAGCTAAGGATCCCTGTTAAAATCGCATTGCTTTGTAGACACACGAGTGAGAATAACATTGTTGGGCTGCACGGGTATACATACATACATACATACATACATACATACATATATATATATACATATATATATATATGTATATGTATATAGGTATATAGTTTTAAACACGATATAATTTATCGTATTATATGTTCATCTCATTAATATTTGTTTAGCATAAAAAAATTATTTTTCTTATAAATGAATAATTAATCCCATGAACTCTTTTTTTTTTTTTTATATTTTCAAACAATTCTTAAGTTGAGGCTTGAGAAAAGACCTCAAGGACAATCTAACTCTAGCTCCAAATGGGTCAAATTTGATTATCATCACATGAACAATTGATTACCATTTATTAAAACTTAATTCCATTAAATAAGTATTACTACACTCTAGAATTAAATATATTCACTTAAGAATTTTCCAAATAACTTTACTACGATGATTAACCCCTCCATTAGATATCCGTAAGCAAAAGTAACTTTAACTACAATCGTTACTTTTCTCACATTTTTGCCATAGTTCCTGGCTCGCCCTTCTCGAAAAATTCAATAATACAAAAATAATTTCCATACTAATTCCAAATGTAAAACACATAAAATACTTTGGCCAATGATTCTCGAATATGTTTGTATGCTTATGAATCAACTAAGGGGGCATCTTTATCTCGTAAGAGACTATAGATTCCATATAAAACAACTGTTCCTACTACACTTCATGCCGTTACCCAATGTACATAAGATTCAAGTCAATGCACTTTTACTAATCATGTTAGCAAATCAAAGCAACGAAAAATCCATGGATGTGTTCAAATTGTTTCCTTGATTTAGAGTTATCATCTTACAAATTTAATTATTTCTCATAACAGTTAAAAAATAAATAATTCAGGTGGTCCTGCTCAGTGCTATAATCATATAGACAACACCAACATAATATTTTGGGATCGCTATTCACATGACCTAGATAAGCCATCTAAATTATCGATCGAGGATAAATTGAGGGAGCACCGCCTCAGATGGTTTGGACATGTCAGCAGAAGACCGACCTCAGCCCCAGTCAGGAGGTGTGAACAGCTCAACACAGCGATAAATAGAAGAGGGAGGGGCAGACCAAAGAAGAGTTGGCTGGAGACGATTCGTCAAGACCTAACCCACCTAAACCTAAGAGAGGAAATGACCTCAGATAGGACACGTTGGAGGGCTAGCATTAGGGTAGCGGAGATGGCAAGAGTAAAGTAGTGCGGGGAGTGTGTTATAAATCATTAGAATTTAATTGTAATTTCTGTTTGAATTGTCGGTCAAGGTCTTAGTGTAGAGTTGTTTACTTTTAAATGGTGGTTGAATCGGTTTTAGGTGCCAAGAGGTTAGTTGGTCAAGGCTCGGGTCAAACCGGCTGGGCTGCTGCAGAATTGGCAGGAAAGTCGGTTTTTGGAGGTTTTGTTGGTTAGTCTTGATGCATTGTATTCTTAGGTCTATAAATAAGATCTTAAGCTTGTAATCTCAGGATGCAATCAAAATACAAACTGATTTTCTTGTGGAATTAACTCTCTTTTCTCCTTTTCTCATCCCCTTTCACTTCTCTTTTCACCTTAACTCTTTCTTCTACTAGGTTAGACTTTCAATTCCTAATTGGAAGCTAATAGAGTGGCCGGTTGTCTAAGATTCTTAGGCAAGCATAACCTCTAGTGTAGCACTTTTAGGCTAGCTTAATCCCTAATCATGCGCATTCTCCTTCTCCTTCTTCTTCTTCCTCTTCCTCTCCTTCTCCTTTTTCTCTCCTTCTTCTACTTTTGCCTCTATATACATGTTATTGATTGGTGGTTTATCTGCAGGCACTCAGCTACTTCAGGTTGGGGGTCCCCGGAAACGGTCTCCTTTCCTGCCGGAAGGGGTAAGGCTGCGTACATCAACCCCCCCAGACCCTGTGTTCTGCGGGAGCCACAAGGCACTGGGACTGTTGTTGTTGTAGTTTTACCAGACAAGTTGTTCAAACTTATCACCGTTTACGAACTTATATTTTGACAAGATATCACTTATTTGATTTAAGTCTACTTGTGGCTCAATTTCATTGACAACTTGAACCAAACCCAACATATTATCTTGAACTACGTCCATCTTATGGAACGTTTTAGAGAACAATTACACACGTGTTTGACTTATAAAATATAATTAGACAATAAATAAATAAAATTATTTAATTTTAAAACTAACTATTTGGGTTTTTGCAGGACACCAATTCCAATAGCTTTGACCATTGTGGAAAGAGGGGAATTAGGGTTTCGAGAGGAAGGGGAAAGAGGAGAGGGGCACCAGTAAGTGAGGAACAATTTTTATTTATTTATTTATTTATTTTTGGTTATGACTCTGATACCGTGTAAATAATATTATAATGAATATCCCACACATCTTGAGTAGGGAGCTCTGTCATATATTTATAATTGATATACAAGATATGAAGGGATCATATAAGATATGGAAAGATATACAAGTTTTGGCAATATACACACAATCATACACAATCTTATCAATGCTATACTAGAATATCCTAAGAAAATTTCCAGACACAAAGCATATTAGGGTTACTTCATATAAAAATTTAAAAAAAACCAACTCACCATGAGTTACAACTATATATATTAGCACATGCCACTATATCCATAGGGTGTTGAATAAGTAAGTTGATACCTATTTGGCTGAAATGACTTCCGCCTTCCATGACTCCTCAATCCGTCATGAATGTTTCCTACAACAACATTATAATTCAGTTGATGTTTACATCAATATATGGTAAGTAATTAATAGACAGACAATTTTGAAAAATTTATCCATCATAATCCGAGGACTATGAAAAATAGTGTTTCATATCACAAGGAGAAACAAAAATTAAACTACCTAGTGCTTTGAGTCCAACATTTTCTTAGGGCCTATTTGGTATTGTTTTCTACTTGTAGTTTTTAGTTGTGTAGAAATTAAAAATCATACTTTGAAAATGATTTTATGTGATTTTTAGTATCTTATTTTTTTATTTTTTTTTAATTTGAGTGAAAATGAAAAAAAATAAAACAAAATCATATGAAACCATTTCAAATATGTTGGCTTTTAGTTTCTTAAAAATTAAAAAATTGAAAAAGAAAAAAAATAATACCACAAAAGGGAATAATATTTAGGAAAAATACTAAGAAAATGCATAATGTTTATTATCTACACAAAAGGACAACATATTTTGGAAAAAGGACCAAAAATATGTTGCAACAAAATTTTTGATCTTCACGTCATTATTTGAGTCACCTCTAATATGGATGGTCTTCTCAGTCATTTTTCTAAATATGTTGCAATTCTTGGTTCTTTTTCAAGGCTTATTCCTCTCCTTGATTATATATAGTGCATGTTATTGCCTACTCCCTACTCAATCCATTTTTCATGATATTAAATCCCTTGAAATAGTTGGGTAAATTATACTTTAATACCGCTGCAGTTTGGTGAATTAACTATTTAGCCTACAAACTCCGTGTATAAGCTTCTAAAGTCTTTGTATGGTCTCAAACAAGTCTCTAAACAATAGCAACAAAAAATTATTTGCACTTTGGTCATACATGGTTTGTTTTGGGAACAATGGTGGTGCTTGTGTGTGCTCTAAACAATGGCAACAAAAATCATCTCTTTGTATGTTGATGACATACTTATTTCTGGCATGGGTGTGAATGTTGTAAGTGCTACAAAGATTTTCTTGAGTTTATTTTCTGATATAAAAGACCTAGGCGAGGTCGATGTGATAATTGGTGAGGGTTCGTTAATCCCATCATGTGGCAAAAATTATGAGAAAGGATGGTCACTTTGATGACACTCTTGCTATGACTCCATATGATTCTAGTGTTCACTTGAAAAGAAATACATGGGAAATGTATCGCAAGCTTAATGTGCTTAGATAACTGATAATGTAACATTTTTGTTGAATCACACGAGTCTGAATATTACATATGTCACCATTAGACTTAGTCCTTATACTGATAATTCGAGTAATGAGTACTGGGGTGCTTTGGTTAGGCTATTGAGCTACCCTTGAGATATTGCAGATTGGATTAACATATAAAAGGTTCCCTATTGTGTTAGAGGAATATTGTAATGCCAATTTGGTATTTGATAATGATGTAGTTAACTCAACTAGTGGCTATATCTGTATGCTTTCCAATTGTATCGTGTCTTGGAAATCTTCTAAACAAATTTGGACCAGCTATGAAATCTAAGTTTACTGCTAAAGAAATCTAAGGTTTGGAAGTTAAATGGCTAAGGAATGTGCTAGGAGAGATTTCATTGTGGGGGAATCCCACTCCTTCAATCTCAATACACTATAACTCACGAGCAGCTATTGGAGTGGCAAAGAGTGAGGTGTATAATGGCAACTAAGTCATATTCACCTAAGAGATGGGGTTGTAAGCACCTGATTGAGAACAATGTAACCTCACTCGGTTTATAAGGAGTAAAAAAAATTTGACAGATCCTCTCAATAAAGCCCTTTCTAAGAAGGTGATATGTGATGCAATACAGGGAATGGAGCTTAAGGCCATTTATGTGTCCTGAACTTGATGGGCACCTGTCTTGGGAGTTTATCTCAAGTTCAAAGAGTCCAATGGAGTAAAGATGTAAGAAAGTTGTGATTAAGTCACCGAGTCCATTCCAGTATATTTGTGTTTATATGGCTTAAGGATTTGTCATTTATTTCATGACATTTACGCGGACTTTAATGTTATCAATTACCTTTTATGGTGGTGTGAGCCAACACTTGATTGGCTCACCTATGGAAATATGAGGGTGTTAAACATCCTTTATCAGGAGTAAGGGCTTACTCTTTAGGTGTTCTTAAGTGCACATGCACTGGATTTATTTTATGAACCTTATGCATTATGATTGCAGAGTATGTCTCAATCTCGAAGATCACATGAAGTGAAAGTGTGTACTCTTCATAATGACCATTCATATTCAAGGCTATGTTCACCTACATGGTTGTGGGACATATATACTTACTAGATCTTAATTCAAGTCCAAAAGAAATTGTATCATCAAGTGTGGTTTTCATTGCTCAGTAATCCTTTATTTTCCTTTCTCAAAATTGAATCATGTGGAGGATTGTTAGAAATTGGGGTCCTTCAATTTTGTTCAATACTCCATGTCCCATATAGAAAACTTCAGAGGTAGGAGACTCACTTTATATATCCCCTTCTCGCAACACTTGGTGAAGTCTTGTAGGTCTACATGGGGATTTAAGGGCTAGGGCATGCACATCTTACGCCACCATGCCAAGCCGGCTAGCACATTGCGGTGTGGTGTGGTGTGGAGTTTTCTTGCTCGAACTTTTGTTAATACTATTGTTGCTTTACAGTCGTTGCGATAGAATTGGAAATGTTTGAAGTTTATTCCTTGGTTGGCACCTCAACTCCAAGCTCAAGATGTTCAAGCTCGAGCTGTCGACTAAAAAATCGCTCACTCCTTCCATATCCACTCTTACAGTAGCGAGGTCCTATTTTTTTGCTCCTTCATATCCTGCTACTCCTTCCATATTGAGGCCGGAATTCTCATCCTCTTTTCCTTAATTGACAGCTGCTCTAACCCATGGTTATTTGCCTATAAGTTGAGTGCCATGGAGGATTAACAGACACATTTTTAAAAAATACTGAGAAATTTATTCCCTTCTCTTCTCTCATACTCTCTATCTCAAGGCTATTCTTTCTTCTTTATAACTGAGCAAGTTAGGTATACTCTAATTCATCCGTCAATAGTATACTTTAGTGGCGAGCGCTATATTAACCCTGAGAATCAAAATGCATGTTGTTCCCATTGTACTTGCATGATCCATAAATGACTTAGGGTAGTAGTGAACTCCACGATTTGACAATTCATTGGTTTGATCCTTCCTCTCTAATTCTCATTTCATCCATTGCTTAATTGTCTTAGCTTGAGGTTATTTTGTTTGAATTCCAGATTATACGATTTGAGATCAAGTTGGTTCAGTTCAAGGTATTTTTGTTCGAAGACCCTTAGTGAGTCAGTTTGAGATTTAATTGACCCATCTCGAGTTTGTTTTATTTTGTTTGAAGACCCTAGTCTATCTATTACATATACTGAATAGAATCCAACACCCTTGTGCCCTAGTGGTGGTTGGGGAAGCTTTAGATCATCTCTAGGTCCTGGGTTCAAAGCATACTCCCACCCCTTTATAATGGAATTAATGATTTTCTTTTAAAAAATATTTCCACCTCAATTAAAGCAATCTATTGTACCAGAGAATAGTTACACAAATACTTCATCAAAATAGTTAATTTCATAAAAGTATCCAAATATAAAAAGAGAGAGGTCCTCTCTTCTCATATTTACACATTTAAAAACAAAAAAATAATTACATAAATTCGCCCCTCCTCTCATCAAATATATAAATTGAGCTTCTTAAAAGAATTTTTCAATCTATATAAGATAAAAATATTAATGGCTTAGACTATTGAAGAAGAATTTAGATTATTGAAAGAATATATTATAGCAAAGCCAATAAGACAGAAAATATAGTTTTAATACGGACACATGTTACTAGAACAATTATAGCAATAGTAGCTAGCATATGACTCAAGTAACCCACATAACTACATATAAGAACACAAAAGGGTAAATGTTTTAAAAATTGGTTGAACTAACCCAAATCCAAATTCAACCTAACTATCTAAACTAGGTTAAACAACACATCAACCAAATTCAACCCAAGCATATGGTTCTCTTTTGAGTTAGGATTTAACCCTAACCTGGTGGGTTTCTCGAGGTTTTTGGCTTGATGGGACTCATGTTCTCTTTTCTCTCATGATGTGAAAGTTATTGCTAGATTTGCTTTTATGTGCGGGTGGATATGGAAGAGCCGATCTTCTTCTAGGTTTAAAGATGTTGAACTCAATGCTCATTTGGTTTGTTAGAAAGCCATGAGAAGAGGTTAGAGATTTCAAGTCTACCAATTCTTAACTTACTGGTGGAAAAATGGATGATGTAAGGTTGACTTGGGAAAACTTGGACTAAACAGAAAAACTCAAAATGTGGAAGGGGATTGCCGCACCATGGAACAACCACTACCTTACAAACGAATTTTCCCCAGCACCGGTACACACTAGCCTTTTGATAATCGACTCCCAAGATTAACGCAGAGACCACAACACCCGTGTATTCAAGGGCAAAGGTATGGGAGAGCCTCCAACAATTCCCAACAAGAGAACAAAGACAAAGGAGTAGAAGGGAGAGAGAGAGAACTTATCTCTTTTTTTTTTGTTTATTGAGAGTGACCTGCCAAATACCTTTTATTGGCAGATGAAGAGGATACTGAAGTTAATGGCCAGAATTCAAAAGGTCAGTAACTGACCATATCTTATGACTACATTAACACCACCAGTTACATTAACATTAATCTTGCCAACAACTAAGAATATTTCGGCAAGTTTATTCCTTCAACGACTAGTAAAATTCCAATAGAAAATATCTATTGGTAGCAAAAACACACCCATGCCAGTCACCCCTTGCCCTCACCCGGCTCGACCGGGCAAGCGGCGTGCTTGCCTGTGGTCCATCTTAGTTCCAACAGGAGCTTAACAACTTACCAAGCATAGTGGACACTAGGATACTTATACAAGGTTTAATGTTCTCTTCAAATCAATGTGGGACACGATAAACAAGGGAAAGCGTTAGGTGTTAGGCTCATTTTTTCATGTGGGATACTATTACATAACACTTAAATGAGGATGGCTATTTTAGGTAGGCTCTTTTTACCTTTTTTTAACAAGGGATGTGGGATGAAGTCTTAGAAAATGAACTTAGGAAAGTCCCAAACGTCTTCTTTCAATGTGGGACAAGAAATAAGAAGAGCTAAAAGTACCAATGTCAATGTTTTGAAGTATATTTCTAACATTTATCCCTCCTGGCCCTTCTTCACGCCAGCTCAGATGGTGCCCTCCCCCTGTTCACATGCCTAAAATCAATGTTGATGCTTCAAGGGATGTTAAGAACGGCAAAGTTGTGGCTGGTGTTATTGTTCGGAATTATAGAGGTCACATAGTGGGGGGTTGGTGCTCATCCTTCTCATTAGGATCACCTTGTTGCAGAAGCCGTGGCAATCCGTGGTGCCTATTTTCTTGCTCTAGCTCAAGGTTGAGACAACGTCATAATTGAATCTGAATGTTTGGTAGTTATTAGGGCCTTGCTTAATAGGTCCTTTTGTCCGCCTTGGAAAATCCAGGTTGTTATCAAAAGATGTTTGGAGGCAAATGCCCCATTTGGAGTTTATTTCTTTCTCTTGGATTCATCAATCTTGTAATAGAGCAGCTTATCTAATGGCTAAGCTCCATTTTGCTAACTGTTGTAATCATTATTGGTGGTTGAATCCACCCAACTTTCTTGTATATATTATGTTGGGTGATTTGGAAGCTTAGTTTATTCAGCTAGTGGCTGTTCTGTTGTTCCAAAAAAATAAAAAAATTTCAACCCAAATATTTAAATCGAGTCAAATGTGTCAATCTAAATTTAGCCTGACTTTAAGAACCTAATCCAAACCCGCTATTACCTGGTATGTCCAATTAGTCATGATAAGCTGCACATCTGCTAAATAAGTCTATATTTAATGATTAGCCGATTGATTAGTTGGTATCTATTGGTAGATAAATAAATAAGTGGATTCTACTTCCAGTTCTATTTTATAGAAAAACAAGGTAGATTCAACTCTCTTTTAAAGTGCTTCTAAGTGTAGACTAAACCACACAAAAATGCAATAAAGTTCTTTATTTTTTTGGGAAATTATCCTTAGATACCTGGAGTTTAATTATTTATCACCTAGATACTTGATATTTAAAAAAAAAAATTTTGGGTACCTTACATAGCAATAGAGTGAATTTTAGTCAAAATCGGACCAAGTTTCACTGTAAAATATTGATGTGGTACATTATTACGACAATATATATGTGATATATCAATCTTTTCAACGAAAATTCAATGGATTATGGAAAAAATTCAATAAATTAGGATGGAAGATATCTACGTATTAACGAAATAATGTGTCATATTAACATTTCACGACAAATGATCTTGAAATCATAATAAAAGACATCTATATATTACTACAAGCATGTTTTACCTTAATAATTTCTAATAAAAATCTACAAAATTTTCGTAGAAGGCAGCTGGTAGATAATATTTATGAATTTCAGGATACCTAAATGATAAAATATTTAAATTACAAGTACCTCACTGTATATAGTAAAATGTCAAGATACTTAAGTGATAAATGTCTAAACCTCAAAGTATCTAAGCGATAAATTCCATTATTATTTTTTCTTTTTTGTTAAAACGCTGTTCGTCCTTGGCAACATAGGCAAACATGCACTAACGATACCATAATAAAGAAAGATTAGGACAAACTAACCTCGATTTTTGTATATAATGTAGCAGAATTATATAAAGTGGCACTTGGGAGGCCTTTTTTTTGTGTTTATTTTTCCTCAGAACTTTTTTTTCACCCAGTTTCCAAAGGGTAATTTTCATGGGCATTATGGGGAACCTTATATAAGCTGATGTGCCCACCACCCCTGCGAGCAACACAACCACAAACGACAAGACCAATGATTTCATATGTGTGTCTAGTATAAGAATTTTATATTAGAGTTGTGGAAACAAAGGGGTCAATTTACAAGCCTAGTAGGTTACTTCACCTATTGTCAATTGGTTTTATGATGGAACCCCATTTAGACTTATATGTGGATTTCGTATGTTTCGACTCCATAGGTCAACAGCCTGGTGAAATTTAACAATTTCTTTTTGCGTTTTTGATAATAGAAGATTTGGAGGGCCACTTCCATACTACTACTAGAGTATATTTGAGTCGAGCCGATCGAGCTCAAGAATGTAAGGTTCGAGGTTTGCCTTATCTACATTTAGCTTGATTTGAGTTCGTCAATTTGGGAACTTTGAACTCGAGCTTCTTGTCACATTCGGACTTAACCTGATTGGGTTGAGATGGAACCCTGCTAGATAATCTCAGAACTAAATTTGCCGTATTTGCATTCATTTAAACTTGATTTAGGCTTGTTTAGGCTTTAGCTTGGCTTGTTTAGGTTCCAACGTGGCTCTACTTATATAAGCTAATAGATTAAATTAAATTAGTATCACTTTACCAGCCTACAAGTTTGAGCTTCACTAGACTCGGACTCGACTTGATAAGTTAAACGAGCCTGCTCAGCTTGGTTGGAGTTGAGCCTTTTGAGTTTTATGACTAGACAGGCTGGCACCTTTATATCATTGCATACAGGGCCTATAGAAAAAGAAAGGGAACTGGGAGCATTCGAGAGAAAGAGGGATGCACTATAATTAAAGTTTTGAACTGTAGTGCTAAATCCTTAAAATTTTTTACTTGACAAAATGAACTGCAATAAAATTTATTTCTTGTCATAACTAAATGAAGACATAATATTATTGAGTTTTGATACAAGTGATTGAATTTTAGTGCCCAAAGGAGCAATCGTATCAAACCCCATTTTTATCCATACACATGACACATTTACTTCTATGCATATTACGAATATAAGATATATGACAAAAAAAACATTATTGTTTAATAATCGGCATGTTTAGATTTTTTTTTCCCCCTATTGACAATTGAGTGATGTTTAGCTTTTATTATGCAAGTATTTTGACATTTTATTACGTACGAGTGAAGTAGTTTGAAGTTATGTATATATTATTTATTAAAATTCAGTGAACTTTTTATTGGAATTATGTGAATCTTTGTGGGAAAATATTGGTTGCCACGCATTATAATAATAAAAATGTACGAAATCAGCGTCTACGGCCAAAAATATCAAATTTCAAGGAATATTTATAAATAAAATGTTGTATATATATATATATATATGTTGCCAAACTTAGATGCTAAGTTAACATTTTCTGGCAAAAAGTCATTGGATTCTAATAAAAGTTACTATATATTATTGAATAATTTTAAATTCATGATATTCTACAAAATATCATAGAATTTTAGTATATGTTACCTAAGTGATGAAGTTTTAAAACCTTAAAATTACCATCGTTAGAGTCTTATGTGATACATAATTTTTACCTTTACTCCTTTATCCAGTTGTTGACCGAGGTTAATTCATTTACCCTTACTTCTCTTTATTAAACATATTTAAACAATGGTATGACAAGACCTAACTTCCCCCTCTTAACCCTCCCCTTTTTACTCCTCTTTGCCTTCTTTACTAAGTTTCTGGACAACAAACAAGAGGGACCACAACTTGAAAAAAAAGGAGAGCTAGCGAGTTTTGAACTCGAAAAATAGTACAAAAAGGAGAAGAATTTAATAGCACCAAATCAACATAAGGAAACTCCTATTACCATATATATATATATGTAAGAACATGAGAAATCAATATTAAATAATTATTTTTTTTATATTATACTGATTTTTTATCATATATATTAGAAACATTAAAAATATTTCTAAAATGAACAAAACAATATTTTTCTCCTTTAAGGGATGTTTGCTTTGAGGAGAAAGAAAGCAAGAGAGAGAGAGAGATTATCACCTTCGTATCTCATCTCGGTGTGCACTAAAAGTGGATGTTTGTAAGGCGTTTGACACTGTCAAGTGGGACTTTATCTTGGCTACTATGTGCTGCATGGATGTTCCTGAGGTCATGGTGGGCTAGGTTCGTGAGTGTATCTTCGAAGCTCGGTCTTATGTTGTCATTAATGGGGTGCTTCAGGGTTTCTTTAGTTCTAGCCGCGGTTATTCATAAGGGGGATTCTCTCTCTCTATATATCTTAATCATAGCCAAGGAGGGCCTTCGGGGTATTCTTTGCCAAGCAGCTACTAATCGTAGTTTCCATTTTCATCCGGGATGTCACCATGCTTGTCCTACTCATCTGAGCTTTGCTAATGATCTCATAAATTTTTTTTTGTCGGAACGCGAAGAGTGTGACATTGGTTAGGGAATCTCTAGATCGCTTCACAACACTTAGTGTTGAATGCAGCGAAGAGCATGGTGTTCTTGGCAAGGGTTGACTTTTACACTCGGCATTTGATTGTGGACATTCTGGGGTTCAAGATCGCTATTGTCCGGTCAAATATTTGGAGGTGCCGCTTATCACGTTCAGGCTTCAGTATATTTACTCTAAGCCACTTATTGACTGCATTCTCTCTCGCATTTGACCGTGGACTTTCTCACTCTCTATCATGTGCAGGGCGTTTGCGATTGATTAGGTATGTCCTCTTCTCCATTCAGGTTTACTGGTCTTCTTTCTTCATGTTGCAGAAGGCAGTGATTAGTAAGATCAAGTCCATTCTAGCTGTCTTCCTTTGGAGAGGCACCTCGTTGTCCCGTGAGGGGGAAAATGTTTCCTGGAGGGACCTTATGTTACCCTCATAAGGAAGGTGATCTTTGATCCATCATCTTGAGGAGTGGAACCATGCTTATGAAGCATATCTAGGGTTTGCTCTCTAATCCTTACTCTTTGTGCCCACGCTAGATTCAGGTGAACCGCCTTTGGGGTCGTAGTTTTGGGGCCATTAGTATCCCGAAGTCGGCTTCGTGGTGTTGGTGTCACAACCTGCAGCTCCACGATGTCTGTTTTGGTGCTTTCAGACATGTCATTGGTGATGGTCTAGACATTGCACTATGGACAGATTATTGGCTTCCATGAGGGCGTCTCTCTGAGAGGTTCTCTGCTCGTATTCTGACTTCTACTAGGCTTCTGTTATGAATCTAGATTGATCTAGGTTCATAAGCTAGGGATAGATTGGATAAAAGAGAGTTAAGATGAGAAGAGAAGTGAAAGAGATGAGAAATGGAAGAAATATCTAGAGAGCATCTAGATGAAAGAGAGAGAGATTAGACTTTCATTATCATTCATCATATGGTTTACAAGTGAGACTACTCTTATTTATACTAGCTTAGGGCAAGGACAAATAGTAATCGCCCTTTGCTCTAAAACACCACTTTCAAATGCATTCATAATTCCCTTTACTAAACGCATTACTAAGATACTAAATTGATCTATTACAATTACAACTTTATTAGGACTAAACACATATCCTAGAATCATAACAATACTACCCCCCCCCCCCCCCCCCCCCCCCTCCCTTAAAGATTCTTGTCCCTTGGAATCGTATGAGAGAGCATTGACATGAAAAACTTGTCATTGATGCAAAGCTACTGATTTTGTGACGGGTGGAACTTTCAGAATTGCACTGGAATTGCAGCAGAAACTTCAAATATGCACTGGAAGATAGTTGCTAGTGCCAGCTGCTCCTTTGGTTCTTATTCAAAGCACATTTATCCACATCCTACAACCTCTAGATCTTGCACACCATCCATTGCAGCAGAACATCGAGCACAGTCCTGCCTCACTCCCTTTTCAGCTTCATTTCCAGCTAGAAACATGAGCTAATGTGTATTGCATTTGTGACCAAAGTAGTATAATTGATTGCTCTTAAAATATAGCTTTTGTGCCCTCTTTTCTTCTAAGCTCAAAGCCTTGGTTTTTCCATTTGCACCTTGTGGCAAAGGAGCAATATCAACACTAAGGAGCATCGTGGATTCATAAAATCAAGCTTTGGAATCGGCTCTTGATAAGGTCGATGAGTTGAGTGCCTTAACTAAGTTCTTAATCTTGGGATGGAGGCCACTAATGAGGCTTGAGACATAAAAAGCCTTATTTGCCGCTGAATGAATGGACATCCCCTTGGCCTTCATCCCCGTATCTTTCAAACAACTCATTCACAAATTCTTGCCATGTAAGGGTTGGATTGCTAAGGATTAAACCATGATACCACTCTTCTTGGTCTCCTTGTAAATAAATTGCAGCCAACTCAACTTTTTCTGTCTCAGGAGTAGCATAGAACCTCAAGAATCGTTCACAACTTCGAGACCAAGACTGAGGTTGAGTACCATTGAAAGCATCTAGCTCCACATGTGGTCTTCGAAAACCTGAATTCCTCACTGCAGCCACAATCTCTTCTTGTTCTTCAACTTGCCTAGGTGCAACTTGCTCTTGAGTCCTAACTTGTGGAGGTATACTAGGTGTGCTCAAAATATTAGCAGTATTAGGTGTAAAAATGACCTCTAGCTATGGTACTGAAGGCAAATTTTCAACTCCAGCAAGTCTGTTAAGTTGCTCTTGCAATTGATTTAATCGCTACTCGAACTTGCTCTCAAATTGTTCTTGCCTCATGATGAATCTTTACTCAAATGCTAACAACATTTCCTGCATTTACTGCTACCATCCTATTGGTTGATCTAGATTACTCCCTGCTGCAGCATCAAAAGATATGTTCCTCGCAGCTCTAGGTGTAGTTCCAGTAGCTACTTCTGCATAGGATGTAGCCTGAGTTCGTGTGGTTACACCCTCTACCATTTCAGCAGCCTTCTTTCTTCTTCTGGCCGGAATTGCTCAAGTAAATTGGGCAACAAAACACTATCGATTGCTAGCTAGCTTAGATGAGTTTAGTTTAGAGAGCAACAACTAATTTGTGATCAAAATTCTTGACTTATAAGTACCAGATCTCAAGAAGCAGCACAAGTAATACAAAGCTAACTTGCTTAAACTCAATTAGAACTCAAAGCTTAATCGAGATGAACTTAGGCATTATTCAACAATTAATCGAACACCTCACGATTCAGCTTCAGATCACTTAATCTCAACTCTATGCGAAGTTGTTTGTTCAACTTCAAGCACTCTACCACATCAGATGCAACAATCGCCAAAATCGCCTCAAATTTTGCTAATTCAGCAGTAAAGCAATCAAATAGTACCTAATCTACATAATTCTGAACTAAAGTTGATCAAGTTGATCCGGTAGCAACAATTGAGCTTTGATTGGTTAAAACTAAGCTAAATTCAGCACCAAAACATGTTTTTATTGATTGTTTGCAACAAGCTCCAAAGCTTGACACAATACAAACTCAATCTAGTTGAAGTAGATTCAATTAAATCAAATGCAAAGCATCTAAAGCCCTTGTTTAGCAACAACAATCTAATTTTGAATTTTCTTGATTAAGATCTTGATTTGGGATCAAATCAAGTCTCTGATACCAATTGTTATGACTCTAGATTGATCTAGGTTCATAAGCTAGCGATAGATTGGATAAAAGAGAGTTAAGATGAGAAGAGAAGTGAAAGAGATGAGAAATAGAAGAAATATGTAGAGAGCATCTTGATCAAAGAGAGAGAGATTAGACTTTCATTATCATTCATCATATGGTTTACAAGTGAGACTACTCTTATTTATACTAGCTTAGGACAAGGACAAATAGTAACCACCCTTCCCTCTAAAACATCACTTTCAAATGCATTCCTAATTCCCTTTACTAAACGCATTACTAAGATACTAAATTGATCTATTACAATTATAGCTTTATTAGAACTAAACACATATCCTAGAATCATAATAGCTTCCCGAGAGCTCTAGAGTCTTTGATATTATTGAGGGGGTAGTGGCAATTCCCGCAATGTCGGTCAAATCTTATTTGTATTTAGGAGCATGTGGACTTTAGTCTGCGAGTTGGTGTGGCAGATCATCTTTGGTGGTCGGGCTACCCCTCGGCCTCCGAAAAGTTCATCGCTGAGTTTGTGTGGGACATGATTTGAAGCTAGAGGGCTAAGGACTCCATTCACCACTTCCTCTAGTTCATTTTGCATGTTCGGAGCACTCTTTTGTGCTGTGGTTGGCTTCCCATGACAAATTTTAAACCCGGGATCAAATGATGATGTATGGGGTTTGAGGCACTAATAAGACTTCCTCTGTGTTATGTGACTTTGCTGATGAGTCTCACAACCATATTTTTTTTGTTTAATCACTCTCAGCATCTGTTTGGAGTAGAGTTGTTGTGCACACATTGATGGCCTGGCCCACACACTTGACATGTGCTTTTGGCTTGGTCTTCTAGGCATCCAAGAAGGCGTGGGGTTGACCACTCCAATGCTCAGTTTTTTCGTTCAGTGACAACGTATATCCTCTAGTATGAGCAAATCTGAGGATTTAAAGGCACTAGTCTAGACTCTGTACTGCTGTGATTGAGGAGGTTGCTAGTATTATTCAGAGTTGGCTTTTTGCTACTTCATTCCATGATGCTCATCGTGATGTTAATCTCCTTTAAAAGTTGGGGATTGACTCTTAGTTTAGTCTTTCTTTTCATGTTGTGTTGGCTTTGCCTTATTGGATGTTTTAGCTTATTTTGCTTTCTTTTTTATTACTTTGTAGGCTTTGATCGTGTCTTGTGGTATACACCTCATATTCTTTTATATATTCTTTTAAGATGTATAATATTTCTCACAGAATTAGGAAAAAAAAAAGAAAGAAAGAAGGTAAGGTTTCATTTGGTGCGTAGAATTAGAGCAGGAAATTGAAGTTGAAATTAGGATTGGGGTCAAAATTTTCAATTATTTTTTTTGGTTCATCTGTTGAAATCGAAATTACAATTCCACTGTGGAACTGCATATTAACTAAAAATCATGCATTTCAATTTCTAATATGGAACTTAAAATGAGCTTACTAGATTAACTTGAAAGCCAAGATGGCTAAAAACTAAAAGACTTGACGCGACCTAAATTTGATCCAAAATTCAAGAATACCCAACTCAAGAAGACTTAAAATGAGCTTGCTAGACTCGACTTAACTCAAAGTCTGAAGTGACTGAACCTGATTAACCAAAAATCCAAGATAGCTCAAACCCAAAAATGAACCTACTCAACTTGAATGTGACATAACCAAGATGATCCAAAGCTAAACTAATCCTACCTAGTTTTCATGAAACCTAATACTACTCAAATTCAAAGTGGCCCGTCCTAGCTTACTCTCATCCTAAATTTGACCCGACTCTATATAACAAAAAATTGACATAATGCTACCTGGTTGACCAGAACCAGGATGACTCAAGCTCCCAATGAGCTAAATCAACTAAAACCCCACCTGTTTTAACTTGAATCCTTAAACCACCAAACCAGGTTAACCTAAAATCTGAGATGGCTTAACCACAAAATCATGTGATGCCTCTAAAACTTGACCCGGTTTGACCTGAAACTCGTGATAACTTTTGCTCAAAGAAATTCAACCCGCTCAAAACCCAACTTTAGTTGCCAAAAATTTGAAATGCTCTAATTCGATTGACCCAAAACCTATGATGAGTCAAATTATCATCAAATTCTAATTTCAACCTCCAATTACTTAGATTAACCAAATAGTTGAATTTTCAAGTCCATTTCATTTCCAATTCCCTAAGAATTGGAATACAAATTGCAATTTCACAATCCAAATCCAATTTTAGAAGTCAAACAGAGCTTACATTTTCTTTTCTCTTTCTCGTTGTTTGGTATGCAAAATTAAGATGGTTAAATATTAACCTTATGGGGTGAAAATTTTTCACGACCTTTTAAGCATTACGAAAAAATATTGTCATTAGACATATTTAACGGTTGACCCACAACAAATACGGCTTGTAATTACCCCAAAGATTTGACATGTCAGATTAATGAGTCAAATTGGGGTATGGATTATCCAATGCGATACTTATACATTGGTGTATAATATAATTTTGACACGCGTGTGCATACATACACACACACACACACACATATATATATATATATACATATATATATATATATATATACATATATATATATATATATATATATATATATATAGGATAATATTATTGTCAGAAAAAATTTGCTATTGTCATAGGGATATCATAGTTTTCAAGGCAAGTTTGAGGCTCTTAGGCCTCGTTTGATTGCGACGTGAATTAAATTTCTATAAGAAACTGTATTTCCTAGAATCCAACTCCTATGTCAATTTCTCATGAGGTAGGTACAAAGTATTTGGTTGTCGAGATAGGTAATATAACTTTCTTGGAAAAGTTAGTTAAAAATAAAGCATTTAGAACTTATTAGGGATTAGGTGAGTTATTTCCTGCAGAAGAAATTAGAAATTATTAAGTAATTTCTACTTTTCAAATTCTACCAACTTCTTACTAACCAAACGAAAATGCAAATCTCCACTTCCTATGAATTTTTACTTCCTACCAACTAAATAAGGTCTCATTGTTTGTCAGTTACATAATTCCTCTTGTAATAATAATTTTTGCTTTGACAATAACTCCCTTAATATGTATTAAAAAAATTTTACTTTTTAAAATATTTATTTCAGAGATTTAAAAATATATAATATTATTTAAAATTTATAAATTTATTATATCATAGACATATAAGTATTATATTTTATCGACACAAAACTAAAGATTAGTGACTATTTTAAGTGAAAAAAAAAAGATAAATGATTAAATTAAACAAAGCTTTAGACAAAATTAAAGAATCAAATAAATAAAAGTACAGGTATAAAGAAACCAAGAAAGTAACTCACCCATTAAGGTTTTCTTTTTTAACACAAAGAAGCCCACCATTAAGTATTTACACCTTCACCTATCAAACATAACAAGACCCAAAAAAAATTAATTAAAACAATTAAAAAATCATCCTTTATTTTTTCATCAAAGCCAAACATGACCGCAGAAATAATTGTCCTCGCCGTTTTTTTTTTTTTTTTTTTTTTTTATTACCGAAAAGGGAAAAAAAATTTCCTCGTCGTCACTGAGGTATTGCCACAGTAAGAATAATAATTGCGACCAATTGTCGCACGTTTCCTGATCAATACCCACGTGATCTTCTTTCCTTTTCTTTTCCATTGAAGTAATATTTACATTTCTATCTATATTATATAAATTTATATTTTATTTATTTGTATTTATAATCAAAGAGGGTACCAACACGCCTTTATCGGATCTTATTAGAACTCCGAAGTTAAGCGTGCTTGGGTGAGAGTAGTACCAGGATGGGTAACCTCCTGGAAAGTCCTCACCCTCAGGTTGGGGACACTGGGAAATAGCATCTCTTCAGGTTAACACCCTAAAGGGGGAAGGCTGCGTACATCCGTCCCCCCAGACCCTACGTAAGCGGGAAGCCTTGAGGCACTGGGTGTGTTCCATTTTTACATTTGTATTTATATAAAATACAAAAATTATGACTTTTGTACGCCTGTGTTATTTAGGGTTAAAAGTGTTGGTGTAATGACATGGTTCACAATCTCGTAAGCAGAAAGTCTTGGATTTAAAGTTTATTGCCTCCTTAAGTATTAGATTCCGCCTTTAAGAAAAAATGTTGCACTCATTAATGTAAAAAATTTTATTATTGATACGAATATTCTTGAGGGCCACGCCCCCACTTAGACTCGAGCCCTCCTCATTACCAAGTCAACATCTATTATTTGTGACATCATGTAATGTGCATGGAATGCGCATGACCTGCTTGGGTTGCGCATGAGTACCCTAGGGCTGTGCATGGGTGCGCAAGGTGTGCGCAAGGCTGCTCATGGGTGTGCAATAGCTGCGCATGGTTACTCATAGGGTGCGCAAGGGTTGCAGCTCAAGTCCGATTTACGATAGTGTTATGACAGTGTCAAGGTTCGTGTGTTCGGGTGTCCGTGTCTAGTGTCGAGTGCTAGATAGCGTCTGTGATCATCCTCAGCCCCAGCCAGCTCACAGCTAACTGTCCTGTACTGCGATAACCCCTTATCCAACGCAACAATAGTACAGCCCATGCTAGCTCTCCCGATATTCTATCTGCCCAGAACCTTCCAAAAACTTCAAGAGCCTTTTACTTTGGCAGTTTTCCTAGATTTTCAGATTTATTTTAGATATTTTTAGATATTTTGCCTTTTTTAAATTTGTACTAGCATTTTAGTATAAATAGGAGACACTAGCAATGTAAATCAAGCAATCAATGAAAAATGAATGAAATTTTCTATCTTTTCTCATCTCAACCGTCTCTAATTCTTCTTCTCAACTAAATACTAATTTTATTAGACATTAAGATAGTTTTGGGATATTTTTGGTCCATGTAGATATTTTTCTTGTTAAGTCAGTTGTTGGTTAGTCTTTTGCCGTGCCTTGCTTCTCTTCTATATATATACTTTGTACTTATTATTTTTGGGTAATGAGAATGAGAAACATAGAACATTCTCCCAATTCATTCTTTTCCTATTGACAAATACATTGCATCTGATATGGTATTAGAGCAATAACCGCTACTTACGCTTGTAAATTCCTCTTTCCTCATCATTATCCCGTTGCTACAGTGGGGTTTCTAGGTCATTGTGCTTGTGATTCTCTCTCTCTTATTCTTCGCTCTTTCTCTAGATCTTGTTTACCTTTTCTCCCTCAAATTCCATGGCGAATTCGAGATTTGAGAGCATTTCGAACCACATCGGAGACACAGAGAGACGTCCTGATTTTGTACAGAAGGAATCATCTAAAATGCAATACCTACGCTTCGAGGATCCTTACGATTCACCCTTCTACTTGAGAAGCAGTGATGGTCCTGGCATGATTCTAGTGACGCGAGTGCTTACAGGTCTAGAAAGTTATACAAACTAGACAAGATCCATGAAAAAAGATTTTCGATCAAAGAAAAAGCTAGGGTTCATAAATGGCGAAATCACTGAACCAGAAGAAGATGATCCGATGTATGAGAAGTGGCACCGATGTGATTCGATGATAACATCTTGGAT
Source organism: Simmondsia chinensis (assembly GCA_018398585.1). Lineage (NCBI taxonomy): Eukaryota > Viridiplantae > Streptophyta > Magnoliopsida > Caryophyllales > Simmondsiaceae > Simmondsia > Simmondsia chinensis. The sequence goes on from JAGTTD010000014.1 coordinate 12,254,471, forward strand.
GTTTTGCTGCTGCAATATGGAAGGACATTAAGGATCGCTATGCTTAATGACATAGACCTAGGATATTTTAGGTGAAGCAAGCAATTTCTGAGCTTAAACAAGAAACTATGAGTGTCACTGTCTATTTGCAAAGCTCACGAGTATATTTGCTACAAACATGTTCCTTCTTGCTCTTGTGGGATTAAGGGTTGCCAGTGTGTACAAGCAATCCAAGGAGAGCGTGAGGAGGATTACATGATAACTTTTCTAATGGGACTCAATGATAGCTACTCTTCAGTTCGGGACCAGATATTACTCATGGAGCCTTTGCCTTCCATTAATGTAGTTTTTAACAAGGTCACTCAGCAGAAAAAATAGAATGAGATTAGTGTCCCTAGAAATTCTCTTCCCCCAGAGAATCTTGCTATGCTTGGGAAATCTAATGAAGGGAAGCTGCAGCCCAAGAACTATAGGAAGGACAGGCCCATCTGTACTCACTGTGGGATGACAAGCCACACGGTGGAGAAATGCTACAAACTCCATGGTTATCCACCAGGATATAAGCCTAAAGGGACAAACAGTGGTCCTTTCAAACCCGCAGCATCCAATGGGAACCAAGAGTCCAAGGACAAGGCATTGCTTTCATTTTCATTAGGTCTGTTAACATTACTAAGTGGACATTTGGCTAGTTCATTAGCCAATAACGTCAGTAAGGAAGTTGTTTTTGCTCGTGCTGGTAATGCTTCTGGGCTTCTGGTTATCCTATGGCTCTTTTAGGTATAAAGGCCTTCACTTTCCTCTATTCCTTTGCCTCTTCTAGTAACACCCATGACAAATTCAAGAACTGTTGGATAGTTGATTCAGGCGCTTCTCACCATATGTGTGGGGGCATTATTCTTTTTGATAAAATCACTCATACCATGGGTGGAAAAGTCACTCTACCAAATGGAGAATCCACAGATGTCACTCATAAGGGAACTGTAAAACTAGGGCCTAACTTCTAACTTGACAATATTCTGCTTTTACAATAATTCAAATATAACTTGCTTTCCGTCAGGCAATTGTGTGACTCTCAAAATTTGACCTGTTCTTTTACTAATGATTCATGTATCATACAGGACCTCTCCCAATTGAGCACGACTGGAGTAGCTAAGTGCTGCTTTGATCTATATCTTCTTCTGCTAGATTGTGGCACTGCAGCAGCATGTGATGCATCTTTACCCTCAGGGCCTCCTGACTTTACTCCTGTCTCTACTCCTAGTATTTGGCATCTTCGGTTTGGTCATCCTTCTAAAGGCAGAATGCAAGCTTTACAGCATTTCATACCAAATGTAATGAATAATTTTCCTGCTAGTCCTTGTCTTGTGTGTTCTCTAGCCAAACAAAAGAGGCTTCCATTTTTCTGTAATGACAAATTGTCTCCTCATCCCTTTGATATAGTTCATTGTGACATATGGGGTCCCTTTCATATTGAATCTTTATCCGGGTTTCGTTATTTTCTGACCATAGTTGATGATTGTACTAGAAGTACATGGCTTTATATGATGAAATTGAAGTCTGAAGTTGCCAACTAGATTCCCATTTTCTATAACCATGTTATGACTCAACACAAGACACCTATCAAAATTCTACGTAGTGATAATGGCAAAGAATTCCAACTTACCAAATTTTACCATGATCATGGCATCATTTACCAGACCTCCAATGTTGGTCGACCAGAACAAAACTCTGTGGTAGAAAGAAAACATCAACATATCCTCTCTGTAGCGTGTGCCCTTCACTTTCAAGCCAATACTCCCCTCTTTCCTTTGGAGTGAATGTGTGATGACTGCTGTTCATATCATAAATAGACATCCCTCGCGTTTACTACATAAAAAAATTCCCCATGAATTACTCTTTAAGCAAAATCCAGATAATTCTAACCTCAAACCCTTTGGCTGCCTCTATTTTGCCTCAACATTAACCACTCAAAAACACAAATTCTCTCCTCGTGCTAGGATAGCTGTGTTTGTGGGGTATCCCTTTGGGGTGAAGGGATACAAGCTCTATGCTCTCCAAAAAATGGAATTGTTTCTTTCTAGGGATGTTATGTTTCATGAGGATATTTTTCCATTTCGAACTCTTCCACCATATGGGGACCCATTCTCCCGTATTTCCCTTCCCAATACCACAATCACAGAAGATGATTTCCCTACCTCCTTTTCTATACCCTTGCTAGCTCCCCCTATTATGTCCAGTGATGATGCCATGCCCCTTCCTTTACCCAGTGGACAATATCAGAATCCTCCACCCAATCTTCCTTTCTCATCTCATATTCTATCTCATTTTCTCTTCTCATCTAACTCTAAAATTCTATCTTTTCGGTCGCCACCACGAAGGTCCGTGACTGATCATTGTCAGAACCTCAAGGTTCGTTACATTTGGTATCAGAGCCATGTCACTTGCCTTGAGATATTTTAGTATAAATAAGAGAGATGGATTTATGGTAGATTATGTTGATGAATTTCTGTGTGTTGATGATCTCTCTCCCCCCAATCTTCTTCTATGTTTTCTCCTCTTTCTTTTACTACCTTTCTAATCTTCTGCTTCTTTTATACTTTACTTTATACTATTATGCTAGTAGTTATACTATTGGAATCGAGATATATATGTGATATTTTACATATTTGATGTTGATTCTCTATTTAGATTTGTATTTGTGATTGTAGATTGAGTTGGAAGATTTTGGTTTGTATTGATTAGTATCAGAGTAAACGATTCTTAACCATTGACGATTTCACAAGATCAAGAGTGAGAATCTCAGAGCATATGAGATTAGTGCTGGAAGTTCAACAAACGAAGTGATTTTAAAATATCATTTTTGAATCTCAGATTTCTATACTTTACTCCATCTTATAGACATTCGCTGAAAATTCGAACATTTCGAGATTTTCTGATCAGAAAAGGGTGCATTCTAAGTTCTATACATAAGGTGTTCGATGAATTGTCTTAAATAGTCATTCATCAATAGTTGTTCATCATAGCACTCTTTTCTCATATCAATCTTAGCCTTCAAGCTTAGTAATCTAGGATCAATGGTGAATGGAACTTGGTCTTAGATATTGAGGAATTTTGAAGAGACGCTCGATCAGAGATGTTCAACTATAGATCTATTAGTGGAAGAGATGAAACAAATAGTTAGAAGGATATCACTTTAGATCGAGTCACTCTCTGGCATTTTTCATTATCATTCCCATCATCAGCGTTGGCTGAAGCAATGCACAATGGCAATCACCATTTGGTATCTCCAATGATGACCACAATTCACCAAAGAGGTAACTTTCAAATTCTGACTCATGTAACCAAAATTTAGTTCCCAAAATTTGGTAGTGCTAATATTGTTGGTTGAATACACAAGTGTGAGCGGTATTTTATAGCTTGATAGAACTCCTAATTCAGTAAAAGTTATGATAGCTGGTTTAGCTCTACAAGGTGAGGCGTTAGCCTGGCACAATTCTTACAAAGAATCCTAGCTCCAAGGTTCTGTGATTCCTTGGGAAGTATATTCCATGCATATTAGAGCTAAATTTTCTAACAGTGTAAATGATATGCTAGCTAAGTTGACGAAATTGAGACATACTGGTGTCTTAGATGATCACCTGTGTGCGTTTGAATTGGTGGTCGGACATTGTGAATTATCTAAGGGCCGAAAGATCAGTGTATTCATGGGTGGATTAGGTGAGGAATTGTTGATTGGCTAAACTTTTTAAAACCAATAATTTACAAGAGGCCATTGTGTTTGCTAAATTATAGGAGAAGAATTGTGAGTATCTGGACCGTATTGCTAGTAAGAACCCCTCAAATTTAGCCCCCATCTTTCCATTACTTAACTATACTTGTAGAGATGACTCGAGTATTGCCACAAGAACGGCCCCTAACCCACCTAGCCACATTATCACCCCCAACCCCAAAGCTCAAACACAAACACAACTCACATAAAAAACCCCATTAGGAGCCAACATTTATTAACCCACGCGGAAGTTGATGACAGTGAAGCGGGTGAGGTTGAAACTGAACCAGAACAGGAACCTCACATATCAGCACAAGTGTTAGCGGGAATTAGTACTTGGCAAATGATGAGAGTACAGGCTATTGCGAGAAACAAATTGTTAGTGTTTTAATAGATAATGGCAGTACTCATAGTATCATTGATTTGGGAATAGCTAAACCGTTGAATTGTGTTGTTAATAACACTATGAGCCATCATGGCCCTTGGGAAACAAAATATCGAGTGAAGGCGTATGGACAACTTCATTCTATGCTCTGCATTGTGCATCATCGAGCTGCCCTTTATTGTTTAGTATCAATATCACCTCCGGTGATTGTTCTGAGAATTCGTATACACTGTGGTCACTGCTAGACGACTTTATCTGCGTCTTTTCTGCTCAGCTGCACCTACCATCATTTTGACTAGGGTTCGATCATTGAATTCCATTCAAAGGGACAGAAAATAGTACCATCGATAGCCTCTTTCATCTTTTGGGTGTTGAGATTTTGTGTATGTTATATCTTCCACTTCGTCTGAGTTGCACGCAAAGTTATATCAGGCGTGGCGTCATACCCATTTATGGGTCGTATCAATATGGCTCTATCTCCCACTTCGTCTAAGTTTCACACCAAGTTATATCAGGAATGGCATTTAGACCCAGCTATGGGTCTCATCGTTGAGGATGAGCACTATCGTCGCATCCGCGCTACACTTGATGTTTCGGTCCACTCCACCATGGGGAACAATTAGTAGTTGGCAAAGAATGTTGATTTATACCGCTTTATTTTGGTGTCCTTCTATGATTCAACTCAGTGTTAGTTACCTCATTTTGACCCTAAGGGACAAGGGTCAAGTTGCAAAGGGGGTATTAATACCAATATTCTCAGTGGCCACTCCCCAACTTAGTCTAGAGCCCTCCTCATTGTGACATCAGCATCGATTATTTGCCACATCACTTGCCATGTCACCTACGTTGAGATATTTTAGTACAAATAAGAGAGATGGATTTAGGGTAAATTATATGTTGATGATCTCTCTCTTCCCCAATCTTCTTCTATGTCTTCTCCCATTTCATCTACTATCTTCCTAATCTTCGTTTTCCTCTATACTTTACTTTATACTATTATACTAGTAGTGATACTATTATACGATGTTATACGGATTTGATGTTGATTCTCTATTTAGATTTGTATTTGTGATTGTGGATGGAGTTGGGAGATTTTGGTTTGTATCTACTTTCTATATATTTTTTATAAAGATGATTACCTTTCATGAGTAATTTGGAGGATAAGTTTCAAGTACAGGACCTCTAAACTGAGGTTGGTAATCTAATCGCTACACCAACTTTAATAACTTTGTTGATAGCCTATTATCTTACTAGGTTATGTCACCTAAGGCGCATTTGGTTCATCTTTTTTAGCTTATGATTCTTAATTAAAATCTATATCAATTTACAGTGAGGTATTTAGTCAGTATATAAATATTTGCTTTACAGAATAAAGTGTCTGGAGACATATTGAAAAAAGAAGTTATCTAATATAACGGATGATTTAATAATATGAATCAATGAATAATACAAGGAGGTATGGTCGCAAGCCATGGTGACGAGGTGCACCATTGGGTTTTTTTTCCTTTAATTGAGCAATGATGATAGATAATATGAAGCCTTAAAAGTGAGCGGTAATTATGGACAAACTATAATGATCAGGGGGATGACTTTGTTGGTATGAAGGACGCAAGCTATGGTAGTTGAAAATGGAGGTAGATCATGGTAGTGAGGTCAAATTATAAGGATGGCGAGCCATGTGTTATGATTCCCTTAGTTTTTGTTGTAATGGGTCTTGAATTGCATGTAATGTTTTTGAATTGTTTTGGGGTTGTAATTGGATGTTAGTTGGCAGGCCATTTTGGCACCCAAAGTCGGTTATGAGGCTTAAGCTAGTCAAATGAGGCGGCTAGGGAGTTTTGGCGCCAGATTTAGTTAGAGGCAGTAAGAGCTTGGTGTCTTGGTTCAATGTTTTAGATCATGTATAAATAAGCTCAATTCATGTATATTCTTCATTCAATCAATAAAAATCAGATTTCTTTTTGGAATTTTCTCTCTATTTCTCATCTAATTCTCTAAGTCTCATCCCCTTCACTTCTCTTCTCATTTTAACTCTCTCTTCTACAAGGTTAACTCCCAATCTTTAAATTGGAAGCTAACAATTGGTATCAGAGCTGGTTCAAGCAATCAATTCCTTGATTGGAGCTGGCAAAACGAAAAAAAAAAAAAAAAACAATCAAAACATGGCTGATGGTGTGAGGATCCGATCGGGAGCAGGTGGAGCCAATGCAGCTGCAGTTGTTAGCTCAGATGTGTCTTACGCTACTGTTGCTAGTGCAAATGCCACAACCACGTTGCTGTTGCTAGTGCAAATGACACAACCGGACATCAGTATCTTACTACTGATCATCTTGAGGATCTATATGATCACATTAGAAATTCACAAAAGAAATTATTTGATCACATTAACAATTCTCAAAAGCAAGCAATAGAATAAGATGAAGATCAATTACTTCTTAAGGTGCAACAGTTACAGGTGGATAGTGACCAGAGAAATGAAGATCGATTGCTGTAATTTGAGGCTAAGCTGATGAATTTGCAAGATCAGATTAGGTAGCAAGGAGAATCCTTAGTTAATGCGATTCTTAAGCCTGCTAGTCAGATCATTCCCCTGGCTGAAGTGGTTCAACCGCAAGTTCACACTGGTAGAGCTGAAAGTTTAACCTGAGGCAGGACCTTCAATTCAGATTAGATTAGTTGATGATCGACCTCCATAGGCTGAAATTGCTGCAGAGAATCAGGATTGAGCCACAGAAAAAGCTCATTCCAGATTGAATGGCTTGAATTCAGATCAGAATTCAAGGCTCCCTAATTCTGTTATTCACCACAGAAATGCAGTTGATGACTTCGAGCATCAAGATAGGCCACCGGATCGGCATTTTCAGCAAAGATCAGTGAGTAATGACGTTTCATTTGGTGGCAGGAGTAGTTCTCACAGGCAACCAAGAGTGGAAATCAAGCCTTTTGATGGCAAGCGGCCGGAGTCATGGTTGAGAAGGTGCGATCGGTACTTTCAATATTATAACATAAGTGAAGCTGAAAAAGTGGACCTAGCTGCAGTACACTTACATGGAGATCATGAGGTGTGGTATTATAGTTTGTTGAAAAGCAAACCTAACCTTTCTTGGGGCCAATTTGTAGAAGAATTGTGTGAACGATATGGAGAAGAGGAGATAAGTGATGTAGTGGACAGTTTTAATAAGGTGTATCAGACCTCCACCGTGAGGGAATACATGATCAGGTTTGAGAATCTACAAGCTAACCTGTTGTCAATGATATCCATCTCTCTAGAGGATTCAGAGGCATATTATGTCTCTTGTTTCGTTAGTGGTTTGAAGCCTAGGATTAAGAATATGGTGAAGGCCATTGGTCCTAAGACATTGTCTAATGCTTATAACAAGGCTAAGTTGATTGAAGTAACTCCAGCAACTTCAAGTGATAAGAGCAAGATTAAAGGCAGTAACTTCAAACCGCAGCATAGAGATGCTTCAAGCTCTAGATTCAGGCATGCTACTGATAAGAGTTCAGTGAGACTATGTTACCGTTGCAACCAGCCTTATCAGCCTGGACATAGGTGCAAATCCTAAGCATTGATGTTTGCAAGAGGGTCTCGTGCAAGAGAGGATTCAGACAGTGAAAATTCAGAAGTAGAGGAAGACAGTTATGAGCATTCTTCACAAGATGAGTTGTTGGAGGATGAAGTTGAGATTTCCATGAAGGCTTTGACCGGGTGTGGAGCTCACAATACCATTCGCATCAAAGGAAAGGCTGGTAAAACTTCCATTATTGTTCTTATTGATAGTGGGAGCATGCATAGTTTTGATGATCCAAAATTGATAAAGAAAGTGAAGCATGAAGTGACTAAAACCCATCCATTGGCGGTTATGGTGGCTAATGGCAATTTCATAACTACTCAAAACAAGTGCCAAGCTTTTCCATGGTCTATGCAAGATCATCAATTCACTTTTGATTTTAGAGTTCTTCTTTTGGGAGGTTGTGATATGGTGCTAGGGTAGATTGGATGAGATCCTTCAATCCGGTGGTGTATGATTTCGACAAAATGACAGTAGCATTTGAGATTCATGGCACTAAGGTGTCTCTGCAAGGTATTTCTGAAGAAGCTCAGCTTCGGTTAATTAATGGCAAATGCTTACAAGGAGGATTCAAGAAGAAGGCAATTCAATGGCTTGGACAATTGTTTGTAATCTCACCTTTGGAACTTCAGCAGGACATTTAGCCTGAGGTTCATGCCTTGGTTGAAAAGTTTGAAGATGTTTTTGAGCAACCAAAGAGCCTTCCTCCTCAAAGGAGTGAGGACGATGCCATACACTCCGAGCACATGCTGATCTAGTTAAAATCAGACCCTACCGATATACTCATGCCCAAAAATCAGAAATTGAGAGACAAGTTGATGAGCTGCTTCATATGAGCTTCACTAGACCAAGCCCTAGTCCCTTTGCCTCACCCGTGATCCTTGTGAAGAAGAAGGATGGGATGGCTAGGATGTGCATTGATTACCGTCAGTTGAATTCCTTGACAGTGAAAGATAAGTTTCCTATTCCTGTTATAGATTATCTGCTTGATGAGTTATATGGAGCATGTTTCTTCTCTAAGCTTGATTTGAGACAGGGATATCATCAAATCAGAGTTCTTGAGCCGGATATATATAAGACTGCTTTTCAAACTCATCATGGGCATTTCGAGTTTGTTGTTATGCCATTTGGCTTAACAAATGCTCCGGCCACCTTTCAAGCGGCAATGAATGACATCTTCCAGCCTTTTTTGAGGAGATCAGTGCTTGTCTTCTTCGATGACATATTGATTTATAGCTCTTCTTATGAGGACCATCTCATCCACCTTAGAGAAGTCTTTGTGGTGAAGCGGCAGCACAAGTTCTTTGCCAAGTTATCTAAATGCTCGTTTGCTCAGACCAAGCTCGAGTATTTGGGCCATGTGATTTCCCATGAAGGAGTGTCCATGGATCTTGCTAAGGTCCAAGCAATGCAAGATTGGCCAATTCCAATAACCTTAAAGCAATTGAGGGGATTTTTGGGTTTGACCGAATATTATAGGAAGTTCATTAGAGGTTATGGATCCATTGCAAAACCAATGACTGAGCTCTTAAAGAAAGATGCCTTCTTGTGGTCAAAGAGGGCTCAAGCTGCTTTTGAGGCTCTCAAGTCAGCCATGTGTGCTACACCGATATTGGCAATGCCTAATTTTGCAGAAAGCTTCATTTTGGAGACAGATGCAAGTGGGTCTGGTGTTGGTGCTGTTCTTTCTCAACAAGGGAGGCCTATTGTATATTTGAGTCAAGCACTTAGTCCCAAGCATCAAGCCATGTCAACTTAAGAAAAGGAATACTTAGCAATTCTTCTAGCAGTTGAGAAATGGAGGCATTGCATGGATGGTCATAGGTTCATCATTCGAACTGATCATCAAAGCCTCAAGCACCTTCTTGAACAAAAAGATTGTGACAAGAATTCAAAAGAAGGGCCTAATGAAGATGCTTGGCCTTGATTAAGCCATTGAATACAGAAGAGGCAAAGAGAATGCTGCAGCAGACGCTTTATCAAGGAAGTTTGAGGATGCTAAACATGGGTTGTGCTGTGCAATATCTGTGGTGTTACCTTCATGGATGGATGAAGTTTATAAGTCATATGAGGGTGATCCATTTGCTCAAGAGTGTGTGGCTGCTAGCCTTGTGAAAAATGCAGAGAAACATGACAGTGAAGCAGATGTATCTGTGCAGAAGGGGTTGATCAGCTTATAGAACAAGTTATACATTGGTTCTGCATCAGATTTGAGGAACCAGATTGTTCAAGCTTCACATGATTTAGCTTGGGGAGGACATGCTGGTGTAGAGGGCACTTATCAAAGGGTTAAAGCCTATTTCAGCTGGCCAAGCTTGAAGAAGACAGTGAGTGATTATGTAAAGGCATGTGAAGTGTGTCAACAAACCAAATTGGGGGATCTTAGATTCTTCAGCCTCTTCCCATTCCGGATGGAGCTTGGATCAACATTAGTATGGATTTCATTGAGGGGTTGCCAAGGTCTGATAGCAAGGAAGTCATATGGGTGGTGGTGGATAGTTTCACCAAATATAGCCACTTCATTGCCCTCACTCGACTTGTTACTGCTGAAAAGTTAGCCAAGATCTTCCTTGACAACATATATAAGCTACATGGGTTGCCTCAATCCATTATTTTTGATCGGGACAAGATCTTTACAAGCAATTTTTGAAGGGAGTTGTTCAAGTTGCTGGGTACTACAATGGCGCTTAGCTCATCTTATCATCCACAAACGGATGGACAAACCGAGCATGTTAACCAATGTGTTGAGCAGTACCTTCGAAGCATGGTTTTCTCTCTGCCTAGAGAATGGAACCGATGGCTCTCTCTAGCGGAATATTGGTTCAACACTCATGTACATGCATCAATTGGCACTACTCCTTTCTAAGCATTATATGGCTATGCTCCTCCTACTCCCTTTATGTTGTAGCAGCCAAGGCCTTGTGAATCAGCAGCAACAGACTTCATTCAGCAAAGGCAGTAAATGATGCAAGTTCTCAAAGATAATCTTCTCCAAGCTCAAGCAAGGATGAAATTCTATGCCGATAGAAAGAGGGTAGACAAAAATTATGAAGTTGGAGACATTGTCTACCTCAAATTACAACCTTATAGACAGTCTACTTTAGTTGTCAGGAAGAATGTCAAGCTAAGTGTTCGTTTCTTTGGCCCATACAAGATTTTGGAGAAGATTGGCAAAGTTGCATACAAACTTGATTTACCTCCTCATTCATACATTCACCGATGTTCCATGTATCTTTACTTAAAAAGCAGGTGAAGAATGGAGCTAAGCACTCGCGGGAACCACCAGATGTTGGCTCAAATGGAGCACTGCTACTACAACCTGCTGCTGTCAGAGGGCAAAGAACAATGCAGATGGAGGATGGTACATTGCAAGAAGTTCCGGTGCAGTGACGGAATTTGGAAAAAAGCTTTGTCACTTGGGAGAACCTCACATTCTTGAAGAGCCAATTCCCTAGTTTTTCTCCTTGAGGACAAGGAGTTTCTTAAGGGGGAGGGAACGTTATGATTCCCTTAGTTTTTGTTGTAATTGGTCATGAATTGCATGTAATGTTTTTGAATTGTTTGGGGGTTGTAATTGGTTGTTAGTTGGCAGGCCATTTTGGCTCCCAAAGTCGGTTATGAGGGTCAAGTTAGTCAAATGAGGCGGCTAGGGAGTTTTGGCGCCAGATTTAGTTAGAGGCGGTTAGAGCTTGGTGTCTTAATTCAATGTTTTAGATCTTGTATAAATAAGCTCAAATCATGTATATTCTACATTCAATCAATAAAAATCAGATTTCCTTTTGGAAATTTCTCTCTATTTCTCATCTAATTCTCTAATTCTCATCCCCTTCACTTCTCTTCTCATCTTAACTCTCTCTTCTACAAGGTTAACTCCCAACCTTTAAATTGGAAGCTAACACCATGCTAGTGGTGGGCCCCAATAGTGGATAAAGAAAGTTTTGGCGAGGTCTTGGGGTGATTGGTGAGGCAAAGGCCAACAACAGTCCTGATTTCATCTCATTTGCTGATTTAGTGATCCACTGCTTCTGAGTTCCCTGTTTCAATTGATTCAGCGCATTTGTTTGTCCTATTTTCCTGTGTCTTAGTTGGTCTTGTAATCGGTGTCTTGCATTATCGTGTTTAGGGCTTGCGTTTTGCCTTTTATATTGTCTCTATGTTTTGGTGTTGTCTGTTTTTGGTCCCCTTTTTTATGGTTGAACTCAGGCCTCACTTGGCGAGTGGTCTGCTTGTATCGCGACTATGTCTCTAATTATCGAAAAAAAAGAAAGTACTAGAAAAAATCATAAAATTAAGCTGAACCAAAAGCAAAAAGCATACAAAAAACATCCAAACAATAACACAACAATATAAGCGAAAACTCTTTCTCAACTAGAGGGAAAACCACGGGACCCAAATGGATATCTCATCCATTATGAAATTTGGAATTACAATCTCTAATTAACCCAAACCCCATCTTATAATCATCAACATCAATATGACTATTTCAAGGTAAGTCACCAACTTTTTCACAATGTAACTATTGCACGATGAGTCATTAACCCTCCTCAATTTAGCTGCTATATATGAGCCACCTACCGTCCTCAATGTAGCTTATGCACTGCAAACCACCAACCTCTCCTCAGTGTAATTTTAGAGAAAAGAAGCTACGAACTCTCGTTGATGCCTTAATCAAAAACTGCCTCTCAAAAAATAAAGCCTCATTATTTTTTCACTTTTCTTCTGTCTAACCATCAACTATCAACCCCTTTTATAATTGAGTTACCAAATTATAATCACCATCAAATCTCAACTTAATTAGATAACTAAATCTTAATCAAATATCATCAAAATCATATCCTAATAAAATATCATCTCTTTTTTTTTTTTATCAAATAATCAAATGTCATCTAAATCTCAACAATATCTAACTTTGAGATAATAATATCCTAACAAGAAGTGCCCTATGATAGTGGTGGCTCATAATGATTGACGGCAATAGACGGAGTAGTGACGATAGCGAGAGAGTGATGATCATCATGAGTCATAGGAATTAGAAGTTAATCATAATAATAAACAACTTAAACAACCGCTTGTAAAGGCCCTAAATTGGCAGTGCCAATATAAATTTTTGGGGTTGACGCCAGATAACTCCAAGGCAAACAGTGAAAGGACAGGGCAGAAAGGTCAAAATCACCATGATCAAACAATGCCAAGACATTCTCTTCAGTGGGAAAACAACCAAATTCCCATAATGCCAGGACATAGGAGACAGGACACCAATGTCAAAAAAAAATTATATATATATTAAAAAGGTAAGTTATGCTCTAGTATTTTGAGATCCAGTAAATTATTATTATTGTTTTTTAGTTTGAAAGCTTTGTGTTTAAATTTTTTAATCCGTTGGTTGACAGAACAAATTTTTTTCCTAAAATTTGGTGTATAATATCCTTTTCTAACTTGTGATGCAATCTTTTCTATGAATGGCATCTCCATTGTGAATTACAGCATCACCCTTTTTTTGCAAAATGAGTCAAATAATCTTCTGACAGTTAGAGTACAAGCTTATTTCATCATAAACAACGGAAAATAATTAAACATAAAATTTACGGAATAAAAAAATAATTTTACCAAAACTTAGGATGCTGAAATAGTATATAAATTCACCTTTTATTTAATGCTAAAATTAAATTAATATTAAGGAATGGTAGCTGTTGTGATCTGAATTTGCTACCTCTCAGTCAACAAGACTCGAGTACTGAATTGAAAACTTTTTTTTCGATAAAACAGCCTCGTTTTAGGGATAATACCCTAAAGGGGGAAGGCTGCGTACATCCGGCCTCCAGACCTTGCTTAGGTGGGAGCTTTTGGGACACTGGATATGTTGTGTTGCTTCTAGTAACAAAAGTCAAGATATACAGTAAGTGTACCTGCAAGAGCGAGGCTTGAGTCTACAAGTAGAAAAATATGCAGTAGAAAAGACTAATACTAGAGAAGATTATTTAAACTATTATAGGTAAAAGTCTAAGGATGATCTTATTCTATAGTAATTATAATAAAACAAAAAGAAAGAAAATAACAAGGCCATTTTCACTGCTGAATGAGGCTATGCCATTGCCATGATAGGGAAAGGAGTGTTCATATATGCATAAAGTGTCAGCGCCCCATGTGACACTATTTGGTTCTTCCCCTCTTGTTGGCTTGCTGTGGATGTGTTTAGTATTGAGTTAAATTTATGATTTCCTTCAGCATATTACCATAATTTTAAAAAATAATTTGTAAAATATCACATCATCAAAAATATTTTGTAATCTAACTTAATTGTCGGAAAAAAGAGTTAGAGGCACTAGTTGGCACCTATATTAAAAAAAAAAATCATTTTTTTTTACTCTGTTTGAACTAGTTTTTTCCAAATTTGACAAGAATAATAAGTTATTTCAAAATTCAGACTTTGTCATCATGTAATGACACACTACGTACAACTCGTAAAAACACAATAAAATATATAAATAAATATTCTATAATAAATATCAAAATAAATATAAATAATTAATATAATTAAATATTCTATAATAATCAAATTAAAATATGCATATTACTATTTGAATAAAGTTAAGGCTTCCATATTTTCTCATCTTGTATTAATCATTTATTTATATTAATTATTGAATTTTTATATATTTTGACATTTATTATAAAATATTTATTGCATCTTTGCCTTAGCGAGTTATGGGGTTATTGGCAGGTTACTTGGTGGATTGAGTTCTTGGCGAGATGGATTACTTGGCGGCATGGAAGAGAGACGCGCATAGATGAGAGAAATGCCAAAAAGGGTGAACGAGTAAGAGTTTTACATTAATTAGGAGATTTTAGCTTAAATTAGATTAGTTGATTTTATTATTATATTTTTTGTCTTTTATTCTAAGATGATCACGCGGATAGTTAATATTTACCGTTGATCTTTAGATAGAGATTTAATTTAAAATTTGTATTTATTTTATTAGTTTGAATCTAAACAGGAAAGCTCGTCTATTTAAAAAAAAAGTTAGTTAGAGTTTTATTTAGCATTCAATTATTTACATTTTCTCTCTGTTTTTATGTGTTTTCCTCTATTCTCAAGTTGTGAAAGTTAAGTTAAACTATTTCCTCTTTATTCTTGATTATTTTCATAATAAGAATCTAAAGAAAGGCTATTGAATCTTTCGTTTCCCTTATTTTTTATTATTGCGCTGCATCAATTTATTTATTTTAGTTTGGGTTTTCATGAGTTGTATATAGTGTGTTATTATACTATGATGAGGTCTGAATTTTGGAATAATTATTATTCTTATCAAATTCCCAAAAAGCTGGCTCAAAAAGAGGAAAAAAAAAAAAAAAGTACATTTTTTTTGAACTAGCTCCTCTTATAGGAAGTAAAAAAAAATTTATTTCTTTAGGCCTCTAATTTATAGGCGCTTTTGGTGATGTGGTATTTTGTAAATTATTTTTTGAAATTATGATAAGATGCTAAATTGCACATTGTTTTTTGACGTTATGATAATATGGTAAATGACTCTAAATTTATAATGATAATTTTCTTTTTACTCAAGGTACCCGGACATTATAAAAAGTTCAACATACGACATATCAAGAATTTTATGTGGTTTGGATTTTAAAAAGATGGTCCTAATCCAAAGCTATCTATTAGTAGAGAAGTCTATCTACTATATGATGATCATATTACAATTACATACTACATACAAAATGCATGAACGAATTACATACATGAACCTAGGCTTTTAATTCAGAAACATTACAACCGACGTTTGGATGTAGATGATTTTCTCCATTACCATGAATCCATGCTCAGAGAAGGTGGAGAGGCAAGCCTAAGCTAGGGTTTTGTTGGAAAAGGTCAGGGAAGAGGAGAAGGGAAAACGTAAATCAGAAACAAAAAACAAAAACTTGACTTAAATCTTAATTTACAGAGTAACTTTCCTCCTTTTAGACCTTCTTCCCTCAATCAGAGTGAAACCATTCATGGTGCCATCAATGTTCATCTTCATTGCATCCTGGCTAACGTTTGCCCAAAGAAATACAATCTGGGACATCAATGAAGCGACACACTGTCAAGTACCTAGGGTTTAAGTTGTTAATTTTCTTGATTCCTAGTTCTAAGTGTTAAATTGACTTGGAATTATTAGAATTAATATCTTAAATTACCTAAATTTCCAATAAAATGCATTTGGAAGTTGGAACTCTTAACTAACTTTTAAATGGTATTTTGGCGGGAAAATCGGTTAATGGCAGTTAGTGGGTTTTTGGCCCCAGATTCTAATTCTTCTGATTTTAACAGATTTTTTGTAATTTTGTTAGTTGTTTCCCTCTTCCCTCACCCCTCAAGTCTATATAAGGGGGTGTCATATCATTGTATGAGAACTTTGATGAATAATAATGAAATACAACTTCAAATTCTCTCTCTACCTATCAATCTCTCTCTTTCTCCCTTACTTTCTTCTTCAATTTCTATGTCTCCCTTAATTCTCTCTCGTCTTCTCCCTCTTTCTCTCAATTCAATTCAAAAAATATTAGTTTATGACCTAGAACTACTTTGGGTCATAACACACGCATCCTAGAGAGAGACAAAGGATGACGACGCATGGTCAGGCTATTAATGACACATCTAGGGTAATGGAATGGCGCGGGCAATGGGAAAAGGCACGAGCATGCAATTCAGTGTACCGGTCAGAGGAAAAATGGTCAATAACCATTTACGATTATGCCATCATTATATCAGAACCAAAAGACCTTCCGTTTTCACCTTATTACGATTATACCATCTTTATTTCAGATCCAACTAAATCATTGAAAACAATGAATTTTGCTTTATTTCACGCAGAAGTTCAGCATTTGGTTTTAGTGTATTAATACTTAGTCTAATTGTCAGTATTATATAGACAGTAGTTAGTGTGTATTGGGACTTATATTCAACAAATCTCTGCCTTGGTTACCATATAGCCTAACTACTAGATATACTCTAGTAATAAAGAGCAAATGAATCCTAGAATCTGTTAAGATCGAGATTAAATCTTGACCTTAACCTCAGATAAAGAGAGTATGGGATGAAGAACAAGTGAAGGAGACGAGAAAATAGAGAAAGAGAGAGTTAGATGAGAGAAAGAAGGTTTAATCTGAAAGAGATTGGTTTGATATTTCATTGAGTGAGTATGAATTACACAAGATCACCTACTTATAAGAATCTAGATACATTGAACTAAGACTCATAAGCCCAACCGACTCTCTAATCAGCCGCCAACTCTGACCAGCTGGACTAACCGCCTAACCGACCTTGGTGCCAAACTACAATTCAAACATTACAAGCATACGGCACCTTATTACATCATAAACGAATAAGAAACATAACAATCCCCTCCCCTTAAAACATTCTTGTCCTCAAGAATGAAAAGAAGGAAATTGACTCAACAAAAATCGCTTCTCTTCCCAAGTGGTGAAAGATTCATCCAAATTGCACCAGCTGACTCGAACTTCATGTTTGTTGGGACCATCTGTTGTTGCCTTCATAACTTCCACCACTGCAGCTGGCTGTAAGATCAAGGACCCATTGGAACCCACCTCTGGAGGGCCTGGAGAAGATCTGTGACCATTTTTAACCTACTTTTTAAGAAGTGAAACATGAAAGACAGGGTGAATATATGAATCGGGTGGAAGCTCCAGCTTGTAGGCCACCTTGCCAATTCTCTCCAAAACCTTGTAAGGTCCAAAGAATCTTGCAAAAAGCTTGACATTCTTCCTTACAGCTACTGTAGACTTCCTATAAGGCTGTAGTTTCAGATATACCGTATCACCCACCTCAAAATTTCTGTCTACTCTCTTGCGGTCTGCATACCACTTCATTCGAGCTTGGGACTGACTGAGATTATTCTTCAAAAGCTGCATAAGGTGTTTCCTTTGCTGTACCAACTCAGTAACCTCAGCTATCTGTGTCTCAACTCCTTGCAACATCAATGGAGTGGGAGTATCATACCCATACAATGCCTTGAAAGGTGTAGTACCTAATGAAGCATGGAAATGGGTATTATACCAAAATTCCGCCAAAGCGAGCCACCTTCCCCACACCTTAGGATGGCTAAACACCATGCTTCTAAGGTATTGCTCAATGCATTGATTGACCCTCTCAGTCTGACCGTCGGTTTGAGTGTGGTAAGATGAGCTAAGTGCCAAAGTCGTTCCCAAAAGACCAAACAACTCCTTCCAAAAACGACCTGTAAAGAGCTCATCTCTATCAGAAATTATGGATTGAGGCAAGCCATGGAGCTTGTAGATATTATCAAGGAACACACGAGCTAACTTCTCAGCAGTCACAGGTCGAGCCAAAGCAATGAAATGACCAAATTTGGTGAACCAATCAACTACTACCTAGATCACCTCTTTCCCTTCTGACTTAGGCAATCCCTAAATGAAATCTATGCTTATGTGCTGCCATATACCCTCCGGAACAGGTAAGGGTTGGAGAAGTCCTTGGTATCTATGATCACCAAGCTTAGTTTGTTGGCAAACCTCACAAGTTTGCACAAAGTCAGACACTTCTTTCTTCATTCCCGGCCAACTGAAGTGAACCTTCAGTCTCTGATACGTTCCTTCCATGCCTGAATGTCCTCCCCATGAAGAATCATGAGCAGCACTAATAACATGATGTCTAAGATCAGTAGAGATGCCAATATACAACTTCCCCTGAATTCTAATAATTCCTCGAGTCACAGAAACATTTGCACCAGCAACCAAATTGCTCGCCTTATCCACACTGACAGCTGCTATACATTCTTGTGCAAAAGAATCATTCATAGGACTGATTACTTCTTCCATCCAAGCAAGAGAGATCACTGAAATGGCCCCAAGAGAGCCCTACTCATAGTCTTCAAACCTGCGAGACAGTGCATCTACTGTAATGTTTTCCTTCCCTTTCTTATACTCAATGTCATAATCAAGCTCCAACATCTTCATCAGCCCTTTTCTTTGTATCCTTGTGACAATTTTCTGCTCTAATAAATGCTTGAGGCTTTGATGATCAGTCTTGATGATAAAATGGTGCCCATCCAAGTAGTGCCTCCATTTTTCCACAGCAAGCAGAATTGCAAGGTACTCTTTCTCATATGTTGAAAGCGCCTGATGTTTTGCACTCAATGCCTGGCTAAGATAAGCTATAGGCCTCCCTTCTTGTGACAACACTACCCCAACACCACTTCCACACGTATCAGTCTCCAATACAAAGCTTGAAGTAAAATCAGGCATGGCCAAAACAGGTGCTCTGCACATGGCTGCCTTAAGAGCTTCAAAAGCAATATGAGCTTCATCCGACCATATGAAAGCATCTTTCTTCAACAAGTCCGTGAGTTGCTTGGCCGTAGCACCATACCCTGCTACAAACTTGCGGTAATACCCTGTCAACCCCAAAAATCCCCTCAACTACTTCAAGGTTACCAGAACAGGCCAATCCCTCATGGCTTGGACCTTTGAGGGATCAGTGGAAACCCCCTCACAAGAGATTACATGGCCAAGGTATTCCAAATGAGTTTGAGCAAAAGAACACTTGGCTAACTTAGCATACAACCTATGCTTACGCATGACCAAGGGCTCTTCCCTCAAATGCTTCAAATGCTCCTCAAAAGATGTACTGTAAACCAAGATGTCGTCAAAGGAGACCAACCCAAATTTCCTAAGAAATTGCTTGAAGACATCGTTCATAAGAGCTTGGAATATTGCTGGTGCATTTGTCAGGCCAAATGGCATGACCACAAACTCAAAATGTCCATGATGTGTCCGGAATGCTGTCTTGTACACATCGTGCTCTTCCACTCTAATTTGATGATAGCTTTGCCGTAGATCCAGCTTGGAAAAGACTTGAGCTCTATACAACTCATCTAGCAAATCATCTATAACTGGTATAGGGAACTTGTCCTTTACAGTCATAGAGTTGAGCTGTCTATAATCAATACACATTCGAGCTGTGCCATCTTTTTTCTTGAGGAATAACCGGAGAAGCAAAGGGGCTGTGACTTTGCCGTATGAAGTTGGTCTTGAGCAAATCATTAACTTTCTTCTCAATTTCCGACCTCTGAGCATGAGGATAACTGTATGGCCTAAGCCTCACTGGTTCTGCATCACTTTTGAGGGGAATAACATGGTCTAAACTCCTCTTGGGAGGCAAAGACTTGGGCACCTCGAATAGATCTTCAAATTCATTGATCACTGCCTGCACTTCTGGCTCGGTAATGCTTACCATTTCAGTAGGAGCTATAGCAAACAGTTGGCCAACCCATTGAAATGCACATTTTTGAATTCCCTTCTTCAACTTACTCCCTTTCATTACTTGCAATTGAGCTTGCTCTGCCATCCCTTGCAATGTAACTTTAGAGCCTTGTACTTCAAAAGAAACCGTGAGATTAGCATAATCAAACAACACAGGGCTATAAGTTCTCATCCAATCGACCCCAAGCACCATGTCACACCCTCCCAAAGGAAGGATTCTAAAGTCATAACTGAACTAGCGGTCCTGCAAACCATTAGAACCCTTGGCATTTGTTTTGAGGCATCAAAGATTTTCCATTAGCCACGGTAACCACTTTAGGATTATGCTATGGGTGCTCCCACTATCAATGAGGATGATAATAGACCTTTACCAGCCTTCCCTTTGATTCAGATTGTGCTATGAGCCCTACTACCAGTCAAGGCTCTCATTGAAATTTCCACTGCAGCATCATCTAAGTTTTCCTCGATGTCCATATCTGAATCAGCTCCATCAACCTCAATCTCCTCGCCATCAAAGAGTTCTCCAGCACTAACCCCTTCAGCAGACATAAGAAACTTTGGGTTACATTTGTGGCCAAATGGATAAGGTTGATTACACCGGTAACACATTCTCTGTTGCTGCTTATCATCAGATCTGTTGGTCCTAGACCTGACAGATCCTTGCGGTGGTTTGGAGCTACTACCACGAGATCTGAAAGCATCACTTGAAGACAGAATTGGCGACTCATAAATCTTGGCTTTAGCATAAGCCATAGACAAAGTTGTAGGATCAACGACTTTAACCAAATTCTTCACCTTTGGCTTCAAGCCACTTATAAAGGCTGATACATAATACGACTCTGAGGCCCGAATTTCAGTTATAATGCTGGCCCTGAGATTCTCAAACCTGGTCATATAATCTCTCACAGATGTCTCCTACTTCACCTTATTGAATTTATCCACAATATCACTATCATCCTCATCACTATACCAATCACACAATTCTTTTGCAAACTCAGTCCATGTGAGAGAAGGATTACTTTTCATCAAGCTATAAAACCACACCTCATGATCACCAAGAAGGTATACTATAGCAATTTGCGCCTTTTCAGATTCATCAATGTGGTAGAAATGGAAGTAACGTTCACACCTCCTCAGCCATGAATGAGGTTGTTTCCCATCAAAGGCATCAATCTGCACACGAGGCTGTCTATGGCCATTATTTCTACTATTGAATGACTCCTCATTACTGCCTGAACACTGCTGATGCCAATAATCAGGCGGTCTATCCAATTGATCCACATTTACATCCCTAGATCTGTAAGTATCCTTAATTGCAATAGCCCGAACTTCAGGACCTGCATTCCAGTTTGAAGGTCGAGACTGCACATGCTCACTGCGAACCAGCCTATCAGTCATCTCAACCTCATGAACTCGATCTTGAGCTCTAACATCAACACCAGCATTATCCACTGGAGTGTGATCATTCTGTCTCCCTACATCAAAAGACCTCATAGGTTGATTTGCTTGTAGCACACTAGCAGGCAATAATGGATCCGGAACAACAGGAGGACTTGGCCTCCTAACTTGCTCTCGAATCTCTGCTAACTTCACTTCCAGCAGCTGCAATTGCTGACTAAACCGCTGGTTAAACCTCTCCTCCAAATCTTGTGATTGTCGCGTGACCTGATCAGAAATCTTAGCCTCCACATGCTGAGCTCACTGATCAATCTTCACATCGACTTGCTGATTTATTTGCTGAAATAATTTAGCGTTAGATTGCTTGAATTGATCAAGCATTGCCTGGAACTTACTGTCTAATTGTACATTCGTAACCAAATCCCGACCTGTTGCACCACTACTGCTAACAACATCAGCATATGTAGATTTAGTAGCTGCCTTAGCTGCTGCTGATCTGGTGGTAACTCCACCGGTCAATGCAATCTCGGCTGAATCCATAGTTATCACTATGATTCAAGTGTATATATTTTCTCTTTTTAACACCTTTTTTATGTCAATTTTAAGTAACCGCAAGCACTTGTCCTTAGAATTCAGGATTGAATTCCTAAGCAATTTGGAATGCGATCAAGGGATATTTGATATCAAATCCGCTTGAATTGGAAGCCAAATGAGGCTCTAATACCAATTGTTAAGATTGAGATTAAATCTTGACCTTAACCTAAGATAAAGAAAGTATGGGATGAGAAAGAAGTGAAGGAGATGAGAAAATAGAGAGAGTTAGATGAGAGAAATAAGGTTTAATCTCAAAGAGATTGGTTTGATATTTCATTGAATGAGTATGAATTACACAAGATCACCTATTTATAAGAATCTAGATACATTGAACTAAGACTCACAAACCCAACCAACTCTCTAATCGGCCTCCAACTCTGACCAGCTGGACTAACCGCCTAACAGACCTCGGCGCCAAACTACAATTCAAACAATACAAGCATACGACACCTTATTACATCATAAACGAATAAGAAACATAATAGAATCATACTAGCTTCCATTCACATTGGTTTTCCTCTAATTTTTCCCTAACAAAATTTCTCCTTACAGCCAAAGTTTTGTCCTATCATGAAATATTGGGTTCTTACTCAGGGCTAAAGTACATTGACTACTTGAGTATATCACTAGTGGCCCTAACTCTAAGTTAGTTTCAGACAAGAGACCCCATAACCATATTCCCTCTTTCGTAGAATCTGTCAAAGCCAAAAATTCTGCTGCAGTTGTAGACAATGTCATCACAGGCCGCAACTTAGAGTTCTAGCATATAGCTCCACCATTTATGATGAAGAGGTAAGCAATTTGTTATGATTCAAGGTAAATCTTGAATCATAACCCTAGGAGAAGAGAGTATGGGATGAGGAAGAAGTGCAGGCGATGAGAAAATAGAGAGAATTAGGGGATGAGAGAGAGAGAGAGAGAGTATCAATCAATATTCAAGTATGCCTCAATACAAGCTATAATCATCTGCTTATAGCAACTAGATACATTGCAAGTAGACTAATTAGGCCAACTAACTAAAACAGCTGCCAAATAAGACCCATGGATTGACCACTCCAACTAACTCTAACTAATTTTTCTGCCTTACAACACTTTCAAAAGAAAATACTAATAACAAGCATAGACGATCATAACATTTTCCCCCCTTGAGAACATTCTTGTCCTCAAGAATGGAGGCAGAGAATTGGCTTCGAATAAATTTCAGATCCTCCTAAGAAGACTGCTGTTACTCCAAGTTGGCCCATTGAATCAGTGCTTCTAGTGAATCGGAAGAGCACTGCCTGGTATCAAGTATAGCTAAGGGTGCCTGCAGAATCATGCCATTGCTTGCTACTGCTGGAGGGTCTCATGTACTAGAACATCCTCCCTTGACTTGCTTCTTCAATAATGAGACATGAAAAACTGGATGAATGAAGCAGTCAGGTGGCATCTCCAGCTTGTAAGCAACTGTTCTAATGCGTTGCAAGACTTTGTAAGGGCCAAAGTAGCGTGCTGAAAGCTTGATATTACGCCTCACAACAACTGAATTTTTCCTGTAGGGCTGCAAATGTAAGTAAACATAATCACCAACATTAAAAAACTTGTCAATTCTGTGTCGAATCAGCAAAGAATTTCATGCGTAATTGTGCAGTGTGTAGCTAGTCCTTGAGCTGCAACATCAACTTACTTCGCTACCCAAGCAAATCAGTAAAACCAGGTACAAAAGACACTTCTTCTTGTAGCCCAATTGGAGAAGGTGGATCATATCCATACATTGCTTTGAATAGAGAAGCCTTGAGAGCGGTATGGGCATGAGTGTTGTACCAAAACTTTGCTAGGGATAACCAGCCAAACCAGTGCTTCGGATTGGTGAAAGTCATGCTCCTTAAGAACTACTCCACGCATTGGTTCACCCTTTCTGTTTGGCCTTTCGTTAGAGGATGGTAAGATCAACTCATGGAGAGTGTTGTTCCCAACAGTCTAAACAATTCAATCCAAAAATGGCTTGTGAAAAGCTTGTCCCTATCAGATACAATCGATTGAGGTGGACCATGGAGTCTGTATATCTGATCCAAAAACAATCTAGCCAACTTAGCAGCAGTAATAGAATGTGATAGTCCAATGAAATGCCCAAACTTGGTGAACCTGCTAACAACAATCCAACTCACCTCCTTCCCTTCAGATTTTAGAAGACCTTCTATAAAGGCCGTACTAATATGTTGGCATGGCCTCTCAGGAATGTCTAATGGTTGGAGAAGTCCCTGATATGGAATGAGATCACTCTTAACCTACTAAAATACTTCACAGTTTTGCACACAATGAATTACTTCATTCTTCATACCCGACAAATAAAAATACTGCTTCAATCTATGATATGTAGCCTCTATTCCCGAGTGACCACCCCAAGCAGAGGAGCGAACGCCTGCAGTGACTTGCTTCCTTAATTCTGTAGTTTTTCCCACATACACCTCCCCCTTAATTCTTATCAAACCATTGCTCACAGTTACTTCAGCGGCAGAGCAGGACTTAGGCTTAACACTTGCCGCTGTAATATACTCTTGAGCCAAGGAATCATCTTCATATGTTTGCACAACCTCCTCCAACCAACTAGGCAAGGTGACGCAATTGCACTACAACTAGATCATGCTCCGAGAGAGAGCATCAGCAACTACATTTTCCCTTCCACTTCTGAACACAATAGAATAATCAAGGCCTAACATCTTAAGGACGCCCTTCTTCTACACTCTCATTGTTATCTTTTGCTCTAATAGGTACTTAAGACTTTGGTGATCAGTCTTAATTACGAAGTGATGTCCCTCCAAGTAATGCCTCCACTTTTGGACAATATGTAGAATGACAATGTATTCTTTTTCATAGATTGATAAACCCATGTTCCTTGCATTCAAAGCCTGACTCAAATATGCACTGGGCCTTCCAACTTGGGATAGAACTGCTCCCACTCCAAATCCACTTGCATCGGTCTCTAATTCAAAAGGAAGAGTAAAATTCGGCATTGCTAAAACTGGAGTAGAACGTAGAGCAGCCTTGAGTCGAAGGAAAGCTTCTTGAGCTACATCATTCCACCCAAAGGCATCCTTATTAAGAAGATCAGTGAGAGGTTTAGCCATTAAACTATAACCTGCAACGAATTTGCGGTAGTAACCACTTAACCCAAGGAACCCCATTAACTGCTTGATGGTAACTGGAACAAGCTAATCTTGCATTGCTTGTATCTTGCTAGGATCGTGGAAACCTCATCCTTGGATATAATATGACCCAGATAATCCACTTTAGAGGCAGCAAAAGTGCATTTTGATTGTTTGGCATGTAGCTTGTGAAGCCTCATCAGCTCAAACACCAACCGCAGATGCTCCCAATGTTTTTCTAAAGATGTGATGTAAACCAATATGTCGTCGAAGAAAACCAATATAAATTTCCTCAAATAAGGCTTGAAAACATCATTCATCAAAGCTTGAGATGTTGCTGGGGCATTAGTAAGCCCAAATGGCATCACCACAAACTCGAAATGTCCATGGTGAGTGCGGAAAGCAGTTTTGTAGATGTCTTCCTCCTTGACTCTAACTTATTGGTACCCCTGCCTCAAGTCCAGTTTAGAGAAACAACTAGACCCATGAAGCTCATCAAGAAGATCATCGATGACCGGAATTGGAAATTTATCCTTAATTGTGAGGGAATTGAGATGTCTATAATATATGCACATTCAAGAACTTCCATCCTTCTTCTTCACCAAGACCATCGGTGAAGCAAACGGACTATGGCTTTGACTAATGAATTGAGTCTTCAAAAGATCTTCAACCTGCCTCTCTATGTTGTTTTTTGGAGCATGAGCATACCTATAAGGTCTGAAACCTTTAGGCTGAGCATCATGCTTCAATGGTATAGCATGGTCTAGCACTCGTTTGGGAGGCAAAGCTGCAGGGAGATCAAGGTACTCCTACAACAACTTTGTCAATTTCGGATGTAAATTTTCGAGCTCTTCATTAGTGACAGCCTTGATTGAGCATAGATGCCCAATCCATTGATATGCCTTCTTCTTAATTACTCCTTTTAACTTTTTGCCCGATATTAGTTGCATTGCCCCTGTTCTCTTATACCTTGAAGCATAATCCGTTGGCCATTTCTTTCAAAAGACACTGTAAGCTCAGAAAAGTCAAACACTATGGGACTCAGGGTCTTCATCATCCAATCCACCCCTAAGATCATGTCACAAACACCCAACTTCAACACACGGAAATCATAAGTGAAACTATGCTTCTGCATGAGCCAAGAAAATTTTTTGCTCTTCGTCTGAGTTAGGATTGAGATCCAATCTGCCACTATTATTGTTAAAGGATGAGTCTTAATCATCTCATGTCCCACTGCTCTAACTATCTTTGGATCCATAAAACTTTGAGTACTGCCACTGTCTACCAGAATCAAAATGGATTACTTTCCTACTTCTCCTTGAATTCTGATGGTGTTGTGATGTCCACCACCATTTAAAGCCTGCACTAAAATTTCCATTTCATCCTCCACTGGCTCAATCATTTCTTCAAGAGTCTCATTCTCCGTTTCATCAAGAACATCACCCTCTTCCGAATTGTCCTCACCTTTCACTCCTGCAGTAGACATGAGATACTTTGGATTGCACTTATATCCAAAGAAATATTGCTGATTGCATCTGTAGCATAAACATTGTGGCTTCTTCTCAACTGAGTTGGTGTTCCCGCTTGAAGTAGCACAAACTCTTTTCGTAGCCGGATCAGTGGAACCTCCAAATGTATTTTCAAACAGCCGGGCCTTGGAGTAGGCCTGTGACAATTTAGTTGGTTCTAACGCCTTCACTTTATTCTTAATTCTCATCTTTAAGCCACTAATAAAGCTTGATACGTAATAAGATTCTGCTGTGTCTGGGTAAGCAATTAACAATCTTGCTCGAAGATTCTCAAATCTTTCCATGTATTCTTTTACCGTAGTTGTCTGAGTGACTTTATTGAATTGATCTACAATGTCACCCATGTCTTCATCATCATAGCGATCCCAGAATTCCTTGACAAACTCCTGCTCGGTGATCGAGGACCTGCTCCTCATCAAACCAAAATACCATGCCTCTTGATCCCCTTTGAGATATACAGTCGCTATATCTACCTTCTCCACCTCAGCAATTCGATAAAATTGGAAATATCTCTCACATCTCCTTATCCACGATTGTGGATTAGTTCCATCAAACATTTCCATGTCAATTATTGGTTGTCTGTAGGTAGAACCACGATTAGTGCCAGCAGAATCATCACTGTTGGCTGAGGGATTGAGGATTAGGAATGGAATTGAGCTGACTGGCAGGAAGCAAGACTGAAGCAGGTACTGGCCTTTCCTCTTGTTGTACTCTATTCGAAACTCGTAAACACAAATTATGAGTTTGCTCAATAGTAGCACCTTGTCTAGCCAAAAATTGCTGCATCTTAGTGGCTTGTCCACTCAAGGCTTGAGAATCTTAGTGATTCTGTTGTCTAGCAACAAATAAGCAGTTCATCTGCCAGGACATGTTCGCGATCAATTGATCTATGCCAGTAACTGGCACACTTCCAGCCACTCCTTCCTCATTAGTTGTCACTCCAGCAGCTGAGGCAGCTGTGTAAGAAGCAACTCCAGCTCGAGTAGTTACTGCCATAGCTGGCAATAACACAGAGGAAAGAACTTAAGTAGTAGTAAGCTACGAATTAATTTGCCAAGGTTTAGTTTTGCACTCAGCTCAGTAAGGATCCTTATGTAAGGATCAGCTCAGTTCATGCTTGATCTAAGTTGTCACTAGCAATTGGTTCAATAATTCTTTG
The DNA here is from genome assembly GCA_018398585.1 of Simmondsia chinensis. NCBI lineage: Eukaryota > Viridiplantae > Streptophyta > Magnoliopsida > Caryophyllales > Simmondsiaceae > Simmondsia > Simmondsia chinensis. The sequence continues at coordinate 12,282,263 of JAGTTD010000014.1, forward strand.
ATTCTTCATGATCCAGCAAAATCGATGCCAATCATCTTGATTGAATCAAGTGCCTGTGACAAACACAATTAATAAGTAACAGGCTCACAATTATAAGCATCCACCAGGAAAGTCTTGCACTCAGCTATGATAGATCCTACACTATGACGGTTGATAGTTCAGGATCAACTGATCTGATGACTCGCTGCTGAAGTTCGATTAAATCTTCTAAAGCGCCATGGATCGACTGCAAGGTATTAGCCTTTAAGGCTTTGATATCAAATGTTATGATTCAAGATAAATCTGGAATCATAACCCTAGGAGGAGAGAGTATGGGATGAGGAAGAAGTGAAGGAGATGAAAAAATAAAGAGAATTAGGGGATGAGAGAGAGAGAGAGAGAGAGTATCAATCAATATTCAAGTATGCCTCAATACAAGCTAAAATCATCTACTTATAGCAACTACATACATTGCAAGTAGACTAATTAAGCTAACTAACTAAAGCAGCTACCAAATAAGACCCACGGATTGACCACTCCAACTAACTCTAACCAATTCTCCCGCCTTACGACACTTTCTAAAGCAAATACTAATAACAAGCATCAACGATCATAACACAATTGTTGACATTCTCCTATATAGCTCACCCCTATATAGTCAAAATTTGTGTAAGCTACCAATTTTTAGGTCTGTTTGGTCCTTAGCGAAATTAGTCCTAAATTGGTTATCCCTTTTATGTCCCCATAATGTTCTTTTCCTAAGCTACTCATTTATCTTGACAAAACACTCATGGGACATGCCAAGTGTGGCCCAGTCTAGGTCATGGCATACATCACAGACCCTATAGCATTAGCATATAGTATTTTAGTCATTAGTTGTCTATCTAAGTCATTTGTCGGACACTGTTCTGCAAAAAATTTATAATAACTTTCCCTGGGTATTTTCAATGGTTTACAATCCTTCATGTTAAATCTATTAAGAACTTTTTTGTAGGCAATTTTGTTGTAATAACTGGACTGTTTTTAATACTCTGTTTATACTAATTTTCATCCCAAGTATTTTCTTACCCTCTCCTAGGTCTTTCATATCGAATGAATCATTTAGCATACATTTTAGCTTATTAATTTTATTCATAGACCTACTTTCTATGAGCATGTCATCAACATAAATCAATAAATATACACAATGCATAATCGCAATCAACATTTTTGAAACAAAGGCAATTATTATGAACAGATCTATCAAAGCCCTTTCCTGACATGTATGGTCAAATTGCCTATATCATTGTCTTGGCTATCGTTTGAGTCCATATAAGGGCTTTTTCAGCAAAACTCAAGGTGTTCTTATTGGGTTCAATAAACCCTTCTAGTTGAGCCATGAGGATCTTCTTCTCAAGCTCACCATGATGGAACGTCATAGTGACGTCCATTTGTTTAAAAATAGGTCATATGCAGCAATCAATGACATGACGATTCTTATGGTTGTATGCTTTACAACAGGGGAGAAAATCTCACTATAATCCATTGCCACAACTCCAGCCTTATGGGTTCCTTAATTTTGAAAACCATTTTGAGCCTATTAGCTTTCTACCTAATAGTTTAGGGATCTGAATCCATGTCTTGTTTTTCTTCAAACATTACATCAGAGTCATGGCCTTTAGCCAATCCTCTTAATGTTTGCTGCTAAGAACCTCACTATAGCTGAGGGGTTTTGACTCAACATATTGAAGTGCAGTGTTTAGGGTGTATGTTATATAGTTAGCATGACCTTATCTATTAGGGGCCCTAATTTCTCATGTCTCTGTGCCCCAACCTAATTGATAGTGACTTAAGTCACTTTTAGCATTCTAGTCAGGAACTTCAATGCGCGTTTTAGCACTGACTGATTCTTCAGGTACCAACTCAGTTTAAGGACTATTCTAGTATATGGGTCTTGTAGGTTAATCTCAAACTCATAGGTATTAGACTAGTGCGCATATGCAGCACAACCAAACACACAGAACATAGAGTAAGCAACAGGTTTACTAGAGTACAATTACTCTGGGGTCTTAAAGTCTATAGACGTAGATGGGGTTCTGTTTATCAAGAAGCTAGCAACTTTCACAGCTTCACCCCAAAGGTGTTTGTCTAAACCAGATGCAAACAACATACATCTTACTCTTTCTAAAAGTTTTATGTTCATCCTCTTTGCCAATCTATTCTACTGGTTTATATATATATATAGTGTTATGTCTCTTTATTCCTTCTTTGGAACATAAAGCATAAATCTAGAATTGACAGATTCTAATCCATTATCTATTGTAAGGATTAATCTTTCTAATCAGTTAGGTCTCTATTAAAGTTTCTGCATAACAAAGGTTTGAAAACATCCATCTTTTGTTTTTACAACTAGACCTGAACCTTCTCGAAAACTCATCAATCATGGATAGAGAATAATAAGCTCCACCTTTTGTGGGTACTCATGAGGGTCCCCATAAATTAGAGTGAATGTAGTCAATAAGTCCTTTAGAAATATGCAGACCGGATTTAAATGCCAGTTTATGATGCTTGTGAAAAATACATGGATCAAATATCAAGTTCAGAAACACAATCATCCACTAACGTGCCTAGTTTACTTAGTTCATTTAGACCTCTATTTGAAATATGTCTTAGCCTCTTATGCCATAGGCTAGTTGGGGCACTCTTTTCAGTCTTTACCACATAAGACTCACCAGTCAGCCTTTACTATGTACAGGCCATTCTTGATCTCTTCTTAAGGATCTTCATTACCCCTTCTGATCAACCCTCATGATCAAACCATCCTGGTGAAACCGTCCTAGTGATATTAAGTTTCTTTTAAGTTCATACCTTACTCTTTCAAAGGTATAGTCAATACTATTTGACGTCCTCATCCATATTGACCCAATACCTCTGAACTTGCATCCATGGTTATTACCTAATAGGACTTTACCTCTACAAACAAACTTATAATCAAAGAAATAAGATCAGTCAGATGCCATGTGAAAGCTATAGCTAAAGTCTAACTCCTATTCATGTGATGTAATACCAAAAGAAGCAACAAGCACTTTAGCAAGATGATAATCATCAATGAACACAACAATATCAACAAAGAGAGTGTTCTTATTCACGTTTTCAAAGCACGGTCTTCTAATATGTTCTAGTTTGTTGCATTTAAAACATTTTATTTTACTATAGTCTTTCTTTCTTCTAGTAGAGAGCGGTTTCTGCTCTTACTACATTTTATGTTGTTATAATTATTATCATCTCTAGTCTTTCTTCTATCCTAAATAGAAAGTCCCTCTCCATTATTTAAGATGCTTCTAGGGTACTTTCCATTGCGTTTTAACTCAAGATTCAAAGAATTGAGAGCTTTAGTTACACTCCTTAAAGAAAATTGTTCCAGGTATAAAATTAGGTTTGAAAATGATTTAGTTTTCTTAACTTGCTCTAGTTTAGCGCAAATTTGTATAGTAGTGGTTTCCCCAAGCACAAGACGCAAAACAAAAATATCAAGACTAAGATCAATATAGCTAAGTGCCTTATAATTGATTTCTGCCTTCTCCTCCCAAGTTAGATGAGGAGTTTGTGTTGTTCGGGCTAAAGAAGTGTGGTATCAACTTCCTATTGGAGCAGAGCAGCCTTCATCTTGACTTTCCATAAGCAAAAACTATTTTCCTCGAATTTATCTAGCTTAAATCTCATGGAAGCCATTACCGAATCCGTAGATGAAACACATGGTTGTGATACCACTTGTTGCATGGGATAAAAGCTCAAAGAAATTATGATGCAAAGAATTACAAGTTCAAGAAAAGATTACATACATAAAAGAGAGATTACAAATAAAAGGCAATTGATAAGACCACAAGAATTTACGTGGTTCAGACCCCAAAAAGATGGCCCCAATCCATGGCTCTTTATTACTAGAGAAGTCTATCCACTATATAATGAATAGATTACAATTACAGACCATAAACAAAATGTACTAATGAATTACATACAATATCCTATGCTTCTAAGTCAGAAATATTATAACAGATATCTAGATATAGAAGATCTTTACCCCATATCAATGGATCCATGCTAAGAAAAGCTACAGAGATAAGCCTAAGCTAGGGTTTCATTAAAGAACATTAGGGAAGAGGAAGAGGGAAAACATAAATAAGAAATACGCAGCAAAAACATGACCTAAATCTTAATTTACAAAGTAACCACCCTCCTTTTACAGCGCCCCCCCCCCCCCCCCCCCCCCCCCCCCCCCCCCCCCCCCCCCCCCCCCCCCCCCCAATCCCTAATCTGTGTGAAACCATACGTGGGGCCATCTCTACCATTCATCATCATTACATCCAACAGTTTGAGGTTTGTGCAAAGAAACACAATATATGTTGTCAACGAACCAACAAACATCCCAAGGTGTGACACAAGATGAAAACATGTAGCAAGGCTATTATGCTTCTAGGTTTTTAGAATGGTGCAAGCAATGTGCAAGGGCCTGGTAACCTTATTAGGCATATCGGTTAAGGGGAAAATGGCCAATAACCAAACGCATCCAAATTCAAATTGTTTACGATGAATTTGATTAGTGTACTTATTCATCATGATTGATTTATGCTTGAGGTGGGATTCGTTAGGATGAGTTGAACTTAAGCTTTAGTTACATGCCCGAATTGATATTTCTGCAAGATCAAACAAATGGTTAGAGAAGCCCGTGGGGTAACCCATGGGAGACCCCTCTAAGGCTCAAGTTAGTATCAATATTATAAAATAATAAAAACGGCAAGTGGTAAATAGACATAATAATGAAGAGTCAAACATTAATAAGATCACGAATATATCAAAATACTTGGTTGAAATCCCCAAGAGAACATGACAAAAGGGGCCAATATAAGACCAGCCTAGGGCCTCTTAAGGCCTTAATAGTCCAGTGAGATGAAGGTTAGGCTAGTTAAACCTGTTGTGGACTAGTAGGATAAGTAAAATAAGCATAGAATACTTAACTTAAGATGAACAGAATGCTTGAACGATTATTGCCCTGAAGAGGGGGTTGTTCAGGAAGGAGGCACGAATGAAGCAAGAAGTCTTGCTTGGAGAAGATTTTTTCTCTTCCCTTCCTTTTATCCTATTTTACCACTCTCCCACTCTTGACACATGAGGGGGAGGTGGTGGAATAAAGCAAGGGTGACACATTTCACTAGGTTTTAATTGGTTAATTGGCTTTTTGAGGTTTAGTTTTCTAATTTGAGCCTAGTTTATTATTATTTGACTTTTATATAGTAATTACTCGCTCATTATACTTATAGCACCAAGTCCATAAGTACTGAGCTTGTAAATACTGGGCGAGTACATACCCGGTGTGTAACCTAGAATAAGTATAACCTTCGATCTTTAGTTTTATTGTTATCCGATTTTATATAATAATTACCGGTATAACTTATTCGTCTATCTATAGTAGCAAGCTCCTCAATTATATTATAAACATACTAGTCCCTCTACTTCGTGGGAAAACTTCTGTCATTCCAAGTTCAGTCATGGAGTCTATTACATGCCGGTATTTGTCCCCAGCTTACTACTGTACAATGTTCTCCTATGAGTAAACGAGGCATTTTGGGTTTTGTCTTTCATGTTTGATAGTTGTCTTTTATGTATATTTTTAACTTTACCCAATGTTAGTTAGGTGCATGGCATGAACAGGGTGTGTCCCACGGTATTTGACACCTAATAAGTTATTTAATGCATTATGGCTCATAACTGGGTGTGTATGGTATCATGAATCTTAACAGGGCGTTTAACCCTACATGGATCCTAACAGGGTGTTTAACTCATCATTAATCTTAATGGGGCATTTAGCCTACTATGAATTTTAGCAAGGCTTTTTGCCCATCATATGTTTTAATAGAGTAGTTTGTGTAGGTATATTAAAGGAATATGAGCTTCTGAAGTTGTTTTCTACTAAATTATTTAAAGCATTCTGATCCTATACTCTTACAAGCATTTGTAGTGACTTGTTAAGAGTGGTTGAATCATAATGTTGTATAAATGACTACATGGCTATTAATTGGCCAATATCTCAACGATGTGGTGTAAGGATGAGTATAACACGATATTGTTATTGGAGGATATTTGGACTAGGTTGATAACTAAGTAAACTATCTACTTAGTACAAATAAGTCCTCAGATGTCATTGAATGTCTTTTGAAGATGTATTTGTCATTTGTATTCACCAGATTATGAAGTTGGCACATTAGACCTGATATGTTTTCCATGGCCCTTTATTCTCGCAGGTATATTGACCTATCAGAGTCATACAAATCTTGAGAATAGAATAAGTTAGTATACATATAATCAAATAAGCTGAAGGATAGCTAAGTGTCGAGCCATCAATAGCCAATTGACGAATAGGTTGATGGCTATATATGATGTTAACATCTAAATAGCGACTTATGTTCAATGTGATAAACATATAATAGTAGGTCATTGTCACTCAAGAAGATGGTTAATTAAGAGTAAGTTGTCAAAACTCAAATTATTAAGACATCACTACCATGACTAGCAAATAGGTATATGCGTACTTAATTAGTAATGCACCTAAGGTGACGAGTGTGATGTATTTAGCCTAGGTTACTTAGATAAGTAAGCTCTGCTTGATTGGAGCCAGAGGCGATTAACTTAATATACACGGATAACGTATGGGTGATAGGCATAACGCCCTTGGATAAAATTGAGGTATTCTATATGTTGCATCTTTGGTTCAACACCAAGGTGTGCAGTGTATAACATACCTAAATGAAACCAAGGTGACAAGTATAATGCATCATTCTGAGACCGAAGAGGGTGAACACATCATACTAGGCCGATGGGCTGATGGTAATGTACGTGTCGATGATACAACTACCGTGTAGCTAGATAAATGTTATATGGTATATCCTCGAAACCTGTAAGTTATACTTATAAAACGAAAGATATAAATGGATAATTGGAACAAGATCATGGCAATGCGTGTGTTGCACCCAAATGGTCGTTGGGTGTCATGTATAAAGCACCGAGATAAAACACAGTGTCACATGTAAAGAATGTTGCACCCTGGATAGTCGTCAGGTGTCATGTATAAAGTGCGTTGCACTAGGATAGAACACGGTATCACATGCAAAGCTGGACAGTCGTCAAGTGTCATGTATAAAGTGTGTTGCACCGGGATAGGATCACAGTGTCACATATTTTTTGGTATATTTGTTTGTAACATAGTGTGATATGGTTGCCATAAATACAAATGAAAACAAACGTGCAAAAGGGACTCACCGTGATAAGGGAGTGAGCCAAAATTCGGACTGCACGTCATTGACCTCAACCACTCACCATTTTCGAAGAAAAGTTGTGATATTTTGGTGTATTTAACTTCGGTTATACTATGAGTTCTGCTTATGCTTCAATTAAGATGACATGGTTAAATATTTTTTTGTGGGTTTTTTTGTATATTTATTAAAGGGATATGGATCTAATTCAAGTGGCAGTTATAGTGACAAAGCAGTGCCCACAGATACATTTCCTCATACACTTAAAAGTCAAGAACTGGGGTGGAGACAAACAAAAGAGCTCAATAGTCCATTTACAAGCCCGAGTCAATCAAGTTTTTAGACTTGGCATCCTTGACTATAATAACTCAAATGAATTTAGGTCTGAGAAGATTTAGATGGAGTAAATTGTATCCATGTCACTAGAATAGGACCAACGTAATAAGGGGCGTGCCTTGGCCGTCAAAGCCCTAAACAATGGCACAAACCTAAGTTCACCTGACGTATTAAGCTGTGATAGTAGTGTTAAGAGTAATCCAATCAATGTCAAGCCTTAGCCATCAAAGCCTTAAACTAAAGCCTAAATTATTTACTTGTCGAATTTTGGAACAAATTAAAACAGCGACTTCATACCTGAAGCCTGAAGCACTATATTACTAAAGAAGGAAGTACACAATATCTATGCTACACTAGACTAAGCTAAGTTATGCTTATCCTAGAAAAAAGCATAAGTGTGCTATAAAGACAAAACTTGAAAAAGTTTTATATGAGAGTGTGTCTTCTTTTGGACTACAATAGAATCATTTATTTATAAAAAATACTAAATAATGGCTAGCCCGTCTTTTCACGGTACTTTCTCCCCACGTTAGGCCACCTAGCTTCCTTAGCGCGGGAATGATCAATGAACGTACCCTTGATCTGGTGCTTGAGCGTATTCCTTGAATCCCACATCCACATTTTCATCTAAAGTCTCTTTTAGATGACCCAGGTTCCCTTGGACTAAGCTTGGCACCCTCGTATTTGAGACTGTACTCCAAGTAATTGTTTTGAGCCTGGAAACCACCTATTTTGCAGCCGTCTTGGTAGTCCCTTGAGCTCGAGCTCCCTTTACCCTTTAACCATCTCAAGCCTTGAGTGGCTAACTACCCTTCTTAGAGTGATAAACTTCTCAAAATGCTAGGCTTAAGATGTCGTTATCTCAGCATCTAAAGGTCTGACTCTCCTCAATGAGGATCTCACATGATAAGCACCTAGAATTTTTCCTAAAACAGTGTCGTCCTACCTCCCTCGAAATTAGGGTATAAACAAATGCCCCACCTTTTTGCCGTTGGTAATTTACAACGGGTTAAAATCTGCTTGATTTGACCCTAAACGGCTACAGGGAGCTCGAGAGAAAACTTTTTGTCGTTTTCTCTTCTTTTTCGTGTGTCTATAAGTATGACAGTTAGGGTTTTGAATCTTCACCTTCTTTGCTATGTACTCTCTTGTTTGCTGTATCTAAGTGCTTTGAAACACTTGCTCTTCGTTCTTAAATCTCTGATTCTTGATTCACTCTGCTCCCTATTCCTTTGCATTTTCTTGAACCAAGTGATAATGGCCCAAATCTTTCATGCTATCTCTGCTCCCATTCCTCAGGCTGATAGCCCTACTGAGCAGTTGGTGTTGTTACGCTCGGGATCGAACCACGAACGTAACTAAGTAAAATTGAGATAGATTGAGAATTTGAGATGAGAAAGAAGTGAATTTGAGACGAGAAAGTAGAGTTTAGAGTTTAGATGAGAGAAAGAAGGGAAAGGGGATGAGAAGATAGAGTTTTAATCTCAAATGAGATTGATCTTTCAGATATTTCCTTGATTAATTCTGAATATTACAATCCTCACTTATTTATAGCAATGAACTACTAACCAACCTAGCTAGGAAGCATCTAGAACTATCTAGAATATACCTAACTAAAATGTAAATGGCATTTTGGCACCACACACAAGGAATAACAGCAACTAACAGCCCAGCAGCTAAGGACCACGCAGCAGTAACATGCAAATCAGTAGCAATAAGCACAAAACATAATTTTAAAACCCTTAACAGCTTTTCCCGCCAAAAGCTAATTTGAATTCAAGCCTCGGAATACCAGTTTGTAACATTCCCTTCCCCTTGAGAACATTCTTGTCCTCAAGAATGAAAGGGAACAAATCATGGAACACCCTTGTTGGAGGCATTGCCCTTCCGAAACTGGAGTTTTTTAGACTTGTACAACTTCATAGTGAGGTCGTGCAATTCCTTCCTTCGAGCTATTGGATCCACTTCGTCCTCGCTTCCATTGTCTTGATCAAACTCCTCATTCTCAACGTCATCTTCATCACTTCCGAGTTCCTCTTCAACATCAACTCCTCTTGCCATCATGAGAAGCTTAGGATTGAACCTATGGGCGGGTACATAAGGTTGATGACACGTAAAACAGCGGTTCCAGGGCTCCTTCTCAATGTTTAGCGGATCTTTATACCCATCATATCTTTTGTGGTCCACCCCTTTGTGATGATGTTGGAAGTTTTCTTCTTGATGCTTGGGCCGATCGAGAAATGTTTCCCGATGCTTGGGCCGATCGAGAAATGTTAAATCGGAAGCCTCAATCAATTTTGCCTTTGCAAAAGCTTGAGACAAGGAAGTAGGTTCAAGGGCCTTCACCAAGTTCTTGATTTTCGGCTTTAATCCACTGATGAAGCTCGAGACATAAAAGGACTCGGGGGCTCGGGGTGCAATGGTAATCATACTGGCTCGGAGATTTTCAAATTTCATCATATAGTCCTTCACGGTAGTGACTTGAGTTAATTTGTTGAAGCTTTCCACGACATCACCCACTTCTTCATCACCATAGCGCTTGCATATCTCGGACATGAACTTGTCCCAAGTAAGAATGGGATTGCTCCTTAACAGGCTGTAAAACCACACTTCGTGATCCCCTTGGAGATAAACCGCAGCCAATTCTACCTTTTGATCATTGGGAATGGAATAGAAACGGAAATATCGCTCACATCTTCTTATCCAAGAGTGAGGTTGCTTCCCATCAAATTTTTCGAGTTGAACTCGAGGTTCTTGAAAGCTATTGTTGCTATTCCTGTAAGAGACTTCGTTGCTTCGGTCATGAACAATTTTAGAGGCATTTTGTCCATATTGATGCTGCAGAACAGATGTGGATGGATGAACAAAGTGTCCGAAATTCCAAAAAATAGATCTCGTGCGTGTTGGCTCATAAAATGGATCAAAGTGTCCTGCATTCTCGTTTTCTGTTCTGTTCGGTGCTGCAGGTCGTGGATGCCGATCTGAAAAATCTGGAGGATGCTCCTTCGGATCTGAATTTGTGCCTAAAGATCGAATATGTTCTTGACCCAATCGTTGCTCACGCATACCAGCAGTTACATCAACTTCAGGGACCTGACTTCATGGCTTGAAATGCTCAGTTGAACCTGCACTGGTGGCCTGATATGCTTGGTTTGAACCTGCACTTGTGGTAACGTATCAGCTGCAGGTTTACCACTTTGAGGTTCCAACTCCACATATGCCCTATTTAATCGGCTTGATGGCATTAGTGGTGCAAAACGTGACGCCACATTTTGATTTTCAACGTGGTTGTGCAACTCTTTAAGCTTCTCTTCAAAATTCGTTAATTGTTGATGCAATTGGTTTGTAAGTCTAGTTTCCATCGTCTGCTGTTGCACTTCCAACCTCTGCCATTGTTGATTCAAATGGTCATCCAACTCTTGTTCTTGTTGGTTGATCCGATCTTCATTTCTTTCCTCCATTTGTTGAGAATGTTGAGCAATTCTTGCATCAAACTTTTGATCCAGCTCACGTAACAATTCTCTTTGAGATTGCTGCATCTTCTCGAACATATCGGACATTTGCAAGCTTAATTGATTGGTTGTTATTTCTCCTCGACTTGCTTCAACATTACCTCCAACTACCGCAGCAAAAGAAACATTTGGATCAACTTGCGTAGCTTGATTTCCAGCTTCGGCACCTCATCTTGTTGTTACTCCACCAGCCATACCTTGCTCTTGATACTTACAATCGAGATTGATCAAGAATCTTCTTGCACAGATCTGAACCGAACCACGATTCAGCAGAGAGTTGCTCCTTGCAGTTAAAAATGCGACTGATCTTCTTGATTCGCACCAACAGCGGCCCCTCTTTCAATTAGGATCAACAATGTTTGAAATTCCAGATCAATTTGTGAAGCAAAATCTGAGTTGATCTTGATCAAATTGTTGCAGATATGAATGAGCCGAATTTAATTCTTGACCGAAATCTGTAGTTGCTAAACTGAAATTGATCTTGCTGCTTTTTGAATTGATAACTGTTGAACTGGACTTGATCTTGCTGATTTTACAAAAATCTGACCTGAAGTGGGTCGAGATAATCCAATTCCAGCAATTGAACTTTAATTGGTTAAAAACTGAACTAAATTTAGTTTTCTGAAATTTTTTTTTAATTATTATTATTTTTTGACTACGCACTCGATCGAAAGTCGAACGAGGCTCTGATACGCTCGGGATCGAACCACGAATGTAACTAAGTAAAACTGAGATAGATTCAGAATTTGAGATGAGAAAGAAGTGAATTTTAGATGAGAAAGTAGAGTTTAGAGTTTAGATGAGAGAAAGAAGGGAAAGGGGATGAGAAGATAGAGTTTTAATCTCAAATGAGATTGATCTTTCAGATATTTCCTTGCTTAATTCTGAACATTACAATCCTCACTTATTTATAGCAATGAACTACTAACCAACCTAGCTAGGAAGAATCTAGAACTATCTAGAATATACCTAACTAAAATGTAAATGGCATTTTGGCGCCACACGCAAGGAATAATAGCAACTAACAGCCTAGCAGCTAAGGACCACGCAGCAGTAACATGCAAATCAGCAGCAGTAAGCACAAAACAAAATTTTAAACCCCTTAACAGCTTTTCCCGCCAAAAGCTAATTTGAATTCAAGCCTCGGAATACCGGTTTGTAACAGGTGTGTCTCGTTAAATCAGATGCTTTTATATCTTTAATTGGCTTCAGATCCCTAATGACCTTAGTGTTATCAAGGAAGATCCTTTTAGGCCACTTGGAACAACTAAACCCAACGCCATTGGGGTTTCCATCTCTTTTAAGATGTGAAACCCTTCTGACAAGTTTCAGCGCTTGTGTCCACAGACCATTTCTAAGAGCCGCTTGCCAGCAAAGGCCTTTCTCTGCGTGAATTAGCACTCCAAGAAAGCTGGCTTTTAATGACCAAAAATAACTATTGGAATTTTTTTTTCTGTTGTTAAAAGTGTGTGTGCAGTGCCTAGTTGCGAGGGGATTAAAACACCATCGTTAAAAGGTGCTACATGTTGGGTTTATAACGACGGATACTAAATAAGGTCATTAATTCTATCTACAAACCGTTGTTAATAGGCTCAAGTAAGCAGTAAAATTTTGGTCAAAAAAGTTAAAATTCGCTTTTCCAAAGTTAGGTGCTTTTTTTTTAAATTTATTATTGCCAAATTTTTTATTCTCTTAAATTTTCTAATTGACATTCACCCATTCATACTATATTTAAGTTCAAGAATTAAACAATATTCCAACTAATCCTTTATTTGATATTTTACTCTTTCAGTACATTTCAATTATACTTGATAACTTTTTAATTTTATATACAAAATATAATTTTTTAATTAATTAAAAAATGTAATAAGTGAAATAATTTAACAAAAAAAGCATCAATCCAATTTCGGACAAAGTCATTTCCCTCCCACTTTCCTCTTAGAATATGTTGAGAATATTCTCCTAGGATTACTTCCACTATTGTACCCCTTCACTTATGTTAAGTGCAAGGATATTTTGGTCTTTCTGTTTGTTTCTCTTGCCTATATAAGGCACCTTATATAACCCTTCTCATCATTCAATATACAACTTTTCTTCTTTACTTTTCTCTATTTTCACATGGTATCAGACCCAAGCTCTGATTCAGTCTTTTTTATGCTTTCGCTCTTATTTTCTTTATAGTTCGCTTGATTTCATTGTGTTGAATTTGTAAGTTTTCTACACTTATCCTTTTTCTTTCTTCTTTCTTGATTAATTTTCAATGGCAACGAACCCTAGTCGATCCTACATCGTTCCTCTCTCCCTCCTCCCCCACTCACACCACCCAACCATAGGTGGAGGACGGCTTCCCCAATGCCTGACCCCCACCATCCACAGTTGGGCCCATAATCCCGGGAGCGGTGTTGCCATCTCCGATACTCGACCACCAATTGGGCGGCCTACAATGACCCTGGGACTTAGTTTGGGCATCCCCATCACCTTCCCCTCTTTATTTTCGCTTCCCCCTCTCCCCTCGCATTTTGCGGCCACCACTGCCACCGGCACCCTCCCTGGGGCCACGGCTGGTGGCGCCATCCCCCACCCCCCACCGTCAGTCTCGAGTACTGGCGGAGGGTTTGGTTCTTCTATCCCCACTATGTTAAACCCTTATGTCATAAACCCTAATCTATATAATAAATCTCCCTCCCCCATTGTAATACCCCTTTCCAATAGTACTAGCATTGTTACAATTAAACTTGAATCTACAACTGATTACCTGCCCTGGCGTGAACAATTTAACATGCTATTAATACCTCACCAACTTTTAGGGTTTATAGACAGTACTCACCCACGTCCCTCTGCCCAAATCACTCTCCTCAATGGATCGACCTACCCTAACCCCGATTATCTCACGTGGGTTTGCACGGATCAAAGTCTTAGATTGTGCATTGCTGCAACACTTCCTCGTCCCTTATTAAATGACATTGTTCGCCACTCTACATCTAAAGCCATGTGAGATGCCTTGGCTACATGTTTTCGGGATCACTCCATGGCTAAGGAGTTCGATCTCCGAACCCAACTCATAAATCTCGCAAAGATGGCAAAACAATGGATGCCTATCTCTCTGAACTAAAATCAATAACGGACGACCTAGCTGCCATTGAATCTGCTGTTTCACAAAACGAACTTCAACACTTTGCAATCTACGGCTTACCCCCTGAGTACGCTACTTTTGCTACTTTTTCGCATCAAACAAATAAACAATATTCCTATGAAGAATTAAAAACCTCACTTCTCAATGAAGAAGCTGCATTAACTCGTCAATTTGGACGGCCTAATCCCGATCCCAGTCATGCACTGGTCGCTCATGGTCAAACTCGACCTGGGCAAAACCTGGGCCGTGGCAACCCTAACCACGGTCAGAACCGTGGTCGGGGCAAAGGGAAAGGGAAGTGAGGTGGCCGCGGGGGCCGTGGCGGCTTTCCCGGTCAGCACCCGCACCTTGGCCCTACCGCAGTCCCGCCATATCCCGGCTCAGTGCGCCCCCCATTTGGTCTACCCCCTAACTCCAGTTCAGGTGTACTTGGGGTCGGTCCCTCATATTGTCAAATTTGCTACCAAATCGGTCACACGGCTATCACTTGTTCACATCAGTATGACAACACTTCCGTCTTAGATTCCTCGCACTCGCTGGCTGCCATGTCAATTGGAGAACCGTACGACTACAACTGGTACCCTGACTCTGGTGCTACAAATCATATGACGCCAAATCCAAGTATTCTTAAAAACCTTCTTCCTTATTCTGGTGATAAAGGTCTACTTGTAGGAAATGGTGCTTTATTACCTGTAACACATGTAGGCTCGTCTTCGATACCAACTCGACATTCGAACCTTACCCTCAATAATGTTATGCCTGTTCCTAATTTAACACATAATTTACTATCAATTAAACAACTTTGTTAAGATAACAACTGTGGGGTTGAGTTTGATTCACACTCTTTCTGTGTCAAGGACAAAACTACGGCGACGCCACTTCTACGGGTACCCAGTGATGGGTCTCTCTATGGTTTTTCACCGCACGACATTGTCCTTGTAGCACATTTAAAGGCTGGAGACTTATGGCATCAGAGATTAGGTCACCTAGGCAATTCTATTCTTGATTTGTTACGTAAGTAGAACTTTTTCCTGCATTTTAAATTTCGGAATAAATGTAATTCATGTTGTTTAGGTAAGTCACATAAACTTCCTTTTGCACGTGTATTACGCAAGACTACTATGCCCCTACAAATTATATATTCCGACGTTTGGCAATCTCCTTTCTTCTCTAATTCCGCTCGTAAATACTATGTCTGATTTCTCAAGATTTATTTGGTTATATCCAATGTCGCGCAAATCTGATGCTTATGAAATCTTCACCACTTTCAAAAACCTCGTACAAAATCAATTTAATTCAACAATTAAAAATTTTCAGAGTGATGGAGGAGGTGAATACGATCATCGACGTATGAACGCCCTATGTCGTGATGCTGGTATTCATTTTCCACTATCTTATCCTGATACCCCAGAACAAAATGGGGTGGCGGAATGCAAGCATCAACATTTATCTAAAATGGCACGGATGCTTTTAATTCACTCTAAGCTACCTTTATGCTTTTTGGGATGATGCTTTTTGCATTGCTTGTTTTATCATAAACCGTCTCCCCACACCAAATCTTTTAAACCACTCACCTTTTCAAAAGCTTTTTCATACTAACGTTAATTACTTCAGTTTTTTGCATCTTTGGGTGTGCATGCTACCCAAACATCACACCTCGTGCCCCTCATAAACTTGCCCCTCGCTCCACCCCTTGCATTTTTTTACGGTACGTTGCTCAATGTAAGGGATATAGGTGTTTTGATCCAAAACAGAAATGATTATATATAAGTAGGCATGTGATCTTTGACCAAACCCGGTTCCCTTACAAAAATCTATCAAATCAAGACAAATTAATCTCCGATGTCACAAATTCCCAACCAATAATAATAAGTTTAGCACCCAACCCCTCCTATGCCACGGTTGCCGGTCGGCTACCCCAGCCATCGACAGACCAACAGGCCACTCTGGCCCCTGCAGCGCCGCCCAATCCCCCCTCTCCAGCGTCACCCTGCTGCCTCGCTGAGGCACCGGACCACGCCACAATGGCTGATTCCCCGGTGCCCAAACCCCCAGCCTGCCTTACCGAGGCACCCACCACCGTGCCTATCTTGAATCCCAGAGAGCCTACTATGGATCCCCTGCCCCCTGTCCACATGTCAGGTCTTGGCCCTTCGGGTTTGCCCTCGGACCTCGCAACTGAACCTCAACCCGTGGCCCCAACTTTGGTTGGTCCGTCCCTCAACACACACCCAATGCAAACTCGTCTTAAAACCAGCATATGCAAACCTAAATACCCCCTTTCACTATCTTCCATCACTGTTGTCGAAGAGCCTACTTGTTACTGACAAGCTGTGAAAAATCCGAAATGGCAAGAGGCCATGGCGGATGAATTTAATGCGCTCATTCTCAACAACACCTGGGACTTAGTCCCGCATGACCCCTCTAAAAACCTTGTAGGAAGTACATGGAAATATAGAGTTAAGTACAAAACAAATGGCTCAGTTGAAAGATTTAAGGCCCGTCTTGTAGCTCAGGGCTTTCACCAGCGTGAAGGCCTTGACTACAAAGAAACCTTTAGTCCTGCTGTCAAACCTGCTACCATTCGCTTTATACTTACTCTAGCAGTCATATACAACTGGACTATTCGCCAGTTGAATGTTAAAAATACCTTCTTACACTGTCACCTTAAGGAAGAAGTTTACATGAAACAACCACAGGGCTTCATACATCCCAAAATTCCAAATCATGTATGTTGCTTACGTAAGGCATTGTATAGTCTGATACAAGCACCCCGGGCATGGTTCCAATGTTTTAGTGCGTTCCTTTTTTAGTCTTGTTGCCGTGCTGACCCATCTTGGTTCATTCACAAGACCAACACCCATCTCACTTGCCTGCTACTGTATGTCGATGGCATTATTCTCACAGGCATTGACCCCTCTGCCCTTAGTCGATTGGTTGAGTCCCTTTCCTCTCAGTTTGCTATGAAAGACCTTGGTCCTCTTCACTTCTTTCTTGGAATTGAGGCCAAACGCTCACCTGACCAACTCTTTCTCTCACAACACAAATACACCATCAACCTCTTAAAACGCCATGACCTCTGTGATGCCAAATCGGTAAAAAGCCCCCCTCCCGACCTGAGCACATCTCTCATTGAGTGATGGGGACCTTCTTGAGGATCCTACTGAGTACAGGAGCATTGTGGGGGCTCTCCAATACTTGACTATGACTCGACCTGACATCAGCTATGCCGTCAACCTCGTTTTTCAGTTCATTCATGTTCCTCGCACCCCTCACGGGCAAGCCGTAAAATGCATCCTTCGATACCTCAAAGCAACTCCAGACCATGAACTCTCCATCATTCCTGCTAGCACCCTCACAGTCACCGCCTACGCAGATGTTGACTGGGGTGATTGTACATGCACACGCCGTTCCACCACAGGCTACGCTCTTTACCCAGGTCCAAATCTCATTTCCTGGCGGGCCAAGAAGCAAGCTACAGTCTCCAAATCCACCACCGAGTCTGAATACCGTGCTATTGCGCAGGCTGTTGCTGAGAGTGATTGGATCCGCTGCCTCATGAGAGACCTCAGTCTTCGTCACCCCGGCCTTATCATCACCTTCTGCAACAATGTCTCAACTTCATACTTGGCGGCAAATCTTATATCCAATGGCGGAAGCAAACACGTTGATGTCGATTTCCACTATGTTCGGGAAAAAGTTCTCAAGGGTGATCTCTAGTTTCACTACACTCCTACTGACAAACAGATTGCTGATATCTTCACCAAGGGCCTCTCTCATGACCGTTTTTCTCAACACAGATTCAATCTTCGCGTTCTTCCACCACGCTCAGATTGAGGGGGCGTATTAGAATATATTGAGAATATGCTCCTAGGATTACTTCCACTATTGCACCCCTTCACTTATGTTAAGTGCAAGGATATTTTGGTCTTTTTGTTTGTTTCTCTTGCCTATATAAGGCACCTTATGTAACCCTTCTCAGCATTTAATATACAACTCTTCTTCTTTACTTTTTTCTATTTTCACAATTCCCTCCATGTCCCACGTACAATCCCACCATTACTATCAAAACCCTAACAATTGGGATTTTGAACAGATAGTTGCAGAAAACAGCATAGGACAGCACTGAACACTAGCACAGCAGTGTACAGCAGCGAACACCAGCACAACAGCGGACAGTAGCGGATGATACTTTACTAGTAGTTCCAACGTACCAGCGAGCAACATCAAACCAGCGAACAACAGGTGATTAACAACCCTGATTCCATTCTTTACTGTATTTAGCTATTGTACTAAGATTTTGAACGATTTGTTTTGCTAGAATGACAAATCTTTAAAGCTAATTTGTCTTATTTGTTAATAGTTTGTGTTGTGTTTGCTGAATTAACAAATTAGTCGGTAGTTCATGTTTGTTATAAGCCTGCGTCTGTTATTTGTTGGTAATTAACAACCCTAATTTGATTATTTGCTGTATTAACCCACTATACCCAGATTTTGATTGAGTTTTTGCTAGATTGACAAAGCTACAAAGCGAATTTGTCCCTTTTATATTGGTAATTCATGTTATATTTGCTGAATTAATAAATTAGCTGGTAGTTCCTATTTGTTATAAGTCCATGTCTGTTATTTGTTGGCGATTAACAGCCCTAATTTAATTCTACGCTGTATTGACCCACTATACCCAGATTTTAAATGATTTTTTGCTAGATTGACAAAGCTACAAAGCAAATGTGTCCTTCTATATTGGTAGTTCATGTTATGTCTGCTAAATTAACAAATTACTTGGTAGTTCGTGCTTGTTATAAGCCTATGTCTATTCGTCATTGGGAATTAACTACTCGAATTCAGTTCCACATTGTATTGACCCACTATACCCAGATTTTGAATAATTTTTAGCTACATTGACAAAGCTTCAAAGCCAATTTATCCCTTTTATGTTGATAGCTTGTGTTATGTTTGCTCAATTAACAAATTAGTTGGTAGTTTATGTTTGTTATAAGCCATTGTCTGTTGTTTGTTGGCGATTAACGTCCCTAATTTGGTTCTATACTGTATTAACCGACTATACCTAGATTTTGAATGATTTTTTGCTAGATTGACAAAGCTTAAAAGCGAATTTGTCCCTTTTACATTGGTATTTCATGTTATGTTTGCTGAATTAACAAATTAGTTGGTAGTTCTTGTTTGTTATAAGTCTATATATATTGTTCGTTGGCGATTAACAGCCCTAATTCAGTTCTGCACTATATTGACCCACTGTACGAGGTTCTGAATGATTTTTTTTGCTAGATTGGCAAAGCTTCAAAGTGAATTTGTCTCTTTTATATTGGTAGTTCGTGATATGTTTGCTGAGTTAACAAATTAGTTGGTAGTTTGTTTTTGTTATTAGCCCATATATGTTGTTCTTTGACGATTAACAGCCCTAACTCTGTTCTTCGCTGTATTGACACACTGTATCCAGACTTCGAATGATTTTTTGCTAGATTGTGAAAGCTTTAAAGAGAACCCATCCCTTTTATGTTGGTAGTTGGTGTTATATTTGCTAAATTAACAAATTAGTTGGTAGTTCGTGTTTGTTCTAAGCCCATGTCAGTTTTCATTAGTGACTAATAGCTATAATTCGGTTCTTCATTGTATTGACAAACTATACCCAGGTTTTTAATGGTTCTTTTTTCTAGATTGTCAAAGCTTCGAAGAGAATCTTCCCCTTTTATGTTGGTAGGTTGTGTTATATTTGTTGAATTACCAAATTAGGTTGTAGGTCATGTTTGTTATAGGCCCGTGTCTGTTGCTCATTTGCGATTAACAGCCCGAACTTTTCAATGTAAATGACTAATTCAGACAATAATATGTTTGACATTGCTTTTGGAGTGTGTGATTAATTATATATTAGGATTTATAATTTATAGAGATATTAATTTTTATTTTTTGACATTACCCTTGTTGATGTGCAAATTGAAAATTGTGTTGAAACATCTTGCACTAATTGAACTATTCTTTTTAGGTATATTCTTGGTATATCTTATAAGAATATGGTGCCTATAAACAATAGATGCATTTTGTTCATGATTAGGTGAGTTTAACATATCAAAATGAAGTTCAAAGTTTTTGTAGATTACGCAGCACCTGAACTTAGTTAGCAATTTGTATGTAGATTTTAAAATTTAAACAATTAATTACTTATTATCAAATGTATTTCATTCTTATACCACCACATTTTTGTAGAAAAAATTGTTGATATCATTAACAAGGATCTCACCTTATCCATCATTGAAGTTGCTGAGAAGGTCTTCAACAAATGTCAAACTCATGGTCATGCATTTGATTATGGAGGAGGAGTAAGGCCTAGTGATCTAAAAGGCCCATCTTCTACCAAGGCCCATCTTCTTGAAAAACTTCGTTAATTTGATAATGAAATGCGAGCACTTCTTAAGGAGAACAAGGAATTTGCCGATTTGGCAGCTAGAGTAAAAGCATTAAAGGATGGAGGTTGTAACAGCAGGTCAAGTACTCCACTCCTATCTATTGAAATGGACGACTACATTGATTAAGTATTATTGGGTATGTGGTAATCATCTTCTTTTTTTTTCTTTCTCCTTGTTCTCCCCTTAGTTTTCGCTTATTTTTGTTGAGATATTCATTAAGAATTTATTATTGAGTTATTTGGAATTGTTGTGGATTTGGACTTTGTAATTGAGTTCTATGTGGAGTTTAAGAACATCGTGGATTTATGACTCAGATTGTGTCTTTTAGAGTTTGAGTTTGTGATTATTTTTGTATTCATTAATAATACACTATTCACTAGATTTCTACTTTTCCAAGCTCTAGGCCTAAGGTATTGTGATGGGTATTTTTATGAAACTCTGGTGTGTTAGGCTCTATGAGGCGTTCGTAATGTACAAAGCAAAATGGTTTTGAATTGGCATTTTGATGTAAGTGTGGGTAGCAATTTCACTTTATTTTAAGCTTGCATCTTACTAGGTCTTTTGATATGTCATGGCACGTGGGCTATATTTTGTTTTATTTTGGTTTTGGTTGTCCTTTCTCTCATACGTGGTAGGTGCACCCTGTTTTGTATTGCGTGTCTTCGCTTTTATCAGAAAAAAGAATCACCCTTTAGTTGTTTAAAATTATTGATGTGTTTGGGCTGTATGATTAAGTTTTATGTGAGTTTGAGATTTGTGGATTTAGGAATTTATGTTTCAATATGGAGTTAAGAGTTTGCATTCATTTTGGTATTCATTAAAACACACTATTGATTTATTTGGAATTGTTGTTGAGTTCGGACTATGTGACTGAATATTAGGTGGAGTTTAAGAATGTTTTGAATTTGTGACACTGTGACTGAGTTCTATAATGTGGAGAATGGGTTTGGGATTGCTTTCAATTAAAAAGCATATTAATTGTTTCCTTCTTGGTCAGTTTTATACCGATTACTTTAATATAGTTTTTATCTGTTTAATTTTTTGTTTTATTGCTCGGTCTATGGTGTGTCTGTACTATTGATTATTGATACTGAAATGATAAGAATTTTTTAACATGAGTGTTGTATTTATTTTTTTCAAGTGTTGGAAGACTTCACTGCAAATTATTGCTTTTGTTGGAACTTTATTTGTGAACTTTTGTCGGATTTGTTGTTTTTGCTAAGTTGTTAGGTGACAAAATTAACAATGTACGTTTTAAGTGCTTTTTGGATGTAAATTGGCTTTAGTTAATACTTGGATATTTAAGTTTCAGTGACATCTTTATTTTTTATTAGAATTTGTTGCTACATTGAATGATATGCAAGAGTTATATCTGTACTGTACTATTCTACAGGTGTTACAACTGAAATGAAATGTCGTTATACTATATTTAGGTATAGGTGCTATAAACAACCCGAAAATTATCCTTATATGGACATACAGATGTTGTGAACAATAAATTATCTTTATAACGCATAAATGTACAAGCATCTATGAAGGTATACATTGTACTATATGAATGTATAGTGTCTTTAACATTACTAATTTTTTTGGTTAGAGTTTTCTTTGATGGGGGAAGCATTGTTAATGACAGCTTTTGTTGTCATTAATTGATGGAAAATGTTTTAATGACGGTTTTTGTCATCATTAAAACTTTTTTCCTACACGGGGGTAATATTTGTAACAATGACAATTGTTGTCATTATTAATCAACTCTTTAACGACATTGTCACCTAACGTTAAAGACTTTATTGCCCATCATATGGGTGTCTTAGTTGGTGACGTTTCCTACCCATGCGGTAATCACCTGGGGGTTAGGAGTTCGATTCTTACTGAGGATATACTCATGACTTACCTGCTTATGGGGGCTTGTGGGCTGTTCTCATGGGCCGGGGTTGGTTGGGGCAACCCAATCCCTCGTTACCAAAAAAAGATAAAGACTTGACTTTTAATGACAACTTGTGCTGTCGTTATTGATTTCACTTTTAATGACAGACATAATATATTGTCGTAGATACTTTTTAACGACTGCTCGATTTAGCAGTCGTTGATCCCAGATAGTATCAACGTCAAAAGTATTAAGGACGACGAATGATGGGAAGTTTCCCCAGTCATTAATAGTATTAACAACTGTAAACTAGGCTTTTAACGACGATAATCACTGTCGGTAACCACCCTTTTTCTTGTAGTGTGGGTGGACGACCTCCCCTGGCTTCTTGAATGGGGTGCACTACCTCATCAAGCCCTGGAATGGGTGGCACTCATGTTCACTTACTGAGGTGAATGTTTTCCCATCCACTGTATTCATGCATTGCAGGTCTGTAGGCCCACCCCCGATGATCTTCAAATCTGCTAGCAGCAACCCTTCTTGGAGTTCAAAAATGCCTCTGTACTTAACCATACATCCTACCCATTTTGATTTTAAAAGGAGTTCTCGAGAAATCTAACATAGGCTTAGAGCAACACTGCGTATTCCCTTAAGCACCTATAAGTATCAAAAGTCTCATGTTCAAAACTCACCAAACTCGAATGAGACAAGAAAGCCTTTTCACATTTAATCATATTTTAGGACATTAAGAGAACACTACCGTGACTCTGTTTCTCTTACATTTCACAGGAATACTCTGAAATTCAAAATGGAAGGACCCGATCGAGCATCAGGGAGAACTTTAAGACTCCTCCTAGGGGAACCAACTTCCTTGTTTATTAGGAAGGAAGCAGCTAACATCCACAGCTCCATAGGAACATCTTTAGATGAAGTCCCCAGTCAAGCTTAGGATTTTATTTTGCTTAGCATTGTAAAAAGGCTATTTGGCCACATGTTGTACTATTTCTGTGTAAGGTACGTACTCATCAACAATGTCAATGAAATACGCATTTTTGTCCAATACGTCTCTCAGTTTGGTAGTTTCTTTATTTAATTTTTTTTTTTTTCCTAACTTAAGGATCATGGAATTGATCCTCAAGACATCGATGTTTAAACTGATTTCATAATTCAGTGAAACTAAACTTAAGGACTTCCTTAATAAAATCCCAAATTAATGGCACATATTTCTTTAGGAACCTTCCATTGATGGCCTTTTGGTGAGTCCTTCCATCTAGGTCTTAGAGTAAGTAGCCATTCCCTCTAAACACCTCTGTGACTCTAAAGACCAATGGGTAGAAACACTTTGCAGACTATATCCCTTAAGTCAAAAGACGTAGGCGTGACCATCTTGTTATAGGCTTTGGCCACCCTCTTCTTTTGTTTTTCTAGCTTATGAAATGCCTTAAGCCTGACTTGGTCTAGGTTAGTTAGCGCGTCCATCATAGCCTGCTCACAAGTTGAGAAAACCTTCCTTGATGAGACAGCCTAATAAACTAAACCGTGACTTCCATTGGGAGCACAATATCATGGCCTTATGTTAAGTGGAAGGGGGTTGTCCTAGTTGCATCACGTTTAGACATTCTGTAAGCCCAAAGAGCATCAAAACACAGTCCATGCCACTTTCTGGGATTATCCTCAATGTTAGCCTTTAAAATCTTGTTTGTAGACTCTGCCTCTCCATTTTCTTAAGCTTACTAAGAGGTTGAGTTCAAGATTTCTATGAAACTCTTGGTGAACTCCTTCACCCCGGCCCCATTAAACACCATAGCTTGGTCCATCGTAATGGGTTCTAGGATTCCAAATCTACATATGATGTATTCTTTGATAAATCAATCACATCTTACTAATTGATATTCCTATATGGTTTAGCTTCCGTCCATTTTGTAAAATAGTCTGTGCCCGCAAAAATGTAAGAGTGTTGCTTGCTAGAAAGAAGTTTAATTTTCCCCTATGATATCCATTGCCCAACCTCTAAAGGGCCATGGTTTGATAATAGCATTCATCTCAGCTGTAGGAACTTTTGGTACATGACCATGTCTTTGGCAAGCTATGCACCCCTTGGCATACCTAATGCACTTATCCATCATTCATTTCCAGTAATAGTCATAATGCCTGATGAGCTAATGTATCTTATTGCCATCTAAATGGGATCCACATATATCCTCATGGGCTCCTACCATTACTAGCATTGCTTCGTCCAAGTCAAGGCACTTAAGAAGCACACCACTAGCTTCCCTTATGTATAACTCCTTAGATTCATCATCAAGATGGAATCTACGAGCTCTCATTTTCATCTTCCTGTCTTTGACATAGTCTCGAGGGTTCTTGAGGTAATCCATTAAAGGCGTCCTCCAGTCTTTACTTTAACTTGTGATAGTTTGATGTGTTTCAACTTCGCTCTCAAAACTGAAGGACACAGTAAATTCAATGTCATGGTCTAGAACTTTAGTTTTGATGACCATGGTCTCTTCACACCAAGTCTTATACAACTTGTACCCTGAAGCTAATAATGCCAAGTCATTGGCTGCTTTGTTTCATTCACTAGGGAAATGCTCTAACTGAACATCATCAAAATTATTCAGTAGTTTTTGCACCATTTAAATGTACTTGTTCGAGGTATCGCCCAAACACGAAAATTCCCCTTTTACTTAGCAAATGACCAACTGCAAATCCCCAGTAATGATAACATTAGGAACTTACATCTCTAAGAGAGTCTGCAGACCTATGATCAAGGCTCATACACTGCTATATTGTTGGAGCACTTGCCAACCAAGGTAACTGCTAATTTGGAGATGATCCCAGCAGGGGATTCAATCACAATTCCAACTCCGATGCTTGAATTGGTCCCTAATCCATCAAAGTATAATTTTCAAGGGACCATTTCCACCAATAAGGGCTAGTCTGGCTCATAATCTAAGCCAATGTGCGTGTTTGGTCAGCTAAAAAGTCTATTAAAGCTTGGCCTTTGACTGATTTTTGCGACACATAGATCAACTCGAATTGAAGTAGAGCAATACTCCACTTATTTAATCTTCCCCTCATCAAAGGTTTATCTAGCATGTACTTAAAGATATATGTCTGAGCAACCACATATCTAGTAAATGCTAAGAATTACTATCCCAATTTCACATATGCGTAGAATAAAGATAGACATATTTTCTCCATAGAGAAATATTGTATTTCATATTCATTTAAGAAGCAGCTAAGGTAGAACACAGCTTGTTCAAACCCTTGCTCATTGTCTTATACAACCAAATAACCAATTGATTCATCAGAAGTTGAGACATAAATTTTCAAAAGTTTGCCATGCTTTGGTGGAATCAACACTGGCAACCTGATCAAGTATTCCTTGATGGCCTCGAGAGCTGCTTAATGTGGTTCCTTTCACTTGAAGTCCTTCTCAAACTTGAGTCTCAGCAGTGGAGAGAAGACTTTGGTTTTCCCTATGACATTCGAAATGAAACGTCTCAGGAAGTTAACCTGCCCTAAAAAGCGTTGAAGCTCCTTTTTGCTCGAAGGCGGTTTGGCTTATTAGATGGCCTTAGTTTTGTTAATGTCCACCTCGGGGCCCCTCTGTTGTACAAGAAAACCAAGAATGCTTCCAACACGCATGCCAAAGGCACACTTTAAGAGGTTCATCTTAAGGTTATGGCTTCTCATTCTACGAAACGGCCCTCTTAAGCCTTCCAAGTGCTTAACTTGGGACTTTGATGTGACCACAATATCGTCTATGTAAACTTCCATGGTCTTGCCAGTGAGATCATAAAAGATCATTTTCATGGCTCTCTTGTGGGTGGCATCAGTGTTTTTCAAGCCGAATGGCATGGCCACCCACTCACAGGTACCTATTGATCCAGGACATCTGAATGTTGTTTTGTGGGTGTCTTCCGAAGCAATCATGACCTAGTAGTAGCCTCAATAGCTGTCCATAAAGAATAAGACCTCATGACTTGAGGTTTAATCAATGACCATGTCAACAATTGACATTGGGTATTCATCCTTTAAAAAGGCCGCATTCAGATCTCTGAAATCAAAATAGACTCTAATTTTGCCATTTTTCTTGATGATAGGAACAATGTTTGAAAACCATTCAGTGTACTAGGCAGTCTTGATGAATTTGGCCTTTAAGAGCCTTTCAGTTTCCTCTTTGACCAAATCAATTACTTTTGGGACATCCTTCACTGGTTCTGAATGATGGGCCTCGAGCCTGGCTTGATAGGAAGCCTATGCTCAACCACCTTTCTGTCTAGAGTAGTCATCTGATGATAGTCATAAGCAAAGCAGTCCTTGAAATCACAAAGCAAGATCAAATATTTCTCCCTTTGCTCCTCAAAAAGTAAAGCGCTTAGATAGGGAGGTCTTGGGTCCTCTATTGAGGCCAAGTTAACCTTAAGGACGGGAATTGAACTTCAGCCCTCAAATCCCCCATCTTAGCCGGTGCTGCTCTTAAGTTAGATAGCTCTAATTATTTTTCTTGTGTCATCTAGACCTTGGCGCCACTAAATGGCTACTTAGCTCAAAGTTGATCCTCAGCATGCCAAGCCACGAAGTTTGCTATGGTTGAGGCAACATCCTCTTAGGCAATTAATGGGAGGTCTTAGCTCCTCCACATATGGCTTCTAGCATGCCTTGAATATCTCCTTCATCAAGAAGGGCTCTCATGCATCCTCAGAAGTCAGAGTCTTCTGACTCCACATCTACTCGATTAACCTCAGCTTCAGTGAGTGTGCTGTCAAGGATGGCTATCATGTCTTGGTGTTGGGAAAAATGTGGAGTGATCCTTTTAATGTCAAGTGGTCCCACGCCATCCTCATAGAACTTTGCCTCAACATAGTTGGGGCAAGCGATGAATGGCTTGTTATCTTCCATAACAACCTCATATTTGTCATGGTTCCAAAAGATTAACAATTGGTGAAGTGAAGACAGGATTTTCACCACTAGATCGGCTTGGGAGATGATTCGTAGCAGGAGGGTAGAGGACTCAATCCATCATCTGCTCTGGTTCCAATTGCACATTCCAAGGCACTCCTTCATTCTGTGGCTTGCCTCCAGTAAGCGACTTTAAACCATGACAAATTGCTGAGACATCAGGTTCAGGGCGTTCAGTCTTCATGTGTGTTGTGTGGTTTAGCTGATGAGTCGCATAGCCATCTTTTCTTCGCGTGTAGTTTCTTTGCTTCTGTTGGGTCTACGGTGTCATCGTGCACATCCTCTGCCTGGGCTGCCCTTCCTTGGTGTGAGCTGGTTCAGTGGGCTTCTACTTAACTCCGTGGAACTGGGGTGGATCGTATCCTCGCCTGCCTTTGCCTCTCTACGATGGTTTACGTCCTCTGGTTTGAGTGTAAGCTGAGGATTTAGTGTCCCCTATCGAGACCTTCTTCAACTGTTATTGAGGAGATCACAGGATTGGTTCACTGTAATCTCATTGTTGCTCCTACGCTCCGTGGTGCTCATCATCATTCTCAGCTTTTACAGGAGTGGGGGATTGAGCACTAGTTTTGTTTGGATTCATCCTTTGTTTGACCTTGCTTTTGTTGGTCATGTTAAGCTTTGATTTTTTTGTTTTTTTATTCTTTGTATTTTTGACTTTGATTCTTTGATGTAGGCCTCTCTGGCCATGACTTAGGATATGCCTCTCGTGGACTTGTACATATATATTTTTCATATATGGTATATCATATTGACTTACCCAAAAAAAAAAAAAAAAAAGAAGTAAGTGAAGATGGGATACAATAATTGGCATGTAGCCAATCTCTCCTAAGCAGAGCATTGTAGCTTGAGGTAGTATTCGCTAAAAAGAAAGCAATCAGCTTGCTTAAGCTGCCAACAGTTAACTTAATCGGGATGACCCCTTTACACTTAGTAATAGCTCCAGAAAAGCCATAGATCACAATATCTAAAGTAATCAAGTCATCTCGAGATTTACCAATGACCCCCAATATATATGGAGGTAAGACGTTGATGGCAAGGCCATCATACCCAAGACCCTATTCACTAAAATGCTATCGAATTTGGCCTTGATATATAGAGGCTTGATGTATTTATTGGCAGTATTAGGCCCATCAAACATCATCTTCATTATGTCAGGTGTATCATCAGGTGACTTGGATGTTGGGGCAGTAATTTTAAATGACAAAGGATCAAAGTTATCTTTGATAGCTGCCACTACAACCACAAGTTCTACCTAGGGATCTTCATCTGATGCTATTACATTTCCCTTAAGGCCTTCTTGAGCAATAGTTGCCATGAACTCCAAGAGAAGGAGTAAGGCAGTTCTAATATCAACTTTTTCAGAGAGCGTTCTAAATTGTATTTGGACCCCTTGATCAGCTTCCTTCTCAGGACTGCCATCTATTGGCACATTCTGATCCTGCTTTCGAGGACTGCCATTAGTTAGCATGTCTTGATCTAGAGGTTGGCGTTTCAGATCAATGCCTGGAGTGTGAGACTCCTCTATAGGTTGGAGGAAGTCTTCTTTGTGGAAGTCGTATGTGTCCGGCCATGTTGGCTTAACATGGCTAAGAGATTCCACTAAATTATTGCTGAGAGGGATGTACTCCTCTTCATCATCTAACGATCTTCGAGCCAACGAATCATTGGCAAGCTGGTCCCACCAAGATTTCTTTCCTTCAGAAAATGAGAGACTAGTCCATCTCTCAAGCTTCTTATGTGACTCCCCATTACCACCAGTGGTAAAAGGTCTAGGCTTAGGTGTTGGATCCTCAAGATATATAAACTCAGTCTGCTTGCCCTTGTAGACTATAGCTTTCTCTTCAGAGAGCCTAGTTAAGCAAGTATCAAGCAGAGCTCTTCATTGTGCTGCTTTCTTCACAGCTGCCTTCTCTTCTGAGTTCGACTAAGATTGGAGGGACTAGCATCCTCTTGTTCGAGATTGTTCCTTTTCCAAACATTACTGCAGCAAACCCCAGAAGTTGGTGTTCCGATTGTTGTGATCCTTGATTGGTGTCCACTTTCAGCATGTGGTATTTCAGATTTTTTTTCTTAGATGCCCAGTCCTCATGATGATGTGGGTCTTTGAAGTGAGACCTCGAGGAGTTCCAATCAGTGATGTCCTCTTAAATGGAGCTGGCTTTTTCTTTGGATAAAGGCTTAGCTTCTTCATTTCCAACACCAAATTGTGACCGCAGCCGCCCAAGAGGTCATGTGTGAGGCGCATGAGTTTCCTCGACGCCTGCTTCTTGGTAGCGAAGATGGTTTTCCAATGGTTGTCAATGGATATCCCCATGGTTAATTCTTCTTCCTCAGAGAGGAGGATAGCTCTTCCTCTAATTGCTTCTTTAAGAATCTGCCATTGGTGGCACAATCGTGCGTTGGGTGTTCAGTCATGATGTGCCACTTGCAGTAATCATTCGACAATTTAATTGAGGTTCTAGGAAACTTGAGTTCCCCCCCCCCCCCCCCCCCCCCCCCCCCCCCCCCCCCCCCCCCCCCCCGAGCGGCCTAACAAATAAAGCATTGGCTATCGCCAGATTGCCTTTGTCTCCACTCATCCTGCATAGAGATTTGCCATTATTTTTGCTGTCATGGGAACTATAAGGTCTTGTTACCTCAATTATATTAACTTGGGTAGGACTAGGGAAAGGGTTATCGGAACTGGTGTCCTGAAAACCCAATTATTTGTATTTAAATATCAATAAAAAAAGATTGTTTTATCTACTTTATGTCTGATTATAATTTACGGGTCAAATATGGATGTGATTATTTCTAAAACGTTCCATGAGATGGACACAGTCCAATACGACATGCCATAGTTTAGTTTAAGTGGTCAATGAGATTGAGCCATAGATAGACTTAAATCAAAATTGTGACGTGTTGTCAAAGTAAGTTCATTGTCGGCAATAAGTTTTAGACAACTTATCCGATAAGACTATAATATAATACCTTAACTGGCTTGTCTAGGTGACGTGGATAGGGATCTAGAAGTATCATGTTAGTGTTCGTCAATAAGATAGGAGCATTGAGCTGGACCAAGTGAGTTACTTGTATCTAGACTACTATTGGAAATGAATGATTCAGAATATGCTGTTTGAACAATGACTTCAAATTCTGAGAATATTCTGGACTTATGCATGGAGTGTTAGTTATCTTGGTGTACTTAAAATTTAGGTCTCTAAATTTGACTGAAGTCGTAAGTACATTGGGTTGCAACATGAAGTGTAATAAGGGATCAGGTATTCAATAGGAAATTCATAGTCTCTTACAAGATGCAGATGTCCCCTTTGTTGATTCACAAGTGGTTGAATTAATTCGGAAACTTTGGCCAAAGTATTCCAAGTGTTTGACATTTAGAGGTTATACTATAAATTTATTCATGTATAAATGAATTATTCGGAAAAGGGCAAGACAGGAACTAACGAAAATGCCGTAAGAAAAATAATGGTGGTAGTTATAATTATTTTTCTCATGGATATCTAATATAGGGGTTGTTGTTGTCAAAATAGTCCAATTAGGAATTATTGAATAATTAATTTAATTCTAGAGTGCAGTCGGATTTATTAAGTGGAATTAAGTCCTACTAAATGGTAATTAAAGTTTATCATTAGATGAAAATTAATTTGATACATTGAAGCCAGAGTTAAATTGTCCTTGAGGTTCTTGCGTAAGCCTCTAATTTTGCACCATCAAAAAAAATGTGGAAAGAATTCATGAGATGAATTATTTATTCATGTGATAAGTAAATTTAAGTTTGCTAAACTGCATTCATTAGAGGAATAAAATTAAAATTTTAAAATAAAATTTATACAATGAATTTTTACATGTGGCAAACAAAAAAAGAAAACCGCATGTTTTATAAGCTCAGCCAATCACGGCATGACATGTTACGCCATGAGTAGAGGAGAGGCGCGATCCTCACCTCTCGTTTTGGACGCACGCTGGGACATCCTACATACCCATCCATGCCATCAGGCCTCGACGAATGGGGTTGTGCCACGTGGAACGAATGTCTTGGCCAAACGAATTTTTTCCCTGGGCTTAAACGTCATTTCGTTGTTTTTAAGTGTACCACATTTCAAATTTTTAGGTTTTTTCAGTCCAGTAGCCCACTATAAATAGGGGTATTGGAATTAAGGTTTAGCATCAATTAACTTTTATAATTTTCTGAGAGTGTTGACTTTTAGAGAATTAAAAGAGGAGATATTTTTGTTAAAAATTTTTCTCTAGTTTAATATTTTTTAAAGCCCACATTCCTAGTGTTCTGAGGAGATTGCGTAGAAGGTCTCTAGGTCTCGGTTATTTTATTGGAGCTGCATTATAGTCTACATCTAGTTATTCTTTTTTCCTTTTCTTTTAGTTTTCATTTTTCTATTTATTTATAGTATTTATTATGCTAATTGTTTATGTCATTATTATGAATATATTAGAGTAGAAGCCTATAGATTTAAAACTAAGAATTTTATATCTATAGATTTAGAATTAGGAATTTTAAATCGCTTATAAGTTTAAAATTAATCGTTCCGCTGCGTTAATTAGATTGACTTGGGGAATGTTTTTGAAATACATCCCAACAAGGGTCTCTATCATCACCCATCTGTTCTTCTCTAGGGAAGATTAATTCCCTTGCCTAAATGGCATCTTGAACCATGTTTTTAGAGATCACACGGTTCTTCGTTGAATGAGTCAAGGAATCATGCCATTTACAGTATATCTTCCCCTTAGTAAAATTGGGGTCAAGCTTTTTGTGTTTACCCCTAATCTTGTTTGCCTCAAGCTGTCAAATATTACATCGGCTCTCGAGAGGTCAAATGAGTATTTTCTCATGCCTTGGGATTGATATGACTTCCTGGCTTTGTTATTCTTCTTGACCAAAAGATTCCAAACCATAGGAGGTAACTTGATGTATTCAGCGATGTCAATCTCATAAGGAGGATCTTCATCCTCTTCAATTAAGTCATGTACATAGGTTCCATACACGCTATTTTTCCTTAGACTTTCTTCTTTTAAGACAACCCCATATCTAGTGGCATAATCTGCCAGTCGTAGAAGTGTCGTGAACTTAGAGCTTTCGAACATCTTCCTAAATTCAATATCCAATCCATTCAAGGCTAGCTTGGCATATTCAACTTCAAGAAGGACTACAGTGCAGTTTAACCGGGCTCTCTTGAACTGGTTAATGTAGTCTTCCACTGATTTGCCTAGCTTTTGTCTCATTCGAGCCAAGTCAGACATGGAAGTTCCTAGCTCCATTTTTGGGAACTGGGCCTAGAATTGCCTGGCCACATTATCCCAACAGTAAATGAATTGGGTGGTAGGCTAATGTACCACTAAAAATCCGTCCATGTTAAAGAACTGGGGATAGCCCGAGTTTAAGATACTGATTGTCAGCCACTTCTCTACATTGGTAATTAAACCTTGCCAAATGCTCGAGGGCAAACATAGTTCCTTCTTCTAAAAAAGGGTAAACTCAGGGATTTTATATTTTCGAGGAAAAGGGTAATCCCTGTCAATATAGTCAGGGTAAGGTTTACTATACAAGGTTCTATTGACCCTCGTGAGCCCTGGCCCATGCATCTGCATGGTAAGGGCGACCAATTGGTCCCAGACAGATAAGTTAGGCACATGGTTAGATGTCTGCCATTGCCCCCAAGTGGTTGATGATCTCAAGGAAGATCAGTAGGATACTCCTGAGCTCCCATCACAATCAAGTGTGGGAAGGGTTGTTGCCCCCCATACCCAGGTAACCTTTTGATCATTTTGGCCATGATGTATGCTCCAATAGACCCTGGGTTGTATGGCATGCCTGAGATCACTCCAACATTAGCAGGTTGTTGGTTCATCCTTGCTTGATCAATCCCCAAGCTTTGATCTAAAGAACGTGGGTGGTTAACTTGCCCACAAGTGTGATAAGCATGAAGAGGTCTAGGAGGGAAGGTCTGGTCCCCAGAATTGTGTACCTATCCTTCCCATTTCAAGGCCTTGAGACAACTTCTCCTACTTGAGGAGGGTATGAATGGTTATGCGCCCCGCCCCCCCACCCATCTCAATGACAGATGACATCGACACATTGGCGTTAAGATCCCTCAAAGCCAAAGAGAATCCCTTATTCAAAGGCCCAGCAGGCCTAAGCACGTTGTCATTCCTATAACCCGATTCCAAGTGTGTAACACTTGGGTTAGCCATAACTGGGTTTTCCGTTCTCTCAGGGACAATGTAGTTAACCTAAGCAACTGGTAAATGTGAGCTCGAAGGAGCATCACGTGGGTATCTAGTTGGAACTGACATAAGAGGTACATGCCTAAGTTGCCTGATTTCTGCTCTAATGGCTTAGGGTAAGCCATTATGAGCCTCAGCCTATCTAACCAAGATAGGCCTGACATCAACTATTGTTTGTCTCACTATGTCCTTAAAAATAAGGGTAGCAGAAGAAAACAGGGTTGAGTTCATCTTAACTAAGACTCCATCAGTCACTTTATGAAGCCTTTCATTCATTAAGATTCCAACGTCATTTATCACGGCTCATGGCGGCAGAGTTTTCACGTTGAGCCTCTAGATTGCGCACTGTTCCAGTATGTTGCCTTTCAAAGGCCTCTCTCATTGTTCGTTGGACCATTTAATCCGTGATTTCTAAATGGAATTTGAGCATAGCCATGAAACGGATACTAGAATGGCCATTAAGGCCAATGTGTTCATCTTCTAGGATGTTGTCCTCATCACCTCTTTCACTGTCATGGCTGTGACTAGTTTCATTCCTTCGTATTATAGGGCTTTGTACAAGAGGATGCTCAAGTGGGGACTCAATGAAGGCTAGGCCTTCCCCGGTTCCTCATGCTCAAGAGCACTGGACCTCCTGGTTCTTACCATCATAGAATGGTCTGCAATTACGTTCTGGTAATCTACGATGGGCTGAAGACAATGAAGTCTTTCTTTAAGCCTCCCATTGTGGGGGCCAAAACACATTTTTGCTATAATTGTTTGTAACGTAGTGTGATGTGGTTGCCATAAATACGAATGAAAACAAACGTGCAGAAGGACTCACTGCAAAAAGGGAGTGAGCCTAAATCCAGACCGCACGTCTTTGACCTCAACCACTCACTGTTTTCAAAAAAAAGGTTATGACATTTTAGTGTATCTAACTTCGGTTATATCCTGAGTTCTACTTATGCTTCATTTAAGAAGACTTGGTTTAATATTTTTTGTATATTTATTGACAGAAAATTAAAAGGATATGGATCTAACTCAAGTGGCAATTACAGTGATGGAGTAGGGCCCACATACACCTTTCTTCATACACTTAAGAGGTAAGGAACTAGGTTGGAAACAAACCTAA
Source organism: Simmondsia chinensis (assembly GCA_018398585.1). NCBI lineage: Eukaryota > Viridiplantae > Streptophyta > Magnoliopsida > Caryophyllales > Simmondsiaceae > Simmondsia > Simmondsia chinensis. Next base: position 12,317,126 of record JAGTTD010000014.1, read on the forward strand.
GAGCACAGCAGTCCACTTATAAGTCCGAGCCAATCAGGCTTTTAAGGCTAGCACCCTTGAGTTATAATAACTCGAATGAGTTTAGATCTGAGAAGATTTAGATGAAGCAAATCGTATCCATATCACTAGAATAGGACCAATGCAATCAAGGTCATGCCTTGGCTGTCAAAGCCCTAAACAATGGCACGAACCTAATTTCACCTACGTATTATGTAGTGACAGTAGTGTTAAGGCCAATGCAATCAAGGTCAAGTCTTGGCCATCAAAGTCTTAAACTAAAGCCCCAATTCTTAACTTGTCGATGAGAACATATTAAAAAAGAGAGTTCATACTTGAAGCCTGAAGCACTGCATTACTAACGAAGCAAGTACAACAAGCTCTATGCTACGCTAGACTAAGCTAAGTTACACTACTTCTTGGAAAGAGCACAAGTGTGCTATGAAGAAAAAACTTGAAGAAGTTTTGCACGAGAGTGCGTCTGCTTTTGGACTATAACATAGTCGCTTATTTTTAGAAAAACTAATTAACAGCTACCTCTATTTCCACGGCACTTTCTCCCCACATTGGGCCACCAAGCTTCCTTGACGCGTGAATGATCAATGAATGTGCCCTTGATTTGGTGCTTGAGCGTATTCCTTAAAGCCTATGTTCGCATTTTCAGCTAAAGTCTCTTCTAGATGCCCAATGTTCTCTTGGATGAAGCTTGGTGCCCCCTTATCTGAGAGTATGCTCCAAGTAACTATCTCAAGCCTGGAAATCACATGTCTTGCAGCCTTCTTGCCAGTCCCTTGAGCTCGAGCTCCCTTTACCCTTCAACCATCTCGAGCCTTGAGTGGCTGACTACCCTTGTTAGGGTGATAAACTTCTCAAGATGCTGGGCTCGAGATGCTGTTATTTCAGTACCTAAAGGTTTGACTCCCCTCGAGGAGGACTTCACGTGATAAGCACATGACACTTTGTCCAAAACGGCATCGTCCTAGCTCCCTCAAAATTAGGGTGTAAACACATATAAAGCATGTCGCACCTGAATAATCGTTAGGTGTCATGTATAAAGTGTGTTGCACCGAGATAGTGTCATATGTAAAGCATGTTGCACTTGGATAATCGTCAGGTGTCATGTATAAAATGCCTAGATTAAGCCAAGGTGGTAAGCATAATTTGGATAGTAAACCAAATCAAATGGGTTAATGTAACATACCTCTTCAGTAATGAGTATTTCGAGGACACATATCAAAGTAGAGACAAGTTGCTGGAAATAACATACTTTGAAGGTTGTAAGCTATATGCTAGATAAGAAACATAGTAAAACAAACATGTGGTACACCATCTTTAAAGGGTGTCCATGACTAATATTCTTTTGTCCCTCACCTTTAACTATGAAATGGTGAGCATGGCATGACTCATGTCGAGTGGTTATAAACAAACAATTGCATGAATAGTCATCCATCGCATTCATACGATGTAATTCATAAGCGAGTAAACTCTACAATGCAGTTCGCACATGAACATTTGCCAATGCCTAGATGATAAGCACTTATGCATAATGTGTGACTTAACAGAGATAAGCCCTCAATAATCTAGCATCACAACACTTATACTAACGTCGCATATTTAAGGTGCAACAAGGTGAGTTCCTAATGCATTTATTGATGACGAAAAGCATCTAAGGATGTAATCGTCAAGGCGTAAGTATGTTTCAATACATATCAATCATGTTACTCCAGTCTAAGCTTGCAAATTAACTTTAAGGATTTAGTGATCCTTGTTTACATTGTTATATAGAGCTCAGTGGAGGGTTAGTATAGGGGTAGCTGATGTGGCGGTTTAGAACTGAGGAACAGATTTTAACTTGCACTAGTGCCCCTAGGCTTATATGTCTACCTCTGTAATCCACTTGATATGTTTGGGAGTTGTTTTATAGCCTATTGCTGCTCTATGCTCCATGCTTTCTTTATAGCATATTGCTACTTCATGCTCCATACTTCATTCTTCATGCTTCATGCTTTATGCTTTACACTTCATGCTTGTATGATTCTTAGCTAGAGGGTCCTCAAACACAACCTCCCTTTAAGATAAGCACCTTGAAGGGGTAAGGCTACCCACATCTTCCTCCCCTCTCCCCCCCGACCCTGCATATGCAGGAGCCCTTGAGGCACTGGATCAGTTGTTGTATTACCTTGATTATAGCAACTATTGCTAGATCGAACGGTCTACAAAAGGAGTTCCAGATACTTTTAAGAAAGTTCAAAATTTCATTAAATAGGCGGTTGAGGCTGTTGAACTCGTTCGCCCCTATTGTTGTTTTTTTTTCATCTTTCAAGTGAATTACCATACTTTTGTTAGAAACAGAGTCCTGAAATCCAGATTTATTCTGGATATACTTTTTTAATTAATAAATTAATTAATGTTCCAGTCGTTTCCTCTATAGGTTTGTGTAAGTGAGCATATATACTTCATGTGATTTTCTTTTTCGTAACATCCATGAGATGGGACTACAATTTACATGTTTATTCTAAGTGGTTTATGAGATTAACCCACAGATAGACTTGGAACAAATGGTATAGATTGTTGTTGAAAAGACTCGCAGCCAAAGATAAGTTTGGACTACTTGTATGCTAAGACTATAATGTGGCACTTTAGATAACTTGTCTTGGTTATGTGGATAGTGATCCAAAAATGTTATGTTGATGTATTTAATAAGATTGACATACTGAGTTAGACCATGTGAGTTGCTTGTTCTAGACTACTATTGGAGATGAATTATTCATGTTGTAATGTTTGAACGACGACTCTAAATCCTGAGAGTATTCTAGACTTGCACATGGAGCGTTACTTACTTTGGTGTACTAAAAGTAAGGTCTAAACGTTTGACTAAATTCCCATGTACATTAGGCAGCTGCGTGAAGTGTGACAAGGATCAGGTATTCAATATGGAATCTGCAATCTCTTATGAGGTACATATGTCCCCTTAGTTGATTCACAAGTATTTGAATAGTTTGGAAACTTTGGCCAAAGTATTGTAAGTGTTTGATATTTGGGATTTATACTCTGAATATGTTCAAGTATAAGTGAAAGGGCGAGGCGGTAACTAATAGAGAAGCTCTGAGAATGATAATGGTAGTAGTTATACTTATTCTTTGTCATAGACATCCAGTGGAGGGGTTGTCGTCATTAATACAGTCTATTAAGGAGATATCGAATAAATAGTTTAAGTTTGGAGTGCAGTGAGATTTATTTAGTGGAATTAAGTCTCATTAAATGGTAATTAAATTATTTCATGAGATGATTAATTTAACCCTTTTGGAGCTAGATTTGAATTAGTCCCTGAGATCCATACGCAAGCCTCTGTATTTATTGCTATTGAAAAAATATTAAAGAAATCATGAGATGAATTATTTATAAATGAGATGGGTAAATTAATTTTGCCAAACATTATTCATGATATGAATAAAAATTATAAATTATAAAATAAAATAATTTTGAAAATTAAAATTCATAAGATGAATTTTTACATATGAAAAAAAAAGCAAAAAAAAAAAAAGTTCAGAACCAGGTGTTGCAGCAAGGACCAAGTCGCGCGCTGATGGTCCCTAATGTTGATCCGTGCCTTTGGGCACGGACTAACTAGACCGTGCCATGTGGCACACTCTAGTAAAAAGGGGGATTGATTCGCACCATTAGGCGCGGACCAATCCCTAGGTGACACGTGTCACTTTTTTTGATTTAAAAATCGTGTGATTTTCACCTGAAGTAAAATGATGTGTTTTGACTGCTTGTTTCATGATACGCTGCGTTTGGCTTTTAACTGGGCGAATCCCACATCGGTTTCCCAACTCTTTTTCGCTCTAGTACACTCCTATGAATAGAGGTAACTATTCCAGAGGTTTGGCATTCAATTTGAAATAAATATTTTTGGGTTTTTGGAATAGTTTCGGAGACCTAATTGGAGAAAGAAATTTCAGTTGAAATTTCTTCTTTTCACAGTTTAATATTTTTTGGAGCCCACCCTCCGAGCAGCTCGAGGTCATTGCGTAGAAGATCGCTTAGTATTCTCTAGAGTATTTCTTTCTAGTTTTCTTTATTTGGAGCTATTCCAGGTATGTTCTTCTTTCCTTCTTCATTTACTTTTCACTTTTCTATTTATTTACAGTATTCGTTATTATGCCTGTTTAAGTTTATATATTGTTATGAATGTATTATAATAAAAGGCCTATAGATCTAAATTAAAAATTTAGATCTGTAGATTTAAATTATGAACTTAAATCTGTAGATTTAAAATTTAAAATTTTAAATCAACCCTAGGTTTTAGATTTTTGAATTCTAAACCCCCCCCTGCTACGTTAACTTAATTGAATTAGGGAGAATTTTTGAAATTTGTTTCAACAACCAGTATTAGAGCAAAGGAATTTATAGAGATAACCCTATTCTCAGGAACTCTTACACGTGAGGGGTCACGAAGCGTGACTCTCCGCCCGGGAGCTTAGGTAGAGAGAAGAATCTCCTACTCAAAGTGCTCTAATAGGTAAGAGTGTTCATGGGTATGGGCAAACCCAATACCCACCCAACCTACTTAATTTGGGTTGGGTTGGGTTGGGTTTCAAATTTTTTTGGTTCTTGTTGTGTAGAGTTAAATTTACCCATGGGTTTTATGGGTTTCTATGGGTCAACCCATAAAACCCATTGGACCCAATCTAATATTAATGAAATCTCATTAAAAGAAGAGTTACATTAGGGGTTTATTTACTTTGTTTATTGTATTAATTTATTCCATATACTTTAATTATATCAATTTCGTTCGAGTACAAACATAGTGCTAATTTGATCGTTGAGTAAAATATATGTTAATTTGGTGATAGAATTTTCAATGTTTTGGTCAGGGATTGGTTTTAATTGCACGAACGAGTGCATTTGTAATGGGTTACTTGCGTCTAACATGATAGTGCTGTCTAAATTTATGCCATTAACTTAATTTTAGTTTGATTAAAAGACTAAATTAATACAATGAAAATTATTATCAACTAAATTGACATAATTAAACATACGGGAAACTATCACTTTGGTATACTGAGATTTGATTATTTATCATACAGGCACCTTTCCGTTTCAAAATATACAATGGGGTACCTTGACGTTTAAAATTTTTTCACTTAGATACCCTGAAGTTTTAAAATTTTATCAATTGGGTACCATTTTTCCAAAATTTGATTTTTGTTGAAAAATATTAAAATAAAACATAATTCTGGCAATATATAAGTATATTCATTAGATTTTAAATAACTTTTTAACAAAAGCAGGTGATATAAGGCATGATTCTAACAATATATAGATAGTTTGAACCCAATTGAATTTTTTTATTGTAATGCATTAAATTTTTATTGAAAATATTGAAATGATGTGTATATATTATTATAATCATGCACTATATTAGCATTTGCTGTATAACATTGATGTGACTCTCATAAAAATTCATCAAATTCCAACATAGGGTACCTAAGTGATAAAATATTACCCATTTATACATTGAACATCAAGGTACCTAAGTAATAAATGGTTAAACCTTATGGTATCTAAGTGATAATTTTCCTAAAAATAAAATGGATTAAATTGACACAATGGACACAGTAAAGAGACCATTAGTATGACTAATACAAAAAACAAATTAGAGGTTAACCGAAACAAGTGGATCTTGAAGGAACTAAATGTTAAAATATTTTGGGTCGCCATGGGTTACCCATGACCCATCAGAACTGGAGCCAGAACCATACTTTTAAAAAAATACTATGGGTATGGGTGGGTCTTGGACCCAAAACTAGTGGGTCTTAATGGGTTGGCCCCAAACCCAACCCCGCCCACCCATTGAATACCCCTAATAATAGCCGTCCTTTGTTGTAACCATAGTTGAAAACTATGAACCCAACAATTGGTACCGGAGTTATTTTTTCCCAACAACTTTGATAGGATTTCTATCATTAAGTCGATTTCTATGCTCATGTATCATTGGATCATGACTTTTCATTTTGTCCCAAGTAAGGCGATTGGAGATACCTTTATTGTTTTCGAGATGTTTGAAGAAGTATTTTTAATTTTTTTGATGCAAATTAGCATGTGAGGCATGCTTCTCGGTTGTCGAGAAATTGTTATCGAGGTCTAGAGTTATCCATTATGTTTTGTGATAGAATGTAAGCGATGCTTAGTTACTTGAAGTAGGTTAATAAGGATTTAGCTCAAAATCTTTTACTTTTAGAAGATTTTGATCATAGAATTATAGTGTACAGGATTCATGTTAAACGTGTTGTTAAATGGTTCGATTGACTCTACTTTGATATGTTGTATATATTATTGAGGTTAGAAGGAAAATATTTTTCTCTGATAGCTCCCTTGTGCATATTGGATAAATGCCTTGGCAATCTCTCTCACTTTAAAATATGCTAAGAGTAAATTTGCTAAGATTTAGATCATTTGTGCTACATTCTCGAGATTGCCAGTATATTAGGAGTTTAACAGCAAGGAAATTGAGAGTTATTTAAGTCAAAAGAGTTTGGTTGTTGGAATAAGAAAGCGAGCGTTATAAGACTTTCCCTTGTTATGGTGGACCTACTATTAGTTTATAATAGGCGACTAACTTGTAGTCACTGAGGATTGGTCATTTTCTATTCGAGCCTGAATGAGATTAATCAGGTGTAGCACTTGTCCATAACGAAATTGGTTTATAATGATATATAGCATGTAATAAATCATGGTGTAAGGAGTAATCATTACTATGTTCGGGATACATGGTGCATAACTCTATTTCGATTTAATCCAGTAATCAACTGAGTAAAGGCAATGAGGATCGCTAGTGAGGAGGTGTGCTTCTGAGACATGGTACTTGGATATTGCAACAGTGAGCCTGCGGCAATTGGTAAGTGATTAGAATGTAATGAGGCAATCTTTGCGAGGATAAGGATGTTGAAATCGGTGTCCTGAAAAATCCAATTATTTTAATAAAGAAAAAAAAAATATTCCATGAGATTGACATAGTCCAAGATAACATATCTAATTTGGTTTAAATGATCAATGAAATTGAGCCACAAATAGACTTAAATCAACTTAGTGATATGTTCTTAAAGTATATTCATAGTCGGTGATAAGTTTGAACAACTTATCTGATCGATAATGTGATACTATAAATGACTTATCTTAGTCATGTGGATAGAGATTTATAAGTGTTATATTGGTGATGTCTATAAGTTTGCACACATAGGCGGACCACTTGAATATTTATTTCTTAACAGCTATCAGAAATAATTAATTCATTCTAGCAAGACTGTAACTCTAAAAGGATTAGGACACGATACGTAACTGAAATCTTACATGCGTTGGGTAACAGTGTGAATCATAGCAGGAACAGGTATTTTACTAGGAATCTATAGTCTTTTACAAGATAAAGATATCATCTTAGTTGATTCACAATCATACGAATAGATTCCAGAAACTTTGGCCAAAGTATTCCATATGTTTGACATTTGGAATTGGTATAGAAATTGCTTTCTTATTAATGAATTGTTACAGAAGGCCGAATCGGGAACAAATGTAAAAGAGGTTAGAAAAATAATGATCATAGTTAAAGTTATTTTTTCTTAGGAATATTTATTAAAGGAGTTAATTGTCGTAATGAAAGTTATTTGAAAATTATTTAGTAAATACATATAATTCAAGAGTGAAACAACATTTATTTAGTGAAACTAAGTGTTGTTAAATGGTAATCAATATTGTTAAGTGTTGATAATTAGATTTGACACATTTAGAGTTAAATTAAATTAACATGGGGTCTCTTCGCAAGCAGTGCCAGATCTAGAAAAGATACTCACTGGGGGCCCCAAATCAAACACAAGAATCTTGCTAAAATGCATTTATCACTTAATTACCTAACATTTGAATATATTATATGCAGTATCTTGAGATTTAACTATTTTATTACTTAAATATCTTATATTAGATTGTTTTGCTTTTTTTCCTGCTCTACCAGCTTTCTCCAGCTCCACTTCGGTGGATGCGCCAACTTGTACTAAGAGACTTCTCTCTAATTATCCAAAAAAAAAAAAGTATCTTATATTAGAATTTGATTTCTTTTTTAAAGTTAAGTGATAAAATTTTGAGCATTAAAGTACAAAATTTTAAAAACACAAGGTATACTATTGTATATATTAGAACACTATGTTAGGTTATTTAGGTGATAAATAATCAAATCAGTATCTAAATGATAATTTTTCTAATTTTTTTAACCCCAAAACAAAATTTTTACATCAACCAATAGGAAAACGAAAAATACAATAAATCAAGAAGAAACCAAAATTCAAGAGAGAGAAAGCGGGCAAAGACCTTCAGTTAGATCGAGGACAACAAAAAGAAGATGGCGGCAAACTCCTAGAGAGAGAGAGAGAGAGAGTTCAAGGAGAGAAGGAAGCGAGGATGGGCTTTAGCGAGAGTCGAAGAGAGAGAACAAAACTTGTTTTGAGAAAAAGGATTAAAAGCCACTTACCTATAACTTTTATAGAGAGCCACGACAAGAGATGACCGGAGATGACGGTCGTCAGATTAAGGCAAGTGGCCACCGGCACAAAGCGGTGGGTAAGGCGGCAGATCAAGGTTTAGGGTTTGAAATTTTAAAAATGGGTGAATGTAAGAGGGGAGAAAGAGGGGCACTGGAATAGGAGAGAAAAATTAAGGGGCCACGCACTTGGGGTTGGGGTAAATGGACTTGAGTTTTTTTTTTTTTTTTTTTTTTTTTGGGGGGAGGGGGGGAGCCTCAAGGAATTGGGCCTTATAATTTAACTAAAAATTTATTAAGCTTTTGGTTTTCGTGCTAAGGGCACTGGGATTTTAGATCCGCCCCTGTTCGCAAGCCTCGAGATTAAGCACCATTTGAAAATATTTAAAGTGAATTAATGAGATATATTAGTTATTTACAAGATAAATAAATATTCTGTTCAACAAATTTCATGCGATGAATTATATAATTTAGCTAAACATTTAATTCATAAGACAAATTTATACATGTGGAAATAAAGCCCAAAAAATATATTTTTTCTTTTTTTTTTTTTTTAAACAATGTTGGACCAAGTGTTGAGCCTAACACTGGAGGAGGCGGGGCCAGCTAGTGCTGGGCAATCTACCTTATGCAAGCTGGAGCTACCCGAGTCTGAAGCAGGCAACACATCGGCCCACATAAAAAAATAAATAAATTCATTTTTTCTATTATGAAAAAATAATATACCTTTAATAATCTAGGTTTTATTTTTTCACTCTTGGTTTTTGTCATTCAAGTCTCTTACTTTCGCATGAGATATTATACCGTTAATCCCCTCCTCTATTATGAATAGAAATTGGGTATTACATTTAGCATTAGAATTTTTTCTAAAAAATTATTTTTTAGAAAGATTAAAAGGAAATATTTTGTTCGAAAATTTTCCTAAATTAAATATTTTGGGAGCCCACAGTTTTAGTGTTATGCGATGATTGCAGAGTAGAATAAAAGGTGTTAAGAGATTTCTTCATAGATTTCAGATCCTTAAATTCAAAATGAAATTCATGCTCCCCGTATGTTTTGTTAAATATCTAATCTTTAATATGTTTTTTTAATTCATTTTTCTGCATACCATGTTTAGATCTGTTTTTCAGATGATAACTTTAATGTTGATATGAACCTGTTAGAGTAAGGTGTAGGTTTAATCAAAAAGTTTAATTAGAGCAGGATATTAGATTTAAATTTAGAATTAAATTTTTTCTCTTCCGCTGCACAGTTTTGATCAATTTTTGGGAATTGTTTTGAAATATTTTGCCAACAATTGGTATCATAGCCAACTTTAATTCGTTCATAATTAGCATTAGAAAGATATCAAGCTTAATAAAATAGAAGTATGTAAAATTACGAAAATATTAAATTTAGAATTTCATTAAAGCAAAAACCAATCCTAAATCTTGTTGTTAAAAGTTTAATAATAACGTTATATTTATGTAAATTTTAAATTGTTTAAAATTTCATAAGTTTTATTATTTGATCTAGTGGATATATTTTTCTAAATCATATCTAATGAGATTACATGTTCAATTATTTTTTAAAAGGATTTAGTAACATATTTAATTTTATAATAAAAATCTAATATGATTAGATCAAGAACCAACATACGAAACTATTCAATTGTTGAATAATTTAATATAATCCAATTTTATATGTTTAATATGATTGGATATTCAGATTTATTTTATTCTAATAAGATTAGAAATTTATTATTTATTTATGTAAAAAAACTGTATGTGTGACATCAATGCGGTCAACACTGATGCCAGCACTGACAAGGCAGAACATTTTTTTACTTGTTAAAATAAAATTTTTTAAATAATTAATTAATTAGAATGACATTCTAATAAGGATTATATGATAATCATTTCTAAATGTGCTTAGAAAAATCTTTAATTATTCCAATCTTTTTAGGCCTTAAGTAATGTCATTCAAAATAATTTAATAACTTGGTACTTATTAAATTTTATTCACATGTTTAATATTATTTAAATGAGTTAAATATTATGAGTAATGTGAATAAAGTTAGAGGATCATTTAAATATGTAACTTCACGAAATATTTGATTTTATCAAGTAGGATAATTTTTCAAATAGAACTAACAAGTTTAGAAATTCAATAGTTGTATTATTTGTAAAGAAAATTTCTCATAAAATATCTAATGAGATTAGAATACATAGGTTTGGATAATTAAATGACCTAATGCAATTAGGATATTATTTTATAGTTAAATAAATTTTCGAATTGGATTCTAGCAATGATTATGAGATTATCAAATATTAAAGAAAGGTCCGTCATTTAAAATTTCAAGTGGAAGCGACGTTCAGGAGTTGAATCCTTTCGGCCTCCATTGCTAGTCTAATAGTATAGTGAATAGGCGTTACTTCCCAAGGAGGGCATTTGTTTACTGATTACAGGGCTAGACTTTTTTAGGATAGACAGAGGTACGGGAGAACAGATACGACTATGCTGCCATGGACTATCTTTTGGACTTGTACCAATATATAAACAATGATATACACTTGACTAGGATAGTATGTTGGTCTCTTAGAGAGCATTGTGATATTGTATTAAAGGCCAAGGTAGGAATGGTGAGTTAATTATGTTTACAGAGAACACATTAATTGAGAATAGTTCACCTTACTAATAACTTGGTATGATCCCATCGCCAAGGAGTAATGGGTAGATTGGTTAGGTCATCGTTACGCACATGGTTAGATGGATTCCATACTTTGTTAGTCTACTAAAATTTAATCTAAAGATTCACTAGACTACGAACATCAAATGGGAGCAAGCTTCTCTAAATGAATGCTCATGGCCTCCATTACCGGTCTAGCAATATAGTAGGTGGACGTCGCTCCTTGAAGAGGGCATTCATTTGCAGAATACAAGATTAGACCTTTTAAAGATAAACTGAAGTGCAGAAAAAGTGGTATGACCGTACTGAAGTGAAGTACTTTGTAGACTTGTATAGATGTCTTTGTAGCAGTTTACACTTGGCTAAGATCCTACATTGGCCTCCCCAAGGAGCTCTATTGTATGACCTTAGCGGCTAAGGGCAGTGTGGTGTGTTAATTATGTTTAGTAAGAGCTCATAAGAAAACATATTTATTGTGAAATGTGCTTACCCTTCTGATATATCAATTCGACCCTGTCAACAGGAGAGTTGGGTATTTTGGTTGGGTCACCACGGCATACATGTAAGTTTCAGATTGTGAACTCCATACTTTTATTCTTTGCTAAAGGTAAGAAAAATAATCATTTATGTTATATATTTTGTTTACAATTTCGATTTTAGACTATTCGTTTTGTTTTGCATTGCACTCAATACTGATATATGTTAATTGCCTATTATGTTATGCTCATTGAAATATAATATTTCTTAGCACATGTGGAGCACTAGTAGATGCTCAATGTTCTCTAATTTTCTACTAAAAAAATGTCTAGTAAGTTCGACAATGTTTTGTTGGGAACATATTTCAAAACTTTTTCCTAGATCGGCTTGAATGAGAGCAGTGAAAAAACCAATTTAAAATTCTTAATTTTAAATCTAAAGCCCTAACCAAATTAAACTATTTAATTAGATCTAGATCTTACTCTAATAGGTTCATAATATGACAAACAAAACAATCAAATAGCACAAGTATAAACACAGTATGTACAATAAACGAAATAAAGGAAAAACAAATTAAATATCAATCACTTATTTAGACATACCTAAAAGCGAATCCCAACTCCGACTTGAAGATCTGAAATTGGAAGAAGAATTCTCAACACCTCAAGGTCTTCTTCAATGACTTGTTCTAGAACTAGGAGAGTTGGCTCCAAAAATATTTACTACTAAAAATTTCAAACAAAAATTCCTTCTTCTCAATTTTTCAAAAAAATCAAAATTTTTAGATAATTTTGGAAGGGTAAACTCAATTCCCAAGACCACTATTTATATTAAATAGCGTGACCAAAATTTTCCCAAAAATTGCGGCAAAATTTGGCAAAATTTGTGATCCCCAGGCTGCCATAACAAAGCGCCTATTAGAAAAATTTGTAGCAAACACACAAATTTGGTAGGAAAATAATAGAACGGGTACCAAATTCAGTCACCGACTTTAAGGCATGTAGTGAACCGTTTTCCTCAAGACTTATTTCTTGGATACCAAAATAGTGTAAGGGATACAATAAACCCATCCACTTCTAGTATTTCCCATCCTGCTCACGCTGATCGTCATGTTACGTGCTCTGTCGCAACCCGCGGTGGCCGTGGGGGCCGTGGATCACGTTAGTTCTCCAGTTTCCAATGACAGGTTGTTGCAATGTATGGGGGTTTAATAACCCCAATTCCATCCGTGCTATTTGGGATTGGATTTCGTCTAGTCGCCTTAGTTTGGTTGGCTTGGTTGAGACCAAGACTAACCCAGTCGATATTAAGTCTATTGTCGCCTGTTGTACTAAGGGATGGATGTTTATGTTTAAGTGCAAAGCTCTCGGTGCGGCATCATTGTGCTCTGGGAAGTATATATCGTGTCACAAGAGTGCAGGGTGGGGATCTGTTTCTGACCAACAAAATTTTTGACCTTCGGGGGGATGTGGGCTATGTAGCCACATATGTCTATGGCTTTAACGAGCTAAGGCCACGTTGGGATCTATAGAGGTAATTCGAGGACTCAGTGTGGGTCTTCAGGAGGAGCCTTGGATACTCCTAGGAGACTTTAATGCTATCTTTAGTTCTAGTGACGGATGTGGTGGTCAAGACACTTAGCCCGGCCACATGGACGACTTTCAAGACTGTTTTTATGAGTCCGAGCTTACTATTCTACTATACATTGGGCTGCGCTGTACGTGATCGGATAGGAATGACGGAGACACTCTCATTCGAAAGTGTCTCAATCGTGGTTTGGTGAGTGAGGGGTGGCTGCATGCATTTTCTACCTCATCAATTGAGCTCCTCCCATAAGAGATCTTCTCTGACCATTACCCATTTGTAGTTAGAGGACTTGGAGAGCGCTGCACATTGTGGCTCCCTTTCAAGTTCTTTAACCTTTGGGCCGATCATGAGGAGTTTCTTCCTACGATTCAGAGGGTGTGGGAGTCTAGCATTGATGGCATGCCTATATATCAACTCACTCATAAGCTGAAGCGGCTAAAGAGTGAGCTCAAAGCCCTCAATGCTAGACATTACAGTCATATCTCAGCTAGAGTGGTGGCGGCGTGAGACGCCTGGGCTGTGGGCCAGAGGGCTTTAGATGCCGATCCTGAGTGTATGGTCCTTTAAGCAGAGGAGCATCATTTATCTTGGGAGTATTCGAGGCTTTGTAGGGATGAGAAGGCTTTCTACCGTCAAAAGTCTCATATCCAGTGACTTTCCGTAGGGGATTAGGGTACCCGATTCTTCCACAAGTCTATCGTCCATCAACAGGCTAGGAACAAGCTTTCTTCTATTGTTCTTTCTAACGACACAAGGACCTATGCTGAGGGGGCGATTTCGGAGGCTGGGGCCCCTTACTTTTAGAAGTTCTTGATTGAGCTGAGTGGGCTGCTTCGTGAGGATATCTTGGGTCTTTTTCAAGCCCGTCTTTCTAAGGATCAGGCTAGACCATTGACTCTTCTGATTTCTGGTGCAGAGGTTTGAGATGGTCTTTTCTCCATGGATGATGACAAGGCTCCTGGTCCTGATGGCTATACCTCCCTCTTCTTTAAGAGGGCCTAGGATATTGTGGGTCGTGATATAGTGCGGGCTGTCTGTTTGTTCTTCTAGTCAGGGCGCATACTAGGCATCCTGAACACTACCTATATCAGTTTGATTCCAAAGGTGGAGAATCCCTCCACCTTTGCCAACTATCGCCCGATCCTTTGTTGCAGTGTGATTTATAAGTGTATCACTAAGATTATTGCAAATAGGCTGAAAGGGGTTCTTCCCTTTCTGATTGATGACTCACAGTCTGCCTTCATCCCTAAGAGGAGGATCTCAGACTATATTTTGCTCGATCAGGAGCTCATGCATGACTATCACCTTCTAATAGTGTCACCTCGGTGTGCTCTAAAGGTTGATATTTGTAAGGCATTTGAAAGAGTGCGTTAGATTTCATTTTGTCTGCTATGTGTTGTATGGGTATACTAGAGGTTATGATTGGTTGGGTGCAGGAGTGTCTTTCCACAGCAAAGTTCTCAGTTGGCATCAATGGCGAGCTTCAAGGATTTTTGGCACTAATCAAGGCATTCGTTAGGGGGATACTCTTTCCCCTTATTTGTTCATTATTGCCATGGAGGGACTCCTGGATCTTCTTCATAGTGCAACCTCTGATTCGCGGTTTCAATTACACCCCACTGCCTTAGTACACAGCTCACGCATCTCTGCTTCACTAATGACCTGATGATTTTTTGTTAGGTGGATGAGGGCAGTGTTTCAGTTACTCAGGAGATGTTGGATTGTTTCGTTGCACTTTCGGGGCTGTCCTCAATGCAGCGAATGGTACAGTCTTCATCGCCGGGTTTGATATTAATTCTCAATAGCCTATTCTAGATATTCTGAGGTTTAGATTAGGGCAGTGTGCGGTCAGATATCTGTGGGTGCTACTTATCTCTACGAGAGTTCAGTTCATCCACTACAAGCCTCTCTTAGATCACATCCTGGTTCGCATTCAACTCTGGACTTCATGGGCTCTTTCTTATACTGCGCATTTGCAACTAATCAGGTCGGTGTTGTTTTCTATTCAGGTCTAGTAGTCATCTATCATCATTCTTATGAAGGCAATGATCAAGAAGATCGAGTCGACACTTGCTGCCTTTCTGTGGAAGGGCACTTCGATGGCCCTGGGGGAGCAAAGGTTGCCTAGAGGCATCTTTGTTACCCTCGTAGAGGGGGCGGTCTTCGGATTCGATGCCTGACTAACTGGAACTAGGCTTCTATTATGAAGCACATATGGTTCTGCTCATTGATCATGATTCTCTCTGGCCTCGGTGGATTCATGCCAACCAACTCCAAGGGAAGAGCTTCTGTGAGATTGAGCCGACAGGGTCGATTCCTTAGTCATGGAGGAGCATTCTCAATGTTTAATCCTTGTGTGACGGAGCATTCAAACAAATCATTGGAGATGGGTGTGACACTACACTTTAGGCTGACTATTGGCTACCTTGTAGGCATTTTATGGGTCACTTCACCACTCACACTTTGACTTCTACGGGTCACCTATGGGACTCATGCATTTTTGACATTATTGAGGGTGATCAGTGGAGGTTTTCGTAAGAGAGGGTTGAGCTGCTGCCTATTTGGGATTATCTTGACTTCAGACCTCAGCCAGGTGCAGCTGACCATATTACGTGGATGGGCGACCCTTGAGGGATACTCACCACCAGATCAACTTGGGAGATGATTCGTAATAGGAGGGAGGAGGACTCCATTAATCATCTTCTTTGATTCTAGTTCCACATTTTGAGGCACTCATTCAATCTATGGCTTGCCTTATGTAAATGATGTTGGACCCGCGACAAATTGCTAAGACATCAGGTTTATGGCGCCTAATCTTCATGTGTGCTGTGTGGTTCAGATAACGAGATACATAGCCATCTCTTCTTCGCCTGCAGCTTCTGTACTTCTGTTTGGTCTACGGTGTCATCGCGCATATCCTTTGCCTAGCCTACACTTCCTTGGCGTAAGCTAGTTTTTTAGGCTGCTACTCAACTTCGTGGAGGTGGGATGGATCATGTTCTAGCCCACATTTGCCTCTCCTCAACGGTTTATATCCTTTGGTATGACCGTAACTTGAGGATTCAACGCTCTCAGTCCAGACCTTCTTCAGCTATTATTGAGGGGATCACAGGACTGGTTCATAGTTGTCTCATTGTTGCTCCTACACTTCGTGGTGCTCAGCATCGCTCTTAGCTTCTACAGGAGTGGGGGATTGAGCATTAGTTTTATTTGCCTTCTAGCTTTGTTTTGCTTTTGTTTTGTTGGTCATGTAAACCTTTGATGCTTTTTAGCTTCATTTGATTCATTTTTTGATTCACTGATGTTGGTCTTTTTGGCCATGACTTGGGGTATGCCTCTCATAGACTTTTACATATATATTTTCTTCAGATATGGTATTTCACACTGACTTACCAAACAAAGATACAATAAACCTAACAACAAGGTGAGAGTAAGAGCGTACCAAGAGGAAGATGACTGAGACTTTTTAAGAGAGAAAGAGAGAATGAATTGTTCTTGTCATTTGCAAATGCCAATGGGGAGACTTTATATAGAAATGAATGTGTCACTTCATAAGAGACACATTAAAAACACGTCTATTATCAAGAGACACATCCCTCCAAATTAATTAAATAATTTCCAAAAACAAAAAACTGGCTTGCCAAAAAATAATGGCCATAATTGCTTCAAACTTTGGGTTTTGTAAGTATGTGTGTTGACACATAAGCGTATGTGTCGACACACAGACCCAAACTTTAGTTTCCGCATATTCAAGCCAAAGTATATAATAAGTAAACATTCGAAACATTTTATTTTAAAAATACAACATTCCCCCATCATTTTCAAAATATATCCATTCTCATACAATTTAAGAAATTCTCCAAAGTAAAAGAAGTCTTAATGCATAAATGAGAGTGTCTTCCGATTGAACCCTCATTTAGTGAAGACATGTTACAATTAGTCAGAACGTAATGGTAGACTAACCTTTGAACCATACAAGTCCATTTGACTAACCACATATGTCTCCACACACAAGACTTACTCTCCACAACTCAACTCATCTTCGACTAACACATTTAAGGCCTTGTGTCCCGTACCCTTCATAAGGGTAACAAAGTCAAAACCTATGTCATTAAAACACTTCTTGAAGCAGCCAAAGTTCACACTCATTTAGGTAGACCCTATTGATCATGTCCCCACAACACGATATTCAATAATTTATTCGGGTCCATTAATAACTTATGCTCAACCACCTTTTCCCTTTGTCACATGTTACTAAGCACTACACTCGAGATGGAATTTTACTTCTAGTGCTTGAAATCACACAGATGATGGAACTCTCTCATTGAACGTAAAACCTGGTGTTGTACCAGGCATTAGGTTGAGGGTCCATCATGAGTGACTAAAATTGACGGGTTTAACCCATCCCTTCTTGTAATTAAGACCAAGTCTCTAGTAAGGTTCACTAGGGATCTGCCAGATTCTGACTTGCATTTTCAAAGTCCACGGCAATCACCCAATCTATATGAGTTGTTTCACATAACTATGTCTCACACTAATGTGTCTGGACTTTTATTATATACCTCACTCTTATGCATTTAAATTATAGCCTCACTATCACAATGGATATAAATAGGCGATATTGGCTAATGCCACAAAGGAATCTTAAACAAAAGATCCTTTGATCATTCTACTTCTTTACTAGCAGAAACCAAAGCAATAAACTCTACAGTTGTGGTGAAATTAATAACACATGTTTATTTCTTGAAACCCCAAGAGAACATTCCTCACCAGTTAGGAATACCCACTCGCTTGTAGAAGCGAAATCCTCCTTATTGGAGATACACTTAGCATCCAAGTATCCTTTTACAGTAGAAGAGTACCCATTAAAAGTAATACTACAATCAATGGTTATTTCAGTACCTCATTTATCACATGCTAGTAAACATTATTTACATTGCTAGTTAGATATATTTAGCTTTCCAATAACAAAGGCTATATCAAGCCTTTTCATGCTACAACTGTACTACTAGAGTACCTTCATTTAATATTAAATATTCATACCAAGTATCAACATGTAATCAACATACAAAAATATAATGACTCGTTTATCATTATTAAACTTGCTATATACGCATTCATCCAATTCATTTATTTCCTCTTTCCAAAAGCAACATCACGAGACTTCATAGCCTCATCATAGGATCATATTCTATAACACAACAATATAGAACTTGACCATCCATATTGTCCAGTTCATACCACCAAAAATTTATAAAAATCTGGACCGAGAGATTTATCTTTCCTTGCTCCTTTACTATAGCATTTTCAATGATTTCTTTCAGTACAACATGATTTTCATCATATAACAATGACATGCCATTTTTCATCAAAATTTAATCTTTCGATCTAGGAAAACTATTTCATCTTAATATATTTTACATCATATTATCATAATGCATCGTCATTTCATCAATATTAATGAAAGATTCAAACTTACTTTTGCATACTCATCCATATTTACATTCATAAACTTCAATTTACCCACAATTAAATCATATGAATCATCATGTAATTTTAAGCATGAAATATTATGATAACATATGAATCGTCACAAATCAATATTCATATACTCTTAAATTTGCATTTTATCAACTAATAGTCTCATAATATGTGAATATAAAATCACATAATAGTCTTATTTTTCATTCAATAATCGTACTTATATTGCACTCAATTTGAATATCTTAATATTAGTGACATCAAGGATCAACATATGTAAAATAATCATATAATATTCACATTTCATGATCCACTAATTTTAATTTCATTCAAATTCACACCACTTTGGTTTTTACCGAGCAAACAAAAAGCATTCATGTTCATAAATTAAAATCACAAAAATTCATGATTGCATTAACATGCATACACACATTTATCGCGTAAACACCATCCATGCTTATACTTAAATTGTACTTCATATTTATGAACATACATGTATTAATTACATTAATTGTACATCCATTAATCTTGTAACTCCATTAACATATATCCATACTCATATTCATAGTATTTTCATAAGTACGAACATACATGCATTAAACCTTAATTTAAAAACTCTTCATACTAAAAATTCTTAAGATTTACAATGCACACATAATATATAAATTACATTATAATTATATTTACCAATAATATATACACATTATTTTGTTTCAACCATCATAATTTTGTGAGAATTAAAATCTCGGTTATACATTTTTACCAATTTATAACAGTCATTTATCCATAATTTAATGTCTTATGGAAGTTAAATAAGTCACTGTCAATCTATCATTATGAATATGTATCATCAACCATACACATGTGTTTGAATTTAATGTCAGCACTTACACATGCAATATTCAATGGGGCATTATATCGCAAATTAAACATGCAAATAATACACTATATTCATATTATATATCTAAAGTATGAATACGTTTTTATATTTCATTAAAAAACCATTATTCCTTTCTACTTATAATTGTATAACCAAATATTTATAATGGTATAATATAACACACACCAGAAACTGAGGCGTGAATAAGTACATCTTTACGTACACACATACGTAAGATGTTATCTTATAGATATGATATATCTTCACAAGATATCTTCCTCTTTTCATGTGTATTTGGCATACAAAATCGCAAATAACGTAAAAAAACTTGAGTTGGTTTTTAACAAGCATGTATAAAACATTTATAGGCAATAATTTCATGAAATAAACAATGTTATCATATACATGCATGCCCTTTCAACGCTTATTTATATTACAAATTCATAATAAAAATTCAACAAGGGTGTGTTCACTATTCATGATTTGGCGGATTATCTCATCAATTTTATTATCTATGCAACCACAATATTTGAAATTGCCAGTGAGATTCAACTACCAATTTTGAAATAAACATGAATCAACAAATTGTTTATGTGTCACGAACCCAAAATATATGGACTCGTTGGACACGCAAATGATAGGTTTTTAGAGATTGAGATGAGAAGAGAAGGTGAAATAGATTTAAGATGAGAAGAGAATTAGAGTTAGGGTTTAGTTGAGAAGAAGAAGGGAAAGAGATGAGAAGGAGAGAAAATGTGAGGAAGAGAGAGAATATAATTTTCATTTCATAATTTGATTGATTATTCCTTTCATTTCATTCCATCTTCCTTATTTATAGAAATATTCAAATAAAAAACCCTATTGCTAGTAAAGACAAGTAAAACATTCTAGAAAACCCTAGAACATTCTAGAAACAAGAAAAGACAAGAAAGAAATCTGAAAAATATCGAAAAATACAAAATAATTCTAAATAAAGGGATAATACAAAAATAGTACCGTCTTTGTGTACTATTTTGGGTGAGCTGGCTAATCAAGGCTATCAAGGGATAGCTGGCACAGTTCTGGAAGCTGCTAGAAGGATTCTAGACATTGGGCACTGTAGAGGCACAGGGCCGTCCCTGGGGCGCGCTAGCCACAGCACTGGGTCTGGGCACTGGGCCTGTTGGGCGCTGCCTAGGCACTGCCGTGACACTGTCTGGGCATTTGTTGGGCACGAGCTAGGCCTTTATCTGCACAGTCCTTAACACTATATTGACACGGCTCTGGGCATGGTCTAGCACAGGGCTTAACACTACTCCACCTTCTCATGCGATGCACCAATAAGGCCCAGCTTGGCCCTATGTTGGCGCTAGTATGCGCCAGTGGTACGCACTGATGTGCACCATGAGTGGGCTCAGGCACCTCATTTAACCATCGTGTGACACCGAGCCTATGTCTTCGGTGCTCTCGGCTGCTGTGCAAACCCTTGTCAGGACTAGGGTCATGACATTCCCTTCCCCTTGAAGTCATCCTTGGCCTCAAGGATGGAATATTGATGCAACCTATGTACCCAATGCACAAGTCATGTGCACTCTTTACCAAGTCATGCTCCTGACATTCCCTTCCCCTTGAAGTCATCCTTGTCCTCAAGGATGGAGTATCAGTGCTACCGCTAGCTTCTAGATCACTTCCATTTGCTTGTCCTTTGACACCCGGTCACTTACCATTATTCCTGGGTTGAAGGGGTAGTCCTTGTCTCCTGTTACCAGTTGCCAAGATGGGTGTTGTGGGCCTTGGGAGCTTCTTGTTCCAACCCCCGTTCTAGGAAAGTATTCCCATGACTGAGCCTTCCTTCTCTTCTTTCCATTCCGCCCAGTTTTCTTCTTCTTCATGGCCCGTGTTGACATTGTCAGGGCTAGGGCCATGACATTCTTCATGCGCACCTTGTTGCCTCGCAGCTCACCACGTTGCTATTGCTTTGCTTCCCTCTTCACCTTGACCCGGGTGGACATTACAAGGTGTGGGTCCACCTTCTGTTACAGCACATCCTCTTTCCCGTTACCACATGAATCAAAACTCGATTAATTGGGCTCACAAGCCATGGTAGCACTATGGGGTCCTTGAAGTTCCGTTGTCACCTTTGCTTCCTCCATCCCTAACTTGTACGGTTCTTCAATGGTGGGTGGCCCATCAAGGAGTGGCTTGACAAGGTTTTGCTCAACGTGGGGTGGCTCTACTAGAGGTGGTTTAACTGGTTCAATGATAGCAACCTCCTCCCTTGTATCTTGTTCTTTGTCACTTGGTGGCCACGGTTTAGTGGTGCAATGCATTTCTTCAACCTCCATGTTAATGGCCATGGGTCATGCGGCTCATCAACAATGTGTGGCCCATCAAATGTTGGCTCTCCAAGGGTGGGTTCAACCGATTTCTTCACCATATCGCCATGCCAACCTCGAAGTGGTGGTGGTGGCTCAACCCGAAGTCCCTTGCTGTCAAAGTACCGGCTTAGAGCCTCGGTTAGGGACTCAAGGGCTAACATTACTCCGTCTTGTGACTTAGCTAAGGAATCAACCGAATGCCTCAGCCCTTCATGGATTTCATTGGTTGAACTTGATGCTTCATGGCCGCTGTGATCTTCAAGTGAGACTTGAAGAGTTGGGTTGTGGACTTGGATGTTCATCACACAACATTCGTCGTAGTTACACCTTTCGTGTAACCTCTTTTGTGCAATTTCAGGATCTTCCTTTGAGGTATAGATCACTTGAGCTTCAACCTTCAACGTAGATGTTGAGTTGATCTTGATTTCTTCAAGGCAACCATAAGGAGAGAAGACTTGCTGGAGGACATCTTCGGTGATAGGATAGAAAACCTCCCAAATCTTAACAAGGAGTGTGGTCTTGGTGGAAGCTTGAGGAGATTGAACATACTTTTTTTTTTATTCAGTAATAAGAGCAGGAGAAAAAAATAAACTTTTTTTTTTTTTATTTGGTAGCAAGATCCTTTGGTATCAAGAAGGTTGCAATGCAATAGAATTTTTTTTTTTAATTTCGAAGATGTGATTCTCGATCTCAAGAGAACGAAAATGTAAAGGATATATCTAGCCTTTGATCAATGATGGCTCTGATACCAAATGTCACGAACCCAAAATATATGGACTCGTTGGACACGCAAATGATCGGTTTGTAGAGATTGAGATGAGAAGAGAAGGTGATAGATGGCATAGTTCTGGAAGCTTCTGGAAGAATTTTGGATGTTGGGCACTGAGGGGCATGGGGCCAGCCCTGGGACGCATTGGGCGCGGCACCGAGTTTGGGCCCTAGGCTTATTGGGCGCTGCCTGGGCACTGTCGAGACACTGTCTGGGCGCTTGTTGGGCACAAGCCAGGCCTTCATCTACACTGTCCTTGACACTGTCTTAACATGGCTCGGGGCACGGTCTGGCATGGGTCTTGACACTGCTCCTCCTTGTCATGCGATGCACCATTGAGGTCCAGCTTGGCCCTATGTTGGCACTGGTATGCACCGATTGTGCGCACTGATGTGCACCATGAGTGGGCTCAGGCGCCTTATTTAACCATCGTGTGACACCGAGCCTATGTCTTCGATGCTCTTGGCTGCTGCGCAGACCCTTGTTAGGACTAGGGTCATGACACTATGTTTTATTATTAGTTTTGGCATCGTCTCGGTGTCTAGTTTCAACAACCATGCAAACAAGAACTTTCCTTTGTTGCATAGCCTCAACGTCTGGTTTCAACAACCACCCAAAACAAGGTTCTCATTTTATCAATATATAACATACATATATTCATAATTTGTTCATTAATTCAGAAATTACCACTTATTTATTTGGAAATTACCATTTATTTTGTTTTAGTCGGTTATGTGCAAAGAAACATGGGCATTACATAAGTTGACATTAATATTCTATTAGAGAAAATTAGTTACCATAAATGTAAGATCTGCAGTACTGTGTTACCAAAAACTAAATTCCAAGGATCAAACACAAGAATAAGACATAAAGTATGGGGGAGAAAAGAAAGAGAAAGATAAGATAGAAGGAGATATTGATTAACTTTCTTGGATAAAACCCTAATTACACTCTAGATAACTATATATAGTATTGAAGTTCTAATAAAAACTGAATAAAACTGAAATTAAGAAAAAATCCTCAAAAAACTGCTGAAAATATAAAAAAACTGCAAAATTCTCCTCGCGGCACGTGCTGGGCTACATGTGACTCGCGCGTGCACTGGAACAAAAATGTGAATTATTAACACCCCTTTCTTCACTAAACCAGCTCTCCACATTAATTTCACTGCTACAAACACCCTCCCCCTTCAAATTCACTCTTGTCCTCAAGGGTGGAAATCTAGGAACTTCATTTGAAGGTCATAAAGGAATTCCCATGAAGCACCTTCACGAGAAAATCCTTCCACTTCACCAATACCTTAGTGACAGCCCTATTATTGCGGTTAGCCATTCTCCTCTCCAATATCTCTTCTGGCTCCTTTCTGGGTTCATTGTCCTAATTAATGGGAATGTCCATGATAGTAGTAGGCAGAGGTCCCCTGTGCAGCTTCAGCTGTGACACATGGAATACATCATGAATGCAAGCTGAGACCGGTAACTCAAGCTTATAAGCAACATTACCTACAGTTGCCAACACTAGAAAAGGGCCACAATACTTAGGAGCAAGCTTCTGACTGCTCCTATGGGCCATAGTTATCTGTCTGTATGGGTGGAGCTTCAATAAACCAAATCCCCTGGGTTGAAGCTTCTATCAGTGCGTCTCTTGTCAGCTAAATGCTTCATTTTGTTCTGTGCTCGAGAAAGGTGATATTTTGATTACAAATATCATATTCTCCCTTTGTTGCAAACTCTTGTCTACAGCCTCAACTTGAGTCTCTCCGAGTATGTAAGGAATGTGAATGGGAGGAGGTTGACCATATACCACCTCATAGGGTGTCTTTTGAGTGGCTGAATGCCAAGTAGTGTTGTACCACCACTTGGCTAATGGAAGCCACTTTGACCATTGATGAGGTTGGGAGCTGCACATGCATCTCAGATAAGACTCTACCCCCTTATTAACTATTTCTATTTGGCCATCGGATTTGGGGATGATAAGCCGTGGAGAGGTGGAGATCTACCCCTTGACTTGAGAATAGGGCTTGCCAAATTTCACTCAAGAAGACAGAATCCCGGTCACTGACAATGGTGCTTGGCATGCCATGAAGTTTATACACTTGATCCATGTACAACTGAGCCATGAAAAGGGCAGTGTAAGGGTGGGTGAGAGCCAAAAAATGTGCTGCTTTACTCAAGCGATCCACGACTACCATGATCACATCCTTCCCATGTGATTTTGGAAGACCATCAATGAAATCCATAGATAAATTTGTCCAAACCATGTCAGGAATAGGGAGTGGCTGTAGGAGACCAGGTAGAGCTACATTCTCTGATTTACAAGCTTGACACGCGAGGCAATTTCTGACAAATTCCACTACAGATTGATACAGACCTCTCCCATAAAACATGGATTTGATCCTCTGTAATGTAGCATCACGCCTTGAGTGTCCTCCGCTTAGGGAAGAATGGAGCCACTGAAGTATCTTGAGCTGCAGTTCTTTATCCTTGCCTACTACCATTTTGCCCTTCCTACGTAATTGTCCATTCTGCAACTGTAGTGGTGATGATTTTGAGGATTAGACCCAAGATCATTTATCAGTTGCTGGAGGACAACATCTGTTTGCCATGAAAGCTGAATGTTGGCATATAAGGTGCTATCAACAGAAGAGAGGAGCACACAGGAGATCTGTTGGCATGGAATGCACGATAAGGCATCTACCACTACATTCTCTTTGCCCTTCTTGTAGTCCATCACATAGCTGAACCCCATCAGCTTAGCCAACCACAACCTCTTAAAATGAGTGTGAATGGTCTGTCCCAGCAAGTACTTCAATGACTTTTGATCAGTTCTAATGATGAATGTATTGTTCAATAAATACTGCTGCCACTTATGCACGGCTGTAACCAGGGCCAAGAGCTCTTTTCATAAACAAATAAGCCTTGCTGCTTGGTACTTAAAGCTTTGCTCATGTAAGCTAGAGGATGTGCCCCTTGCATCAAAACAGCTCCCAGTCCCTTATTGCATGCATCTGATTCAATTATGAAAGGCTTAGAAAAGTCTGGTAGAGCTAAAATTGGGGCGGCTTCCTGAGCTTCAGAATTCCATTCCAGCTTATCACCTCCAGTTAGCTCAGTAAAGGGCTTAGCTATGGCTCCATATCTTTGGATAAATCTCCTGTAGTAACATATAAGTCCTAGGAACCCTCTGAGCTGTCTAATGGAAGTAGGAGTAGGCCAATTCTTTACTGCTTCTATTTTCTTGGGATCAGTGGCAACCCACCATCAGCAATAACATGCCTAAAGTACTCAATCTGCGTGGATGCAAACGAGCATTTGCTCCCCTTAGCATATAACTGATGGCCATTAAGCTGCTTGAAGACCACCTTCAGATGTTCTACATGAGCCTCCAAATGGGAACTACACACCAAGATGTCATCAAAGAAGACTAAGACAAACTTCCTGAGGTAAGGGGCAAAAATCGAATTCATAAGTGCTTGAAATGTTGAAGGGGCATTAGTGAGGCCAAAGCGCATCACAAGGAATTCGAAATGCCAAAAGTGAGTCTTGAAGGCAGTCTTTTGGACATCATCACTATGCATCCGGATCTGGTAGTAGTCAGATCTAAGATCAATTTGGTGAAGAGATGAGCCTTGCCCAGTTCATCCAGTAACTCCTCAACTAGAGGAATAGGGAACTCGTCTTTAATTGTGGCTTGGTTTAGATCTCTATAGTCTACACACATTCTCCACCCTCCATCTTTCTTGTTAACCAACACCACCGCTGAAGCAAATGGGCTTGGGCTATGTTGGATATACCCCTTTCCGAGTAGCTCCTCAGTCATCTCTTCCATGATATCCTTCTGAAGGTTGGGATATCGGTATGTTCTCTTACTGATAGTATGAGTACCCTTCCTGAGGTGTATTCTATGATCAAAGGGCGGTCTACTAGGAGGAGGGAGCTGAGGTTCTTCGAACGCTGAAGCATACTAAATGAGGAGATCTGATATTGGCTTGGGTACAGTAGTGCCTTGCTGGTCTTCAGTCCTTAATCCCAGCTTCATCAAACTCACCCCCACTGCATCATGCTGATCTGATTTGACCTGGAGAAGAGCAATAACAGGTGATCCTGATAGAGCTTTCGATATGGCCTTGGCTCCCACCGACTTGCAGGCCAGCAAGCCCTCTCCCTTAAGGGGTGACTGTCTCGTTGCCCATGACATAAGACATTGTGAGATCCTGGAAATTGCACCTTGTCTCTCCCAAAGTAGATAACCATTTAATACCCAGCACTATGTCACATCCACCCAAGGGAATCAGCAAAAAGTTAGAGCAGTAGGTCCTCCCTTGCATCTTCCAACTGAGATCTTTGCACTGGGACACACAACTCAATATACTTCCTTGTACTACTGCCATAGAAATGCTGGGTACTGCTGATGTAGTGCACCCCAGGTCGATGAAATTGTGGGTTGATCCAAAATCTATCAGTATGTGCACATGTCTTTTCTTCACTGACCCCGTGACTCTCAAAATCTGGAAGTTTGGTGCTCCAGCTAAAGCGTGAAGAGAAATATGAGCAATATCTTCCTCAGTCTCCTCACCAACACAATCCAGTGCAACTTCCTCCACATCCTCTTCCAAATCCTCAACATCCATCTCAATCACAAACAATTGAGGCCCCTTGCTTTTGCATCTATGTCCTGCCTCAAACTTTTCATCACAGAAGTAACATAGCCCCTTAGCCCTCTATTCCCTCAACTCAACTTTAGAGAGAGTCCCTTGCACCTTGTTGACAGGAGCAGCAACTGAGTTCTGATAATTGTTCCTCTGTGGCATAGGTCTATAAGTATTGGGGGGCAGTTTAGGGATGTTAGGGGTTGGTAGAAGAGGAGCCTTAGCCTTCAGCTTCTTAGCAAGGGCTTCCACCTTTTCCTCCGCAAACTTAGCTAAACATCCAGCATTTGTGAGGGTAGCAGGTTGTCTAGATCTAACATCCAACTCTAGATCATCCCTCAGTCCAGTGAGAAAGCAACTGATCAGTTGAGTCTCATAGAGATCAGATCTCATAGCAATCGTATCCAACTTAACTAAATAATCCCTTACCAGACCATCTTGTCTCAAATTCATGAGATCCGACATTGGATCTTCATAAGTACTTCCAAATCGCCCCTTAAGAGAGTCAGCATACTCTACCCAACTGATTCTAGATACATCTTCCCTTGTCATCACAAATTTTTGATGCCATTGAAGGGCAACGCCCCTTAGATGAATCGATGCCAGTCTAATTTTGTCCCCCTCTGGAGTATTATCAATTAAAAATAGTTGATCACACATAAACAACCAACCATTCACATCATCTCCCTCAAATACAGGAAAATCCATTCTACTAAGTGTAGCGGAGTAAGATCTATTACCGTGGTTTTGATCAAGTCCATTTTCTATGTTGATTCCGCGAGCTGCAGCAGAATCAGACCCACCATCCAATGAGCTGCTCCTCTCAACAAGTCGAACTTGCTGTAAAGACATTCCACGGATTAGATCCCTGATCTCCAGGATATCATTCTGCATTGAGCCGATCTTCGATTGCATTTCAATCATCGATTCCTCATTAGATCGCACCCTGGTGGTCAGTTGCTCTTCCACTCTGCGGACATCAGTAGCTGGTCTGGCTCCTTCAGCCATCACAAATTCCCAATTTCACCCACAGATTACGAGAATTCAGGCTCCGATGCCAATGTTACCAAGAACTAAATTCCAAGGATCAAACACAAACACAAGAAATAGAGTATGGGGGAGAAAAAAAAGAGAAAGATAAGACAGAAGGAGATATTGATTAACTTTCTTGGATAAAACCCTAATTACACTCTAGATAACTATATATAGTATTGAAATTCCAATAAAAACTGAATAAAACTGAAATTAAGCATGAAATCCTCAAAAAACAGCTGAAAATATAAAAAAACTGCAAAATTCTCCTCGCTGCACGTGCTGCGCTCCATGTGACTAGCGCGTGCACTGGAATTCTCCCGCCAAAAACCCGGTAACTAAAATATGAATTATTAACACCCCTTTCTTCACTAAACCAGCTCTCCACACTAATTTCACTGCTACATACTGATGAGATGGTAATGTGGCAATGCTTCAGATTTCAAGTCGCAGGTTCGATCCCAGTAAAATCGCCCCTTTTTCGTTTTTTTTACCATCTTCATTCGCGCTGTTGCTTGTATGGTAAGGTAATGTCTTTATTACAAGCTGTTACTGGCGACAGTTCAAATGTTGGCGGCAGTTTCACATTCTCACACTATAATATATTAACTACCAACAATAATTTAAGAAAGTATAGTTGGCCTGTTTATTATATATCTCAATGATGCAATTTTTGGGTCGTGGGTTCAAATTCCGATCACTGTCTCTTTTTTTTTTTTTTAATTTTGAATTTTAATTATCATTGATTCGACATTATTTGATCTAATTCATGTTTAAATGAAAAGCAATTTAAACTTTATAATTCAAATCATCAAAACAATGCCTAAATTTCCAATCATGAGTTCTCCACTTTGGTTTTAACACCATAAGAAAATTCCATTGTATGCATAAAAACAATGCATAAACATCAATGCATATAACATACATTCTTTAGAAAACATACCTCGACTCATAGCGATTTATGTAATAGAAAGATCTAATAAGAAATCTCATTCCTCTCTCTTTGTCACTTTCATTGATCTCCAATGTTTGCCATGGTCACACCAAGAAAAGTCATTTTCATGAGCGAACTACGTCCTAAGATTGTTAGAACAATTTGTAGAAAACACAAAAATTTGCTAGTAAAATAAAAGAACATGTATCAAATTCAGTTACTGACTTCAAGGCATATAGCGAACCATTTTTCTTAAGACATATTTCTTGGATACCAAAATAATCAATGAAACCCAACAACAAAGTGAGAGTAAGAGCGTAAGAGAGATGAAGACGACCAACACTTTTTAAGAGAGAAAGAGAGAATGAATTGTTCTTGTCATTTGCAGATGCCAATTGAGGACCTTTGTATAGAAATGAATGTGCCTCTTTACAAGAGACATATTAAAAACACATGTCTATTATCAAGGGACACATCCCTCTAAATTAATTAATTAATTTTCAAAAATAGAAAACTGACTTGTCAAAAATGAACGGTTATAATTGCTTTATGTGTTGACACACAAAACAAAAATTTGAGTTCTGTAAGCCTATGTGTCGACACATGTCACGACTCTAGCCGTGACTCTCACAAGCCAAGGAACCAAACGGCTATTTTTCGCTTTTATTATTTTTGTATCGGTTATGTAATAAACAATATTGTAAAACTAATTAGTTTAAATTTTGAATTTGAATTTAGGAGGGAACCGGTTGGGGTAGATTAGGAGGCAAAGGGTTAATTTAAAATTGTAATGATGTAATTGTATTAATTAAATGTGGGCTAAGTAGTAGGGATTAGGTACCTAGGGAAAACTCTATAAATATGCTTGTAAGCTTGTAATTTGGCATGGATGAATTAAAAAATGAAAATCCCAAATTATCTCTCTCCTTTCCCTCTTGCTCTCTAACCGTCCCCCCTCCCCCTCTCAAAATTCTAAATTCTCTACTCCTCCTTCCCTTCTCTAACCCTCTACTTCTAACTCCTCTTCTAACACTTCTAATTCTCTCCGCAATCTCTTCTAACTTCTCCACTTCTCTCTCTCTCGTTCTCCCCTTTTCTAAAAAAAACGTGTTTCAAATGTTTACTTGTTATTTAATCCAAAGTATATAACAAGTAAACATTTGAAACACGTTTTTTTTTTATAATACATCAATAGCGCCACGTGTCACTTCCCAAATCGTTCGCCCGCGACCACACGAATCGTTGATACTACTGCCACGTGCCTGGCACATGCTAGCATGAAAATGAAGCAGTTAGTTTTGAACGCATTTTTATTTTTTTATTTTATTTACTTATTTTTTTGTTTGTTCCTACATGTATAAATTCATCTCATGAATATTACATAGTAAATTAATTTATTCATTTATGAATAAATAATTCATCCCATAAATTTAATTTAAATATTTTCAAACTGTGATTAAGTTGAGGCTTCTGAAGGGACCTCAGGGACTAACTCTAGCTCCAAATGAGTCAAATGTGATTATCATACTATAATAACAATTGATTACCATTTACTAAAACTTAATTCCACTAAATAAGGTTTAGTGCACTCTAGAATTAAATATATTCACTCAAAAATTTCTTAAATAACTTTAATTGTGACAATTAACCCCTCTATTAGATATCCGTGAGCAAAAAGTAACTTCAACTACTATCGTTACTATTTACACCCTAATTTCGTTAGGACTAGGATGACGCCATTTTTTAATAAAGTGCTAGGTGGCCATCACGTGTGGTCCTCCTCGAGGGGGATCTGGCCTTTGGGTGATGTGATAACGGCGTCTCGAGCCCAATGCCTGGGAACATTATTACACTTGACAAGGGTATCAGTCACCCAAAGCTCGAGTTGGCTGAAGGGTGAAATAAGCTCGAGCTTAAGGGGCTGCCAGGAAAGCTGCAAGAACGATAGTTTCCAAGTTAGAGGGAGCTACTTGGATTGCAATTTTAGTTGCTTGGGCCTTAACCTTAATTCAGGAGAACGTAGGGCCTTTAGAGGGAACTTCTACTAAAACTCCAGAAGTGGGCATCAAGGATTTCCTTCCAAAACTCATGACAGATTGGTGAAGAACGAATGCGCATAAAGGAGGCGTTTAGTGGCTAGATGTGGGTGGAGTTGTGCGAAAATAAGAGCAGGTGTTATTTTCTTTTTCTATAAGTAAAGGACTCTACATCAATCTAAAGTAGTACACATACACTCAATACAAAAACTTCTTCAAGTTTTTCTTTACAACACACTTATGCTCTTTTCCCAGGAGTAGCATAACTTAGCTAGGCATAACATAACGTAGATCATTGTTGTACTTACTTCCATTGTAATACAGTTCTCGGGCTTCAGGTATGACTTTCCAACTTTAATATGTTCTTGCAAATCGACAAGTTAAGATTTGAGGCTTGAGTTTAAGGCTTTGACGGCGAAGGCTTTGTCCCTTGATTGTGTTGGTCTTAACACTACTGTCACGGCTTAATATGCCAGGTGAACTTAGGTTCGCGCCATTGATTGCGGCTTTGACGGCCAAGGCTTGTCACTTGATTGCGTTTGTCTTGATCCAGTCACCTGAATACGGTTTTCTCCACCTTAATCTTGTCATACCTAAGCTCATTTGAGTTATTATAAGTCAAGGGTGCCAAGCTTAAAAACCTTATTTACTCGTGCTTGTAAGTGGACTGCTGAGCTCTTGAATTTCTCTTCACCCCAATTCCTGACTTTTAAGTATACGAGGAAAGGTGTCTATGGGCCTTACTCCGTTATTGTAACTGCTACTTGAGTTAGGTCTATATCCTTAATTTTCTGTCATAAATATATATAAAAATACCCACAAAAATATTTAACAAAGTCTTCTTAATTGAAGCATAAGCAAAACTAACAGTATAACCAAAATCAGATACATTAACATATCGCAATCTTTTCTCTAAAAATGGTGAGTATTTGAGGTCAATGACGTGTTGTTCGTAATTAGAATCATTGCCTAGTCGCGGTGAGTCCCTTGTATAGTTTGTTTTGTTTTCATATTATACAACAACCACACATACGTCATTTGAAACAAAATAGAGCAAACAATTACTTTTCTCACATCTCTCGCCGTAGTTCCCGGCTCGCCCTTCTCGAACAGCTCAATAATACATAAACAGTTTCCGCACTAATTCCAAATGTCAAACGTATAGAATACTTCAGCCAAAGATTCTAGAATCTATTCATATATTTGCAAATCAACTAAGGGGATATCTTCATCTCGTTAGAGACTATAGAAAATAATGAACAATTCACGCACGAGTTCAGATTATTTTCTAAACCAACTAAGGGGATATCTTCATGTCATTACCCAACACACATAAAATTCAAGTTAACACACTTTGGACTAATCCTTTTAGCACATCAAAATAACGAACAATTCACGCACGAGTTCAAATTATTTTCTAAATTTAGAGTTATCGTCTTGTAGAATTAATTATTTCTGATAGCAATTAAGAAATAAATAATTCAAGTGGTTCTACTCAATATTCCATTCTTATTAAAAACACCAATATAATACTCTTGTATCCCTATCCACATGACCAAAACAAGTCATCAAAAGTATCATATCATAGTCTTATTAGATAAGTTGTCTAAACTTAACACCAACTACAAACATACTTTGACAACATATCACTAGTTTGATCTAAGTTTATATGTGGTTCAATCTCATTGACCACTTAAACCGGACCTAACATGTTATCTTGGACTACGTACATCTCATGGAACATTTTAGAAAACAATCACGCACATGTTTGACTCGTAAAACATAATCAGACAATAAATAAATAAAATAATTTCATTAATTTAATATTTAAAATAACTAATTGGATTTTTTAGGGCACCGATTCCAACACATTTAGAATGTTAGACTAGACTAATAAGTTTAGCTAGTTGCAAGATTCGAACTTTAGTTGTCGAATTTATTCTACTATTAGATACTTGAAAAGTCAACTATAGAATGATGATCAAACATTTAAAAGAAATGTTTAGTGAGTTGAACAAGTAGCATGAGAAAAATTTATGAGAAAGATGATAGATACTTGATTTTGTTAGGTAAGTTCATTTCAAGATGCTGTCATTATGATGATAGCTCGTTTAAATAAAATGGAATTATTAACACAAATAATGAAAGCCAATCTCAACAAAATATGATCCTGACTTTCCTATCGAGGTCTTTCAATTAGTTCAGGATAGCTACTTCGAATAATAGAGATTACTTGTTTTCTAAATTGATGAAGGTACATTGTGAGCGAAAATGTGTCATGGGAACTAACAGTAGAGTCTACTTAGTATAAGCATCTATTTCAAGAAATTAGAAACCTCTAGAGAGTAAATTAAAACATATATTAAAATAGTTTTATCTCTTTTACAAAGATTACAGATATTTATATTTAAAAGAAATTGTCTAAGTACTTAGCTACTATTAATAAGGGCACTAAGAGATAGTAGTTTAAGTCAAGGAATGCAGTTTTGATTTTGATTAACTCTCTTAATGTACCAGTTTCTTTATAAATTTGTTTCTATTTACTATTTGATTTAAAATAGAGATTTAGTTATCTTTCTAAAAAATAAACTAATATTTAATTAAATAAAGTATTTATTTAAAGGGTACGTTGGTAGATAGTTAACTAATTTTAATCAAAATTATGTTAATGGAAATTTATTTGTCTAATACAAACTAGGCTGTGTAACTTATAAAAGAAGAATTTCCTGAAGTAGATATAGCTTTCAAGTGCACTTGAGCTTATGTCACATCAATCTAAAATTATTCAAAGACTGATTTAAGATGGTCTTATGGGATTATTAAGTTCTAATATGATAACTAGTATGCGAATCATGTTCGAATGAATAGTGACTAAAAGGAGCCGTAACAGTAAAGGCAATAGAGTCACTAAACTATTAGAACTTGTTCATAAAATATTTATAGACTGACAAAAGTTCAAGAGATAGAAAGAGATGAGTGTTTAATAAAAGTTTATGAAGCATTACTCAATAAGTTGATATATGAATATACCTATGAAGACTAAAGTCTTGATTTTTTAAAGTAAAGACTAAAGTTGGAATCAGCTACATAATTATATCAAGTCACTTTGATTAAATCGAAATGGTGGATTTTACGAGAATTCTTATTTTTCCTTATTACAAAATATTGTAGAAAGTATCGATAATGTGTTATAAGATACAATATCTTATATTGTCATTTTATCTGACATAAGCTAATTATTGAACTTACATGGTTAATAACTAAAACTCTTTCATAACAAATGTTTTGATATGCAAACGTGACTCATCATATGAATTTTTGACTTACCAAAAAAAAAGAATTTGATAAAATTCATATGATGTGCCACATCTACATATCAAAATGTTTGTTATGAAAGATGTTTAGTTATTATGAGAATATGAGTTAGTGAGCATACGCAATAGGGTTGCTGAGGCATATATTTATAGTAATGAGAGGAGGAATAATTACATAATATAATCGGAATAATATCAGAATAAAATCAACATTAATACTATCTCTAATACATTGATACTCTCCATAATACGCCCCCTCAATTGTGCGAGGGGGACCAACGTGCAAATTGGCTTTATGGTAGTGGAAGCGATCAATAGCCAACCCCTTGGTGAATATGTCAGCAACCTGTTTGGTGATAGGAGTGTATCGAACCTGGATATCACCCTTAACAACCTTCTCACGAACGTAGTGAAAATCAACATCAACGTGCTTGCTGCGATCATTGGAGATAGGATTGGTAGCCAAGTAATTAGCAGACATTTTATCACAGTACACAAGAATCAGCCCAGAATGGCGGAGGCCTAAGTCACGCATGAGGTAACGGATCCAATCACATTCAGCGACAACCTTGGGAACAGCTCAATATTCAGACTCAGTGGAGGAC
Organism: Simmondsia chinensis; assembly: GCA_018398585.1. NCBI lineage: Eukaryota > Viridiplantae > Streptophyta > Magnoliopsida > Caryophyllales > Simmondsiaceae > Simmondsia > Simmondsia chinensis. The sequence goes on from JAGTTD010000014.1 coordinate 12,352,444, forward strand.
TTGGCAACCGTTGGCTGCTTCTTAGCTCGCCATGAGATGAGGTTGGGGCCTAGGAACAGAGCAAAGCCCATGGTGGAGTGACGGGTGTCAGGGCAGCCACCCTAATCAGCGTCACCATAAGCAGTGACAGATGTGTAAGAACCCGGAGCTAGGGTGAGACCATGATCAAGCGTGAGCTTCGGGTATCAAAGGATGTGTTTAACCATCTGCCAATGGGAAGTAGTGGGAGCGTGCATAAACTGGGAGACACGATTGACCGCAAATGCAATATCTGGACGGATCATGGTGAGGTACTGTAGTGCGCCCACCGCACTACGAAACTCAGTCGGGTCAGGAAGAGGAGACCCATCCGCCATAGAGGGCCGTGTCTGAGCTGGTAGAGGAGTTTGTACAGGTTTTGCCTCAAGCATGTCATGCTTGCCCAGTAAATTAAGGGTCTGCTTATGTTGGGATAGGAAAAGGCCATGTTTGGTTAATTTGGTCTCGATGCCAAGGAAATAGTGAAGAGCGCCTAGGTCTTTCATTGTGAACTGAATGGAGAGAGAAGCAGTAAGACGAGTGAGTAAAGAAGAGGCGGAACCAGTAAGGATAACGTCATCCACATATAGTAAAAGGCACATAATGCTACGAGGCGATCGATGTATGAAAAGAGAGGGATCAGCCTTACTACAATAGAAACCCGGACTATAAAAGAACATACTAAACCTATGAAACCAAGCCCTAGGCACCTGTTTGAGACCATACAGGGCCTTACGCAGGCGGCATACATGCGTGGGATATTTGGGGTGTATAAAACCCGGAGGCTGACGCATGTACACCTCTTCATTGAGAAATCCATGTAAAAATGCATTTTTGACATCTAGTTGGCAAATGGACCACTTGTTAGTAACAGCAAGCGCAAGTATGAACCTGATGGTGGTGGGTTTAACCACAAGGCTAAACGTTTCAAAATAGTCAAGACCCTCACACTGGTGAAATCCCTGAGCAACAAGACAAGCTTTAAAATGATCAATAGGACCATCAGGTTTATACTTAACTTTGTACTTCCAAGTACTACCGACTACATTTTGAGAGGGAGAGGCGGGTACGAGGTCCCATGTCTGGTTTTGAATAAGTGCATTGAATTCCCCAGCCATGGCTTCCTGCCACTGAGGATTTTTAACAGCTTGAGAAAAAACATGTTGGTTCCTAAACCACAACAACAGAGCTAAGAGACAAAATGTGCTTGGATTTACGTATCCCGTCTTTAAGGGGGATGCGCATGGGATTGACATTCGCGGGGGCACGAGCAACCGTGGATGCGGGGGACAGCCCGGAGTGATCATCCAAGGAGATCACAGGGGAGCCGATTGGGGAAGCTGAGCGGGCGCCCCCTGGGTCAGGACTAGCACCCGTCTCGGACATGGGGGTTGAGGCAAGTAAAACCGCGGGCGAAGACCGACCCAATAGCCTACCGGAGGCCACCGGGAACAAACCCGGAGCGAGCAAATCTAGGGGTGACACACGAGGCGCAGTTGAGTAGCTAGCGTGAGCTAGAATTGGACTTGGCAGAGGGACATCAACTAGGGCTGAGTTGGACGCCGCATGCATAATAGACACGATGTCGGGATAAGGAAATAAATGTTCAACAAAATGCACATCACAACTAGTGTAGACACGACCAGTAGTGGGATCCAAGCACTGGTACCCCTTGTAATGTCCTGCATACCCAATAAACACGCATGGGATGGCACGTGGGGCCAATTTATGAGGAGTACGGGATGTGATGTTAGGATAACAAGCACAACCAAAGAACCGAAAGAAGTTGTAATCTGGCGTCTTTTTAAACAATTTTTCAAAAGGTGTAAGATTTTGTAAGTTTGGAGTGGGCATCCGGTTTATAATGTAACATGCAATGCAAACAGCATCAGCCCAAAACTTTGGAGGAAAACGCGCTTGAAAAAGTAGGGTCCGTACCATTTCACTTAAATGTTGATGCTTTTGTTCCGCCACCCCATTTTGTTGTGGGGTTTCAGAACAGGAGAGGCGGAAGTGAATGCCGTGGGTGCGGCAAATGGTGGTCATGGGCCTGTTGTCAAACTCAAGGCCTCCATCACTTTGAAAACATTTAATTTTAAGATTAAATTGATTTTAAACTAGGGCCTTAAAATCAGAAAAGATGGAGTACACTTCATCCTTCCATTGCATCAGGTAAAGCCAGGTGAAGCGAGTGAAGTCAACAACAAAAAGCACATAAGACCGAAAGGCAGAATTAGAAACAACTGGTGATTGCCAAACATCTGAATGATTTAATTGTAAAGGTAAAGTAGTATCATGTAACACACAGAAAAAAGGTAAACGACGTGACTTTCCTAAACAACATGCAGAACAATGTGTTATTGTGCTAGAACGAGAAACACCAGTAATCAATGAGCGAGTACATAAAGTGTCCAAAACAGAGTTCCCTAAATGACCTAATCGCCTATGCCATAGCTCAGCCGTAACTGTCCGTGCAACAAGTCAGGTAGGATGAGGAGAAAACCCGTATAGGGGGCCTTCACTGCGTATCCTAAGGAGTGGCATCCCCGTAGCCTTGTCCTTGACACAAAAGGAAGAAGAATCGAATTCAACAACACAGTTATTATCACGACACAACTGTTTAATAGACAATAGGTTGTATGTAAGACCAGGAACCAACATAACATTAGGAAGAAACAGGTCATGAGTTTTAGTGCGAGTTTTCAAAAAACCAACATGTGTAACCAGTAATAAAAACCCATTGCCAACTTGTATTGATTTTGAACCACGATAAACATTGTGTTGAGTTAAAATACCTACGTTGGAAGTCACACGATTGGACGGCCCGGAGTCCGGGTACCATGTAGGATCAGCGTGATCAGTGATAGACATGGTTGAGAGGGATTGGGAGAGATCAGAATTGACATAGCGGTGAGGGCAAAGCGAGGCAGCATGACCAGCTTGATGACAGATCTTACAAACTAAGGGACCAGCGCCAAGTATACCATCATGAGGTGGATGAAAGTGCGTACCCGCAGAGCGACCCCAGTTCTGTGGATGCGGAGGAGGAGCACCAGTAGGCACCGTACCTGTACCAGGAGACTGTTATTGGCCTGGACAGTGTGCGCCACGACCCCCATTATTCCCATTGCGATTGATGTTGTTGCATCCACAACCCTTACGACCACGCCCTCCACTACCCCGACTAGAACCTGAAGAGTCCGATAGCATACTACTTGTGGCAAGGGCATGACCGTGATCAACGGAAGAGCGAGCGTGTATGCGAGAAAGGGCAGCTTCCTCATCTAACAATGCAGTCTTGAGTTGTTCAAAAGAAAGGTTACGAGATGACTGGCGAGTCAATGTATTGAATGCGGCGTACTCTAGGGGTAGGCCGAACAGTGCATAGTGGAGGAGCTCATGGTTGGAAACCGGTGAATCTATGGCTGCTAAGTCATCCGCTATGGTTTTAAGTTCGGTGTGGTAAGCGGTCATGGTTTTATTTTCTTTACGTAGAGTGACAAGTTGGGAGCGGAGGTCAAATTCCTTAGCTACGGAGTGATTATGAAACTGTTTGGCTAGGGCATTCCACATCTCGCGAGATGTGGGATGATGAATAACATCGTTAAGGACCGGGCGGGCAAGGGAAGTAAACAGACATGCCCTAATGCTTTGGTCAATGCAAGACCCGGTTATGGCGTCAGGGTTAGAGATATAGTGGCCTATGGGTGTAGAAATTTGCTCGGGGGGACAAGGGTTGGAGCCATCGATGAAACCCATGAGTCGATGAGCGCGAAGAACCATAGATACTTGTTCCCGCTAAGTAGAATATTCAGTGGAGGTTTCTAGTTTAATGGTAACTAAAGTAGTGATTGAGGAGGGGGGAAGCGGGCTCATGTGGGAAGGGAGTGCCGTGAGAGACGGCGCTCCGGCCACAAGGGGGGTAGTATAATTTGATAAATTAAGCAAGGAAGGAGGAAGACCAAAATTATAAGCAAAGGAGAAATTACCCAAAGGAGGAGGAATCGAGAGCCCATGGTTGAACCCGGAGGAAAGAGGGGCGGACGAGAGCAACCTAGCAGTTGCTGGCTGCGGTGGTGGCTGGGGGGCGTGTCCCGGCAGGGGGACAGACTTCGTCGGTCGGGGAGCGACGGCCAGGACCGAAGACAAAGGGGGAAACACCTCGAGGTTGGTGAGAGAGAGAGAGTAGAGGACGACGCAGCCATAGGTTCGCTCGAGTTCAGGTACCGGAGACACCGTCGGCTAAGAGAGGGGACCAAGTGCAAGGGAGGAGAGGCGATGGCGGGTCAGTGGTGGGGCGGAGACAAGTGGGCGACGGCTCTTGTCGCCTGACGGAGGGGACGGCTGGGTCAGCGGTGGGGACTACTGGTGGCGGCGCACCGTTAGGGTTCCGGCCGGTAAGGGAGACGTGGCCGAACTATTGGAACGGGAAGGCAGCGGCTCAGGGGAGTGAAGGTTAGGGTTAAGGCGTCGTGACCCAGCTCAGGGATTAATTTCCCCCTTTTTTTTGGTTTAGGAGAAGGGATTAATTTTTAGGGTTTGGTATGCTCTGATACCATGTAAGAATATGAGTTAGTGAGCATACCCAATAGGGTTGCTGAGGCATATATTTATAGTAATGAGAGGAGGAATAATTACATAATATAATCGGAATAATATCAGAATAAAATCAACATTGATACTATCCCTAATACATTGATACTATCCCTAATAGTTATTAACCATTTGAGTTCAACAGTTAGCTTATGTTAGATAAAATGACAATATGAGATATTGTATCTTAGCAGTATGATACAACTAAGTGTTTAGTTGATGTATATGATACATACTTAGCCAATGTTAATGTCATGCTAAGTACATAAGAGCCTTGGTGTAATGGGAGGATAATTAGGCAGCTAACAGATACATGTCATCATCTGTAGTGGTTGGATATGGTAATGAATCCGATCCTATAGACTACAGTGGAACTCTTAAAAATAAAGATGCAAACCAATGGGTCAAGGCAACAAAAGCTAAGTTAGAATAATTGTATTTTGACTAAGTATGGATACTTGTAAAGGCTCCAAAAAGGCACTAAATCCATCAAATCGGATCTGAATGGGTATGTAAGAATAAAGAATTAAGTGGACAAGAAGGTTGTGACTTTCAAGGCTAGATTGAGGCCAATGAGTTATGCTCTAAAGGAAAGAATCGCCTTTGATGAGACCTTCTATCCATACACTATGCTTAAATTCATAAGGATATTCTCATCCATTGTATCTCATTATGATGAGATATGAAATGGAAGTCAAGATGACATTCTTTGAATGGTCACCTTGAGAAAAATATGTATATGATACAATCAAACAAGTTTATTTCCAAAAATCAGGAGCATATAATATGCAAACTGAGGAAGCCCATTCGTAGACTTAAATAAGCATGTGTTCACTGAATAGTGGATTTGATGACGTCTATCAGATCATATGGATTTGAATCAATAGTTAGTGAACCATGAGAGTATGATTAACATGATCATAAAGTAGTGACTTTCAAAGTGGTGTATAGAGATGGCATTATGCTCATTAAGAATGGTGCAGAATTATTATGAGCTGCTAAGATTTTGTTGTCCAATTATTTGAAAGTAAAAGACCAAAGATACGCCATCTATGTTCTTAGGTTAAAGCTTCAACAAGATTCAAAGAAAAAAATGTTCGATTTATCATAGGTTGCTTGTTTTAAAAAGGATTTTAGACGTTTGACGTCAAAATTAATGTTTACCCTAGAAGTAGGAGTCATTAGATGGGAAAGTGTGAAGCAGTCTTATATTGATTATTTCATTGTGGAAGTCAGCCACTTGATAACTTGAGAAATTGTAAAGTAGGCTTATTGACTCAGAAGGTTCCTTGTATATCAAAGCTTGTGAGCAAAAGAATGACACAATGAGACATCGGTATTGAAGATGTAAAAGTCAATGAGTTGACATATCTCTAGGGGATAGTTATGCAATGCGGGGCTCCAATAGCTTTATAGGTATAAAAGCCTTGTATGACATTTTGTTGGGTTTCTTTAAGGTTGATCGACTTTTGAGGAAAATGAGTGAGTCTATGTTGCTCTCATACCTCAGGTAGCTATACCCATCACAATTCCGAACCATTAGTCTGTGTAACTTTTGTTATAAAGATTATCTCAAAGGTTTTAGCTAATAGACTGAAACCTTTTATAAATGACCTTATCTCTCCCTATCAAGCGGCTTTTGTTAAGGGTTTATAAATTCAAGACCACATCCTAGTGGCTCATGAAACCTTTCATGCACTCAAAGGGTGTAAAGGGATGGGATATTAGGTTAGGCGGTTAAGTTTGATTTGTTCAAGCTTATGATTAGGTTGAGTGGTCTTTTTTGGAGATGATTCGTTTTAAATTGGGAAACAATACCATGAAAAATGAAGATGCAGAAACAAATTTTTTTTGAACCGATCGCTATAATCTACTTTTACCCATAAACGAACGGAGCATTAGTTTGACTTAATTTTTTAACTTACATATTGAAAAGGAAAACAGCGATTTTAGAATAAAAAGAAAAATTGTTTCTTTACTTAGACTGCATATATGAGAGCTAGCAAAATATATATTATTAAATAGGTTGGAATAGAAGACGATTGAGACAAAAATAAATGAGAAGAACCGCGAAGTCAGGTTAATTTTGAACATTAGATTAAAAAAGCTTTGGATATGTGACACGAACACAAGTGAATCTGAGCAGCAAAGCTACACCAATATTACTAGTGAAATACATTCGATGATATTCTTACCAATAATACGTCATTTGATCTATAATAAATGAAAAATGTAGCTCTAAATGTTTTAAAAACAATCTAAGGGCCTAGGGCTCTTTGCCTACACTAGAGAAAATCCAAAATCTTTTTAAAGTGTTGTTCATGTTTCGGTGCAGAATTCTTTAAAATTTGAGTGTAAGGAAGACAATCGTTCTTCCAAGGAAGCAAGTTGGTGGCTTACACTCATTTTTTTTCTGAGGTCCTTGTTGAGATTCTTCCTCATTAACCTCATCCCCTTTTTAATCAAAATTTTATTTTTCCTTGTCTCTCTCTTCATCTATTTCTACTATTTTCCTAACTCCTTTCTTCTTTCTTTACCAATTCATTGTTTTTAGGAACAAAACTCATCATTTTCAAAGATGTCTCAATATAGTCACATTGATACAGAATGGGGTTTGAAAGAGATTATCTATTTAAAGTACGTTGGAAAACAAGGGTAAGAAGCATGCCATAAGCGGATTAGTCTTTCGGGAATAGATATGAATCATGAATTTTAATACCAAGTCCCCAAGATGAATTCTTTGGCCATTTCGGAGTCGAGATAAAATAAATAATATGTAAGTTTGAAACCGAGTTGAAGCCACCCCAATCTTGGAGATGTTCATGCAAATCAATTTATGTGCCAATATAAGCACTACTTTTAAATCATTTGAGTTTGGCTTCTTTTGGTTTGAAATTGGTATCCCCCCCCTCCGAGGTTGCTTTTTGGACCTTCAGTTGGTATTAGAGCAACATAAGAGGGGGAGGGTGAACTAGGTTCTTTCACAATAAAATAAAAATTTTAAATTTAAGGGATAAAATTAAATTGAAAGTCAAACGATGAATGCGCAATGTAAAAAGTAAAGGCAAGAGAAAACAATGCATATTGATTTTTATAGTGGTTCACTTCCAACCCGGAAACTAGTCCACTCCTCAAGTAACTACTCTTGTCACTTGAGCCTTTCACTAAGATTGATGATGTTGGAATTGGTGTACGTGAAAAACTCAATTAGTAAGTTTTAAATATTAAATACATGAAATTGTTTTATTTATTTATTATCTGATTATGTTTTACGAGTCAAATATGCGTGTGATTATTTTCTAAAACGTTCCATGAGATGGACATAGTCCAAGATGACATGTTGGGTTTAGTTTAAGTGATCAATGAGATTGAGCCACAGATAGATTTAAATCAAACAAGTGATATGTTGTCAAAGTATATGTTTGTAGTTGGTGATGAGTCTGGACAACTTGTCTGATAAGACTATAAAATGATACTTTAGATGACTTGTCTTGGTCATGTGGATAAGAATCCAGAAGTATTATATTAGTGTTGTCTATATGATTAAAACACTGAGCATGACCACCTGAATTAGTTATTTCTTTAACTGTTGTCAGAAATAATTAATTATGTAAGATGATAACTTTAAATCCAGAAAATAGTCTGAACTCGTGGATAGATTGTTCGTTGCTTTGATGTTCCAAAAGGATTAGTCACATCGCGGTGACTTAAATCTTACGTGCATTGGATAACTGCATGAAGTGTAGCGGGAACAATTTTTTTACATGAAATCTATAGTCTCTAACGAGATAAAAGTGTCCCCTTCATTGTTGCAAGCATATGAAAAGATTCTAGAATCTTGGGCCAAAGTATTACATATATTTGACATTTGAAATTAATACGTAAATTGTTTTTGTATTATTGAATTGTTCGAGAAGGATGAGTCAGGAAGTATGGTGAAAAATATGAGAAAAGTAACAATAGCTGTTAAAGTTACTTTTGCTCACAAATATCTAATTAAGGGGTTGAATGTGGTAATAAGAGTTATTTGGGAAATTCTTGAGTGAATATATTTAATTCTAGAATGCAGTAAAATTTATTTAGGGGAATTAAATTTTACTAAATGGTAATCAATTGTTATCATGATATGATAATCAAATTTGACCCATTTGGAGCTAAAGTTAGATTGTCCCTAAGGTCCCTTTGCAAGCCTCATCTTGAGAATCATTTGAAAAAGACTTAGAAATAAATTAATGAGATGAATTATTTGTTTGTGAGATAAATAAATATTTATGCTAAATAAATATTTATGAGATGAATATATAATGCAATAAATTATATTGTGATTTAAATAAAAACAAAAAAAGGTGAAGAAAACTTGGAGAGACACAAATTGAACACAATTTTAACGCGGAGAAGTCTCCTCCTATGTGTATATATATACATACGTGTTTTTATCCTAAAATTAATTAAGTTTTGGTATTGGGTTTTCTCCTACGACAAATACCCTAAAAAGTGTTTTAGGAGTTTCTTAAATTTATTTTTTAACATAATTTCTATGAAAATATATTTTTCGGAAAGATTGAAGTAAATATTTTTGAAAGCCCACTCCCGGTGCTAGAAGAAGTCATTTCAAAAAAGACCTTAATGTGTCAAAAAATCTTCTTCCAATTTGTCTTCAAGTAGGAATCGGGATTCGCACTTCAGGTATGTTTAATTAAATATTTGATATTTAATATATTTTTTCTTTATTTCTTTTATTCTATATATTATGGTTATACTTATTTTATTCGATATTTTTTATTTGTCATATTATGAATCTATTAGAATAAGATCCTTGTACTTTGCCCATTGTGTCAATTAAGTCATTATGCTTTTAATTGTGTCAATTTAGTCCCTGAATAATTCAAAATGTGTCAATTTAGTCCTTTAGTCGAATTTAAACTATGTTAATGATGTAATTTTAAACGATAAATTATGTTAGATGCCAGTAACTTATTAGAAATTCAACTGTTTACTAAATTTAACCTAATTCATGGCCAAATTATTGAAAGTTTTCTTAAAAACTTAACATATTTTTTTCTCTAAGGACCAAATTAATATATTTTGAATTGTATAGGGACTAAATTGACACAATTAAAAGTATATGGATTAAATTGACACAATGAATAAAATACAGGAACCTTTGGCATAAATTAGCAGTATCATAAAAAAAGGAACTGGATATCACAGAAGCGAGTCAACCTCCTTTTATTGCTTCCCCTTCTAGTAGCAAAAATGGGCCCTATAATTAATTAGTTTAATTAGATTAGGGCTTTAGTCATAAAATTGAGAATTTTAAATTGGTTTTCTGGTGCGCCCGATTTAGTGCAATATTTTTGAAATATGTTCCCAACAGATGATCCTTTTTAAAAACTTACGCTCGAAATCCAAACTTTACAACTGGTCTTTTTCTACATAGGCTTAAGACTAACCTTTTATAATTGATCCTTTTGTAACAGTAGGCTCAGGATCCAACCTTTATAATAAAATGAATTAAAGCAATGAATTTTTTACTATTTCAAGAGTGAATTCACAATAATCAAGCTTAACCAAAGCTAAGGATATACGAAGTGAGATCAAATAATCAACAATAAAGAAAACTAATGATGCTCAAAAAACTTTAGAAAAACTCAAAAATTAAAAGGTTAAAGCACAATAAGAGAACAAGAGCTTTTAAGCAAGGATGCTTAGAGAGAATTGGATAATTAAAACCAAAGCATTCAAGCCTTATTTATAAGCAAATGAGGGGCTTAAGGACGTTTGAATGATATTTGAACAATTAGAAAAGAAATCAAATAAAAAAATAGCCGTTTGAACCATACGAAGGGTTGTGTGTCGACATACAGCAGCCTACTTTGGCTACTGTAAGTTTGAATATCAACACTTCGCATGACCCGGTGGTTTTTGAACATTTTGACTTTTAGCTTGATTTGGTTACCTTATTTGCCTAATTTTTGAATGAATAGATTTCTGATCAAACTAAATTTCACCCTAATCAAATTTTCTTATCTTGTTCTTTTGGGCATGATTCCATAATGCCAATTTATAAAATATTCTTATTGAAAAAATAATTGGCTTGGATTTGAATTGAGTGCTTTTCAAATAACATTTGAAAATCAAATTTCGAAAATATTTCAAAAATATTTTTGTTAGAATATCACAATTCAACATTGAGATTTTGACTCAATTCTAAAAAATAAGAACAAATGACTTGAAGCGCTAGGATCGGATCTCTTTCTCTTGATTTTGGATTAATCTTCTCTTCAACTTCACTCATTTTCCTCTTGATCCATCGTCTTGGAAAGCTTTGTATCAATGTGATCCATCTTGATTTTTCATAGCTTTCTTATGAGTCATTTTCAAACAAGATTAGAATAATTAAACATAATGACTCACTAAATTATTAGAATTATCTTTCAGAACCCCATATACATATAGAATACTTCATAGAGTACATAACTAAACGTAACTTTAAAGGGGCAAAAAACTCTGTTGCAATGCCCTAAGAAAACTGAAATAGTAATATTCAAAAAAAAAAATTTGAAACTGTTTTAAAACTATAGAGATATTATACTTTATAGGAAGAAAATAAAAAGACAAACCTAAATAAGCTTGAAGAGAAATAGCAAGTGTTTTATATCAAAACTAGAGAAATATAATTTGTATTTCTTTTCCTCTCAAATTTCTCTCGGCTCTCTCTCTCCCCTTCTTCTCAGGTTGGGGGTCCTCGGAAACAGCCTCTCTTCAGGGTAGGCCCCTGAAGGGGGAAAGCTGCGTACATCTACCCACCCAGACCCTGCTTATGCGGGAGCCCTTGGAGGCACTGGGTTTGTTGTTGTTGTTGTTGTTGTTGTTGTCTCTCTCTCCTTCATTTCCTTTTCATTCTTTTCTTTCTTGTTATTTCATGTGTACCTCAAGCTACTATCAAAACCCACAATTTATAGTGTTAAGAGAAAGGCATGAGTCATCACATCAACAACTCTCTTGCCAACACATGTCACTTGATTCATCATATAATATCCAGTATCCTATAATACTCCCCCTTTGGATATTATCCTTTATAACGGGACATAATACTCTTGAAATTGTATAGTGTCCAAGCTAAATGCGTCTGCCTCTTTAAAAACCTTACTAGGAAAACCCAGTGGGAAAAACCATAGCGAAGAAAAAAGAGTATAGCTCATATTTAACTCCCCCTCATGTGAACATATCAGTAAGGGGCGTTCTTGAGTCGACACATACCAATCTTGTTAACTAATTTCTCAAAAGCTGTTGTTGGTAATGCTTTCGTGAACAAATCTGACAGGTTCTCACTTGAGCGAACTTGTTGAATATCTATTTCACCCATTTTCTGAAGCTCGTGTGTAAAGAAGAACTTCGGTGAGACATGCTTAGTTCTGTCGCCTTTAATGTATCCACCTATGATTTGAGCAATACATGCAGTATTATCTTCATACATTATCATTGGACTCTCCCTAATCTTTGGAAGACCGCATTCCTTTTGAACATGTTGAATAAGGGATCTCAACCATAAACATTCTCTACTTGCTTCATAAAGTGCAAGTATTTCGGCATGATTTGAAGAAGTTGCTACTATCGTTTGTTTGGTAGATCGCCAAGATATAGCAGTGTCACAATAGGTAAATAAGTATCATGTCTGTGAATGACCTTTATGTGGATCAGACAAATATCCTGCATCTACATATCCAACCAATCTCGGATTTGATTGTCTCTGATAGTATAATCCCATATCAAAAGTACCACGGAGATATAGAAAGATATGTTAAATTCCATACCAATGTCTCCAGGTAGGCGTTGAGCTATACCTTGCTAATAAATTAACCGAAAAGGGTAAGATATATCAGTGCACCTATTGCACTTAAATATGGCACTTTAGGGCTAAGAATTTCTTCATCATCCCCTCGAGGTCGAAAAGGGTCCTTATTCACATCAAGTGATCGGACGACCATTGGGGTGCTCAACGGATGTGCCTTATCCATGTAAAAATATTTAAGTACTTTTTTATATATTGTAGATTGATGGACTAAAATTCCACCAGATAAGTGCTCTATTTGCCAGCCAAGACAATATTTTGTCTTTCTGAGATCTTTTATCTCATACTTTTTATTTAGATATACAATAGCTTGTTTAATTGCTTTAAGCGCTCCTATGATGTTTAAATCATTAACATAGAATGCTATTATAGCAAATCCAAAATTCAATTTCTTAACAAAAACACATGGGCAAACGAGATTGTTCACATATCCTTCTTCCAAAAGGTACGTACTATGACGATTGTACCACATTCGCCCTGATTGCTTCAATCAATACAGGGATCTTTGTAATTTGATAGAACACAGCTCTCGAAGTTTTGAGCTATATGTTTTTGGCATTTGTAACCCTTCAGGGACTTTCATATAGATATCATTATCAAGTGATCCATACAGGTAAGCCCTTACCACGTCCATAAGACGCATGTGGAGTCTTTTAGAGACTGCCAGACTTATAAAATATATGAATGTAATTGCGTTCATTACAGGTGAATATGTCTCTTCATAGTCAATTCATGGCCTTTGTGAGAAGCCTTAAGCTACAAGTCGTGCTTTATAACTACAACTTCATTCTTTTCATTTCTTTTTTGCACAAAACCCACTTGTAGCCTACAGCTTTCATATTTTCAGGCGTTTGGACTACAGGTCCAAAAACTACACGTTTCGCGAGTGAGTTTAACTCTTCCTGTATTGCTTCTTTCCATTTTGGCCAGTCATTTCTTTTTGACATTCTTGAAGAGATTTAGGTTCAAAATATTCACCTTCTAGGGTCAAATTATGGCCACATTATATGCGAACACTTGATCGAGAATCATTTCATTTTGATTCCATCGTATGCCAGTAATAGCATAGTTTATCGAGATTTCTTCATTCTCGATATTTTCATCGTTTTCATAATTTTTTGGTGTTTGATATCCTTGAGGAGTCATTTCACCCTCTATTTCTTTTTCTTGGATTTGCATTTGTACCACTTCAGGGGTTTTTCTCTTCAGGAGTTTTAATAAAGGAGCTAACTTGTTGATGTTGCTCTCTTTTCTTTCTTGGATTCTTATCTTTAGAACCAACAGGTCTACCATGCTTCTGGAGTGCTACAGACATACTTGTCAATGCCTTAGAAGACTGTTCGCTCAGAATATCAATTCGAACGGGGGCATTCATAGCTAGGACATGTGACTTGGTCACTCTTTTCGTATCAACGAATGCATCTAGTAATTGGTTCACAACATTTTGTAAATGGATAATCTATTAGACTTCCATTTCACATTGATTTGTACGTTGATCAAAATGTGATATAGATGATGCATTCCACACAATTCAAGCTTTTTCGGCTTTAGTTTTTCTCCCCCTAAGTCTGGGAATATTGTTTTGTCAAATTTACAATCTACAAACCGTGCAATAAAAATATCTCCAGTCAATGGTTCAAGATATTTTATAATTGACGGGGATTCAAACCCAACATAAATTCCCAGTCTCCTCTGTGGACCTATCTTTGTGCGCTGGGGTGGAGCAATTGGAACATACACTGCGCAACTAAAAATTCTTAGATGGGATATATCTTGTTCTTAACTAGACACAAGTTGCAATAGGGAGTATTTATGATAAGCAACTGGCCTAGCATGAATAAGTGTTGCAACATGCAATATGACGTGTCCCCTTGCAGAACTAGGCCGCTTTGTTTTCCTGAGCAATGGTCTAGCAATTAGCTGCAGGCGTTTAATCAGAGATTCTGCTAGACCATTTTGTGTATGCTGGTGAGCCACAGGGTGCTCAACTGTTATCCCAATTGACATACAATAGTCATTAAAACCTTGGGACGTAAATGATCCTGCATTACCAAGACAGATCTTCTGGATCGCGTAATCCGGAAATTGAGCTCGTAGTCTGACTATTTGTGGAAGTAGTCTCGCAAATGCCACATTGCGAGTAAGTAATAGGCAAACATGTGACTAACGTGTTGAGGCATCTATTAACACCATAAAATATCGAAATGGTCCACATGACAGAACAATAAGCCCACATATATTCTTCGCAGAAAGTTAGGAGATTCAATCCCAATTTTAGTTGGGGATGGCCCAGTAATCATTTTGTCTTGAGCACAAGCGGCACATAAAATCTCATCAGGTAAAAGAATCTTCAGGTTCTTTAATGAGTGGCCACAAGAAATTTCAATAATTTGTATCTTCATCGTTACACTTGGATGGCTCAAACGGTCATGCCACAAGGTGAACATTTTATAATCAGTTAACTTGTGGTTAACCACTGTATTTGATTCAATCGGGTTTATGTAAGTATAATATAACCCGGAAAAAAGGGCTGACAATTTTTTCACTATTTTCTTTCTTCCTGAAATAAGCGATATAATATAAAGATATTCTTTATCGCCCTCATTTATTGTCTCAATATGATAACCATTGCGGCGAATATCTCGAAAACTGATCAAGTTTCTCTGTGATCTACTGAAAAATAGAGCATCGCTTATGTTTAGTTTTGTTCCTTCAGGGAACATAACATGTGCTCTTCCGGAGCCTTTAACCAAATTTAAAACACCCGATATTGTATTAACATTCACTTCAACTAATCGTAGTTGAGAGAAATATATTTTACTTTTGAGGATAGTATGTGTCGTTGCACTGTCTGCTAGACATAAATCTCCATCTTTGATCAAATCCATGTTTCTATAAAATACATATGTATTAGTGAAACTCCATTTAAAATTACAAGGGTGTAATGAATAAATTATTTCAAAACATAATAACATTTTTGAATTTTATTGATCAAACCTGGAAATAATCCATTAAGATAAAACATCAAAAATCATAATATTGTATTACACACACTACAAACTATATTATTACATTAACTTACACACACCAAAATGAAATTATCCCAGTACAAGCAAAACAAACTTTAGTACAAAAACATAACTGAAAAACATAAAATTTTATTCCAGTTTAATACTTCCATCGCCTATCAGATGATCAATTCTCCCACTAGCATCCTCAAAGAAATCAGAAACATCAAAATGCGTCACATCAAGCGGAGAATAATCTTTAGCAAAATTTATTTTTGTGAGCTTTTCTTTTCTTTTCAATGATGCTTGATATAGCTTCACCAGATGGTCAAGCATACAAAAGGTATGCGACCAGTGACCTTTTGTACCATAACGGTAACAACTCGTTTCAGCATCTTTCGATGAATTTGGCTTATGGATTTTCTCCCTTTTATTTTTTTCTTCATTGTTGTCGGACCCCTTAGATTTTGGTCCATTTTGATTACCTCGTCTACGACCACGACCGTGTCCACGACTACGGCCACGTCCTCAACCATGTCCACGGCCACAGTTATATGTATTATTTTCATGAGAAGCAGCATTCATTTCAGGGAATGGCTCTGACCCAGTTGGTCATGACTAATGATTTTTCATCAACAATTCATTGTTTTGTTCGGCAACAAAAAGACATTGAATTAACTCTAAGTATTTTTTGAAATTTCTTTCTCGATATCGCCGCTGCAGGAGCATGTTCGAGATATGAAAAGTAGAGAATGTTTTCTCTAACATATCCTCCTCAGTAATATTTTCACCGTATAATTGCAGCCGGGAGGTAATACTAAACACTGTAGTGTTATAATTGCTGACAGTTTTAAAATCCTACGACCATAGGTGAATCCATTCATAGCAAGCTTTAGGGAGGATCACATCTTTCTGGTGATTAAACCTCTCATTTAAATTAAACCAAAGGACAAGAGGGTCCTTTACAGTAAGATACTCGACTTTCAATCCTTCATGGATATGATGCCTGAGAAATATCATTGCTTTTGTGCGATCCTGCAGGGATGTGCTATTACACTTTTTAATTATATCTCCGAGATTCATAGCATCAAAGTAAATCTCAGCACCAAGGGTCCAGAGCAAATAATTAATGCAACGTATATGAAGAGTAGTAAACTCAAGCTTATTTAAATTAGCCATTAGAAATTACAAATGTTAGAAAATAAAAATTTACCTCAAACTTATTATAATCCTTATCTGGCTAGAGACTTGTGCTGATAACGCGTTGTAAAACTATAGAGATATTATACTCTATAAGAAAAAAATAAAAAGACAAACCTAAATAAGTTTGAAGAGAAATAGCAAGTATTTTATATCAAAACCAGGGAAATATAATCTATATTTCTTTTCCTTTCAAGTTTCTCTCAGCTCTCTCTCTCTCTTTCATTTCCTTTTAATTCTTTTCTTTCTTGTTATTTCATGTGTATCTCAAGCTACTGTCAAAACCCACAATTTATAGTGTCGAGAGGAAGGCATAAGTCGTCACATCAACAACTCTCTTGCCAACACATGTCACTTGACTCATCATATAGTATCCAATATCATATAATAGAAACAAGTAATCCAATTTTTTTTAAGAATCCATGGGAAAGGAAAGATATATACCAGGTTGTAAAGGACCAGCCTTATATGTGCGTTCAACGGTAGTGCAACTAGCCATATAATCAAACCGTGCGATTTGACACTCGTAATCCCAAACTATCCCGGTGACTCGTAAACTCAACCTGGATGTGAAGGACAGGCCTCATCAATGTGAGCTGTTGTTGCTCGACTTGCCACGTAATCTAAATTGCCATATAACGAGTTATGGTCAACCGTTGTGTTAGTGCAAATCAAACAAATAACATTTCACTGATTATATCATGCAATCAATGTAAACAATGAAAGTTAGATTTACACCAAATGGACAATTGAGTGACAAAATTAGACAAATGAAAGAATCAAATTACCTCGAACTCAAAAAGTACCTCCAATAGGCTCTAGATTTTGCTTTTGACTTGCACTACTACTTAAGCCTCACTGCTGCATAAGAGAAGTTTGATTTATCTTCGTTAGAATGAGAAATGTTTTGCTAGTTTTAAGAAGAAACATGAGACAAGAACGATTATTTTCACCACATTAGGCATAGGCCTGAATTAGGCTAATACGACATATATATTGACCTTTTACGGCGTAATAATGACTAGACCGTGAACAATATTGTGGGAAAAAGACGTTGTATTAGATCAAAAAATAAAAATTCCAATGTGGCAATTATATTTGTCGCATTATTCATAATACTCAATGGTTCATAACACCATAATTATCGTATTAGTTGCTTCCATAACACCATAATATGATGTATTTTTCTTGTAGGGCTACCTATAGTATTTCAACACTTAACTAGAATCGAATGGCCTGATAATTCAACAAGATTAGAAGGCATGTGAATGCACACCTTCAATTGTAAACTTGTCCATCATTTTCTCACTTTTACTTGCAGCATCAAATTGCTTGGTAATCTTATCAAAATTACAAGGCTTTCAACTACAAGCCTCATAAAGACACAAGGCAAAACCCTTTAAAACCAACATCAAAAATATTTGCCTATAGAAATTGTATGTAATCATAGCTTATGTTGGAGCAAGAGATTGTTACCACAAGTTAGGCATAGTTAGTCTATGAATACGGCTCGATCTTCCAATTGCACAAGACTAATCAAAACATCAAAAATAATTTTGAAGTAAATACGGATTCCAAAATATAAAAGCTAAAATTACATGTGTTTAGGGAAGTGTGATTAAGCGAAACATAGGGAAAAAAAAAGGCACAAATCAATAAATTATATGAGAGCACTTCAAACAATGAGGGGAAAAAAAATAACTTGCATAATCAGATATAAACTTGTTCATCATTTTCTTCTCTTATCTACAGAAGTTTCACTCTTTTAGAGTCAAACCTCCTCGGAATCTTTAAAAAAAATTACATAACCTGCTGCTACCAACCTAAAGAAGAGAAGCCACTAAATAAACAAATAAGATTCCAGTAATAAGATTTAAGAGAAAACATTTTACAGAGGGAGAGAGATGGGAGAGGAAGCGTTTACAAAGGAAAAGTAAATGAGACCTGGTAAAAGTAGCATTAAAAAATATTTCTAAATAGAAATTGGCTATAATAACAACTTCCAATCTAATGAGAGATTGCCACCACTAGAGGTACAAATCAGCCACAAACATTTTCATCAGTTTCCCTCTTTTAACTAAAAAGTTTACACTCTACATTAGAATTAAATTAAGAAAGTAACCTAAACAAAATTACAAGGCCAACCACTTATCACAAGATGCAATATGTTGCCAACTCATTTAAATTGTGTACCTTTCTAGTACTTACCAATAAACAAAGTATACCTTCCTAGTAATTTCTCAAAAATGGGTATGTCTGAGAAGAGCTACTTTTTTATTGCATTCTTTATTCAATAGATGAGATCAGATTTTCTTTCTTCCATAATCAAGCATTTTGTAGCTTTAGTATAGTATGTCGTGGAGGTGATCTCTAAGTAATCTTGTAAGGGCTCTTCATCCAAATACACAACATGATTCAAACCATTAAAAATAAGTTATAAGGAAATAAGACTTTTAACATACTAGTTTCTAACATACATGCGAATAATTTAAATAAAAGAGAAAATAGGCGAAATCAACATAATCAACAAATTCCAGAGAAAGGAATAGATGGGCTAGCACAAATCAACTATAAACTCATTCATCATTTGCTTCTTTTACTTGAAAATTTTACACTCTAATTTAGAATCAAATTGCCAAGTATATTTAATAAAATAACGAGGCTTGCCACTTTCAATCTAAACAAGATGAGCAACTAAATTGACAAAGAGATTCTAACTACTAGATTGAAGAAGAAGGAAAAATTTACTTGTACCAAACCGAAACTATCAAGGGAAGAGAGGAGGTAGTGTATACGGAGAAACAAAGTAAATAAAGGGAAGTGGCTTATAGAGGCAGAAGAAAAATTATCTAAATTTTATTAAAAATTTACCATCTTTTCCTTTACCCCTCTCTCTCTCTCTCTCTCTCTCTCTCTCTCTGTGTGTGTGTATGTGTGTGTGTGTGTGCAATGTTCACTTGCAAAGCAACGTCCACCTGCTGTCACGTCGGCCACCTTGCTGACCACCACCACGCTGGCGACGCCCTTCGACTGCGACAGCCCACCGCCGGCCTCCGCGTCCCCCCTGCCCTTCCTCCTCCTCCCTCCTCACTCTCTCATCCGCTCTCCCTCCTCCCCGCCTCCAAACCCTGGCCACCACAACCAGTCACCACCACCGATCGAAAGCGCTCACCGGATCCAACCAAAGGCCCCCACCCACCCTTGCAGACGACCCCGCGCCACCACTCACCCCATTACCCAGAACCACTTCCACCTCCACCACCCCGCTCACCCCACCCACCCAAAACCAAAACCATCCCCCACTACCCCTTGCCCCACCTCGAAACACCCCTCACCACCCAAACCTTCGCCCCCCCCCCCCCCCCCCCCCCCCCCCAACCACCACCCAACACCTCCACCCCCACCAGCACCCAGCCACCACCACCACCACCGCACCCCGGACTCAAACCTGAACTAAAATTAAACCTAAACCTAAACCAGAACTAAAACTAAACCTAAACCTAAACCAAAACTACACCCACCCTAGCTAGACTTCAACCTTAACCCCACCCAAACCTAGGCTAACCCAAACCAGAGCTCACCGCCACAGCTCCCAGCCTTAAGCGGGCCCAGGTAAGTATTAGACAGGTCATACCCGCAACTACGCACCTACACCAGGTTTGCTCTATCCTTTATATTGTAGAGTAGTATCTAAGTATTTAATTTATGTTATTGGGTATTATTATTTTGATTTGCTCACTATTATTCTCTGCTGTTTTGAACTACATGGATTTGATTTTTATTGACTGCGATTATAATAATGCCTTTGTGTTGGTAGTTACACGCTTATGTTATGTGATATGCTTCTTGTTCCTATATTACCTTCCTCGGGATAGCGACAGTTAGTGCATGAATGCGACTAGTTATGGAACTCAAAAATTAATGCCATCTTCAAAGGGGGTGGGGAGGGGGAGTACGAAGCAAAAGAGAGTGCGAAACGTGTGAATAGGGACACTAAATGTTGGGACGCTAACGAAGAAGAGTTTTGAAGTGGCCCAAATGATGATGAGGAGAAGGATCAACATCCTATGTCAACACGAGACCAAATGGGTTGGTACAAAGGCTAGAGATATGATGGGGTATAAGTTTTGGTATGTGGGCAAAATCAGAGGCAAAAATGGAGTTGGAATCATACTAGATAACAGCCTCAAGGATAAAGTAGTCGGAGTGACCAGGACCAGCAATAGGATCAGATCTGTCAAGATGGTCCTAGAAGTGGAGATATGAAATGTAATCAGTGCCTATGCACCTTAGACTGGACTAACGGAGCATGAGAAGGCAGCATTCTGAGAGGAATTAGACACAGTGATGCAAGGCATACGCCAAACCAAACAAGTGGTTATTGGTAGGGATTTTAATGGGCATGTTGGAGTGACAGAGGATGGATACTCATCACACCATGAAGGATTTGGTTTTAGAACTAGGAATGCAGAAGGCAAAGTGCTCCTAGACTTTGCGGTTACTTACGAGCTAACAATTGCCAACACCTTCTATAGAAAGCGTGATGAGCATATCATTACGTATCGAAGCAGAGGGACAAGGAACCAGAATGATTACATTCTTTTGAGGAGAGGGTGCGAAGGGACTGTAGGGATTGTAAGGTCATCCCAGGGGAAGAACTTTCCACACAACATAAGGTGGTATGTGCTGATGTCAAGGCCAAGAAGAAGGCTATAAGAACGAGGAAACTCACGCAGACACATACGCAATGGAGGGATTTGAAAGGGGAGAAGTATAAAATCTATAAGGAGAGAGCGGAGGGGGAGTTTGAGTGGGACATAGACGGAGGTACAAACTATATGTGGAGCCACCTAACTCAGAAGATTAGAGGACTGGCATGCAAAGTTCTGGGCTTGGCAAAGAGAGGGGTACCAAACAACAGAGAGTCTTGGTGGTGGTGCGAGGAGGTCCAAGAGAAGATTAAGGCTAAATGACACTACTTCAAGGAATGGGAAAGTAGTGCCGACGAAGACAAGCGACAGCGATATCAACAAGTTAAGAAAGAAGCAAAGAGAGCAGTCAGAGAAGTGCGATCAAGAGCCTATGAAGATTTCTATGAAAGGCTGGATACCGAGGCGGGAGCCAAGGATATATATAAAATTGCCAAAGCATGAGAAAGGAAGACAAGGGACTTAGAGCGAGTAAAGTGCATAAGAGGAGAAAATGGACAGGTGTTCGTTGACGGGGAACAAATTAAAGCTAGATAGAGAGCATACTTCCACGATCTGCTAAACGATCAGGGTGTTACTGGGATATCACTAGAAGGTCTTCAAATATCCGAAAAGCACAAGATTCATGGGAATTGCAGGTAGATTACACCCGATGAAGTGAGGGAAGCCTTGAAACATATGGGACAAAATAAAACAGTTGGCCCAAACAGAATTTCCAAAGAGGCATGAAAATGCCTTGGACAGAAGGGCATTAGTTGGCTGACTAAATTATTTAGCCAAATCCTTTTGGGGAAGAAGATGCTTGACGAATGGAGGAAGAGCACATTGAACCCGGTCTATAAGAACAAAGGTGACATCCAGAGCTGCGCTAGCTATCGGGGTGTTAAACTAATGTTCCACACTCTGAAGTTGTGGGAGCAGATCGTAGAGTGGAGATTACGGCAATAAATAGAGGTGTCCGAGAACCAATTCGGATTTATGCTAGAGAGATCTACAATACAGGCCATCCACCTCCTAAGGACGACAATAGAACAATACAGGGAGAGATAAAAGGATCTCCACGTGGTTTTCATTGATTTGGAGAAGGCATATGATACAGTGCTAAGGGAGGTCCTATGGAGAGTTGTGGATAAGAAAGGCATCTAGGCGCCTTATATCCGGGTCATTAGAGACATGTATGATGACGCACAAACAAATGTGCGTATAGTGGAAGGAGAGACAGAAGCCTTTCCGATAACAGTCGGGGTACATAAGGGATTTGCCTTGAGTCCCTTCCTGTTCATACTGGTTATGGATGAGCTCACAAGGCACGTCCAAGGAGATGTGCCGTGGTGCATGCTTTTTGCAGATGACATAGTGTTGGTAGGGGAATCTCGGGAAGAGGTAAACGAGAAGCTGGAATTATGGAGAAGAGTATTGGAATCGAAGGGCCTACGAATCAGTAGATCCAAGACCGAGTACATGGAACTTAAGTTCGACCCACATACCACGCCTAGCATAGTAGACATTAAGGTCGGATCTGAAACCCTATAAAGAAAAGAGAGTTTCAGATACTTGGCTTTTATGGTGCAGAACAACGGCGAAGTGGACAAGGATGTCAACAACCGGATTAGGGTAGGCTGGTATAATTGGAGGATGGCGTCTGCGGTATTCTGATATAGAAGGATCCCATTAAAGATAAAGGGGAAATACTACATGGTAGTAGTGAGACCGACCATGTTCTATGGTGCGGAGTGTTAGCCGATGAAATAATAGCATACACAGAAGATAAAGGTGGCGAAGATGAGGATGTTGAGGTGGATGTGCCGACACACAAGGAAGGATAGAATCAGGAACGACGTCACAAGAAACAAATTGGGCGTCGCACCGATTGAGCATAAATTAAAAGAGCAACGTTTGAGGTGGTTCGGGCATGTTAGGAGGAGACCTTCCATAGCTCCAGTTAGGAGATGCGAACAGCCCCTTATTAGGTTAGAGAGGAGAGGAGAGGCAGGCCTAAGAAGAGATTGATGGAGACGATCCGACAGGACCTCACCCACCTACACCTACGGGAGGAGATAACCTTAGATAGAATGGGGTGGAGGGCTAACATAAGAGTAGCAGAGGTAGGGGCCTAGAGTAGTGCTTCCTCTATGGTTCACACTAGTGTTTCTAGGTGTCTTAACATCCTCTCTTAGCGCAGATATTACAGCTCCTATTTGTGTATAGGAGTGCTTGTTCACTTGTGTACTTAAGGGCCTATAGTGATCTTCCTTGAGTTTCTTCTTGGTATCACTTGGTTTGTATTTTGTTTGTTTCTAATTCTATGGTGCTCTCATATTTTTAGGTTCAACGCCTCCATGACGACACGTTCTTCAGGTTGGGGGTCCTCGGAAATGGCCTCTCTTCAGGGTAGCACCTTAAAGGAGGAAGGTTGCATACATCCACCCCCCAGACCCCGCTTTTGCGGGAGCCTTCGTGGCACTAGGACTGTTGTTGTTGTTGTTGTTGGTTTACAGAGGCAGAAAGAGGATAAGTAAATGAAATCCACTAGAAATAGCATCAGAAATATTTTTCAATATAGATTGAATGTGAGATAGGCACCGCTAAATTGGCCCAATCCCCCTCCTTAAAAATAAGGTCCAATACAATATTAGGCCCATGGCACACCAAAATTTTAGTGCGGATGGATGTAGGCTTCAATTAAACCATGTAAATTCAAATGCTCTAGATTGTACTCCCAAATTCCCTTTTGTTTGTGCTTGCTATTTCAAATTATGGTTTCGGTTGTAAATGGTCGTAACAAGTGGCATCAAAGCTTTAGGTGGAACCTGAATCAGAGGTTTAGCAACCAGTGGGAGATAAGATCTAGTGACTAACGTCAGTAGTGATAACATTAGACGGTGGTTCTAGTGGTGACCTTATCTCAATGATAACGAGCATGGTGGCGGTTTGTTCGAGTATATTGGGAACTACGATGGTGCCTGTGAAATAATGAAACTGTAATTTATTGAATAAATATAATGAAGTTACAATATGACTATATATAAAGAGTACAATAGTAGAGAAAAGACTAAAGTAACCCTAACTAGATAATGTAGATATAAATCTAGATATAAAAGCAGAATATGAATCACAATCAATGACTCTAATAGATATAGATCTAGATACTCTAATATGCCCCCTCAATCTGAACAGGTTGGGCTCACGTGAAGATTGCTCTTATGCTAGTGGAATCTATCAGAGGAAAGACATTTGGTGAAGATATCAGCAATCTGATGAGTAGTCGGCGTGTGTCAAACCTAGAGATCACCTTTGAGAACTTTCTCCCATACATAGTGGAAATTCACATCTACATGCTTGCTTCTATCATTAGACATGGGATTTGCATCTAAGTAAGAGGCAGAGACATTATCACAGAATACCACAATAGGACTAGAATGGCGAACGCCAAGGTCTCGCATTAGATACCGAACCCAATTTTCCCTCAGCTACAGCTTAAGCTACGTCATGATATTCAGACTCTGTAGTGGACTAGCAACAATGTATTGTTTCTTGGCACGTCATGAGATAAGATTGGAACTAAGAACTAGAGCATAATCTGTGGTGGAACAACGAGTGTCTGGATAACCACCCAAATCTGCATAAGGAAAAGCTACTATGGTGGTACATGAACTAGGAAAAATGGACAAACCATGGTTGGGAGTGCTTTTGAGGTAACATAGGATCCACTTCACAACCTGTCAATGACTAGATCTAGGAGCATGCATGAACTGAGAAACAAGGTTAACAGTATAGCATATATCATGACAGGTCATAGTCAAATATTAAAGTGCCCCAACAGCACTCCCATACTCAGTAGGGTCTGTAAGGAGATCCCCTTCACTTAGAGATAGGTGGATATGAGCAGGTAGTGGTGTTTTAACAGGTTTGGCATCATGCATATTGTGTTTGGTGAGTAGGTCGATGGCATAGTTGGGTTGAGATAGGAATGGGCCAGTGGGGCTTTGTTTAGCCTCAATACCGAGGAAGTATTGTAGAGGACCGAGGCCCTTCATTGTAAATTGAGTAGAAAGGGTATTGATAACGCGTCAATGGAAGAGCTATTAGTCCCAGTTAAAGTTATATCATCTACATAAAGTAAAAGAAAAATGAGATCACGGGAAGTGCAACATATGAATAAAGATGGGTCATCCCTGCTACAAACGAACCTAAGACTAAATAAGAAAGAACTGAACCGCTGGAACCAAGCTTGGGGAGCCTGTTTAAGGTCGTATAAGGCCTTATGCAAGCGACAAACATGGTTAGGGTACTTGGGGTGAATGAATCCCTACGGTTTGATGCATGTGTACTTCTTCCTATAAAAATCCATGTAGGAATGCATTTTGACATCAAGTTGTCGTATAGGCCATACATTTGTGATTGCAAGTGAAAGAATAAAGCGAATAGTGGGAGGTTTGACAACAGGACTAAAGGTTTTCTTGTAGTCAATACCCTCACGCTGATGAAAACCTTGAGCGACCAAGCGAGCCTTAGACCGCTCAACAAAACCATCCGCCTTATACTTCACCCGGTATTTTCAAGTACTTCCTACAAGATTTTTACTCGGGTCGTAAGGAACTAAATCCCAAGTGTGATTTTGAATTAACGCATTAAATTCCTCAGCCATATCTTCTTGCCACTGGGGATTCTTTACTACCTGTGAATAACATGTGGGTTCCTGAATTATAGTGATAGAAGATAGTGAAAGAGGATATTTTGGTTTTCGTATTCCATCATTTAACCTCATTTGCAAAAGATGAACATTGGTAGATGACACTAATGTGGGGTTAGCATTTGATGGGATAGGGTTGCTACTAATAGTGACAGACAAGACATTGGTGGGATCGGGGATAGGGGAGGGGCGGTTCTGATCTGAATCAGAATGTTGAGTGACTGGGTCAGGCTCAGTGGGGCAGTTAGGCATGTTTGCATCAAGGAGCTCGGGCCAGGGACCAGTGAGGCCGAAGTAGTTTGGCAAGTTGGGAAGGTTGTGGGTTAGATGGACTAACATGGTTACTCAAGACTGATACTATGTGGACAGGTTGACTTAGGTGAGATTGGTCTATTCTTAATGGAGTAGGGACAAGGGGAAGGGGAATTGGAAGGGACATTGTGACATTGTTCAAGGACACAGCCGTGTTTGATGACACACGGTCAAGATAAGGAAAACGAGACTCATCAAAGCGGACATGATGACTCACATATATACAACCAGTTTTAGGTTCAAGACATTGAAACCCTTTGTAACGAGCTGCATAGCCAAGAAAACACAGAGAATAGACCGTCGAGCTAATTTATAAGGGGCATGGGGTGTGAGGTTAGGATAACATGCACACCCAAAGATGCAAAAGTGATTATAGTCGGGTTTGGTTTTATAAAGTTTTTCAAAAGGATAAGAGTTTGACAAGACAGGTATTGGAAGTTGATTTATTGTGTAGCAAGCAGTACAAAATGCATCATCCCAAAAATGAAAAGGAAATTGGGATGAATTAGTAGCATTCGTGCCATTCCACTTAAATGTCGATGCTTACATTCCACCACCCCATTTTGTTGTGGGGCATCAAGACATAATAAGCGAAAGTGAATACCATGAGATTTGCAAAGAGAATTCATACGTCAATGATTGTATTCACCTCCACCATCACTTTGAAAAGTTTTAATTTTCATGTTAAATTGATTTTTAACAAGTGTTTTAAAAGTGGTGCAAATTTCAAAAACAT
The DNA here is from genome assembly GCA_018398585.1 of Simmondsia chinensis. Lineage (NCBI taxonomy): Eukaryota > Viridiplantae > Streptophyta > Magnoliopsida > Caryophyllales > Simmondsiaceae > Simmondsia > Simmondsia chinensis. Next base: position 12,379,568 of record JAGTTD010000014.1, read on the forward strand.
CATATTTTTGCAACATCGGATATAGCCAAGTAAATCGAGAGAAATCATCAACAAAAATCACATAATATTTAAATTCAAAAGTAGAAAAGATAGGAGATTGCCACACGTTAGAATGTATAAGTTGTAAAGAAGCAGTAGTACTATGCAGAACAGGTTCAAATGACAAATGAGTAGATTTCCTAAACAACAAGATTCACAAATGTCCAAAAAATTAGAATTACAAATAAGTTTGCATTTACACATAACACTTAAAATAGAACTACCTAAGCGACCTAGGCGTCGGTGCCGTAGTCCCCCTGAGTGACCGCGTGCCATGAGACCTGAGACTGGTGGTGATAAATTATAGAGAGGACCATTACTACGTACCCGTAGGAGCGGTGTCCTCGTAGCTTTGTCATTAACACAAAAAAAAAAGGAGTCAAATTCAACCACACAATTGTTATCTTGACACAACTTTTTGATAGATAGGAGATTATAAGTGAGTTTAGGAACTAGCATAACATTATTTAAAACTAAGGGCCGAGATGTTGTATGTATGGATGAGGAACCCATATGTGTAACAAGCAATAAAGCTCCATCACCAACAAACTTTTATGACCACTATAAGGAATAAGATTATGAAGAATACCTAGATTAGGCATCATATGATTAGAGGCTCCTGAGTTAGGGTATGAGTTGTAGTCTTGAGGTTCACTTATAGACATGGCAGAGAACAGCTGAGATGGATCAGGGGAGGAATTATTGTCAAAGCAATGAGGGCAAACAAGAGCAACATGTCCGGTCTGGCTGATCCTGGGCCAAGTATACCACCACTTAAGTGAATAAGGGAATTACCTGCAAACCGAGTCCAAGGTGTAGAGTGAGATAGGGGAGCTCCATACTGAGGTAGGCTCGAGCCCCCAGGGTTAGGATTCCCCAGCTGAGGATGCCGATATTGTCCTTGATTTCCAAATCTACGTGTACCGTATCGGTTGAGGGCGACCTCATCATTAATAAGATCGGTTTTTAATTGCTCAAAACTAATAAACCTCGATGACGTGCGAACAAAGGTACTAATTGCAGCGTATTCAGGGGGAAGACCTAATAGGGCATGATGGCCAAGTTCTCGATTAAGGTTAATTACGACTGTAAGTCAAACTCCTTAGCCATCGAATGGTCCCGAAACCGTTTTTCCAGGGCATCCCACATAGCTTTAGAGGTGGGTTGGCGAATTACATCATTAAGGATAGGGCGAGATAAAGTAGCAGCAATACATGATCGAAGGCTTTAGTCTGTACATATCCAGGTTAGATATTCAGGGTTAATAGTGGAGGTTCCTTTAGGATTAATTGAATAAGCAGAGGGACATGGGTATGTACCATCAATGTACCCTAAGATTTGATGAGCTATTAAATCATGTAAAATTGTTCACGCCACATTGAGTAATTAGTAGTATTTTCCAATTTGATTGTAATAACATGTGAAATATTAGAAAGGGGTAGCAAAAAGGAAGGAGATAATTGTTGTTGTGGTAAAGAAGTAGAAGGGAGAGAGAGAGAAGAGGGTGGCAATAGCGGCGATGGTGCTGAGGGGAGGCCGGCGCTGGTGGTTGGCGCCGCCAAGGGAAGGCCGAAAAGGGATGAACTGGCGGTGGTGGTTGTGGGTGTGACACAACAGGCTGTGGGGGTGGGATATCCAAGACAACTGACCATGGGACCACGGGAGGGCCGAAGGTGGACGACGAAGACGGGAGAGGTTGGTGCCGGCGTTGGAGATGGTGGCTTGGCCGATCGGAGCTGCGATGGATAGGGAGGGAGATCGAATCGAGAGGAGGCCATGTGATGGGTCACCTGAGCATGGCCATCAACACGATGCAGAGGGGGGAAGGAGACCGGAAATAGATCAACGGTGCCAGAGTCTGAACGTTGAGGTTGGGCCACCGGTGCTAAGGTGGCGGCAGCGACTGATTAGCTGGGGTAAGGGTTAGGGTTTGGGGCTGCCATTGTTAGGGTTGGGAGAAAGAATTGGTGTTTTTTTATTATAATTTTAAAATTGTTCTGATACCATATGAAATAATAAAACTGTAATTTAATGAATAAATATAATGAAGTTACAATATGACTATATATAGAGAGTACAATAGTAGGGAAAAAAAAAGACTAAAATAACCCTAATTAGATAATGTAGATATACATCTGAATATAGAAGCAAAATATGAGTCAAAGTCAATTATTCTAATAGATATAGATCTATATGCTCTAATAGTGCCGGTAGGGGTGATTGATGGTTGTGCCTCGTTGAGTGAGGCGGTGCCTGAGCTTTAGCGGTGGTGATTTGGTCTGAGTGGAGGAGTGAGAGACTTAACCAGTGTACCTAAGTGGTAAATCTGATTGTTTTAGTGCACGTCGGCGTTGAAGAAGTCGAATTCGAACGTTAGTGGAAGATTTCAGGCAGTGGCGTGTCGTTAGGCGCACACGGGCAATGAAAATGATGAGGTTTCATGGTGGTGCTAGTCGCGGTGTTGTTCTAGTGGGTTTGATGGCCAACGGAAGTTTTTGGAGAGGATGATTGAGGGTGGAGAAGGCTGGTGCGAAACGCGGTCAGAGAGCAAGCTGGTGAAGGTTGTTTGTGGTGTTTGCGGTGGTGGCCCGAGCGAATAAAGTAATGGTGGTACGTGGTGGTTCGTGGCCTGATAAGCAACGATTGGACCTCGATGTTGTTACTGCAAGAGAGAAAGGAGACGCGCATTGACCCAAAAACAGAAGCAATAATGACAGCAGAAGAAATCGAAGGTTGGTGGCCTAGCTGACAATGGTTCAAAAAATCATGGTGGTTCGCTTGGTGGCTTGAGAAGCACCGGTGAGGGTCACGATTGACAATGACTTAGAGGATTTTGAAGACCGACTTGAGGAGGTATGAAGCTTCAAAGAAAGTCCAAGGGCCTCTGAGTGGCCACGATGACATTCGGTGGTACCCTAAGCATTGGCGACGACGGACGGTGGTTAATGGCCAATGGATAGAGAGAAGCGACAAAGGTCCAGTGTGAATAGTGGTGCCCTGATTTTGTGTTTAGAATTAGGGTGTTTTGCCGAGCTGGGTAGTGCCAACTTGTAATACCTGCAAGAATTGGATCATAACGAAATTTCAGTCTATACACACGGCACAATAATATCAGATTGGGGAGGAAGATCAGAATTAGAGATTGATAGAAAAACAAGAAGTGTGAGTAGGAAACAAAACCTAGCATTAAGGGCGTTGCGACAATATACGAGAGGAATAGAGAAAAACTCGTGATTAGTGTGGAGAAGAAGATCTGTTTATAATATAGTTCAAAAAAGAGTCGTCTCATTTTCTTACTTCTTCCTTCTAATTCATTCATGTTAAGGCTAGTTCTGAACGTTGATAACATCTTCTTCAACCAACTTCCACTATACGTACCTTTCGGTTCGGCCTAGGGTTTCTTTTGGGGTTTCAAATGAGGTTAACGAGTTGAGTTGACTGGCTTGAATTGCGTTTTCAGGATCGAGTCTTGAAAATTTTTGTCCAGATCCAAAAAAAAAAAAAAAATTATTTCAGTGCATCTGAATGAACCAAGCTTCAAGTGGGAGAGCTGTTGAGTTCTTTTTTTTTTTTTTTTTTTTTGTGGAGCCTTGTTTTAGACCCAAGAAATTTTGGTGAGTCATTTTAGGATGACTAGGGTTTCTTCAGTGTACTTATATAAGCTTTGTATTGTTTAAGAGATAGTAGTGAGAACTAAAAAAGCTTTCTGTAAAATTTCCAAGCAATAAGTATCGTTGCAACCCCATGGATGTAGGCATATTTGGCCAAACCATGTAAATCTTTTGTGTTTCTTTTCGTTTTCTCATTGATTTTTCGTTGTACTTTTGTATTGTATTTCTTTACAATTGGCCTAGTTGCCAAAGAAAGCATAACTTGTAATTTATCCAAAAAATCAATTCTTTTTTGTAATATTTAGAGCTTGCAAAATGTGACCCAACTGGATGACCTAACTCATTTGACCTGCTACACAACCCAACCCTAACCCGAAAACTTTAAAATTTATCGGGAGCTGAACCCGAAAATGAACCGACCCGAATTGGACCCGACCCAAACTTGACCCAACCTGAGCTGACCCGAAATAACCTAACTTGAATAAGACCCAACCTATGGTGATTCAAGACCCGAACCTTATCTGTCCCATAACCCATAACAACCCAAATAGAAATCCAATTTATTATCGAATTTAAATAATAGGATAATTATAATTATTTTTGTTTTGTAGTTTTAGTTATAATTTTTAGGGTTGAATAGATATATCATCAATATAACTTGATGGGTTCACTTAAAATCCAACCCGATCCAAGGATGATCTGACCCAAGGTTGACCCGGCCTGATCTCGACCCAACCTAAGACTGACCTGACCAGAAGTTGACCTAGACTCTAGGATAACCCGATTCAATCCTAGCCCAACCGGATTTTGATTCCACCTGGGATACATCTACGTGATATTAATCCTACGGATTGCCATTAGTATAATTAAAGAAATTAATTTTAAGATATTTTATAAGATTAACCATGTTTAACTAATTTAACTAAAATGATTTCGCATTTCAAAATTCATTAGTTCAACTCCACACCACTCCATCGTCCTCCTCCGAAATTCTTAGAGAGAGAGAGAGAGAGAAAATGGCGACGGCAGATGTGGAAGCGGTAGACTTCGAGCCAGAGGAAGACGATCTCATGGACGATGACGGTGCCGCCGACGTCGACGCCTTCCCCCGCGCGCCGCTCCCGAAGTTGAAGTCCGCCATTACAGGCGCCGCCAAGAAATCAAAGGGCCGTGGGTTTAGGGAAGAAGCTGATGCCGACCGCAGTGCTCGTTTAGCTGGTCGCGATTTCGATTCCCTTGACTCCGATGGTGGCCCTGGCCCTCTACGATGTCTGTTGCTTCTCTACTTCTCTCAATATGTTTGAAATTTCCCTTTTTCTTGTCTGTTTGTCTGTAGTTTATAGGGTTCTTGTCTGCATTATTTTTGGGTATTGATTGTTTTAGGGTTTGCATCAAATGTTGCTTTAGTGATTATATCATGTTATAGTACAAAATAGACTCACATCTAAAAGTACAAGGGAATGATCCCAAATTATATACCAAGTGGACTATTCCACCCATTGCCAATTGATTTTGGGATCGAATTCACTAAGGATTCCAAGGAGCTCGGTTTGGTATGGGAGGGACCCTGCTCTGGAGTATTGTTCGGTCTGGTATGGGATGGACCGTGCTCGATGGCCGTGCTTGACAAGCCACATGTAATAGGCCCAAGTTTTGGAAAGGGCTATCTAGAGTAGAGTGGAGCCATCTACAGGAGAAAAGGGCTACCTATTTAGAGCGAAGTTACCTAAAGTGAAGCCTTCAAAGACGATGGTTGCAGAGTGTGGTGCTTTGTTACAATATAAAATAGTCCCACATCGAAAATACAAGGGAATGAAAGTTGTATGCCAAGTGCTGTACTCCACCCATTGCCAATTAGTTTTGGGATGAAACCCCACTTAGGCTGTAACATATCATTATTGTATTAGATAGGAAATGGAGGTGACAAGTAGAATCTGGTCTGCTAGAGTTTTAGGAATGTACACTCCATATGTGAGATAAAAGAAAATAGAAAAGACTAGTTACATGGATCTTCTTCCCCAAAGTTCAAATTCTTTCACTTATGGTAGAAATAGAATTGTATGTGTGTTTGAACATCATCTCATCAATTGATCCTATTTGTATCTACAGGCCTGCTTTGAGAACTCATGTGTGTTTGGGTCTAAGGGAAATGCTATTTTAGACGTTGGGTGGAAGATTTTGTTAGGAAAACATGCTACGGGCAATCAAAATTCGGACTTGAAATAGACAAAATGAATTCAAGACTTCTAAAAAATCCAGATCTTGAACATGTGGAATCTCGAGCTAAGACAAAACAACTTTGAACTTAGACTATACGGATCAAAATGAAGAATAGCCGTTCCGTTGAGTTCACCACTACCTTAAGTTGTTTATGCCCCGCACCGGTACAAAAAAACCAGCTGGCTTTTCGACTCTTAGGATTAACACAAACACCTATCTTTGTAGCATACTCTAAAGAGATGGACTAGAGTATGCCTCAACTTAGTCGAGAATGGAAAAGGAAGAAGAACCTTGAGAGATGATATGAGAGAAGATAAGGGAATGACTTTAGGTGTTTCTGTGCATACAACCATCCTCCAAGGCCGCCTATTTATAGGTCACTGATTCACCCATTGAGATAATTGATCAGGTAAGTGTTGCAAAATCCAACTCCAATATGGGAGTTATGGTTGGATATGTCGGAGGCAAGAATCCGGCTCCTTTATGGAAGGGGCGGATATGGAAAGATTGGGAAATTTATGTCAATGCTTAGCAGCTAAAGTTTGACCTCGGGATTGTTGGCCAAGGAACGAATTTCCCACGTTTTCTAACTTTGTCACAATGACTAAAATGAACGGTCATAGAAGTCCAGATAAAAAATAATCTACACCGCAATGCAATGCGCCGGCCCACCCGGCGGGGCAAGGCGGGCGTGCGTGCGTGCATGTTGCCCTCAGAGCCCCACAAGACTTTACCAAGTGAAGAGAGAATGGGGTGTATAAATTGACTTTTCCACTTTCAAATTTTTTATGTGGAACTAGGAGTCTTGAACAAAATTGAAGCACCCCCATAACCAACAGATTTTTGCTACTCCTGTTGACAGTAGTTGTTGTCTTTGCTAAGGTTTATGGCTTGTTGATATAAGTCTTACCTTGGTTTCTTGCTGCCATGTGAACATTGTTTTCTGTGAAATGTCATGTTTGCTTGCTTCTTCTTATAGATTTTCATCGTGCAATCCTTTATTACACTTACTGGTGTTCCCAGGCACCATTTTTTTTTTTTTTTTTTTGCAACGAAACTGATAAAGTTGATAATATGCAGCTATTGAAGGTTGGATTGTACTTGTAACTGGAGCGCACGACGAAGCACAAGAGGACGACCTCCAGAATCTTTTTGGTGAGTTTGGGGAGATAAAGAATTTACATTTGAATCTTGACCGTCGGACTGGATTTGTCAAGGTGAGGATAATTGCGGATGCTAATGCACTCTGATTTTATATTATAATCATCGTTGTAGCTCTAGTTTTGTGAAACATATCTAGCATGCTTGTTTACACATATTCCTGTCCCTGCCCGCAAAATGAGAAAAAATTGAACCTTAGGACAAGTTTGAGAGCTTGAGATGTTCATTGCCTTGGGTTTGTTTAGAAACATAGAATTTTTTTGGTTTTTCTCGGGAAATTTCTAAGAAAACTGATAAAGCAGAAGAGAGATTCAAAAGTCCTGATTTCCAATTGGAGAAGTTGGAAAACAATTTTTAAGTTCTACCCATTCTTCTGCAAAATTTAGAGAACAGTTCAAAACCATTTTTTCATAACTCTCCTCCTTTCCCTAAATTTTCTTCCATATTTTCCAGGATTTCTTGTTTATATCATCTCTTATTCTCAACACCTTTCTCTATCTTTTTCTTCTGTCCACCCTTCTCTTTTTCTTTATCTTTCTCACACTCTCTCATGCCCTTAGCCTTCAATTCTAAAGTGGTATGTGTATTTATAGACTATATTTATATTATATTTCAACAATGAATTACTATTTTCTTTGCATTGATTAATTATTACGTAGAGATGCACTTTAAAATTGAGCAAAGTGGTATCTATATCTGAACTGATGTCAAAGTTTTACAGATCATATATCTTAAACCAGTCATTGTACTTTAAAATTATGTAACCCATACATTTATCTGACATTTAAATCAATATCTAGCATAATTCATACATATAAGAAGGTATTGTCCTATATCTGAATTTGTAACCCATGTGCCTGAACCGATGCAAATCAGATGTTGTCCAACTGATTATTTCATATTCATTATCCTAATTGTTCAGTTCGAGTTTGGATCGACTATCGGGTTTTCTAATTCATTGGTATTACTTGTGCCCATTATTTTCAATTTTCAGAAAATTGAAAAGCTAAGATCACTTGAATGTATTTCCAGCTTTTATATTCGAAAATTTTTAATGATATTCCACTACTGAACATTTGATTTCTAAATGGCAAAGGGAAAAGAAAACTGAAGACAAAAAGGAAAATTGTTTTCTAGTATTAAACAGGACCTTGAATTCTAAGGCTTTATTTAGAAACAAGAAACAATTTTTATTTTCAATATTTAGTTTTCCTTTTCACCTCCAATTTTCCTTTTCTGTTTTCCATTTTGGAAAGATGTTTAGGAGTGGAAAATCATTATCATTTTTCCAATAGAGAAAACTAAAAAATGCATCCAAGTAATTTCGACTTTTCAATTTTCTACAACAACAACAACAAACCCGGTGCCTCCAAGGGCTCCCGCAAAAGCAGGGTCTGGGGACTTTTCAATTTTCTGAAAAATGAAAATTATGGGCATAAGTAATACCAACAAATCTAAAACGTGATAATTCAATCCGAACTTAACCCAAGCAAATAGGATAATCAATCAAAAAATGATTCGTAATGCCATTGTTGGAAATTTGGATAGTTGTTTGGGTACAATTACCACTTTTTGATATACAATTTTAAAGTGCATACCACCTACTCATACTGCTTAATCGTATACAAAGAAAAATAGTAATTTATTGTTGTACAATACAGAATATTATACATATATAACATGCTAGCTGTCACGATCCTTGACCGTGACATTGTCCTGACCTTGTCATGACAACATATCAAGACGCCTATTAGTATTTTATTATATTTTCTATATCTTAAGTTTACCTGGAATATTCTAGAACACTTAGAGGCTTCTTGAATAGTCTTTATATGTAAAAATAGCTAAGTAGTAGAAGTACTCTTGGGATGTCATAGCCTTGTCCTAGGCTTGGCCCACCTTGTCATGGACTTGTCAAGGCACCTTGTCAAGGCCCTTGCCCTGTCCCAGCCCAGGTCCGTAGGCCGCATGTCTTGGCCCGGCCCAATGCACTTGTCTAGGCCGGCCCATTTTGATCACCTGGTTTTCTTGGCCCAATCCTATGAAGTCTTCTAGAATATTACTTAAGAAATATCTAGGCTAGTTGAAGAGTTTTCCCGCCTTTTTCCTTGGTGTACGGGTTGCACATGGCTTGGGGAAGTGATGTTACATTTAATTAGGTTCATGTATTAGCTCTAAGTATTGAATGTAAGTAGTTGAAGTCCTAGCTCTATAAATATGAGCTATTCTAATGTATTGTTCATCAATCAATTATCAAATCAATGAAATATCAAGTCTTAAGAGTAATTCTCTTAATTCCCTCATCTTCAAAATATTCTACTTCTTTTCTTATCTAACTCTATTGCTTTCTCTCATCTAAACTCTATCTCAATTCTCTCTCACATCTAAATTCTCTCTCAAGATCCATCCAATCTCAACCGAGTTCCATCCGGGCTCAAGTCATGATCGGGATTGTGAGAAAGTGGTATCAGAGCTATCTTGCGATCAAGAGGCTCGTTCTCTCAAAAAAAAAAAAAAAATTTTTTTTTTCTTCCACTGCTCTCATTACCGAATCAAAAAAAATAAATAAATATTCGCTGCACTCTCGTCATGGCCACGCTCCTTGTTACAGTCTCGGAGACTCTCTATCCTATCACCGAAGAAGTGCTCCGCCAAGTCTTCTCTCCATTTGGTTGCATTAAGGAAATTAAGTATACCTTAGTGACTTACACCTCAAGTAACTTATACCTCAAGGAAGGATGCCGAAAATGCTTGCAAATGTTTGCATGGAAAGGACCTCTTCAAGTACTGTTGTAAGATGGATATTCAAATCTCCATGCCATACAAAGAAGACATATCCAAGGGACAAGCCGATGCAAGCACGTGTTCATTCAAGAAGAAGCAAGATGAGGACCGCAATGAGTTCAACTCTATCCTTAGGCACTTAATAGCAACCGTGGACTCCTTGTTCGAAGATTTGAAGAAATGTGAACAGGACACTAGCGTTGACACCATAATCATTGAAGGCACGGGAGGAAACGATGTGGAGCTCGAAGATGACCTTGATGATGACATAGATATAGTAATCATCGAAGAGGCAACGAAGGTAACAATGGCACCTCAAGAAGGGCATTGTGACCTTGGGGAGGAACCAATGGAGCCACCGCCTTTGGAGCTACCCATTATTGAAGGGTGGCCCATGATTGAGGAGGAATCGCATGAAGTGGGGCCAAATGCAGCAAAGGGCATACTAGAAGTTCAAAAGCCACCAAGCCCGACTATGACTTGCAAGCCATGGCCATGGGGTGACCATGGACAGGGGGAGGCACTGCAAGTGACTGACACTCCTCCACCGGGCCTTGACACGACCGAACAGCAGTCGGCGGCTGTGCTTGAGGAGCGCAAGGGGACGCGAGGAATGCGGGGGAAGAGCATGACTACGCATGGGACACGCACCGATGTGCATAGAAGAAAGCAGCACAACAAGGCAAAACTGTGTCAAGCTCACCATCTCAAGCCTAAGATCACTAGAAGAGACATCAAGAAGATCAAGGTCAAGGCAAGAGTATGGGAAAGATTTCCAAGAACAGGGATCGGCACGAAGCACTCAAGCCACATAACATCCTTTAGGACAAGAATGATTTCAAGGGGAAGGGTTTGTCACGATCCTTGACTGTGACCTTGTCCTGCCCTTGTCATGACAACACATCAAGACGCCTATTAGTATTTTATTATATTTTCTATATCTTAAGTTTACCCGGAATATTCTAGAACGCTCTAGAGGCTTCTTGAATAGTCCTTATATGTAAAAATAGCTAAATAGTATAAGTACTCTTGGGATGTCATAGCCTTGTCCTAGGCCTGGCCCACCTTGTCATGGACTTGTCAAGGCACCTTGTCAAGGCCCTTGCTGTGGCCCAGCCTAGGTCCGCAGGCCGCATGTCTTGGCCCGGCCCAATGCGCTTGTCTTGGCCGGCCCATTTTGATCACCCGGTTTTCCTGGCCCAATCCCATGAAGTCTTCTAGAATATTACTTAAGAAATATCTAGGCTAGTTGAAGAGTTTTCCCGTCTTTTTCCTTGGTGCACGGGTTGCACATGGCTTGCGGAAGTGATGTTGCATTTAATTAGGTTCATGCATTAGCTCTAAGTATTGAATGTAAGTAGTTGAAGTCCTAGCTCTATAAATATGAGCTATTGTAATGTATTGTTCATCAATCAATTATCAAATCAATGAAATATCAAGTCTTAAGAGTAATTCTCTTAATTCCCTCATCTTCAAAATATTCTACTTCTTTTCTCATCTAACTCTATTGCCTTCTCTCATCTAAACTCTATCTCAATTCTCTCTCTCATCTAAACTGTCTCAAAATCTATCCAAGCTCAACCGAGTTCCATTCGGGCTCAAGTCATGACTCTCGGGATTGTGGCACTAGCTTTTGCATTTATTATGCATGTTCACCTTTATGCGATCGTATACTACAATAATATCGTTATCATTGCTGATTACCGCACTTTCTTCACTAAAGTAAATAATTCATTTACTTTGTTGTTCATTCAAGCATTGTTGGAATTAATTTTTTTTCGCCTTAGCGAATGCTTCAGTATCTCTTTAGAAATTAGGAATCTCTACTTAAATACGCCAAAAGTAAGCTCTATTGCAATATGCAAAAACAAGTGTTATTAAATAACTGTCATGGTCCCCGTATGGGGTCCTTAGCCGTAAAGAGTGGGTTGCGGGTTGGATGTTAGAATTGATGGCAAGTGCGTGAAAACTTAAGGGAGAGAATGAGTGGAGTGATGATGAAAAAGAGAAGGAGAATGAAGCTGAGAGTAAGAGAGAGCATGAAGAAACTTGTAGAGAGCACAGTGGTGGAAAGTTCTGGAAAATAGTTTCAAACTACTTTTCAAATTTTCTAAAAGAGTAAGGAAATCTTGAATATTGTTTTCCAACTCTTTTCCAGTTGGAAATTGGACTTTGAGCAACTTTTTCAATTTTCTTGGAAAATTTTCCAAGAAACTGGAAAATTTTCTGTTTTTCAAAAACCCTAAAACTCTTGCGCGAATTTTGTTTGTCGTCTAAGAAATTTGTAAGATCTTGTTGCACAATGCTTTAACAAGTTCTTTGTCTTGGAACATGACATCATGTGCGTATCAATTATGTGTAAGATATTTACATTTCAATGATGAGTGGTGTTAGGAACTTGCTGAGCTTTTAGTTATGAATGTTTATATGAGGGGTATATGCAGAATCATCTTATTTGGGGACCCTTGAATTCCAGAGTATTGCGTGTAAAAGTGAAATGGAAAAAGAATTTGTTGGTAGACCCATGCGAGGATATCAATTGACTGGTTTAAGTATCGGGACAAAGTTCTGTAGCTCTTTGGAATAGGAAGATTCTACTGTATGCGTGATACTTGACAAACAAGTACATATGGTCAAAACAAATAAAGCTTTTAGATTCTTTGCATATTTGACAAACAAATATTTTAAAGGGATTAGAGGAAACAGATGTGGCGTTTGAGGTTGTTAATAATGCAGCTTGCTTTAGGAATCTGTTGCTTTTTCTCTGGATTGATTGCAGGGAGTGGTGATTGGAGCTATATGGAAGTTCTATAGAAGCCGTGCAACCATGGTTTATGTTATAAGGTTGTAAGGTTTGAGAGATTTTTGAGTGCTCCTCTTTAATTAGCTTGAAGCCCACTAGGACCTAAGTTAAACATTGTATGCGTTTGAATAATGAGAGAAGACTTTTAGACTCTATTTAATTGACAGGTACTTGATCATGTCATGATTTAGGTATGGTTACTGAAGATTCATAGATATTGCAGAAAATGAATGAGACGCTTTCTTGTAGCAGGCAAGAAAAGTTTCCTGATTAGTAGTCAACAGTGTAGAAAGTTACAGCTTATGACGGGCTATTTTGTCTGCTGTGCAAGGCATGTTGGCTTATAGTTGAAGTCACGTGTATGTATATCTTTATTCATCAAGCTGTATGTGATGGGAACATAAAACGTTGTATCGAAGAAAGTACCCACTACACTGGCTTCCATAAAAATGTAACATCAGCTGATGGGCCACTGATTTGTTGCCCCTTGGGTTTTCTCCTGATATTTCTCCTAGTTTGAATCTATCCATAATTCTTGATTTTTGGATTTCTTCACTTTGCATCAAAATGCAGGGTTATGCACTTATTGAGTATGGGAAATTCGAGGAAGCACAGGCAGCAATAAAAGCTATGAATGGTGCTAAGCTTCTTACGCAAACCATCAGTGTTGATTGGGCGTTCTGCAATGGCCCGTACAAGAGGAGAGGTGCACGGAGGAGGTTTGTCTCTCCTAATTAAATTTGTTACTATCATTATAGGAGCTTTAATTGATGCTTGATGAAACTTTCATGGAACATCATACTAAAGTGTTTGATATAACTTGTTCCTCCTCATCATAAGTTAGTTGAACTCGAGGCGACCTGAAAATTAAAGGACCCTGTCTTAGAACTCAGTTTACAGGTCTTGTGAGAAGAAGAAGAACAACAACAAACCCGGTGCCTAAAAAGGCTCCTGCCAAGGTGGGGTCTGGGGAGAGTGAAATGTACGCAGCCTTACCCCTACAGGGTGGTACCCTAAAGGGAGGCTATCTCCGAGTGCCCTAACCCTAAAATCAAAAATGGAATAATATTTATAAAATCCATTCAAAATCGAGTCAAGTCAAAATAAAGTCAAATAAAGTATACCAGACAGGCAAGCAATAATAGAGCAGCAGCTAGCAAACTATCCATCTTAAAGTGACAACTCTAGTGTATTTGGTTAGAAGAAAATGCCAAAATTATAAAGGACGAGGACATGCGGTGACTTTTTTTGAGATAAGGTGGTTTTTCTATGCTTCTCTTTCTCTGCACAATCTCAAGACTATCCTCCTTTGCTGCTTTTTGAAGGGGCCTTCGGTCAGTTCCTTCCTGGCCTAGCACTATCAAATAGTCGTTACACAACAAATTTTGAGCTAATTATTGTACAAATGGTCATCACGTAATTTCCTCCGCAATGCATATATATTATAGTTAATCTACAAATTGTGAGAACATGCCGTTAAATAATGAAAAAGTTAACACACAAAGAGATGTAACCAAGTGGCCCGCAACTAGAAAATATGACCCCATAATTGGAATGACAGAATGTGAAATCGTCATGCCTCGTGACAATTATCTGAAGATCACTTGAGCAGATGATCCATGATGAGTTACTTGTGCCCATGGTCACATGGAAATAAATAGAACAGATTTGACTTCCCTCGTCAGAAAATTCTGAAATGATGGAACTAGTTGACCTGATGATTAGTTAGGGTGATCTATGTGATCGAGAAGCACTTGTCTCAAAAACTAAACGGCCACCACGAAAAGAGTAGTGTGCAATTGAAACTATTCATCAGTGAAGTGACAATTTTGAGAATTTGATCACGTGCTTCTAACTTGGTGTTCTGCGATCCTTGAAATTTATTGTGCTTTGCTGTGAGGAATCCTTGGATGGAGTGTCATGTTGTTTCCATTCCTCTTCCCTGGGGTTCAGAGAGGGGTAGGGCTGAAAACTTCAAGAAGCCCTCTCTCTGATGGTAGCTGCAGAGATTTGATCTCAATTTTGGTATTGAATAGGTTGAAGAATGGTGTTATCTTCTGACTTTACCTCAATGTGACCTAATCCAACATGCTTTTAGGCTGTACTGCATGACAGGAATTCGTGAACGTTGAAATGGAAACAAACTACATCATGCAGCATGTTTGGTTCTTGTCTTAAATTTGTATCCTTGATTTCTCTACTGTTATCTTTCTGGGGGGTCATTGTTCGTTTTCTTTTGTTTCATATGCTGTTGACGTTAGACTGCTGGCTGTTCTTAGGCTTTGATATTTGGTTTCTGCAGATCACCACGCGGTCACCGATCAAGGAGTCCTAGAAGGAGATACTAACTCAACTTGCACCTTCTTGAAATTCTTCGTGAACTTTGTGCCTTAGGGATTTAAAGGTACCTAATTTATGTTGCAGAGCATCAATTTCATTAGAAGTTGCATCATGATCTTGGTTTTTGACGAATCTGTTTGATGACAATCCTATTTCTGTATATAATTCATGCTGTTCTGAGTGATATAGAATCCCTTGTGTTGCTTAACTAGGATTAGTTGCGTGTATCTTTCTTGATGTTGAATTAATTGGAGGCGTCAACTTTCAGTTTGTGAGAACTGGGGTACCTATAAAATGTTAAAAAATCCATAAAGTCAAGGTTTGGAAATGGGAGTCGAGCTCCAAAGATGGATCCGCACTTTGTATGTCAACTTGAATCCGACAGTGTGTATCATCTTTTTAGTAGAATGAACTAATTTAATGTCTTCATAATATCGCATCATATTGTAAGATAAATATAAATTCGACACGATGGATATGTCAAAAGTTGCATCATAGCTTAAGACGAATTCGTTGTTTCACTTGGGCGTGTGAGCTCACACCTGGGTTGTGAGCCCTCGCAGCCTGCTTGTCAAAAAGCTAGAAAGACCGGAGTTGCTTTGCTTAACAAGCTAAGCACAAGCCTATTGAAGCTCGAGGTCGCAGCCTTGCGAACCTAAATGAGCTTATGTGAATACAATTTATTCGTCTAAATATGCTCAATTGATCTAAGTTTGAGTTTAAATGAGCTGAGCTTGAGCCTAAATAGCCAAACAAGTTTACATCAAGCATACATAAGGAAAGCTTGAACCTCGTCAAACTGGCTTCGAGCTCAACCATCTCGAGCCCGAGCCTAAGTCTATGATGAGTCGAGCTCGAGCTTAAAGTTTTCGAGCTTTGCAAGCTTCAAGTGAAGCCTGAATTGAGCTAATTTTTGAGCCGGGAGCTTGAAGAGTTAGGGTGGGCTTCATTCGGCTTATATACGCACCTAGTCAAAATGATACGATAAGATGCTGGTTAAATTATAGGTTTTTTTTTTATTTTTTTTATTTTTTATACTGAAAATACCTACATTTTGGGCGAGGTATCAAAAAATCACATAACTTTTCTATTCATAGTCACACTTAAACTTTTAAAAAAAATTTCAATGTCACACCTGACACATAATTTTTTCATTAAAATAAATACGAAATTACCAAACTACCATTAATAAAATTTATTTTTTATTAATGAACTATAAACAAGTTTACAAATAAAAAGCACTTTTAAATTTTTTTTTTTTTTTTGGTAAAAGCCTATAGTAGCGTGCCGAGTCCTTAATAATTTTACAAATTTAAAGGTGAAGGATATTTTTGTTATTTGTAAAATATATTACTTAATATAATTTTAATTAAATTAAGTTAAGCTTGGTGTTTTGATGCACTTATTCCCAAAACGTGACGTTTTATTTGATGGAAAGTTAACGGTGTTAGCATTAGATGTGAAATTGAATTTTTTTTGAAAATTTTAGGTGTGACTTTGAAAAATTAGAAAAGTTAGGTGATTTTCTGATACTTAACTTAAAATGTAGGTAGTTTTCAGTAAAAAAAATCCTAAATTATATTGTTTTAGGGGTGCACAAAAAATGGTTTAAATCGTAATTCAAACCGGACCAAATTGTAATTTACGATTTAGTTTGGTTTATGTTTTGAAATGTTATGGCTTGGTTTACAAAATTTTGGTTAATAGGATTTACCGTGAACCATATAAACCTAAATAAGGAAGGTTTGATCATTATTTATACCACCCGAATCATAACAAATCATGTTAGTCGCAATGTTTTACTTGATAATCTAATAAAAAGGTTACGGTTATTTATATTAAAGGTCTTTGTACTGTTTTTAATGTGTCAATTTAGTGCATGAGCTTTTACGTTTATCAATTTAGTCCCTCTATAATTTATATTGTATCAGTTAAGCCATTTAATCAAATTTAAAATATGTTGGTGTTCCAAAAAAAAAAAAATTTAAATAAGTTAATGATTTAATTCTTAACGATACAATCATGTTAGATTGGGGATCCTCGGGATCCTCTTAGAACTTCGAAGTTAAGCGTGCTTGGGTGAGAATAGTGCCATGATAGGTGACCTCCTGGAAAATTCTCATGTTACCAACCCTATAAGGTTGGGGGTCCTCGAAAACAACCTCTCAGTAAGGTTACACCCTAAAGGGGTAAGGCTGCGTACATCTACTCGTTCTAGACCCTGTTTATGCGGGAGTCCTTTGAGGCACTAGGTCTGTTATTGTTGTTTACACAATCATGTTAGATGCAAATCATCCGTTGATTTCAATTAATACAATCTCTTACCAAAACCCTAAAAAAATTATTAACAACTTAATATAAATTCTACTTTAAGGACTAAATTGATACAATGCACTTGTACATGAATTAAATTAACCCAATACAAAGTTTAAAAACCAATTTAATACAAAAGACAAAGTGCAGGGATCTTTAGAGTAAATAACCCAAAAAATTATTATTATTGAACTTTTGTTATATTAATGTTTATACATAAATAATTAAGGTAGAAAATAATAGATATATTATTATCTAATTGAATGTAATAAAACCGTTAAAATATATCGATAATTAATCTATATTTGTTTATAAAGTATTTAACCTTCTTAATATTATGGTTTAATCATAACCAAACCAAACCAAACCGTATTTTGCGGTTTGGTCCGGTTCGTTTTAAAATTTAAAACGATTTGGTTTGGTTTAAAAAAAATTTTAAACCGTATTGTAACAGTTTGGTCTGATTTTAATCCGATTTTTATTAAAACAGGATCGTGCACACTCCTATATTGTTTTGTTTAATCATTTTTTTGCCTGTTTAGTTTGTGGAAGAGTTGAGAACCGATTCTCCAAGGTTCAGGTTAATAAGCATAAATGATGACCAATTGTTGTCGCTGTGTTCTTCGAAGCTCGTTACGATGACACTTATAACTCAATATGATAGCTATGGGATCCAACTCGTTACGATGACACTTATAACTCAATATGATAGCTATGGGATCCAACCCATATTTTATTATTTAGTTATATTTTCTTTTGTTTAGTCAAAATTAAAAAAAAAAAAAAAAAAAGCATTGGAAAATATTAATTTTGAGATAAGAGAGATTTGTTAGGATATTATTTATTCCAAAATTAATATTATTTTGATATGATTTGATTAGGATTTGATTTAAGTGAGATTTGAATAAGATTAAGTTACCTAATCTAATTGTAATTAAGATTAGGTACTTGATTATAAAAGAGGTGAATTTTGATGTTTAGAGGGTAGAAGAGGAAAAAGAGAGAGAGCTAGGGATTTGTGAGTTTTGGATTTTGGGTTCAATTAGAAATTACCAAAATTTAACAGAGAGTTTGATGCTTGATTGGTTTGCGGTTTTTTCTTCTAGTTGAGAGAGGGTTTCCACGTTAAAATTTGCTGTCTTGATTTTTGCGGTTTTAATTGTTTTTGCTTCCGCTGTGCTTGATTGTGTGAATTTTCCCAACAATAGCCATAGAAAAAGTATACACATAGGGTTTAATACTAAGGCTCCGGTTTTTGGCGGAAAAATAGATTTTGGGAATTGGTTTTCTCATTTTTCGTTGTTTGTTGGCATTTAGTGACAGAAAAGGTTTTCCTTTCATTGGAGGGAAAATGACTTCCCTTTTAAAATAGGGGAAGTGATACCAAATTACTCAAGCAATGCTCAATTAACATAATAATTGGGCCTACGGACAGAAATCAGTGCTGTCCCGTTGCATTTTTATTGCTATAGTATAAGTGTAAGCTTCTTCAACGGAGATTTACAAGAGAAGAAGGGAGAAAAGACATAGAAGAGAGTTAGTGAGAGAGAGAAAAGGGTTCACTTATCAAACATACAAACCCTAGATTAACTAACTCTCCTATTTATAGCAAGTAAGAGAAAATATCTTGAGCTGATGTGGCTAGCTCACGGTTGAAGAGATGTGGGAAGCAAGCTTTCGGCAAGCAGAGCAGGAGATGGCGCGAAGCAGCTGGTGCCAAGAGATGGATTAGCTTATGTTTGTATCAATGCCGCCCCCTTGAGGAGATCCTCGGCCTCGAGGATTGAATGAAGGGAAACAGAGCTGAAAGTCACGAAGGAACTTCCAAGTTGAGTCCTCTGGAGATTGGCCCACTCGTTGAACCAAGACTTGAGTGGTAGCGAGGTGATGGCGCTTAAGGAGCCTTCGGTCAATGATGGCAAAAGGCTCGGCTGGAGTGGCAGCTGGGGGCCAAACGTCAGGTAAGGGGGTGCTTGAAGCAGGAACTGAAAAGCACTTCTTTAGTAGAGAAACATGTACGATATGGTGGATGGAAGCGTGGCTGGTAAATCTAGTCAGTAAGCCACAGCGCCAACTTTATCAATGATTCGAAATGGACCATAGAACCACGAGGCGAGCTTGTGGAAGCGGTGGGCCGCAATACTCTGTTGGCGGTAGGATTGGAGCTTGAGCCAGACGTATTCGCCAATTTGATACTCACGGTCAACTCGATGACGGTCAGCTTGCTGTTTCATGCGGTTCTAAGCTCGAAACAAATGGTGTCGAAGACGGGCTATAGTAGCTTCGTGAGTAGAAAGAGTGCGATCCACGGTATCAACGGGTGACTTGTTAGGTAAGTAAGGGAGATGAACCGAAGGCAGCTAGCCATATAGGAGCTCAAATGGAGTGGACTGTGCAGAGGATTGGAATGAAATATTGTACCACCATTCCGCGAGAGGAAGCCACTGAGTCCAAAGCCGGGCTTGTTCGCTGATCATGTAGCTTAAGTAAGTCTCCAAACAGCTGTTGAGGACCTCTATTTGGCCATCAGACTATGGATGGTACGAGGAAGAAAGGTTGAGGTGAGTGTCCAACCGAGAGAATAGTTCGTGCCAAAAAAGGCTTGTTAAAATAGGGTCACGGTCACTGATGATTGTCTCGGGCAAACCATGAAGATGATAGATGTGATCCAGGAAGAGCTTAGCAACACCTGCGGCGGTATATGGGTGAGTGAGTGAGAGGAAATGGGCGTACTTTGTTAAACGATCCACCACGATGAAGATAACAGAGCGACCCTCCGAAGGGGGAAGACCTTAGATGAAATCCAAGGAGATACTGTTCCATACAGAAGTCGAAACCGGGAGAGGTTGGAGAAGTCCAGCAGGGGCGGATGTATCATATTTGTGACGTTGGAAGGCGGGGCATTGGCAGATATAAGATTGGATGTCATGGTAGAGACCCTTCCAATAGAATAACGGGTGGATACGATGGTAAGTGGCATCAATGCCAGAATGTCAAGCCTGGGCGGAGTAACGAAGCCATAGGAGGATATCTTGGCTAAGGCATGTGTCATCGCCAACAACTAGGCGTCCATTGTAGTGTAACTGACCCTGGCGCCAAGGATAACAAGGGTGGAAAAGAGGTTTTGTCAGCTTATCGGAGATGATACTCGCCAATACACGGTCGGAAGACCAAGATGCCTTCAATCGGTTGAAGAAGCCAGAAGAGATGGAGGAAAGAGCCATGCAAAGGACCTCAGATCCGAATAGGCGAGAGAGAGCATTGACAGCGCAGTTTTCAGAACCCTTCTTATAGATGATATCATAATCCAAACCAATCAAGCGGGAAAGCCATAAATGTTGCAAAGAAGTAGATAAGCGTTGTTCAAGCAAGAATTTAAGGCTCTGCTGATTGGTGCGATTGATGAAGTGCCGTCCCATAACATATTGCTCCCATTTCTCGACGGCGAAGACCATATCAAGTAATTCACATTCATAAACCGAAAGGCCCTGATAATGGGGAGCGAGAGTGTGGCTAATATAAGCAATTGGCCTGCGGCCTTGCATAAGGATAGCGCCAATTCCAGTTCCTGAAGCATTTGTTTCGATGATAAAGGGCTGAGAAAAGTTGGGAAGAGCAACAACTGGAGCTGAAGTAAGGGCATGCTTCAAACGGCCAAAGGCGAGTTCAGCTTTCGAATTCTAGGAGAAGTTATCTTTCTTCAGTAAGTCAGTCAAGGGTCTGGCCATGGCGCCATAACGAGCAATGAAACGGCCCAATACCCTGGAAGACCCAAAAATCCGCGAAGTTGTTTTAAAGATTGAGGATGAGGCCAATTGGCGACGGCATCCGGTTTTTTGGGATCAGCGAAGACATCTTCTTTAGAAACAAAGTGCCCCAAATACTCAATGCGGGAGGCGCCAAATGTGCACTTGGCGCCATTGGCGGTGAACCGATTGTGGCGAAGGACGCCAAGAACCACGTGGATGTGATCTAAGTGAGCGGCTATAAATTAGTATATCGTCAAAAAAGACAAGGACAAATTGGAAGAGAAAAGGTCGAAACAAATCGGTCATGAGGCTCTGAAAAGTGGACAGAGCATTTGATAACCCAAAGGGCATCACAATGAATTCATAATGACCGGAGTGGGTCCGGAAAGCGGTCTTGGGAATATCCTTAGTACAAATCCAGATTTTCCAGTAACCCAATTTGAGATCAATCTTGGAGAAGAATGTAGCATTGCCAAGCTCATCCAGGAGTTCCTCAATGATGGGCATCGGGAATTTGTCTTTGATAGTCATTTTGTTGAGTGCCATGTAATCAACGCATAGGCGCCACGACCCGTCCTTCTTTTTGACAAGGATGATGGGAGATGCATAAGGAGAATTGATGTTCTGAATGACCCCGGCAAGCAACATTTCCTTAATCAAAGAATCAATGATATCCTTCTGAAAAAGGGGGTATCGATACGGGCGGATGTTAACCGGATTACTGCCTTGTTTAAGTGGAATATGATGATAAAAAGATTGGCATGACAGAGGGAGTCCAGCTGAAGTGTCAAAGACGTCAATGAACTCAGTAAGCAGGGCACAAAGCTTAGATGGCGCTTCAGCAGTAGGCGGATCAGTGTGAATCGAGAAACATACGGCGGGTGCAGTTGGCAGGGCCACAGAAATAGCATAGAAGGAAGCGGAGGATGAGAGAAGCAAAGATAGCGTGTGCTCCATTATAGCCTTTAGCAGGGTCGGGCGGATCCCTTGGAGAGTGTATTGTTGACCATGTAGGCTGAAAGACATGCAGAGTTCGGAGAAATTCCAGAGGACGTCACCCAAAGTGCGAAGCCACTTAATACGGAGGACCATATCGCATCCAGAAAGCGGAATGAGTAACATGTCAGATTGGAAGGCAACGTCCTAGAGACGCCAACAGAAATTGTGGCAAATACTCGTATAAACCAGGGGCTTGCCATCAGTGACGATAGCAGATGGGCGATTGGCGGTATCAATGTGGCAAGCCAGAATCTTGGCGAACCCGGTATCTAAGAAGTTGTGGGTGCTAGCACTATCAATAGGAATGCTCAAAGTGCGGCGATGATAATGACCTTGTACTCCATCGTCTAACAATGTAGGACCCCTTTGTGAGCATGGATCGAAATATGCGGATCAGAAACCGGATCTGGGCCTGGGTCTGGGGATCAATGTTGGTGGGTGGCTGATCCTCTTCATCTGCCTTAAGCTAAAACACACGAGCTCGATTACACATGGCGCACTGATGGCCCTAGGTAAAACGTTCCTGGCAATAGAAACACAGATTACGAGCTCGGAGATCATCCAATTCGGTGGGTGTTAAACCTAGTTGACCTCGAGGTGGAGGCCTAGGCGTGGCACCCGGGGCAAGTAACAAACGAGCAGGTGGTCTTGGGGGTGAGAGGGCGGTTAACATACAAGATGGACCCAGTAAGGGAAGTAACGGAGTTGATTTCAGTGGGATTTTCCCGACAATGCAATCCATATAAGCATAGTTACGCTCTTGTTGCTTAGCAAGCGTAGTGGCATCATGTATGGATCGTAGTTTGAGCATAAGTACTTGACCCGCAATGTCCTCTCGCAATCCGCCTAACAATATGCGAATCATTTGGTCCTCATTCAACCCACAACGGTTCAC
The DNA here is from genome assembly GCA_018398585.1 of Simmondsia chinensis. NCBI lineage: Eukaryota > Viridiplantae > Streptophyta > Magnoliopsida > Caryophyllales > Simmondsiaceae > Simmondsia > Simmondsia chinensis. Next base: position 12,402,482 of record JAGTTD010000014.1, read on the forward strand.
TAATGCCTCAAATTTACTTAAGAAGGCATCAACACTACCCTCTTGCCGAAGTCTCATCAACTCGGTTAAGGGGTCATTGGCGGATTCCGCGAAACGAGATAGAATCCGTGGGACATAAGCATCCCATGGGATGTAGACGCCAGGGGGCCAAGATTTCTCAAAGGAATTATGCCACTCTTGGGCATCATCCTCCATTAAGACACTAGCGAGCATGACCTTCAATTCCTCTGGGGTTCCATCTAACACAAAATACCTCTCACATTGTTGCAACCACCCGTCTACATCCTTACCACTAAACTTCTGAAAATCAATTTTAGTAAACAAAGTGGGGGCTTGGTAGTTACCTCTAGCAAATGGTGGTGCTTGGAAATCAGGAGGTGCCAGACGTGGAGGGGGGCACTGAGGCGGTGGATAAGCTGGTTCAGGGGTCTGGGGGGAGGGGGGCGAGTGACCATCTAAGCCAAGCCGGTGTACTGGATTGAAAGTGCATCCAATGTCTCACTGATTCTCACCACGGTATGTTCCAGCTCAGTAAAATGCAGCTCATGAGCCTCTTCCATCTCTCTCATCGAGACCTGAGATCGGGTCCCTTCAGCCATGGTAGCCTTGATCGGAGGTTGGGAGGACTTAACGGTAGCGACGGTGGTGATGATTTTGCTCTGATGCCAATTGATACCAAATTACTTGAGCAATGCTCAATTAACACAATAATTGGGCCTACGGGACATAAATCGGTGTTGTCCCGTTGTATTTGTATTGCTATAGTATATGTGTAAGCTCCTTCCATGGATATTTACAAGAGGAGGAAGAAAAGACATAGAAGAGAGTTAGGGAGAGAGAGAAAAGGTTACACTTATCAAACATGCAAACCCTAGATTAACTAACTCTCCTATTTATAGCAAGTAAGAGAAAATATCTTGAGCTGATGTGGCCAGCTCATGGTTGAAGAGACGCGGGAAGCAAGCTGGCAGCAAGCACAGTAGGAGATGGGGCGAAGCAGCTAGCGCTAAGAGATGGATTAGCTTATGTTCATATCAGGAAATCATGATTCTATGTCGCAGAAACATTCGCGGTAATCATCATGCGAATCTATATCGAATCGAAATAAACTAGATTGGACCATAGACATTTAACGTCACAACATCGGACAAAAATTGGACTGAATAATTGAACATAGCTTGGATGTTACTTTGTTATTATTGCAACAAAACAATTTTAATCAACTTAAATTGTTATATAATATTATATAGGGAAGCGATCAAGGTGCCCTAAGATTTTAACATTTATTACATAGATATCATGATGTTTTAATAATATATAATGATGTACTTTGAAGTTAAAATCTTTATCGCACAAGTACCCTGAAGTTTAATATTTTTATGAATAAGGTATCTTTTGCCAAATTTAGTAGATTTTAAGTGAAAATTATTGACATGGAATGAGTTCAACAATCTATATGTGTCTTCTATTATAATGCGATAATTTCTTTTCTCCAAAAATCCTAACACGACACATTATTTTGATAATATATAAGTAATTTAACCTTTTGGTAATATGGTCATAGTCTATATCACATCGGGTTTTGGGCATAAATTAGCTAAATTTTAATAAAAATTCACCAGATTCTAACATTGTATATACGTAGGTAATCAAATATCTTATCGCAAGGTACCTCATTGTATATATTAAAATGACAAGGTACTTAGGTGATAAATCTTCAAATTTTAGGATACCTAAGAGATATTTTTTCTAATTTATAGAGCTTTGATAATTAATTTATTTTATTTTATTTTTACTTTTCTTATATGCTATATTGTTACTCATATTATTCTATAACAAGACGTAAAATGATTGGTGAATTTTTTTTTTTCTAAAGCACACAAGACCATCATAATGGGGAATTAAGTTTTCCTTTAAAACAAATAACTGAAAACCCCAATAAGATTTTATATTTCCTAGGAAAATCTTTTTCTAAGAAAAATCAATTTCTAGAATCTACTTTTCCATGAAACCTAAGGCTCCATTTGTTTTAACGGAAAAGTAGAATCTGGGAATTGATTTTTCTTCGGAAAAGATTTTGCAAGGAAATATAAATTCCGAGTAGGGTTTTCGATTGTTTGTTTCAAGGGAAAACTTAATTCCCTATTGTGATATCTTCTTAAGAAAAATCACCAATTATTTTATATCTTCTTAGAGGACAACATAAGTAACAATATAACATATATGAAGTAACAAAAATAAAAAAAAGTTAATTATCAAAGCTGTATAAATTAGGAACACTATTTCTTAGATATTTTAAAATTTAAGTATTTATCTTCTAAATACCCTGTCATTTTAATATACACAATGAGATGTCCTGACATAAGAAATTTATCACTTGTGAATATACTGCGTTAAAATCTGGTGAGTTTCCATTGAAATTCGTCTAATTTCTGACAAAGACTGATGTGGTATAAACTATGATCATATTATCAAAAGATTGTTCACATTTTAACAAAAAATTATATATTATTAAAAAAATATGTCATGTTAGCATTTTCGGACAAAAAAGAATTATCACATTATGATAAAAGATACATATAGATTGTTGTGTTCATTTAAAATCTATTAAATTTTGGCAAAAGATACCTGATTCATGAGAAAATTTTTAAACTTCATGGTACATCATTGTATATTACTGAAATATCATAGTACCTATGTAATAAATGATAAAATATTAGGACACTTAGATATAACAATTCAACTTATTTAAAGTTGTTTTGTTGCAATTATAACAAAGTAACATCCAAGCTGCTTTTAATTGTTTGGTATAATTTTTGTCCGATGTTGTGACGTTAAAACAGTACAGTCTGGTTTACTTCGATTCAATCTAGATTTGCACGATAATTACCGTGAAGGCTTTTGGGCTATTTAGAATCATGACTTCTCGCGTTTTGAAAGGGAAATCATTTTCCCTAATTTGAGGGAAAAGGTTTTTCGTCGGAAAACCTTTTTTGTAAGCAAAAGATGTGCCATACAATGGAAAAGGAGAAAACTACTACCTAGAATGTGGTTTTCTCCCTAAACAAACGGAGCCTAAGTCTCCAAAGTTCTACCAACACACAATGGCCTTGACCTCAAAAGGGGACCACCTATCTATTGAGACAATTAATGATCATCTTGCAATTAGGTTCAAAATGTTAGAAAAAATGATATAAGCTAACCTTTAGTTTTATTGGGGAGTTTTATCCCTCATTAAAAAAATTGTGTGGGTGATTTTTTTCTTAATGGGTATATTTATTTCTCGAAATATTGATTGTTTACCTTTACTAGCCGTTTAGGGTCATTACAATTGTGACCGTTGGAATTAATTAATAGTATGGCTTTTGGAAATGATTTGTGTAACCGTTTATTGCCGTTGGAATTCATTGTACCGGGTTTTAATGCTTATTATATGTACCAATCTCCTTATTTTTTTCTCATGATTCTGGACCCCTATATCTCTCCATCTCTTGTTTCTTGTCCCTTCTCAATGAATCTTTCCCCACTGAAACACTCAACGAGTTGAGAGAGAAGATGAAGGAATTGGACAACATCATCATCTCTCTTCCTCACGATATTGCTCTCAAGATCGCATCTTCTCTTTCGATTTCTCTCTCCTCAAACTTTGGGCAAAGTTCACGGTACTCCTACCCAATAATTAACGAGTGCATGTTAAGAGTCGGATCACGTTAATCCTGGAGGACGGCCACCGGTTATACTTTGTGCATTGGAGCAGCGGCGAAATCGTCTTTTAGGATACTGGTCTCTACCAGAGTGCGATATCATCGTTTTTATAAGATCTTTCTAATTGCTCTCTCCTAATTGCAATGTTCGTTGTTATGTTTGAAAATTGGCTATTTTCCTAACAATTATTTGATTGCTATGTTTAGATAATTATTTCTGAATTTGCAATTTCCCGGTATTTCTTGCTACAGTATTTTGGTATTTCTTGCTACAGTGTTTCAATATTCTCGTAGCAATTTTCACTGTATTTTTACTGTATTAGTCAATTTTTCTAACATTCTAAAAGACGATTTGTTTAATCAATCACAACTAAAATAGTTTATTAGAAATTACAGCTTTTTTGGTTACATAAAAATAGTGTTAGACTGGTATGACTATTTTGTACACTTTGTAAAATGTAAACTTGAATGCAGACAACATAATCAATATCAAATATGGACAAATTTCAAGACCATAAGTTAATGGCAGATTAATAGCCAGTAAGCATGAAGGAGTCGCCGAATGACAGCGTCTAGGTGCTGTAGTCCAAATGCTAGCTGTGAAACCCCTTTCCCATTGAATGTCTGAATCGGAAAATCTGATGGTTATTATTATTTAAAAAAAAAACTAATTTTAATCATGTCCAGCTAAGTGCTTTGTAATGTTTATGATGGTTCATGGACCATGGTGAGTTATCGTTGATACAAGCATTTGAATAAATGCAATAATAATACAGGGGCTCTGTTGAAGTTTTAATATCCAAAAGGAAAAAAGTGTCATGTTTTTATGCTACAGAAGGGAGGAAAAAAAAAGGTAAAAAAAGGAGCCTTGATGCTCTTATTGTTTTAATTACAAAAGTATCCTTATTTGGGATGTTCACTTACTTAAAAGGAGTAAGATATATGCTTTTTTTTTTTTTTTCCCTCCGTATGCTTATAACAGCTGCTTCTTGATTTAGGTATATCTGAATTCCTAAAATTTGCATAAGTTAACTATGACATACATTTCCTGTAAATGTTGGTTGTTGTGACTTGTTAATTGGTTTCTATAGTGTTCTGATCACTTCATGATTATGTGTATCTGATTATGTGAGGCATTTTGCGGAGATAGGAGGGACTGAGATGAAAAATAATAAATTTAGGTTTGGCTTTACAATTAGAACTAGGAGATTGGTTTAGGCGTTGGATGCTTTGCTTTGACTTGGATTGAGGACTTTTACTGCCTATTTTGGATTAAAATAGGTGGTGGGGTGCTTGGGGTAGATGTTTTCCTGAAGGATAGTTGAAGGATAACTATCATGGTTCTAGAACATTGAAAATCCCTAAATGGTTGAGAAAACTTGGTTTTCTTTTGGGACCTTAGAAGTGTCTAATTGGTTAGGACCTTCTTGAAGTCCTTGGTTGTCACTAGTTGGGTTGGACTAGTTTCGGAGATGGTCATTACTGTTTGTGCAACGAACTGTGTCTAAAGCCCTGGATTATCTTCTACGTGGTGGTTGAGAATATGGTGTAGATTCTTGTTTTGGTGGAGCAATTTCGGAGTTAAATTGCCCGAGCTTGATCCGATTGGTGGTCAGAGGAGAGTCCTTGGTTTGGATTCTGTTTCGGTGTTGTTGAACATCTGTGCATGATGTTGGTGCTACTATTGCGTGTCTGACCATGCTGTACGGAAATTGAATTGTGTGCTTTTTCAATTTTCTATGTGATTATTATGGTTAATACGTGTTTAATGCTTGAGGTTGATTGTGAATTCGTTAGAATCGAGTCTTGAATCCTTTGTGTTGGTAGAGCATTGATATTTGAATTTTAACCATGAGTTTAGATATTGTATGTGAGAATTTGATTTTCTTGCATATGTTTAAGTGACCTATTGAAATAGTTGATAATTGTAAAGAGCTAATAGGACTTGTGAGATCTTGTAAAAATTTATGTGTGATTGGTATATTAGTCTCAATGTTGATGTGTTTCATGTATTTCCTATGATTGAAGCATTGTGAATATATTGTTACTTGTTGCTTGAAGTGATGATAAACATGTTATTTATGTCCAAGCTGAATATGCTGCTACACGTTTAGTTTGGGCTATATGTTGCTGCTACATGTTGGTTTACTGCTGAATATTGATGCTCAATACTGAAATTGGTGCTGTCTATATTGGTTTTGGGCTGTATGTTGTGTACATAATGCCTATTATGACTAGTAGCTGCTAAATTTGTTGTTTGTTTTTATTGTTAAGGAATTGCTTGTTGCTGAATATTCTGCACTATGGTATGATTTTAAGTTGCTTTGTTGAATTTTAGCCAAAAGTTGGGAAAAACATGATACATTTGAGTCATATGAGAACATTGATTGATAATAGGCTCGAGATTCAGCTTATGTTCAGATACTGTATTTGGGTTATTATCATATGTTGTATGCTCATGTTGGTCATTTGGATGACATACTATATGATCCTAGTGCTCATTTGATGAGGAGAAAACGTGGCATCACAAGCTAAATACGCTAAGTTGATTAATAGCATTTGGTTTGATGAAAAACACAACATTCGTCCTATTACTTCATATGTTAGGGGTAGACCTAGTCTACATACATTGATCCAAATGATGAATATTGAAGTGCTCTAATTAAATTGTAGAGGTACTAGTAAAGTACTATGAATAGGGTTTACATTGTAATAGACTCCTTATTATGTTGGATGTCTGATATCAATGAGAGATATTCTACTAATGACAACATATTTAGGCTCATTAGTGAGCCATATTTTTTTTTTTTTTTTACCAAAGAGGGTACCAACACATCATTACCGGATCCCATTAGAACTCCGAAGTTAATAGTGCTTGGGCGAGAGTAATACCTGGATGGGTGACCTCCTGGGAAGTCCTCACCCTCAGGTTGGGGGCACTCGGAAATAGCCTCTTTTCAGGTTAATACCCTGAAGGGGGAAGGCTGCATACATCCGCCCCCCCAGACCCTGTGTAGGTGGGAGCCCTTGAGGCACTGGGTATGTTCCTTCTTTTAGTGAGCCATATTTTGTGACACCCCTCTAAAACCCGCATTATTTAGTTGTCCTTAAAAATTGAGTTGGGAGGTAGAAAAAATTAAATGGCTTAGGAATGTAGTATAAGACATTCCATTGTGGGGGGTTGTAAGAGCACTTGAGAGCCTATGAGATATAGTGTCTGATCATAATCTTTCCTGATTATTTTGTTTTGCCAATGCTTGCTAGTTACAGCTAGCTTATGGAGATTGATTATGGTGGACATATTAATTTTTTGACTGTCTAAAGTCAGTGTGAATAGCTTGATTATGCTAGCACTTTGGCTTGGGTTTCCTTAAGTTGAATTATAGAAGGCATCTTGTGAATTATGATCTTCTATACCTCTTTCTCTTGATATCATCAAAATTTGACACAACATTGGTAATACATGGACTATCCTTAATAGTAATATTGTTATACTCCAAGTACGATGAGAATGGGTACATAGTCTTTTGGGACCTAAACTGGTAGTGATCCAATTGATTTGAGATCATAATGTTTCACAATTGTGATGATATATAAAATTGACAAATTTGCAGTATATGTCTTTTGTGCCAACTGTATATACGATATACTTGAGGTCGAGATATAATTTTATTAATATAATGTATGCTCCACTATTATGTTATACTAACTTTTGTTGAAGTTGGCAGGCGATGGAGCTAGTTGTTTTACAGCTTGTTATAGATGCCTCAATGTTGGGGTAAGAGTAACTCATGATTGCTATTGGCGGTTGTCAACTCTCAAGTATCGCTTTGTTTCAATACAATGTTGAAATGCCATTTATGATGGTTGAGCTTGATACTTTAACCTAACCCATAGTCCATAGCGGGTGGTGTGGACACTGCACACTTGATGGGTTTGGCAAGAGGATACCTATTTGTCTCAGGCTTAAGAGCATAAACGATTTACTTGAAAGAAAGTGATATCATTAAATTGTGTAAGGTCTAAAAAGAACCTTGTGGATCCATTAATAAAGACACTATGTTGTAAAACGATTGTAGAAACATCAAGGGGGATGGGACTAAAGTCTGTACATGAATAAACTGTGATATATCCAACCTGGTTTTAATAGGCTCGATGTGAAAAGTCACAGTTTCATTTGAGGAATCCACTGTATTTTATGTTGTCCCTCCCTATGGTGAAACAATGCGGAGACGGGTCCATAGCCATATGTTTGGTAGTGTAAGTAAGGCTTGCAATTGATGGACACTATCTGTATGTTACCAAAGGGCGAGGTTGAGCTTTAGCTCTTGATGGACCCATATCCACATGTTTGGTGGTGTGCGGTAACACACACTTGACGGGATCCACCTATGTAGGTGTGGGAGTGTGGCCGCTCCCTATAAAGGTTTAAGACTTACCTTCTAGAGCGCCTATGAATATCCAGGACAAGCACATGGCCGATAAAAACCGCCGAACAGCTGGAGTTGCCGAGATCTGGAATTTAGTATGTGTCCGAGTGGAAGACTATACAACCCCTTGTGAGGTTCAAGACGAAAGTCACCTTGTAAGCTGTTGGTCCTAAACTTGAGTTACACTCAAAAACTAATCTCCCTTTGCCTAATCTATTCTTCTTTATTTTATTCTGCTTGTATTCTTTGTGGGGGTTATTAAAAAAATGATACAAGCTAATCTTTAATCTTATGAGAGAGTTGTATCCCACATTAGAAAAATTGTGTGGGTGATCTTTTTCTTAACGGGTATATTTATTTCTCAAAATATTGACTGATTATTATTACTAGCCGTTTAGGTTCATTAAAATTGTGACAGTTATTTTTCAAAATATATCAAAATAATTCATCTGGAGTGGCGATTCCCGGCGGGTGGCATGTGGGGCTTAGCTGGTGGCGCGTGGGTAAGACCCCTGTGCACTGGGGCCGTTTTTGAGCGCATGCGGGTGCGTGGCAGCTCGTACGGCAGCGCGGAAGCCAGCTCTGGACTCGTCCTGATCTCCTCTTTCTTGTGGGACCAATTTGGCATCAATCTGATCACTTTTATTTTTGAGGGTGGAAACACATGTGAGCGAGGGTGGTTGAGTTTGGTGTTGATGATGGCGTAGGACGCTCTTTCTCATCCTTCATCTTCTTGGCGCTTTCAACCACGGTGGCCCCCTGCTGTTTCTTGGACAGTTGGTGGCTTTGGAGCTCATTTTTTCTCTCCTCGGGGTCTTCTTCCTCTATCGAATCTTGCTTGTGTCTCTTCTTGTGGAGCAAATCTTGGTACACACCCTCTATCCCACTTGCTTACTTGTTATTGGCATGGTTGTTTGAGTGGCTTTCGGGTTGGTTTCATCGCGGCATGCTCGGGCCCTGTTTCGCTGTAAACAGGGGCTTATGTTTGATGGTGTTGATGATGAATTAACCAAGTTGCTTCTTGACTTGCTTGCTTAGTTCTTGATCTTGGCCGGCATTGTTGGGGTGGGTGGTGGAGAACATGGTTTGTTTTGTTAATTTGAAGATTTGGGGTTGTTGAAAGTTTGTTACAAGTTTGTTGCAATCTTGTTCTTGCTTGAATCTTCTTGCTTTGCTTTTGTTTGGACCGGCCCATGACTGAACCAGGTGCACTACCCCGGCCGTGGGTTTCTGTGGCTGACTCGTCACCCCCGGGTGGTACACTTCGGTTTGTCCCCCCGAGGTTTGTGAACGGAGAAGTAGTTACTACCATTACTGATGCCAATGTGGTGCCGGGTCTTGAAAAATGGGTTGGTGTCTTGTCGGCCGTATTATCGGGGGTTGTGTTGCGTATTCTGGGTGTGTCACCTTGGCTCGAATGCTCTGGGGATCGAAAGGGCTCGAATGTGCAATTGCAGATAAGGAGGTCTACTACTTCCAGTTTAAGTCAATAGCTGAGTCAGATTTGATTCTAAGGGGTGGACCTTGGACCCTTAATGGGCACTATCTCTCCCTTGAGCGTTGGCAACCTAACTTCGCTCCCTCACATGACCTCCCTCGGATCGCCATTTGGGTCCAATTACATGGCCTTCCGACCTCCTTATGGTCAGAGGATTCATTGAGCTCGATCACTAGTGGTGTTGGCCACCCCCTTAGATGGACCAACCAACCTTGGAGGGTACTATGGTTAGTTATGCGTGTGTATGTGTTCAACTGGATGCTTGGGCCGACCCCCTGAAGCGACTCTCAGTTGATTATAATGGCCGAATTATACCGGTGACTGTCAAATTGGAGGGTATGCCGAAAGTTTGCTGTAAATGTAGGGTCATTGGTCACTCTTGTCACACCCCGAGCACTGTCACTATCCTCCCGGAGCAACCGGAGGTAGTGACCGGAAAAAAATCCGGACGGCGGCGGAGGCGGCGTGAGGGAGGGAAGGGGAATGGTGATGAGGTGAATAATGGACCAACCATTGGGCCAAGGAATAACATTGTAATGGATGAGCCCACTTCCTTTGGGCCTTCTTGTGTTGGGATGGGAGTGGGTGATGAGCATGAGCATGGGCCAACAAGTGGGCCTCAATTTGGGCTTGGTGAGGCAAATGTGCAAAGGGGACTTGCTGTTGGGCCAATGGATGAAGGGGATGGGCGACGCGTACGGGCAGGGGGGCAGGCGGCTGTCATTGGGCCTGCGGTTACTGTTGGGCCACGCCTCTCTCTCCCTGAGCCCACAACTGGGCTGCGCTTTACTAGGCCTAATGGCTCTTGCCCTTCAAGACTCTCTTTTTCTAGAGGAAATGGGCCCAATTTGGAGGGGCTTTCCTCTCGTGAGACATCTATTGCTTGCACTAGGGGAAATGGGCCCGTTTCGGAGGGGCTTTCCTCTCGTGATTCACCTACTACTTGCATTAGGGGGGATGGGCCCGATTTGGTGGGGCTTCCTTCTAGTGACCTACCTTTTGTTACACCTAGGGGGAATGGGCCCGTTTTGGAGGGGCTTTCTCCTAGAGTTTCACCCATTACTCGCACTAGTGGGAATGAGCCCGTTTGGAAGGGCTTCCTTCTAGTGCCCCCCCCCCCCCCCCTTCTCTAGGGGAAATGAGCCCGTTTTGGAGGGGCTTTCTTCTAGGGATGTTCGTCGTGGGCCGACTTTCGGGTCTTTCGAGGTAGATGCCGACCGAAGGAGGGTTGAGGACCGATCTGAGACTTCTAGGCTTTGCATGGTAGGTGCCGTTGAGATGAGGGGGGCAGTTGACTCGGATATTAGGGAGAAGGGTGTTAGCACTCGTACGGTTCTTTCTGATTCTAGATCAGTTTCCCTTTCGCCTTGGACCTTCGCTGATTTTTTACATGTTTCCACTCCTCTTCGGGGAGACTCGGAGATAGTGGATGTTCCTATTGAGGTGGAGATGGCTCAAGATGGCATTCTTGGAGTTGCTTCCCCTCTTGTACGTTCCTTGAATCTGTCGGCTAATGTGCCAAGTCTTGACATGTCGAACCGATTTGAGAGGTTGTCGGTCACCTCCTCTTTCCCATGTGTTGAGGTTACCGTTGAGGGCCCGAGGAGGCCGCTCACTCGTGCAGCCAAGCGTGTGGGCCGCACCCCTTCTTGACTGGTTCATCATGGTGGTTGGTTGTTGGAATATTAGGGGGCTTAACAATCCCCAATCTTCCTGTGCTGTTCGTGATTGGATTTCTTCCAATCGTTTATCTGTCGTTGGTTTGGTTCAGACCAAAACCAAACCTTCTGATGTTGAGGCGGTGATTGCTCGTTGTATTGATGAGTGGAGCTTTCTCTTCAGTGGCATATGCTCTACTCGGTGTCGCATTATAATTGCTTGGGATCCAGGCATTTATAGAGTTGAGCTCATTCGGGGAGGGGACCAGTTCCTTACTTGTCGTATATCTGATCTTCCTGGGGTTGTAAGCTTTCTCGCTACTTTTGTTTACGGCTTTAACGAGCCGGGCCCTCGCTGGACTTTATGGGATTATATTTGGAGCACTAGCTTGAGTCTCTTGGGTGAGCCTTGGATTTTGCTTGGGGATTTCAATGCCATCCTTAGTCTCTCTGATCGATGCGGCGACCAAGAGGGTTGGCCAAGTCACATGGATGACTTTCAGGAGTGTGTTACTGAGGCTGAGCTCACGCCCATCTCCTCTTCGGGACTTCATTTTACGTGTCCAATGGGGCTGAGGATGACCGCTTGATTCTCAAGCAACTTGACTGGTGCCTTGTTAGTGAGGGTTGGCTCTGTGACTTCCCCATCGCATCTGCCGAGATCCTTGCTCGACATTTTGTATCGAATCATAGTGTCATTGTTGTGCGAGGGCTTGGGGAACGTCGTGCCAGGCGACTTCCTTTCAAGTTCATCAATTTTTGGGCTGATCGAGAGGACTTCCTTTCCACGATTAGACGAGTCTGGGACATTTGTGTTGAGGGCACTCTGATGTATCAGCTCACTCAGAAGCCAAAGCTGCTGAAGAGTGAGTTGAAGGCCCTCAACACCCGCCATTATAGTCACATTTTGGCCAAAGTTGAGGTGGCCCATGATGCTTGGGCCATGGGCCAGAGGGCCTTAGACGAGGACCCTAAGAGTCCTTCTCTTCGTCTTGAGGAGTGCCGTCTTTTTTGTGAGTACTCCACTTTGTATCGTGATGAGGAGGTGTTCTACTGTCAGAAATTGCGTATTCAGTGGCTTTCGCTCAGGAATCAGAGCACTCGGTTCTTTCATCGGTCTGTTCTTCATCGGCAGCCCCGAAACCGGATCTTGTCGATTATTGGTTCTGATGGTGTGAGGACGTATGATCCGCAGTTGATCTCTCGTGCCAGGGTTACTTTCTTCTAGGATTTGTTGACTGAGCCAGGTGGTCCACTGACTGAGGATGTTTCTGACATTTTTGAGGCTCGCATTTCTGAGGATCAGGCTCGCCCGCTTATCTCCGCGATCTCCGCAGTAGAGGTTCGTGATGCTCTCTTTTCCATAGGTGATGACAAGGCCCCGGGCCTGATAGTTACACCTCCCCCCTTTTTAAGAGGGCTTGGGAGGTGGTAGGAGGAGCAGTGATTAGGGCTGTGCAGTCTTTCATCGTCTCAGGGCACATGTTGGGCGCCCTGAACACTACCAGGATATGTCTTATGCCTAAGGTGGAGACTCCGTCCACTTTTGGCGACTTCCGCCCTATCTCCTGTTGCAATGTGATCTATAAGTGTATCACTAAGATCATTGCAAACAGGTTGAAGGGTGTCCTTCCCGAGTTGATTGGGCATGCTCAGGCAGCGTTTGTTCCAGGTTGTCGGATATCTAACAGCATCCTTTTGACACAGGAGTTGATGCGCGGTTATCACCTTCAGGTGTCGCCTTGTTGTGCACTGAAGGTCGATATTCGTAAGGCTTTTGACACTGTTCGTTGGGATTTCATTCTACCCGGTATGAGGAGTATGGGAATTCCCGAGGTCATGATTGGTTGGATCCGTGAGTGCCTCTCTACAGCTCGCTTTTCTGTCGCCATCAATGGCGAACTCCAGGGTTTCTTTCGCTCCAGTTATGGTGTACGTCAGGGTGACCCTCTCTCTTCTTATTTGTTTGTTATCGCTATGGAGGCTCTCCGAGGACTGCTTTGCCGTTCTATCGATGACCCGTGTTTTCGCTATCATCCGTGCTGCCGTCGTACTGGATTGACACACCTGTGTTTTGCTGATGACCTGATGATCTTCTATCGAGGTGATATGGGTAGTGTATCCATTGTTCGCGAGGTTTTAGACCGCTTTGCTGTAGTCTCGAGGCTGTCCTCGAATGCAGCTGAGAGCTCAGTTTTCCTAGCAGGGGTGGACTCTGCGACTCAGCGGGACATTTTGGATGTTCTAGGTTTCAGTCTTGGGCAGTGCCCAGTTCGATATCTGGGAGTACCACTTATCACTTCTCAGCTGCGGTACGTTGACTGCAAGCCACTGCTGGATCGCATTCTCTCTCGTATACGGCTTTGGACCTCCCGTTCTCTATCGTATGCTGGTCCTCTACAGCTTATCCGATCTGTTCTTTTTGCCACTCAGGTCTACTGGTCATCGATCTTCATGCTCCCGAAGATGATGATCAGGAAGATCGAGTCGACTCTTACGATGTTCCTCTGGAGAGGATATTCGTTGGCCCCGGGAGGGGCAAAGGTTGCTTGTTGGCATTGGTGTTACCCTCGGTTGGAGGGAGGCCATGGGCTCCGTCATCTTGCTGAGTGGAACCAAGCTTCGATTATGAAGCATATATCGTTCCTTCTTTCTGACCCTTCCTCGTTATGGCCGCGCTGGGTTCATCTGAACCGGCTTCGAGGGAGGAGTTTCTGGACTATTTGGGCGACGAGTTCTGCTTCTTGGTGCTGGCGTCAGATTATATCAGTTCGCCACCTCTGCTCTGGTGCGATCTACCATGTCATAGGCGATGGCCTGGACACTACCCTTTGGACTGATTATTGGCTGCCATGTGGTCGTCTTTCGGAGCGCTTTCTTGCTCGACTCCTCACCTCCTCTAGACTTCTTTGGGATTCTCGGGTATCTTCCATTATTGAGGGTGGTCGGTGGAGATTCCCATAGGGTTGTTTGGAGCTCCGACCCATCTAGGACACGATTGATTTCAGCCCCCGGGCTGGTGTTGTGGATTCCATCTGGTGGTTAGGTGACCCTTCGGGGAAATTCACCACCAAGTCCGCTTGGGAGATGTTGTGGAGTAGGAGAGAGGAGGACACTATTCATCACCTTCTGTGGTTTTCGATGCACATACCGAGCCACTCCTTCATTCTCTGCCTTGCTTCTCGGACGCGACTTTGGACCCGGGACCGACTTCTGCGCTTCGGAGTACTGGAGGTTCAGAGTGCTTGTGTTCTCTGCGGTGCTGCTGATGAGACTCATGAGCACCTTTTCTTCGCCTATTCTTTTTTCGCCTCGGTCTGGAGCTCCGTCACTCCGAGTACATCTGTCGCTTGGCCTACCCTTCCTTAGGACGACCTCGTCACTTGGGCTGCTCAGCATCTCAGGGGGCGAGAGATTGGCAGTATCATCGCTCGACTCTGCCTCTGTGCGACTGTGTACACTATCTGGTACGAACGCAACCTTCGGGTTCAGCGTTCTCAGTACAGATCAGTTGCGGCCGTACGAGAGGAGATTGCGGGTTTGGTCAGGAGCCTCTTACTTGCTGCTCCTTCATTCAGAGGAGCTCGTCGCCACACCTCCTTGCTTCGGCACTGGGGGTTTGCGCCTTAGTTTCTTTTTGGTCCTTAGTTGTACTTTGGTTGTTTTCTATATGGACTCTATCTGGACTTTTTTTGACGTTGTTTCATATTTGTAGGCTTCGGCCGTGTCCTGGGGTATGCCCCTTGTAGCTTGTACTATTTTTATTTTCATCTATATATTTCGCTGACTTACCAAAAAAAAAAAATTTCTGACAGTTGGAATTAATTAATAATATGACTGTTGAAATTTATTTGTGTAGCCGTTGGAATTCATTGTACAGGGTTTTAATGCTTATTATATGTACCCATCTCCTTATTTCTCTCTCATGATTCTGGATCCCTATATCTCTCCGTCTCCTGTTTCTTTTTCCTTCTCAGTGAATCTTTCCCCACTGAAACACTGAACGAGTTGAGAGGGAAGATGAAGGAATTGGACAACATCATCATCTCTCTTCCTCATGATATTGCTCTCAAGATCGTTTCTTCTCTCCCGTTTTTCTCTCTCCTCAAACTTTGGGCAAAGTTCACGGTACTCCTATCTGGCATTAACAAGTGTACGTTAAGAGTCGGATTGCGTTAATCTTGGAGGACAGCTGCCAGTTATACTGTGTGCACCGAAGCAACAACGAAATCGTCTTTTAGGACAGTGGTCTCTACCATGGTGCGATATCATCGTTTTTGTAAGATCTTTCTAATTATTCTCTCGTAGTTGCAATGTTTGTTGTTATGTTTGAAAATTGGCCATTTTCCTAACAATTATTTTTAGATAATTATTTCTGAATTTTTGCAATTTTTTGGTATTTCTCGCTGCAGTATTTTGGTATTCTTCACTACAGTGTTTCAGTATTCTCGTAGCAACTTTCATTGTATTTTTACTGCTATTAATCCATTTTTTCTATCATTCTAATAGACGATTTGTTTAATTGACCACAACTAAAATAGTTTATTATGAGAAATTACAGCTTTTCTGGTTACATAAAAATAGTGTTTGACTGGTATGACTATTTTGTACACTTTGTAAAATGTAAACTTGGATTCTGACAACATAATCAAAATCAAATATAGACAAATTTCAAGATCGGAAGTTAAAGGTAGATTAATAGCCAGTAAGCATGAAGGAGTCGCCGAACTTGAATTCTTTTTCGTTATTGCCATGGAGGGCTTACGGGGTTTGCTGCACCACGCATCTTCTGATCCGAGGTTTCGCTTTCATCCTCGTTGCCAGAGTACCAGCCTTACTCACTTATGCTTTGCAGATGACCTTATGATTTTCAGTGAGGCTGATGAGGGTAGTGTTTCGGTTATTCGGGAGGCGTTAGATCGATTTGCTGCACTTTCGGAGCTGTCCTCGAACGCAGCAAAGAGCACCGTCTTCATTACCGGGGTTGAGCCTGAGCTTCAGCAGTCTATCCTTGACATCTTGGGGTTCAGATTGGGGCAGTGCCCAGTCAGATATTTGGGGGTGCCGCTTATCACGACGAGGCTTCAGTTCATGGGCTGCAAGCCTTTATTAGATCGCATCCTAGCGCGCATTCAGCTCTGGACATCTCGTTCTTTATCTTATGCCGGTCGTTTGCAGCTCATCCGATCTGTTCTGTTTTCTATTCAGGTCTTCTGGTCATCTGTCTTCATCCTTTCGAAGCTGATGATCCAGAAGATTGAGTCGACTCTTGCTGCCTTCCTATGGAAGGGCACTTCTTTGGGCCCGGGCGGGGCCAAGGTCGCCTGGTCGCATCTCTGTTATCCCCGTTGGAAGGGTGGACTTGGGATTCGGTGTTTGCGCAAGTGGAACCAGGCTTCTCCCATGAAGCATATCTGGGTTCTACTCACTGATCGTGATTCTCTCTGGCCTCGGTGGATCCATGCCAACCGAGTCCCGGGGAAGTCTTTCTGGGATATTCAGCCTCGAGGCTGGATTCCATGGTCGTGGAGGAGCATCCTGGATGTTAGGTCATTGCGTGCAGGGGCCTTTCGGCACATTATTGGTGACAGACATGACACAGCGCTATGGTCTGACTACTGGTTGCCGTGCGGACGTTTAGAGGGGCGGTTTACATTCTGCCAACTTCACTCCACTGGTCATCGCCCGGGCTCTCATTTTCCTGACATTATTCAGGGCGATCAGTGGCGCTTCCCACAGGATATCGCTGAGCTGCTTCCTATCTGGGATTCTGTAGTCTTCAGGCCCTGACCGGGGGTAGCTGATAGCGTGCGATGGATGGGTGACCCGTCTGAAGTCTTCTCCACTAGTTCGGCGTGGGAGATGATCCGTAGTCGGAGGGAGGAGGACTCCATCCACCATCTCCTCTGGTTCCAGCTGCATATACCGAGGCATTCCTTCATTCTCTGGCTTGCCTCTTGTGAGCGGCTTTGGACGTTTGACAGACTGCTGAGACATCGAGTGCAGGATGTTCGGGCTACTTGTGTATTGTGTGGGTCGGATGATGAGTCGCACAGCCATCTCTTCTTCAGGTGCAGCTTCTCTGCTGCTGTCTGGTCTAGGGTGTCTTCCCGCACCTCTTTCGCCTGGCCTTTGCTTACTTGGCATGAGCCAGTTCAGTGGGCTACTTCCAGGCTCCATGGTCGCCGGGTTGATCGGATCCTTGCCCACCTTTGTCTTTCAGCGACGGTTTAAATCCTTTGGTACGAGCGTAACCTGAAGATCCAACGCTCCCAGTCCAAGCCTTCTGCAGTTGTCACTGAGGAGATCACATGATTGGTTCGCAGCCGTCTCATTGCTGCTCCCATGCTTCGCGGTGCCCATCGTCACTCACAGCTCTTGCAGGAGTGGGGGATTGAGCGCTAGCTTTGTTTTCGCTTTTTGGCTTTGTTCTTTTTGTTTGGCCTTGTTGGCTTTTGATTCGTTATTTAGTTTCTCTCTTCGAATTGATTCTTTGATGAAGGCCTTGGGCCTTGGCTTGGGGTATGCCCCCCGTGGACTTGTACATATATTCTTTCATATATGATATTTTCACACTGACTTACCAACAAAAAAAAAAAAAAAAGAGTCGCCGAATGACAGCGTCTAGGTGTTATAGTCCAAATTTATTTATTTGTCATTTTTGTTTACCTTGCTTGCATTCTTACTTGTATTTTATAATAATAGTATAAAAATATAATGGTATATAATTCATCTTCATCTAGAGCTAGCTGATCTAGTTCTAA
This sequence comes from Simmondsia chinensis, assembly GCA_018398585.1. Lineage (NCBI taxonomy): Eukaryota > Viridiplantae > Streptophyta > Magnoliopsida > Caryophyllales > Simmondsiaceae > Simmondsia > Simmondsia chinensis. Next base: position 12,420,536 of record JAGTTD010000014.1, read on the forward strand.
CTCTTCTCGATCATCTAAAGCCCCTATAATGGGTAGCAGTAGTAGCCAATCTAGAGGAGTTGAGCTTAATACCCAGGAACGTACTTTTTTAGAACCAGTCAGGTCACCTCCCTACACAGACACCTTGATTGGGAATATGAATATCTCTACGAGTAGGGTTATCCTGAATCGAGTGATGTGGGATGTTCTGAACCCGAACCCACACCCACCAACGATAAAACTCAAACTCCCATTTTCCAAAACATGAGTGCCACAAAAGCAAATAGACGTCCTACTAGTGATGTATGGAAACATTTTACACTAGATTGTGAACATACTAAAGCATATTGTGCTCTTTGTGATCCTCCAAAAGCCTACAGGCATTCACTTAATAGTGGGACTGACATTTTAAAAAGACATCTACAAAAAAACCACTTTGAATTAAATATGGATAGAACCCAACAAACTCTTGTACATCAAGCGATTGGCGTGCTTGCAAACTTTAAGTTCACACCAATAAACTAATAGACACAAATTAATGAGATATGTCATTTTGGCTGAAAAATCGTTTACCACAGGCGAAGACCCTAGATTTGTCCGATACTGTAAAACCGCGTTAAACCCTGCCGCTCAAGGGGTCCCTCGGAACACTTTGAAGCGGGATACATATAGAGAATTTGTATGTAAAATGAACTTCATGAAATTTTTAAGACGAACACGAGCTTGATCTCGTTGACGTCTGACACGTGGAGGACGAAATCCGACATACCTGCATAACTGCAATTCTTCCTACATTATGGGAAAAAGAATAATTCATTTTCGCCTATTTGTATATCCCCATAATGCTCATGTAATCACGAGTGTCATTATGAACTTATGCCGTAAGTGGCGGATGGAAAGCAAAATTTTCAGCATTGCTTTTGATAATGCTGCTAATAACACTTCATCTGTTAAACAATTAATTGAGTATTTAAGGCTCATGTTAGATGATAAATATTTTCATTTACATTGTATCTGTCATATATTGCATTTAATGATAATAGATGGTATGCAACTTATAGATTTTTCTTTGATTGTTTTAAGACAAGTAATTAAAGTAACTAAAACATCCGGAATTAGGCAACAAAAATTTAAAGAAATGTGTGACTCACACAACATTTGTAGGAAACAATTTAAATTAGATATACGTAATAGGTGGTCATCCACGATTTTAATGTTAGAAAGATGCATACCATACAAATACGTCTTACTTAAATTTGTATAGAAAAATCATGCAGATCTAAGTTCTTTTAATCTATGAAATATAGATTGAAATATTATTAATGAAATTTGTAAATTTTTTGTTATTTTTACCCAACAATTCCACACGCAATATCTAGACCGGTAAATATTGTCGCGTGAATGATGGAGAACTCCTCCAACCCCACATTGTAGGGCTCCATTACTGCCATGACAGATAAATTTTTAAAATATTATAGTGAAGGAAAAAATATAAAGAGACCCCCTGAATTTTCTAATTAAATACAACACACCCCCTGAACTTTCAATTTCATAAAATAGTCCCCTGAACTTTGTTATTATACACAACACACCCCTTGAACTTTGTTATTAAACACAATATACCCTTTACACTTTCAATTTTAAAAAATAGTCCTTGAACTTTGTTATTATGCACCACTCACCACCTGAACTTTGTTATTAAACGCAACTCACTCCTTACACATTAATAAATTTAAAATTTAAAATAAATTATGAAAAAAATTTAGAAAAATATAATATATTTTTTTAACTTTGAAAACAATTAGATTAATAAATTTAAAATTTAAAAAATATCAAAAAAAAGATCAGAATTTTATATTTTTTAGAAAAAGATAGGAGTTTTATATTTTTAAGCAAAATATAAAAAGATTTTCTAATATTTATAAAAAGTAAGTTTTAAATTAACTATAATAATAGCATTATAAATTTACAAGATAACAAAATATTTTTTAAAAGTTCTATAAAAATTACTATAAGATTAAATAAAATATTTTTTAAAAATATAATTTTTAAAATTATATTGATAAATTTAAAATAAAAAAGTAGTACGAAATTAAAAATTTAAAAATAAAATTTAAAAATTTTTTAAAAAAAGTTAAAAAAATTAAAGTTAAAAAATATTACTATATTTTTTCAAAATTTTTTTTTGCATAATTTGTTTAAAATTTTTTTTTTAATTTCAAATTTATTTTTGTCGAAGGGGTGTATTATGAATAGCAATAAAGTTCAGGGGATAAGTTATGTATAATAATAAAGTTCAAGGACTAAACTGAAAGTATAGGGGGTGTATTGTATTTAATTGCAAATTTAGGGGGCTATTCTATGAAATTAAAAGTATTGGGGGCGTATTGTGTTTAATTATAAAGTTCAGGGGGTTATTTTATGAAATTGAAAGTGCAGGGAGTGCCTTATGTTTAATTGTAAAGTTCAGGGGCCTTTCTATAAGTTGGCCTATATTGAATTACCAATGGCATACTGTATCGCCACCGTTTTTTATTCATGTTGTAAACTTGGGGGTTTTGAATTATTTGCCCAAATATTTTACGAAAGAATGATACCAACTTTTGATATAAAATCTTTTGTTGCTAAAGTTGATAAAAATTTTAGTAATTTATTTTTCGTATATTCTCAAAAATTATCATCTAATACAAAAGTTTCTTCTACATCATCTTCGTCCCCTTCTCGAGAAAAATAATATGCGTGGGATCTGTTTAACCGATTAAAGCCCAAACAAAGTCCCACGTTATATGATGAGCTTTCTTTGTACATGCGTTCACCTATGATCGAATTCTACTTGACAAAATCCATATTTCAATATTTTGCAATTGTGGAATTTAAATAAAACGCAATATCTCGTGCTTTCCACCATGGCACGCGATATACTAATATTTCTGGTGTCCACTGTAGCATTGGAGTTTACTTTTAGTGCAAGTAGTAGATTGCTTGGATCAAAGAGAACGAAGCTATCACGGGATGACTTTTGACACCCTTGTCAAAGCCCTTATGCCACTTAACTGCACTCCAAGGAATTATGAAAGAGCAAGGGAAAATTATGAATACACCAGTATATTGACACGTTTAAGACACTTGAACAATTGAGAGAGAGTTTAAATGGAATGGGTTGATCATCCTTGGCAAATGCCTTGACATCTTATTTATAGACATGCATAATTACAATGAAAGAATACAATTATTCACAAAAGGTCACAACTCTATATACATACGAAAACCGTGTACACGCATCTACCCCCCTAAGTACATTGAATGAATCTACCCCATAAGCATGAACCACACGGTTTGGGGACACAACCCCTCCTAAGCAACCGTGACAATACACCTAATCCTAGATATATGAATCTAGAAAAATAAGGAAGGGACATGTCCATTCCCAAAGGCCCGTGTACAATGAACCATGTGAGGATTGTTATAAATCGTTAGAATTTAATTGTAATTTCTGTTATTAGTGGTTGGGTATTTTCCCAAGTGTTGAGTTGTATACTTTTAAATGGTAGTTAGGTCGGTTTTAGGCGCCAAAAGAGGTTGCTGGTCAACGTAGGTCAAATGTGGAAGCGGGCTGCTATTTTTGGTGGGAAAGGCATTTTTTTTTGGGGTTTAGTCGGTTAGTCTTGATGCATTATATCCAAAGGTCTATAAATAGGACCTTAAGCTTGTAATTCAAGTATGGAATGAAATATAAACTGATTTTCTTTTTGGAATTATCTCTCTTTTCTCATCTCTTTATCTATTTCTCATCCCCTTTCACTTCTCTTCTCACCTTAGCTCTTCCTTCTACTAGGTTAGACTTTCCATCCTTAATTGATTGATTGATTGAGGCTGGCAAAATCAAAGAAAAATATGATCGAAAGCGTGAGAACTAGATCTGGAGCTGGAGGTGCCAATGCGCCAGGTTCTGGATTGGATTTTGTTGCCGCAGTTACGAGTTCTGGTGCTAATGTATCAAGTGATCATCACCGAGATTTGAATGACAAGTTCGAACAGCTGAATGCTAAGTTTGAGCAACAGCAAATCGAGCTCAAAGCTAGGTTTGATCAGCAGCAACTCGAGAATATGCAGAGGAGTGATAGCATTCAGCAAATGTTGAAATTGATTTTGGACAAAGACTCGAATAAGGAAGAGCGGCTGCAACAAACTGAAGATAAAATTGAAAAATTGCAAGATCAGGTTAATAAACAAAAAGAATCAAGTGTTGATGCGATCTTGAAGCATGCAAGTCAGATCTTTCAGCAGAAGGAGACCGATCAGCAGCAAGAGAATGTTGACAGGCCTGAGATTCTGGTGAGGAACCGTGGCAAATCTCTGATAGTGCAGGCGACTGTAGGACCTTCAATTAACATCAGATCAGCTGAAAATCGATCCTTGCAACCTGAATTTGATGTAGATAATCAGGATTGAGCCTCGGAATAGGTACAATGCAGACCTGAGACTTTGAATACAGACCGCAGTAGCAGGCCACAGATTTCAGCTGGGCAGCGCAGGACTGATTTTAATGAGCTCGAACATCTGGACAGACCTCCTGAGCGACATTACCAGAATAGAACAGTGGATAATGACATTATATCTGGTGGTAGGAGTGGTAATCACAGGCAGCCAAGAGTTGAAATTGATCCTTTTGATGGAAAACTACCGGAATCATGGCTGAGAAGGTGTGACCGGTATTTCATGTATTACAGCATACCTGATGATGAAAAGCTCCAATTAGCTACAGTGCATCTACATGGTGAACATGAGGTTTGGTACTATAGTTTGTTGAAGAGCAAATCGAACCTTTCTTGGGACCAATTCGTAGAAGAAATGTGTGAACGCTATGGAGAAGGGGAATCAACGGATGTTGTGGATAACTTTAACAAATTATCCCAAACTACAACTGTGAAAGAGTATATGCTTAGGTTTGAGAACTTAAAAGCCAATTTGTTATCCGTTTTGACTATAGCTTCCGAGGATGCCGAGTCATATTATGTTTCTTGCTTTATAAGTGGATTAAAGCCTAGGATCAAAAACATGGTGAAAGCCATTGGTCCTAAGACCTTGTCAGGTGCCTATAACAAGGCAAAATTGATTGAAGCTACTCATGTCCAATCGAGTGACAAGTTCAAGCAGCTGAGCAGCAAATTCATATCACAACCGAGAGCAAGGTCTGGTACAGGTTTTAAGCGTGCTGTTGACAGAAGCTCGATAAGACTTTGCTTTCATTGTAACCAGCCATATCAGCCTGGACATAGGTGTAAAACACAAGCATTAATGTGTGCTAAAGGGATCCGTGCTGAAGCTGAATCAGACAGTGAGCAATCGCTAGCAGAAATTGACAGTGTTGGAGACTCTTCACAAGAGGATTTGAGTGAAGATGAAGTGGAAATATCAATGAAGGCTTTAACCGGGAGTGGAGCTCATAACACTATCAAAATCAGAGGCAAGGCTGGAAAGCATTCCATCATTATCCTCATTGATAGTGGAAGTACACATAGCTTCATCGATCCCAAGTTGAGTAAGAAGGTTAGGCATGAAGCAATAAAGACTCATCCTTTACAAGTGATGGTGGCTGATGGCAATTCGTTAACAATTCATAACAAGTGCATAGCATTCCCATGGTCTATGCAAGAACATCACTTCACCTTTGATTTCAGAGTTCTTCCTTTGGGTGGTTGTGATATGGTGCTTGGGGTGGATTGGATGAGAACCTTCAACCCGGTTATATTTGATTTTGATAAGATGACCGTGGCATTTGAGGTTCATGGCACCAAAGTGTCCTTGAAAGGTATGTCAGAGGAGGCTCATCTCAAGTTAATTGATGGCAAAAGTGTGCATGATGGAATCGAGAAGAAGGCAATACAATGGATTGGTCAATTGTTCATGTTATCTTCGGTTGAGCTGTAGCAGGGTATTCAACAGGAGGTGCAGACCTTAGTTGATGAATTTGGGGACATTTTTGAGGAGCCTAAGAGTCTTCCTCCTCAAAGGAGTGTAGACCATGCCATTCCATTGCGTGGTAGTGCTGAGCCGTTCAAGATTAGGCCATACCGATACCCACACAGCCAAAAGACAGAGATTGAGCGGCAGGTTGAAGAGCTTCTTCACATGAGTTTCATTAGACCGAGCTGTAGTCCTTTTTCTTCACCTGTGATCCTCGTGAAAAAGAAGGATGGGTCGGCCAGAATGTGTATTGACTACCGTCGGTTGAATGCTTCAACCGTGAAAGACAAGTTTCCTATTCCGATCATAGACGACTTGCTTGATGAGCTACATGGAGCGTGCTTCTTTTCAAAGCTTGATTTGAGGCAAGGATATCATCAAATCAGGGTTCTCGAGCCGGATATGTACAAGACATCTTTTCAAACTCATCATGGCCATTTCGAGTTCATTGTTATGCCTTTCGGTTTAACAAATGCCCCGGCCACATTCCAAGTGGCCATGAATGACGTTTTCAAGCCTTTTCTAAGAGAGTCAGTGATTGTTTTCTTCGATGACATACTGATTTATAGCTCAACATATGAAGCTCATCTCACTCACCTCAGACAAGTGTTTGTATTGATGCGGCAACACAAGTTCTTTGCAAAGTTGTCCCAATGTTCGTTTGCTCAAAATAAGCTCGAGTATTTGGGTCAAATCATCTCACACAAGGGAGTATCTACTAATCCTAGTAAGATCCATGCAATGCAAGATTGGTCAATTCCGATCACCTTGAAGCAATTGAGGGGATTTTTGGGATTGACCGGGTATTGTAGACAATTTATTAAGGATTATGGTTCTATTGCCAAACCCCTAACCGAGCTCTTGAAGAACGATGCTTTTAAGTGGAGTGAGAGATCTCAAGCTGCATTTGAAGCCCTTAAAGCCGCAATATGTGCTGCACCAGTTTTGACAATGCCGAACTTTACCGAGAGTTTTGTTTTGGAGACCGATGCAAGTGGTACTAGTATAGGGGCTGTTCTTTCTCAAAAGGGAAGGCCTATTGCTTACTTGAGCCAAGCTCTAAGTTCCAAACATCAAGCCATGTCGACTTATGAGAAGGAGTACCTTGCAATTCTCTTAGCCGTGGAGAAATGGAGGCACTATTTGGAGGGTCACAAGTTCATCATTCGAACGGATCACCAAAGCATCAAGTATTTCCTCGAACAAAAGATCATGACGAGAATTCAAAAGAAAGGTCTCATGAAGATGCTAGGCCTTGATTATGACATCGAGTATAGAAGTGGCAAGGAAAACGCAGCTACGGATGCACTGTCAAGGCGTTTTGAGGATGCTGATCAGGGCACTTGCATTGCTATTTCTGTGGTAGTACCTTCATGGGTGGAAGAGCTACACAAGTCCTATGAGGGAGATCTTTTTGCCCAAGAGAAAATAGCTGCTGCTGTGCTTAGTTCAGATGCAAAAAACGCTGCTGCAGACACTGAAATTACAGTGCAGAAAGGTTTGATTCGAATTCAAGGCAAGCTGTTCGTGGGTTCTGCCACTAATTCTAGAAAACAAGTCATCCAAGCCTCACACGATGCTACTTGGGGAGGTCACGTTGGTGTAGAAGGCACCGATCAAAGAATTAAAGCATATTTTACATGGCCGAGCATGAAAAAGGATGTGAGTGATTATGTGAAATCTTGTCAAGTGTGCCAACAAACGAAATTGGGAGATCATCGTTACAAGGGTCTACTTCAGCCTCTTCCTATTCCAGATGGAGCTTGGATTCATATTAGCATGGATTTCATTGAAGGATTGCCGAAATCTGAAGGCAAGGAGGTTATTTGGGTAGTGGTGGATCGTTTCACCAAGTATAGCCATTTCATTGCTCTCACTCGACCTGTCACGGCCGAAAAATTGGCTAGGATTTTCCTTGATAACATTTACAAATTACATGGATTGCCACAATCCATTGTGTCGAATCGAGGCAAGATCTTCACAAGCACGTTTTGGAGGGAGTTGTTCAAGTTGATGGGCACCACATTGGCACTTAGTTCCTCTTATCATCCTCAAACGGATGGCCAAACCGAACGAGTCAACCAGTGTTTGGAACAATACATTCCAAGTATGGTCTTCTTAAGGCCCAAAGAGTGGAATCATTGGCTCTCATTGGCTGAGTTTTGGTTCAACACTCACTTCCATACATCAATTCACACTTCACCCTTTCAAGCTTTGTGTGGTTGCCCACCTCCTTCACCTTTGATGCTGCAACGACCGGGCAAGATTGACTCAGCAGCTACTGATTTAGTTCAGCAGAGGAAGCAATTTATGCAAGTGCTTAAGGACAATCTCCAACAACCTCGAGCTCGAATGAAGTACTATGTAGATAAGAAAAGGGTAGACAAAAGCTATGACGTTGGTGACATGGTCTACCTTAAATTACAACCGTATAGACAGCCCTCCTTGGCTGTCAGACGTAATGTTAAGCTAAGTGCTCGATACTTTGGCCCGTACAAAATTCTGGAGAAAATTGGCAATGTTGCTTATAAGCTAGACTTACCTTCGCATTCATACATTCATCCCGTGTTTCACATGTCCCTACTTAAAAAACAGGTTAAAAAAGGAGCTGCAGCTGCCTAGGATCCACCTGCTGCAGAAACGAGAGGCCTGCTAGTGTTGCAACCTGCTGCTGTAAAGGCTCGGAGGAAGCTGCAGCACGATCACGGTGTTGTGCAGGAGGTATTGGTGACTTGGTGTAACTTGAACAAGAGTTTAATGACTTGGGAAAATTGCAATTTCTTGAAGAGCTAATTCCCAAGCTTCACTTCTTGAGGACAAGAAGCTTCTCAAGAGGGAGGGATTGTTATGAATCGTTAGAATTTAATTGTAATTTCTGTTATTAGTGGCTGGGTATTGTCCCAAGTGTTGAGTTGTATACTTTTAAATGGTAGTTAGGTCAGTTTTAGGCACCAAAAGAGGTTATTGGTCAACGCAGGTCAAATGTGGAGGCGGGCTGCTGTTTTTGGCGGGAAAGGCAGTTTTTTTTTTGGGGTTTAGTCGGTTAGTCTTGATGCATTGTATCCAAAGGTCTATAAATAGGACCTTAAGCTTCTAATTCAAGTATGGAATGAAATATAAACTGATTTCCTTTTTGGAATTATCTCTCTCTTCTCATCTCTTCCTCTATTTCTCATCCCCTTTCACTTCTCTTCTCACCTTAACTCTTCCTTCTACTAGGTTAGACTTTCAATCGTTAATTGGAAGCTAACAGTCCAAGGGACACGTCTCTTCATACATACATGCACCTAAACCCAATCGCACCCATGAATGTTCCGGAAGGCCCTAGTACGTCCTAGATCCTTCTAGAGTATTCTACAATGCTAAGCCTACTTAAATAAAAATCCTACTAAAATAGGCGGAGGGTGACACTCTCCCCCACCTAAGCCATTGATGCCCTCATCAATGCCAAGCGTTTTTGAATGTCCCCACTGCTCCCAAAGCTTCAATGTTTGGAAGGTCCTTCCAATGAACTAAGTACTCCATGAGCTTAGTCCTTTCCCTGCGTCCTAGCATTTGTTCAGCAAGGTCCCTCATGTTGGCACTCATCAAGTGCCTCAAGTTCGGCTTGTCTCGGCTTGGCAAAGGTCCTAATATCCATGGCCCCTGATATGCATCCTTTGTCAATGCCCTAGTCTTCTTGGTTCCTTGATGTCCAGCCCCTTTTTTGTTAGATTTGAACAGCCCCTTTGTTGCAAAGTGATGCGTAGCCATGCACACCCCATGCGTGTCTAGTCCCATGCCACGAGCGCTCGTGCATGTTCCAGTGCACTCAGCCCCATGTCATGCGGGCCCCAGCTCACCTCGGGCGCGGCCTTGCGCACCCTGTGTGCAACCCCATCCCTGTCCTCGGTCCTGAGATCCGGTTGTCTTGGCAGTGTCACACCCTTGTCAGCTTCAAGTCCTCCCTCCACTTCGTTGGGCACACCCACAAGTTGCATGGCTGAGGCTTGCTTGACCCATACTTGTTCCCGAAGTCAAGGCACTGCATAAATCTCTTGGCCCTGCGAAATTTGTGTCATGTTGTCCCTTAGAAATGATAGAGGCCCCAAGGCAATAAAGAAATCCTTCCCCAATACCATCTTGAAGTCATCCATCGTGATCACTGTCAAGTCCAAGGCGCCATGCCAATCTCCCAGTTGCATTGGCACCCTGTATGCGATCCCATGGATGGGCTTAGATGAAGAGTTTACGGCCTTCATCCACCCACCTCTTGGGCATAGCTCAAACCGGGCTGTGCCGATTCCTCCTTTGACACAAAATTATATGTGGCACCCGTGTCAAGAAGCGCCTCTGTCTCAAACCCATTCACTCTTGCATTGACAAACATAAGTCCCCGCTTTGAGTGCACCTCCAATGCTGGAGTCCTCTTGGCCTGGGCCTGTGCCTGGACATGCGCAGCGCCCTGGGCCTGTGTCACTGTGACCTAGGCCTGCGTCTGGACCAACGCAGCGCTTAGGGCCTGCCCCTGAAATAGCGCAGTGCTCTGCACCTGTGTCACGACATGGGTCCACGCCTGGACAAGCGCAGCACCCGTCTGGACCTAGGCACACCCCAGTGTCTTAGTCTAGTGGATTCCTATGACCTGCACACCCTGCGCCACTGCAACCAACCCTTGTACTTCTCGTTGTGCGCCGTGCTGAGCCTTCGTGCGTCCCTGCGCTTCAGCCCCATGGGCCCCCAAGGCTTGCGCCCTGTGTGCACCCGTGGCAAACCCATGTGTACTCTCCCGAACCTCCGCATCTCCCTGCGCCTTGGCCCCCGTGACCTGGACACCCTTCCAGACCTCTGCATATCCCAGCGCCTTGGTCCTCTGGTCATGCCCAGCCACGATCCTTAGTGTCTGGACCTGCGCATAGCCTTGCATAGCCCTTGGCACACCACTCCTAACGTGTCCTCTGCCTTTATAGGTCCCTGGGACTTAGGCCGGTGCCTGCGTGACCTGGGCCTGCTTTTGGACACACGTAGCACTTGGGGCCTGTGCCTGGACATAGGCAGCGCCCGGGGCCTGCGCCTGGACATGCATAGCGCCCAGGGCCTGTGTCATGGCATGGGCCTGCGTCTGAACTTGTGCGGCAACCCGTGCTCCTGTTGCTCCCAGTGCACTGCGAACCTAGTGTCCTCTGCTGTGTCAGGCCCAGGACCTACGTACTGTCTTGCACTACCCTGCGCCCATTAGGCCCAACATGGGCCTTGCTCCCCGAAGCTTTGTGCACCACCTGGGACATGGCCCCCAGGAAGCGCATCGATCCCATGCAAGCTCCTTCCACTTCTACATGCGGTTCCAGCTCTAGTTCTTGTGTTACCACAATTGCATTCAGTGCCTTCCGCTAAGGGCACTCACGGGCATAGTGTGGACCATCACACAAGGAGCATCCCCGATGCCTCTCTTGATCCTGCTTGCCTTCGTGTGATTTCTCTTTTCCCTTGAATGTAGGAGGTTTGTGTCCCCCACTTTTCTCCTTGTCATCCCTTCTCTCCTTCTTCTTAGTGTAGTCTTGGAACTTCACTATGTTTTCGGCTTCGGCACTAGCACTAGCAAGATCTTGAGCACTCCTCCTTCTCAACTCCAATTTGGCCCATGGTTATAGGCCATCCATGAAATAAAGTAGGCGGATTGTCTCTGGCAAGTCTGGAACTTCCAACATAAGGGACTGGTACTCCATGTCGTAGTCCTGGATGGACCCCGTCTGCTTCAACCCCTGAAGCCTCTTCAAGGCCAACCCCTCGGCATTCTTGGGAAAGAATTGCCTCTTGAACTCCTCAACAAAGTCCTCCCACGTATCCATAGTGCAAAGCCCCTTGGCTATGTCACCATGGCGCCTTCGTCACCATAACGCGGCACCATCCCCTAAGTATAAGGTAGCCGTGTTGATCTTGGAAGCCTCATCAGGAATGTGCAATGCCTCGAAGTACCTCTCAAGACTCCATAGGAAGTTGTCAACATCCTTGGCATTGCGTATTCCACCATACATAGACAGATCTGGTACTCTGACACGTGACACACCCCCGATGCCAACGCCACCCGCAATGGCAATTTTACACCACACGCAATCTGCCTTGACAATGTCAAGCTCCTCCCTGAGCCTAAACACGCCCGTTGTCAACTTGTCAAGTTGCTCCTCCTAGGATGCCTTGACCTCGCTCTCCAAACCGAGCACCTTGCCCTCCAACCTCGTGACACTTTCACCCAAAGCATCAACGGTGCCAAGGTTCTCGTGGACGTCCCCCATTGCCAACTCTAACCAAGCCACACGTACATCAAGACTTCCAAGCTCATCCCATGGCACTGACGGGTCCTTGGCCTTGCTAGATTTTTTTGCACGTGTCTCAGGCCTACCTCTCAGTTGTTCCTCCGCGGCTTGTGATGTACTAACGTTCCCTTCTTCCATAATAACACTCCCATCCATATTCATAACTCGCTTTGATACCACTTGTCACGGGATGACTCTTGACACCCTTGTCAAAGCCCATGTGCCACTTAACTTCACTCCGAATGTCCCTCGCTAAGTCAGGCAACCCCCACACACAAGACACACTTTATGTGAATATTTAGTTAACGAAAGGAATTATGGAAGAGTTGGGGAAAATTATGAACACACAAGTATATTGGCACATTTAAGACACTTGAACCATTGAGAGAGAGAGTTTAAATGGAACGGGTTGATCACCCTTAGCAAATGCCTTGCTATCTTATTTATAGACAAGCATAATTACAATGAAAGAATACAACTCTTCACAAAAGGTCACAACTCTATGTACATACATCCATACGGTTGGGACATGACTCCTCATGACAACGGTGTACATGCATCTACCCCCTAAGTACATTCAATGAATCTACCCCATAAGCATGCACCACACGGTTTGGGGACAAACCCCCTCCTAAGCAACCGTGACAATGCACCTAGTCCTAGATACATGAATCTAGCAAAATAAGGAAGGGACATGTCCATTCCCAAAGGCCCGTGTACAATGAACCGTGTGAGGGTCCAAGGGACACGTTTCTTCATACACACCTGCACCTAAACCCAAACGCACCCGTGAATGCTCCGGAAGGTCCTAGCACGTCCTAGATCCTTCTAGATTATTCTACAATGCTAAAGCCTACTTAAGTAAAAATCCTACTAAAATAGGTGGAGGGCGACAACAGGCCACCTTAGAAATGTCAATGTACTTGAAGGATTGGATGGCTACAGCGGATAGAGACCAAGACCGTTTGAAATTGGAATCATCAAGTGATGAAGATGACGACGACGCTAGCTTAATTACAAGTACCGCACCAATCGTAGCAAGTTTAGATTGGTTTGTTTATATTGTTATAATTTTATTTTTTTATAATACATTTTTTTTATAAAATATATTTGTAATTTTTTATGGCATTAGTATATTGTTATAGTTGTATTTTTTTTAACAAGTTATAATACGTTCTATTTTATAAAATATGTTAATAATTTTATATTATTTACAATTATGATTGTATTGTATTGTATATTATATTATTTATTAATAAATTATAATTATTTTTGGTCAAAATGATTATATATATCTTTAAATTAAAAAAGGGGGTCGGGCTAGTTGTGCTACGCCTATCCCACACCCCTTAAATTTTTTTTAAATTTTAATATTATTATTTAAATAAATAAATAATTAATTAAACTTGATCTTAATCTCATTAAATCATAAACCAAACATCTAATCTAATTAGACATTCTATGTGACATTGTGTATATTTAAATTATTCAACTATTTGATTATCTAATCTCATTAGATTATTTAGAACTATACACCCACTACTTTAATTATAATTCAACCTAATTTAAATAATTTAAATTTAATGAATAGCAACCTCGTTATTAAACTCTTCAAAAACACGATTAGGTATTCTTTGTTTTGGTTTATAACAAAATATTCAACAATTGAATATTTCATGCCTAGGTTCAAATCTAATCAAATTAGACTAATAATCTAAATTATTCAACTCTTTGAATATCTAATCTTATTAGATTCTGATTTAAAATTACGCTCCTTGATTAAATCCTGACTCATATAAAGTTTTAAACACTATAAAACTTTAATGAACCTTTAATCTTGTTATTAAACTATTTGAACAACAACATTCACTACAAGAGAACATTGAATTAGAGACCAAACTTTAAAACGGCAAAACTTCGTATGAAAAGTGCATGATTTTGAAACAAATTAGAAAGGGCGTTGAAACGGGTTTTGGAACCATAAATTAGAAACAACATGGAGACGAATTTGTTACTAAAACTTGAATTAAAAAATACACGTATCAAAAGTGCTGCAAATTCGATTGAAATTTCAGGATTAAGACGACATGTGTAGTCTCAAAGCTGTCTCCAATTTGAGACTGAATTTGGGACGAGAGCTTTTGTCTCCAATAAAAATAAGGGACAAAAGTGGCATCAGAAATTTAGTCTCAAATTTGAGACGACTTTGAGACATCTTTCTTGTCTCTAATGCTATTTAATGTTTTTTCAAAAATTAAAATTTATAATAAGAAATAACTAAAATCTTAAATCTTAGATTTATAATGTACAGTGAATAAAAATATTTTAAAATTGTTGTTTATATATTAATTGATGGCAGAAATAATACTCCTAATAAAAATAATTTTGTAAAATTACACAATATATGTTTCTAATTAACCATAATCGAAAGTCGCGCAATCAGGTCACTAGAGTTGGGTTAAAATCTATCGTTCGACATTAGGGACATTTGGGATAAACTTAGTCTAGTCAGGGTTGAAGATCACTTCTGTTTTTTTTACCTATGGGTCAAGTTGTGTTAAGACGAAATTATTTTGGGTTAAGATCAATATCTATAATTGGGTCATCTTGGTTTCTTTGGTAAATTTAGGGCTGTTAACGTTGTAAAGATTGTTGATCATCATATTCTTGTATTTGGTCATGCCTTAATCAATGGCGAATTTAAGAATTTAACCATGAGGGGTCCCCATTTATTATAAAATAAAATAATAATAAAAAATAAAAATAAAAATGACTATACATATATAATATATTATAATAATTTTAAAAATTAGAAATATATGGATATGTAAATGTCCAAATAAAATTATATTAATATCCATATATTAATATAATAGGGTGGGGGTTTTTCTTTGGTTTATGTTGGTTTCTTGTAATTGAGGTTCAGTAATATATCAGTTCTTGCTGTTTGGCAAAAAAAACATCCATATATTTAAGCGAATCAAATCAATTTACTGCACTCTTCAAAATTCAAACCGTTCAATGTGACAAAGGAAGGAGTGGAGAAGAGAAAAAATAACTAAAGTTCAAAAAATTAAGATACAAATTATCATATAACAAAATAGTAAATAATTAAAAAAATGTTGCTTTTTACGAAGCTCGAAATCACCACCTACTAATAAAAAGTGGAAAGCTTTTAACATTACACTAACAAATTGGTTTAGTTGTAACTTGTAAGTTTTGATATTAATGTACTTAAATTCTAGCCTTTAGTTAAGAGCTAATAATAAACAAAGTTGTTAAAAAAGTCCTTAAACATACTACAGTTCAGAGTCGAAACTACGACCTGCAAGGGATAGAAGAAGGCATAGACCACTGAGCTACTATATGTTTTACGATTTTGGTTCACTAGTGTAATCTATCTTAAGAATTGATTTTCTTTTTACATATATACATTTCTATAGTGAGGTCGTAAAGCTACGGGGTCCATACATCCGATACCTCTGGCCTTAATTGAAGGTATAAACTATTGACAAAGTTATAAACTATATTTTAAACACTTTATACCTTATCTATTTCACATTCATTGTAGGGAGACAATAAGTGTTTAATTGTGAAGTTTATTTATACTCTTGACATAGGATGTAAATATTGCATTTAAATATCTATGGTTAGTTCAAGTAAATTTAAGTCTAGGTAGGTCCAGTTGGGTTCAAGTTAAGGGCATCTTTGATGAGTTGGTTGAAGTCAATGGTAGGTCCTCGATGGCTTCACTCCAGATACCTTCACCCTAAATAGGTAGCTATTTTCTCTTGTAGACAGTTTCACTCTACTCTAGGTAGCCCGCCCTCTCCTAGGTAGCCAACCCTCTCCTAGGTAGCCCTTTTCGAAACTCGGGCCCGTCATAGGTGGCTTGACCAGCACGGCCATCGAGCACGGCCCGTCCCATACTAGACTAAGCAAGACTCCAAAGTAGGTTTCGTCTCATATCAAACCGAGAACCTTTGGAATCAATCAGAGGATTGAATGCTCTGATACCCTTGTTGCATACTAAATGAGGTTTCATCCTAAAACCAATTGGCAATGGGTAGAGTAGCTCTTTAGGTTTTTTTTTTTTTTTGATAATTTGTGAGCAAAGCTCGATACAAAAGCGGCGACCCGAAATAGGGCCTCGAACAAAAACAGAAAAGGATCCAAGGTGTATAAGTTGGTATTTCTTATGTTGTCCCACCAAAGTGGTATTCACTTTGCACTCTTTTGACTACATCATTACAGAGGAAATATCTAGATATTGTATGGTAGGGGAGTAGAAAGAACCAAGCCCAGTTGGGCACCCCTGTTATTCGAACTGGTGAATTAATAGTGTTTGAGCCAAGCTCTTATGATTTGAATAGTGTTTTCTTTCATGCTTAAAGTCGTATATATACATACCATCATAAGTTATTTGACCATTAAAAAATATCTTTGTGTATATTACAGCTTAGTATGATGTACACTTAATAGTTATTCGTGATTTTCGTACAAGCCTTAACGCGTTTTTAACTAGCCGTTATGATACTGTTTGTGAACACTGCCGAGCGAAGTGCTCCTTAGCATTTACATTCGAACTCAACTCATTAAACTTATTGAGTCTAAAACCGATGTTTAGAAATATTGTTCTTAAACTGTAATAGACTGGAAATAAAGGTTTCCTACTTATCAATAGAAAAATTTATTGAGCTTAAATGAACTTAGTTTAAAAGGTTATCTAGATCTCATAAAAGAAAAAAAGTTTTTATAAGTGTATTCACAATTATCTTGAGGTTTAAATATTTTATCTTCTAGGTATCTTGTTGAAATTTGATGAATTTTCAAGAATTTGACCTCACTAAATGTATAAAATATGAAAACTACGTCAATGTTTCGGTGAAAAATTCAGGAATTTTGATAAAAAAAACAACCAAATTTAAAATTAAACAACATATACATGTCTGTTAAAAAAACTACATATACATGTATTGAAATCATGCGTTGTTTCATGTAAAAAAAAATCTTGAAATTCTAATAAAGATACTTATTGTCAGAATCACATTCAACTATAGAATTTTCCATCAAGAATCTATCAGATTTTGGCGAAAATGTATTTGATTGATAAAAAATTAAATTATAGGGTATCTAAGTAATAAAATTTTTAACAATCAAGATATCTTATTGTATATAGATAAATTAAAATATCAAAAATACTTAAATAATAAACAACAAAAACTTTAATACACCCAGGTATGATGTCCTATCCTAAAATCCATAAAAAGAAATAAATAAATAAAAACTGATTTCAAACCCATCTTTGGTTTGAAACCTAAAAATTTGGTTTCAAATACACATTGACTTTCATTTTTCATCTCCATGTTCTTCCACCTCCACGTCTCTCTTGATTTCCCTCCCTCGTTGATTTTGCCCAACAATTTTGATTTTGCGCGCCATCTCCACGTCTCTCTTGATTTCTCTTCCGCGCTATCTCCACGTCTCTCTTGATTTCCTTCCCCATTGTTGATTTTGCCTTACAATTTGCCGTCGACGGTCGACTTTTCAACCCCATTGCCGGTCGTGTCTCTCCGTCCCCGTGGCAGGCCGTCTCTCTCCATTCCAGTCGCCCAAAAAATTGTAAACGATTTTTCCTATTCTTGTAATTTTTGCTTATATTTTCTAATTAATATTGTTATGTTTTTCATTTGAATGCTTTTTAGGTGTGTTCTTTCATATTGCTCGAGTTATGCTAGTTTAGATCTAGGGTTTTAACTTCCTGAAATCATTTATTTGATTTTTTAATTTTTTAAAATCCCTATTTGATTTATTTCTCTTTTTTTGTTTTAATATGATTTTATAGTAAATATTTGCATATCTTTTTATTGTTGCTGTTGAATTCGTTGATACCAATTGACTGAAAAAAAAAGAAGACATTTCATCAATATTGTGGGTTTTGGCTAGAGAGGAAAAAACAGAGAATGTGTTTAAGAAAACCCTTGGGAGAGAAGCGGAATAACATTGTACTAAACCCTAAAGCAATCCCCAGTACATATATAGCTTGGGTATCTTAACTTAGTTAATAACTCAACAAAAATTATTCTATTATAAACAACCCAATATTAAATAAAACTAATTAGTTGATAAAAAAAAAAAAAAAAAACTAATTATAATTTGTATTTTTTGTTATTTTTGTATATTTTAGGTTATATTTTTGTCTTTTTGTCATAATCTTACAGTTTGGAGCTTCTAGATTAAAAAAAAAAGTCAAAATTTCGAATGAATAGATTTTACTAATGACTTGTCATATGCCATTTCTAGGTAGTTGTTGCTTTCCAACCAATAAGGTTTTGTATTTTGATAAGAAGAAAGGGTAAAATCCGGATACAACCCAGAGTGTTTATAATAAGTTGTAGAAATTATGGAAAAATGAACTAAGGGATTTTGAATACGAAAGATTGGTATAGTTAAAACTTTTCGCTCTTGAGTAACAAAATGTCAAGTGAAAGTTAGGGAGAGTATTTTGGACATTGCGGATGAATTGTGAAAACCTGGCTTTAAAATTTTGATGTTCACCTCTTTAAATGACTTTGTTATCTCAGCTGGAGTTGTTTCGCTATGGTTTTGAGCTATATTATCTTGCTTGATGATCGTCTTATTATTCATATCAGTTTATCACCTAGGGAGGCACCTGATAGCAACTGATGACAATGCCAATTGTCATCATGAAAGTGATGATTAAAAAAAGTTATGTATTATTTAGACGTATCATTTTTGTTTTCAAATGTAGATTTACTATAAATGAATATGGATCGGTCATGGATGTCTCGATGGTTGATCAATGGGTTTATTAATCCAGAGTTTTTTAGAGGGGTTGAGGAGTTCTTGAATTTCGTATATTCTAATGGCCAATTTGTGTCATCCAACGGAAAAATTAGGTGTCCATGTAAAAAATGCAAAAATCAAAGATTTCATGATCGAGATACTGTTCATTACCATCTACTGAGTAAGGGATTCAAGGATCATTACACTATGTGGACCTCACATGGTGAAATGTGAAGAACAAATTATGAAGATTATGGTGAATCATCACAACAAAATGAGCCTTGTAATACTCTTATAGAAAGTCGTAACCCATATAATTAGATGGTTGTTGAGGCTTTGGGACCTCAATTTCGATTTGTTGGGAATGATTCAACTTGGGGTAGTTATAATGAACAACAACAATTGATGGACGAAAATCAAAATACCAATGCTGCGAAGTTTTATTCATTACTTGTTGATGCTGATAGACATTTGTGGGATGGGTGCGCTATGTACACTAGATTATCAGCTGTGTCTCAACTGTTGAACTGCAAGTCGGAGTTTAATATGAGCGAAGCATGTTACAATAGAGTTTGTGCAATAATGAAAAACATGTTACCCTCTGGGGAGCAAATGACAACAAACTTTTACAAGTCAAAGAAGATGGTTGCAGGTCTCGGTTTAGGATATGAAAAGATTGATGCTTGTATAAATAATTGTATGATTTATTACAAGGAAAATCAGGAATATTTGCAATGTTTGGTATGTGGACATCCTCGGTTTAAAGCGAAAAATGTTGCTGCAAAACGGCCAAAGTTGGTACCTTACAGGGTGCTCCGTTATCTTCGTATCATACCAAGATTGCAAATACTTTTCATGTCTTCTCACATTGCAAAACATATGCGATGGCATGCTGAGCATCAATCTCCCCACGGTGTCATTTCTCATCCTTCAGATTCTGAAGCGTGGAGACATTTTGATCGTCATCATCAAGAGTTTGCTTCGGAAGTGAGGAATGTACGACTTGGCCTATGTACCGATGGATTTAGTCCATTTGATCAAGGTACCTATTCTTGTTGGCCGGTGATAATTGTGCCTTACAATCTACCGCCATGGATGTGCATGAAACGACCATATATGTTTTTGAATATGGTAATGCCTGGGCATAAGGACCCAAGTTTCAGTATTGATGTTTTTCTCAGACCTCTTATTGACGAGTTGAAAATGTTGTGGGAAGTTGGGGTTGTCACTTATGATGTTTCAACAAAGCAAAAGTTTACAATGAGAGCTGCACTTATGTGGACTATAAGCGACTTTCCTGGATATGGAATGTTGTCTGGGTGGAGCACGGGAGGAACTCTTGGATGTCCATATTGTATGGATAAGACAAAGGCCTTTCAATTGAGCATGAGCAGGAAAGCATGCTACTTTGATTGTCATCGTCGCTTTTTGCCAATGAACCATCCATACAAAAGGCAAAGACATGCTTTTACCAAGGACAGAATTGAAAGGGATTGTCCACTAACATGGTTATCAGGTGAGAAAATGTTCGCCATAGCACGTTCTATTCCTGATGTGACTTTTGGAGTAGGACTTAATTAAATACCAGGAAAAGGGAAAAAAACGGAACTGGGTAAAGAGGAGCATATTCTGGGAATTGCCATATTGGCATACGAATTTGATTCGTCATAACCTTGATTTTATGCATATTGAAAGAAATGTGTTCTGTAATATATTCAACACGGTTATGGATGTCGTGGGCAAAACAAAGGATACTATCAAAGCTCGAATTGAGATGGTGCAAATTTGTGAACCCCCAAATATGAATTTGGTGCATGAAGATGGCAAAATATTCAAACCCCGAGCCTCATACGTACTGGACAAAGGTGAAATACGTGATGTATGTGAATGGGCTAAGGCATTGAGATTCCCAGATGGTTATGCATCTAATATTGCAAGATGTGTGAATGTTCAGGAAGGCACGATAAAGGGCATGAAGAGCCACGATTGTCATATTTTCATCCAGAGGTTGTTACCTGTTGCATTAAGATACTTGTTACCTAATCTTGTGTGGGATGCGTTAACTGAACTCAGTCATTTTCCTTTGATGAAATTCCTAATTTAACACCTTTCGTAATTCTACATACCCTAATTTTATCAAACTTGATGTTTTAATGTCAATTATAAATGTATTCAGAGTTGGCTCTGATACCATTTGTTGGGAACGTATTTCATATATTCTTCCCTGAACGACTAGAGCGGGTGCAGCAAAAAACGAATTTAAAATTCTTAATTTTAAATCTAATGCCCTGATCTAATTAAACTATTTAATTAGATCTAAAACTTACTCTAACAGGCTCATAATATAACAATAAAAAAACGTCAAATAAAACAAGTATAGATATGATATACTGAATAAATGATATAAAGGAAAAACAAATTAAATATCAAACACTTAATTTAGACATTCCTGAAACGCAAATTCAAACTCCAACTTGAAGATCTGAAATTAGAAGAAAAAAGCCTCTTGACACCTGAAGATCTTCTCTGCAAATACCTTTATTAGCAACGAAATGTGGGCTCCCAAAATATTTAATTTAGAAAAAAATTTAAAACAAAATTTTTTCTTTTACTCTTTCAGAAAATAATTTTTCATAAAAATTATGCTATACATTAATTTAGAAAACCCTAAAATAATTTTATGCTTTTCGTTGAGGGAGAAAACTAAGTTCTAAAAACCTAAACATTACATAAAACAACTTAATAATCTCATGGAAAAATACGCGCATGTATATATTGCCCAAGCTGCTACCACGGGTCCTCTTCTAATTGGTCTGTGGCATTTCCTATGAATTGCCAGATAATTGGACCCAGGGCGTCACTTTCGTGTGGCACGGATTGCTACCCCTGTGCGCGTTTTTCCTTCTTTTTTTTTTTTGTTGTTTAATTTTCACATGTATAAAATTCATCTCATAAATATTATTTAGTAAAATTAATTTATTCATTTCATAAATTATGTTTAGCAAAATTAATTTATTTATCATATGAACAAATAATTAATCCTATAAATTTAATTTAAATATTTTAAAAATAGTGTTTAAGTTGAGGCTTGTGAAAAGACCTTAGAAACAATCTAACTATAGCTCCGAATGGATCAAATCTGATTACCATATCATGATAACAATTGATTACCATTTAACAAAACTTAATTGCACTGAATAAGTTTTACTGCACTATAGAATTAAATATATTCGCTCAAAATTTTTCAAATAATTCTATTATTATTATTGCAACAATCAACCCCTTTATTAAAAATCTGTGAGCAAAAACAACTTTAACTACTATCGTTATTTTTCTCACATCTATCGCCGGAGTTATTGACTCACCCTTCTCGAACAATTCATAATATAGAAGCAATTTTCTTTATTAATTCCAAATGTCAAATATGTGGAATACTCTGGCCAAAGATTCTAGAATCTATTTGTATATTTGCGAATCAACTAAGGGGATATCTTACATTGTAGATTCCTAGTAAAATATCTAGTACTGCCACATTTCATAAAATTGCCCAACGACGTAAGATCTTGGTTATTCATTTTTAACCTCATCATTTTGGGCATCAGAGCAATTAACATTCCATGCTTGAGTTCGAATTATTTCTTGGATTTTGAGTTATTGTCTTATTGAATAAATTATTTCTGATAGTAATTAAGGAAATAACTAATTCAGGTTGTCAAATTCAGTGTTCCAATCTTATTGAAAACATCAACACAATACTCTTAGATCCCTATCCACATGACCAAGATAAGTCATCAAAAGTATCATATTATAGTCTTATCACACAAATCATCCAAACTTATCACCGACTACAAGTATACTTTGACAACATGTCACTAGTTTGATCTAAATATTTCTGTGGTTCAATCTTATTGACTACTTAAACCAAACCTGATATGTCATCTTGTACAATGTCCATCTCATAGAACGTTTTAGAAAACAATCACACATGTTTCACTCGTAAAACATAATCAAACAATAAATAAATGAAATAATTTTATTTATTTAATATTTAAAACCAACTAATTGGGTTTTTCTAGGACACCTATTCCAATAGGAATTACACGAGCCTAGCCTGGTCTGGCCAGTGGGTCGACCCAGGCCCCAATAGCTGTATGCCCCCCAACGGCTAGTTTGGAGGGATTAAAAAGAATAACCTTCTATAAATACGAACCAAATTTTCTGATTTCACCACACAATAATCATCTTATCTCTCTTCTCTCCAATTTTCTCAACTCTCCCTATAATTCCAATTCTTTGCTCTCAAGTCCCAACTTCTCAAGTTCGAAGTTTCGATTGTGTTATGTTCGTAGAAGATTGTTGTGGTTCAAATTTCAATTTTTGCTTCTGTAAAATTAGTATCAAAATTTTATTTATTTGTCATTTTTATTTACTTGCATTCTTACTTGTCATTTTTATTTGGCATACTTTTATAATGATAATATGATTGCACATAGATCATCTTCATCTAGAGTTGGCCAATTTAGTTCCAGCTCTTCTAAGTTGCCTAAAGTCCCTAGAGTGAGTAGTAGTACTAGTAGCAAATCTAGAGGAGTTGAGCTTAATACATAGGAATATAGTTTTTTTAGAGCCTGTCATCTCACCTCCATGCATAGAAACTTTAAATTTGGAATATGAGCACGGATTCGAGCATGGTTATCCTAAATCGAGTGATGCGGGATATTCTTCTGAACCCACACTTGACAATTAAACTGAAACTCTCGATTTTGAGAACCCAATGACTGCCAGTGGTAGACGTTCTAGTAGTCAGGTACGACAGTATTTTAAATTAGATCGTGAAAATAATAAAGCATATTGTAGACTTTGTAATAATAAAAAAGCCTTCAACCATCAATGTAGTGGTGGGACTGGCACTTTAAAACAACGCCTACTGAGAGCCCACCCGGACTTAAATCGAATACATCCCAGCAAACGCTAGTACAACAGGCGACTGGTGCATTTGCAAACTTTAGGTTTTCGGCCGAGACCAATAAATATGAATTAATGAGATACATCATTTCGGTTGAGAAGCTATTTATCACCGATGAAGACCCCAAAATTTTCTACTATTGTAGTACCGCACTAAACCCAGCCGGGCTCAAAAGGTCCCTCGCAACACTTTAAAGCATGACGTGTTTAATAATTCATAAAAATGAAAAAAGAGCTAGGCGAAAATTTTAAGACGAACACGAACATGATCTCATTGACGTCTAACACATGGAAGAGTAAATCCAGCATACCCTATCTGCGTACAATTACACATTGGATTGATTCTTTCTACATAATGCAAAAATGAATTATTTATTTTTTCCTATTCGTAAATCCCCAAAGTTCTCATGTAATCACAAGTACTATTGTGAATGCATGCCGTGAATGAGGGATTGATAACAAAATTAGAAGCATTACTTTTGATATTGCAACGAACAGTCTATTAACCAATACCCCATGTTAGATGGAAAATGTTTTCATTTGCGTTGTATTTGTCATATTTTGTATTTAATGACAATAGATGGGATGCAATTTATAGATTTTTCTCTTATAACTTAAAGAAATATGATTAAAGCAATTAAAATATCTGGAGCTGGGAAACAGAATTTTAAAAATTTATGTAAATCACAAGGCATTTCATGGGATTCTTTTAAATTAGGTGCATTTACTATGTGGCCATCGACGGTTGAAATGTTATAGAAGTGCACACTATATAAAGATATCTTGATGGAATTTGTACACATAAATCATGCGGATCTAAGTTGTTTAGTGTAGATAATGTAAATTGGGAAATAATAAATGAAATCTGTAAATTCTTAGTTCTTTTTAAAGAAACTACGACATTTTTTTAAATCCTATTACCCAACTATTCTACACGCAATATCTAAAGTGGTAGATATTGCTGCATGGATGATGGAGAAATACCCCCCTCTGTAAGAGTCCATTGCCGCCATGCAACAAAAATTTTTAAAATGTTATACTGAATTACCTATGGTATATTGTATTACTACTATTTTTGATCCGGGTTGCAAACTTGCGGGTCTTCAATTTTTTGTCCAAATATTTTACGAAAGAATGCTACCAAGTTATGATGTAAAATATTTTATAAATAAAGTTCAAGCAACTTTACATGATTTATTTTCTGTTTATTCTCAAAAATTAACAAATAATACAAATGTTTCTTCTATATAATCTTCCTTTTCCTCTCGAGGACAATCATATGTGTGGGATATATTTAACCGATTAATGCCCAGACAGAGTCCCACGTTATATGATAAAATTTTTTTATATTTGTGTGCAGCTCTGTTCGCATTCCAACTGACAGAGTCTAATGAACGTTTTGATATTTTGCTATTGTGGAAATCATCTAAACCCCAATATCTCGTGCTTTCCACCATGGCACGCGATATACTAACATGTCTAGTGTCTACAATAGCATCGCAGTCTGCTTTTAATGCACTTAGCATATTGCTAGGAATAAAGAGAGCGAAGTTAGCACCAGACACCTTAGAAATGTCAGTGTGCTTGAAAGATTAAATGGTAGCAATGGATAGAAGCTAGGACCGTCTGAACTTGGAATCATCAAGAGAAGAAGATGATGACATTAACTCCTATAGAAGTACCGCACAAACTGTAGTAAGTTTAGATTGATTTATTTATATTGTTATAGTTGTATTTTTTTAACAAATTATAATACATTTTATTTTATAAAATATTTTTGTAATTTTATAGAGCCCTATTATATTGTTGCAGTTGTATTTTTTTAACAAGCTACAATACATTTCATTTTATAAAATATATTTGTAATTTTATAGGGTACTATTATAATTATTAGTTATATTATTTATTAATAAATTAAAATTAGTTTTTTGTCAAAATAATTATTTTTATATATAATATATATATATATATATATATATATATATATATATATATATATATATATATATATATATATTTGTATAATCTTATAATATTATTAGAAAAAAAAGAGTCGGGGGGGGGGGGGGGGGGGGGCGGGGGGGGGGGCCTAGGCCCGAACCAACCCAACCCGGCCCAAGCCCGGTCCGTGGCCACCTCTAACTGTGCCAATCTGATTAGTTTTAGGGAATTACTTTTTGAAACATTTTCCAATAATTAGTATCAGAGCTGACTCTGAATACATTCATAATTGACATAAGGAAACTATAGGCTTTATTGAAACATAGTGTGTAAATATAGGAATATATGAAATTATGTATTTCATTAAAAAGAAAAAAGAAAATATTTTTCTAAATCAAATCTAATGAGATTGGATATTCAAATTGCTGAAAGATTTAGAAATATGTAGGATTTTATGGTCGACATCCAACATGATTAGATCATGAACGAATCTATGAAAATATTCAATTGTTGAATATTTTAACATAATCTTACGTGAGTATCTAATATGGCTAAAAAATTAGATCTATTTTTTATTCTTTTGAGATTACAAAATTAATCAATTTATTTATTTTAAAAAAGTTTTTTTTTATCAATTATATAAAAAATTCGCCGACTTTATTACAGGGCTAACGTCAACACAACATATCAAAAAAAAATTTACTTAATTAGAACAGTGCAGTGAAAGAGAAATTTAAATTTGAACTTTAAATCTAAAGCCCAGTCTAAATAAAATATTTAATTAAATCATGGATATCTACTCTAATAGGCTCATAATAACATGCAAATATCTATTAAACCAATATAAACATGAAATGTAGAAAATTGAAATAAGAGAAAATATTAAATTAAAACTTTAAACGACATACTTGGATCATGAATTTAATTTTGAATTTCATTACCTAAGATTTGAATAAAAAGCTCTTGATACCTAAAGTTATTCTTCGCAATGACCTTCTTAGTGCCAAAAGTGTGGGTTCCCTAAATATTTAATTTTAGGAAAAGTTTCAAAACAAAAATTTTCCTTATAATTTTTCCGAAGAAGAGTTTTTCAAAAAAACCTAATACTAAATATGAATTCCACCAAACTACTAATACAGTATTTTTGAATAAAGGATGATTCTTAAATCGTAGGTAAAACTATGTATATAAGTTAGTCAACCCATAATGCGTTAAAACTTGACTTTTTTTTTTTTATATTTATCAAAATGACATATTTTGGCAAAAAAATTAGTATTTTGGCATACTTTTAAAAATATTTAGCAATTTGACACATTTTACTGTACATTAGTTATTGCACGACATGTGGGAAGGCGTGCAACAGTGGTGCACGACGTCCGCGACTCCGTGCAACAGGGCTTGTGCTGCACGACATCCCAAACGCCGTGCAGCATTTGGAGTCTTGCCACTACCTAACGAAAGTTATATAAAATTAATATGCTACAGGAGCAAATAACGAAGTGGGAGCCTAGTGGTCAGAGTATTCCCCTTTAAATTGGAAGTCCCTTGTTTGAATCCCCACCCCCACCTATATTTTCCATCTTTTTTTTTTCTTTTGAATTCTAAACATATTTTCTCTTCCCAATTTTTTCTTTTAAATACTAGACTTTTATTAAAATTTTATATTGGTCTTCTACTCCCTATTCATATAAATTTTTTTTTTTTGGGTAAGTATTCATATAATATTTTATTTTACTTTGAATAAATTTATTAACTTATAACTAATAATCATTTAATATTATTCCTTATATATTAATATCTCTAATTTTTAATTAAGCTTTTGCTATAATTTTATTTCAGTAGCTATATATTTAGTTTTAATTAATTAATTAATTATGTAATATTAATATCTCTACTTTTAATTATGTAATAATTAATTAATTATAATTAAATATATAATTATTACATAAAATAATGTTGCACGCCTCCCCATACGTTGTGCAATGACTAATTTATAGTCAAAGGTGTCAAATTATTAAATATTTTTAAAAGTATGTTAAAATACTAATTTTTTGGTAAAAATATTTCATTTTGATAAAAAAAAAATCCACCAAAAATGGCGTTCTGTTTGAAAACAGCATTCTGCTCATTTTCCAGGTCAATATGCTACGTTTCACCACTTAATTCGGTCGCTACAGAGCATGCGGATATGAGCATAGCACACGTCACACAAGCAGCACCACGTGGCAGTCTCGGATTGTCCAAAAACATTATGCGCATATTGCCCCTGATTATCGGTCTGGCGCGCAACATGGTTGGCGCATCCGTGAGGCACAAATGCAGAGTAGCCTATCACCGCGTTAAACATATTGCGCACTGTCTGAGCCAGGGATGTGCAAAATACAATTTGATTTATAGTTTGAAAAATTATAATTTAGTTTAAAAAACTCTGGTTATTAGAATTTAAGGTTTAGATTTGGTTTAAAACCAAACTTAAACCATAAAACTATAAAAATTATAAACTAAATAATCCAATGATTATTTATGTCACTAAAATCATAACAAGTTATATTAGTGATAAAATTTACTTGATAACTCGATAAAAATAATTAGAATTATTTACACCAAAGGGCTTTGTACTTTTTTGATCTTGTCGATTTAAACCTTATACTTTTAATTATGTTAATTTAGTCCCTTTATAATTTAGATTATGTCAATTTAGTCATTTGGTCAAATTTAACTTAAGGTAATAATGTAATTTTTAACGACAGAATCATATTAGATGCAAGTAATATTTAGTAGTTGATTTAATTTAACCCAATCTATGACTAAACAATTAAATATTTCATTAACAACTTAACAAAAATTTTAACAGACCCAATGTTACTACTGAATTTTCAAAAAACGTTAGTACTGAATTTAACAAACTAATTTTATGTGTTGTTCGTAGTTTTTGTTTATGTAGTATGTAGTATAAACATATATTATACTATTAATTAGAAAAAGAAGTAAAGTTTTCCTATTTTTTTATGTTTTTGTAGTTAATGATGATTTTAATATTGATCAAATTATGTTTATATTAGTGTTAATAACAATTTTTATATTATAATTGCTAAAACCATAAACCGGACAGGACCGGACTAGAATTACGGTTTGGTCCGGTTTGGTCCGGTTTGGTTTTGGCTTAGAAAATTTTCAAACCGTATTTTTACGGTTTGGTCGTGTTTAGTAACCATAAACCGCCAAACCAGACCGTGTGCACCCCTAGTCTGAGCCACAGTGTACTACGTGGATTATGGCTTGTGTTAAAGGCGTTTTTTTCCTTTTTTTATTCTCGTATAAAAATTCATCTCATAAATTGTATATTTAGCAAAAATAACTTTATTCATCTCATTAATTTTATTTAGCATAAAATTAATTTATTTTATAAATAAATTCATCTCATGAATTTATTCTAAATATTTTCAAAATGGTGCTGTAAGTTGAGGCGTGTGAAAGGATCTGAGGACAATTTATTTCTACTTTCAAATGGGTCAAATCTAATTATCAATAATTTATAGCATTGATTACCATTTAAAATCATTTAATTTCACTAAATAAATAATGTTGCACTCTAGCATTAAACATATTCACTCAAAGAATTCTCATACGATGATTAAATGGGCGATCGACACCTCTATTAGATATCCATGATGAATAATAATTTAAACTATTATCATTATATTTCTCCTCTCTTTTTCCTTAAGTTCTCAAATTGTCCTTTTTAAAAAAACTCTATGCCAAGAAACATAATTTTTCATACTAATTCCAGTGATATCACTTGAAATACTTTGGCCAAAGTATTCTGAATTTTCCAATACTTGCAAATCTACTTAAGTGGATATATGTATCTAAAAAAATACTATAGATTCCGTATTGGATATTTTGTTCCGACTACACCTAATGTAAAAAAGATTTTGGCCCACTAAATAAGATCTCACTTTTTAGTACATCAAAGTGACATAAACTATAGATGGAATGAATTATTTATTTTTGATAGCAATTAAGAAATAAATAATCATAGTGGTCCAGCTCAATGTTCCAACCTTATTGACAAGCACCAACATGATACTTTTAGATTCCCATATGACCATAACAAGTCATCTAAAGTATTATATTATAGGCTTATCAAACAAGTTTCTAAACTT
The DNA here is from genome assembly GCA_018398585.1 of Simmondsia chinensis. Lineage (NCBI taxonomy): Eukaryota > Viridiplantae > Streptophyta > Magnoliopsida > Caryophyllales > Simmondsiaceae > Simmondsia > Simmondsia chinensis. The sequence goes on from JAGTTD010000014.1 coordinate 12,450,654, forward strand.
ATCACCGACTACGAACATACTCTGAGTACATATCACAATTGTGATTTAAGTCCATCTCATGGGTTGTTTTAGAAAACAATTACATGTATATTTAACTCATAAAAACACTATCAGGCTTTAAATAAATAAAATAATATTATTTATTAATATTTAAAACTAAATAATTGAATTTTTAGGACACTGATTCCCACAGAGTCCTCACAGCCTTCATTTCCACTCTAATAACATGGTGGATAGGAACTACTTTCCGAGGAGGGTATTTGTTTACAGAATATAGGGTTAGACTTTTTTAGGATAGATTGAGTTATAGAAAAATAGGTGCGACCACTCGATCTTGGAGTATCTTGTCGACTTGTACCAATGTCTAGTCAATGGTATACACTTTGACTTCGATAGTACCTTAGTCCCTTTAGGAGCATTGTGATATTATTTTAGAAGCCAAGGCAGGAGCAATGAGTTAATATGTCTAGAAAGAATATTAGTTGAGAATAGTTCTGACCATACTAATAACTTGGTACAACCCTGTCACCTGGGAGTAACGAGTAGTTTATTTAGGTCATTGTTGCACACACAAAGAATGGTTAGATGGATTCCATGCTTTTTTTTTCTGCTAAAATAATAAAAAAAAGGTTTACTAGACTCAAAACATCAAGTGGGAGCGAGTTTCCATAAATGAATGCTCAAGGTCTCCATTATCGGTCTAGCAATATAGTAGGTGGGTGTTGCTCTCTTAGACAGTCGTTCATCTATAGTGTACGAGGTTAGGCTTCTTAAAGATAGACTGAAGTGCAGGAAAATGGATGCTATCACGCCGTCGTGGAGTACTTTGTGGACTTGTATGGATGTTTAGATAGCGGTGTACGCTTAACTAGGGTACTACGTTAGCCTCCCTGTGGATCTTTGTCGTATGACCTCAGGGGCTAAGGAAAGACTGATGTATTAATTATGTTTAGTAAGAGTTTACAAGAAAGCATATTAAATAGAGAAAGCCTCTCATCTTACTGATATCTCTATGAGAACCGACCGCAGGGTAGCATTAGGTAGTTTGGTTGGTCACCACAACAGGTATGTAAATGTGCGATTGTTAACTTCGTACTTTGATTATTTGCTGAAATTATGAAAGTATTCTTGTATGTTGCATGACTTGTATACACTTTTGATTTCAGACTGCTTAATTTTGTTTTAATAGTGCATTGCAATCAATACTGTTATTTATGTTATTTGCATGTTTTGTTATGCTCAAGAGAGAATAATTGATATGTCTTAATACATGAGGAGCACTAGTCTACACTCGGAGTTCGCTAATTTGCTACTAAAATGTCTATTAAGTTGAAAGAATGTTTAGAACGCTTGCTTAGGTTAATGAGTTAGTCGGGCCCTACATTATGACATTAGTTTCGTATATGTTCCAGTATTAGATAGTTGAAATGTACCTATAGTACATATACTCAAACACTTGAAAGAAATGCTTTGTGAGCTGAAAAGGTAGCATAAGAATAACTTATGAGAAAGATGATTGACACTTGATTGTGTTAGGTAACTTCAGTCCAAGCGAAAGTCATTATGATGATGTCTTATTCAATTGAACCGGAATTCTTAAAAGTAAGCATTGATCGCCAATCTCAACAGAATATGATCCTAACTTTCCTATCAGGATCTTTCAATCAATCAGTATGTGATACATCGAATAATAGGGATTATGTTAGAGCTGGTGTCTTAGGGAACCAATTTATGTAAAATTTTTTATTAGTGAATAAAAATTGTTTAGCATTATCCTCTAATTTTGATATTATTAACCAGTCTTTATGCAAGTGACGTTGTTCGCTATCAAAGCATGTACCATGAGATGGACGAAGTCCCTAAATGACATTTAGGATATCTATTTTTTAGTGGATTAATGAGATTATTCCACAAATGGACTAAATAATGGATATAAATGTTATTTAATAATCAGTTTGTAGTTAATAATGAGTTTGGGCTACTTGTCTGCTAAGACTATAACATGACATTTAGATAATTTGTCTTGGTTATAAGGATAGCGATCCATGATGTTGTATTGGTGTGTTACAATGAGATTGTCATACTAAATAGGACCCCGAGATTTGCTCAAATCTGTACAACTATCAGAATTGAGCGATTCATATATTTTGTTTAGGCAATGACTCTTAATCCGTAAAATGGTCTAGACTCGTGCGTGAAGTGTTGGTTGCTTTGATGCACTAAAATGATGAGGTTATAGGTAATAACTAGGGTCTATGTTCGTTGGGAAATCACATGAATTGTGGTGGGGATAGATGTTTTATCAGGAATCTACTTTGTAAAATGTCCCCTTAGTTAATTCGCAAGTTTTTGGAGATGATTCTAGAGACTTTGGCCAGAGCATTTCTTATGTTGGACAGTAGGAATTAAGACAGTTCTATTTGTTTGTGTTAGTGAATTATTCAAAAAGGGGCAAATTGAGAACTGAGAAGGAAAAATGAGAAAGAATGACAATAGTAATTTAAGTTATTTTTTCATGGATATTTATTAGAGGGGTCAATTGTAAGTAAAATTTTAAAGAGAGATTTAACAAGTAAATATATTTATTTTAGAGTGTAGTAAAACTTATTTTGTAGAATTAAATTTTATTAAATGATGTTCAATTGTTATCATGAAATGATAATCAGATTTGACACATTTGGAGATAAAAATAAATTGTCCCTGAAATCTTTGTGCAAGCCTCCTAAATTATACACTTATAGAAGTCAAGATAATTCATGACATGAATTGTTTTATTTAAAGGGTCAAATAAAATTAATCATGGTTGAATCTTAAAAAATTTATGGGATGAATTTTACAAGAAAAAAAAAAAAAAAACTCATAGACGAATCGTAGGGTGCCACTGGTGAGTGAAGAATTATTTTGTTTTTTTTTTTATTTCAGATATTATTTTTATCTATAAAAAATATTACAATATATATATATATATATATATTTTTTGTTTTTCTAATTTTGGAGCCCCGACATAAATAGAGCTAGGGCATTTGATTTGAAGTATATTATTCAACCATAACAAAAGGCTCTCTTCTAAGTATTCTTTTTAATAGTTAGAGAACTAATTAAAGAAAACTTCTTCCAAATTAGTTCTTAAAATTAATTTTAAGAACTACTTCATTTCACGCGCCTACTCGTTCGGTGTAAAAGGAGGAATTGCAGAGAAGATTTCGAAGGTATGGTTCGGAGCATCTATACATTGCGGTCTACAACGGGGTATGAGACTATGTCACCCAAAACTTTCATATTCTTATTTAATTGTTTTTCGTGGATTTGTCTTCCAATGCTATGCATTGTTATGTATAATTAGAGTCATGATCATGTATTTAATTCAAAATTAGAGAATTTTAAATCGGTATTCCGCTATGCTAGATATAATGGTTGCATATTTTAATTTACGAAATTAATTTACCCACCCAACAATTGGTATCAGAGCCGGATTCTGATTATTCATGATGTGCGTGAGGTCATTAGTTGACATGATAGAAAAAAAGTTTTAAATACGGATTCATGATAAGATCGGGTGAAAGTATAATGTTATTGTTGAATATATTCGTATAAATTGTTATATGTTTAATTGATTGTTTAAACTGTTTAAAATTCAATTAAAAGGAATGCATTCATCAATAATTGCATAATTTTTTGTTTATGAACGTGAGAATAAGATTTTCATGTTAACTTAAATTCTTCATATAATTATCTAATTAGATTAGATAGGATTAATTGACACAATGAGATTATAGTCAATGAAAATATGAAAATTTTATTTTAAATCAAAAACCACACCCAAAAAAAAAAAAAAAAAGTCAGATCTGCGGACTTCAGCAATGACGTTAGTGGCTAACGTCAATTTAATAAAAAAAAGACTACTTGTGGCCTTGCCAACGGGGTGTAACGAGTGGATAATTTGGATCATCATTGCTTTTCTTTTAATAAGGTGTTGTAGATACCTAATTAATTATAGTTGCTAAATTTAGAAAGAAAATAATGTCACAGATAGATGCAAGACCCATACTTTTTATGTACATATTTTTAGGGTAATCATGACGACTACTGGCGCATTGCATTCCATACTAAATGATAACCTCCTTACTGGACTTAATTACCCAAATTGGAAGATGAACCTAGATATTGTGCTAATCCACAAGGGACATAAATTTGTGTTAACTGAACCCTATCCTCCTGTGCCTACTAATAATGCCACTGCTGCTGTTAAGGAATGGTATGACCGATGGATTAAATCCAATAATTTAACTAGGTGTTACATCTTGGCCTCCATGTCTAATATTCTCAAGCATCAGATGCTTGAGATGAAGATGGCAGCGGAAATGAAAGAAAGAACATCTTAAGAAGATGTTGAGTGGGCAAGATAGAGCAGCAAGGCATGAGCTAATGAGGAAACTCATGTTCATAAAAAATGCCCGAGGGAAGTCCAGTTCAAGAACATATTTTGAAAATGATGGCTTATCTAAATGAACTGGAATTCCTAGGTGATAAGATTGATAGTCAATCTCAGCAAGACATGATACTTGGCTTTTTTGTAGAGTCCTTCACTTAGTTTAGGTTGAACTATACAATTAGTAATAAAGATTATTCATTACCTGAGGTTGAACTATACAATCAATAATAAAGATTATTCGTTACCTAAGCTGATGAAGGAGCTGCAAGTTGCTGAAGGGGTGATAAAGGCTAAGGGGACTGTCCTCTTAACGCAGGCACCTTGGACAGGGAACAAGTTGTCTTCCAATAGGAAGTCTAGGAGAAGAAAAATAAGGGCAAAGCTACTAGTGTAGCAGCTAAGCAAATGAAAAGGAAGCTTTCAGCAAAAGAAAAGTATTTCTTCTGTGGGAAGGATGGCCATTGGAGGAGGAACTTCCCTGAGTACCTAGCAAGTCTTCCTTCTAAGATGAAGAATCCATCTGGACAAGGTATGGATATATCTTATCTGGTTGATTCATGTGTTGTTGAAAGTCCACTAGGATCCTGGTGTGTGGACTCAGGTTCGACTGACCATGTCTGCAATATGTTGCAGGGGCTCAAGCAAACGAGGAAGCTGCATGATGGAGAGCTAGACTTGACCGTAGGAGATGGGAGGCGGATTTTAGTGTTAGGAGTGGGAGACATTAGCCTAGTATTTAGGAGTGGATGTTTTACAGAATTGTCTTTATGTACCTGTGTTACACAGGAATTTGATTTTAGTGTCACGATTAGTGGATGATGGATATTCTATTACATTTGGAATTGATTTAGTTGTTTGCCATAATAAAATGTTTATTTGCAAATATATTGTTGTCGATGGTTTGTTTATCTTGACACCTGATCAAAATTCTACTAATTACGTGATCGAATATAGCAATACTAAACTAATTGTACCTCTTAAAAGAAAGAACCCTGAAACTGAAAATGGCTTCAAATGGCACCAACAGCTTTGTCATATTAGCTCTAGTAGGATCCAAAGACTAATAAGTGAAGGATTAATTGAGTCTTTAGACTTGAAATCTTTACCAGTCTGCAAATCATGTATAGGAGGAAAGATGATTAAGCTTGTCTTTAAAAGTAAAGACAATAGAGTTGGTGACTTACTTGAGCTAGTTCACACGGATGAATGGGGACCAATGAATGTTCAGGCGAGAGGAGGGTATGAGTATTTCATCACCTTTACTGATGATTACCCTATGTATGGTTATGTTTACTTGATGAGACAAAAGTCTGACTTTTTTGAAAAGTTCATGGAGTTTAAGGCCGTGGTCAAGAATTAGACAGGTAAACACATCAAATCACTTCGATCGGATTGAGGTGGAGAGTATCTTTTAGAAGATTCTCTAGATTTCCTAATTGCAAGTGGGATTAGATCCCAGCTTTCTGCATTGGGTACGTTGCAACAGAATGGCATTGTAGAAAGGAGAAATAGAACGTTGTTGGAGATGGTAAGGTCCATGATGAGTCATGCTACTTTATCGATCTCGTTTTGGGGTTATGCCTTAGAAACAACGGCTTATGTGCTAAATTTGGTTCCTACAAAGGTGGTTCCTAAAAACTCGTGGAGTTATGGATTGGGCGCAAGCCTTGTTTAGGATATCTTCATACTTGGAGATGTCCAGCACACGCGTTGAAAAAGAACCCGGACAAGTTGGAGTCTAGATCAGAAGTATGTGTGTTTGTTTTCTACCCTAGGGGTACCAAAGGTGTTTGTGAATGCAAATGCCAAATTTTTAGAGGAGGACTTTATGATGGACTACAAAAGTAAAAGTCAAATAGTGTTGGAGGAGTTAATTGAGAAAGACACTACTTCCAAACAGTTTTATACATCTCAGAATGAAATAGGCGTATTATATGCACCTGTGGGTGGCTCTGAGATGAACCCTAATGCACGGGAATCTCGTCGTAGTGGGAGGATTGTCAGGCAACCTAACAGATACATGGCTGGTGCCTTAATGGCTGAATTAGAAGATGTTTCTGATCCTCTTACTTATGATGAAGCACTAAGGGACAAGGATACTGACCAATGGCTCTTAGCAACGAGAGCAAAAATTGAATCCGTGTACTCTAATAAAGTCTGGAATCTTGTATTGGCGCCACTTGGCATTAAACCCATGTACAAGAGAAAGAGAGGAGTGGACGGAAAGGTAGAGACCTTCAAAGCAAGGCTAGTTGCTAAGGGTTATACCCAAAAAGAAGGTATAGATTATGACGAGACCTTCTCACCAGTGGCTATGCTTAAGTCCATTAGGATGCTCTTATCCATTGCAACTCATTTTGATTATGAGATATGACAAATAGATGTCAATACAGCCTTTTTGAATGGCAGTCTTGATGAAGGCATCTCTATGGTGCAACCTAACGGGTTCATTGGTAAGAATCAGGAGCATATGGTATGCTAATTGAAAATGTCCATTATGGACTTAAACAAGCATCTCGCTCATGGAATAAAAGATTCAATGAAGCAATCAAGTCCTATGGTTTTATTCAATTGGTTGATGAGCCGTGTGTATACGAACGCAACATAGAGATTGTAGTGACTTTCTTGGTGTTGTATGTGGATGACATCCTACTCATTGGGAATGACATGGGAGTCTTATCAGCTATTATGATCTGGCTGTCAAGTTAGTTTGACATGAAAGACCTAGGTGAAGCTAGCTATATTCTTGGGATTAAGCCCATGCAGGATCGTAAGAATAGGATGCCGGGTCTATCTCAGGCTGCTATATAGACAAGATGTTGCCTAAGTTTAACATGATAGACTCCAAGAAGGGTTTTTTGCCCTTTAGGCATGGAGTGCCTCTTTCTTTAGAACAGTGTCCTTCGACACCTTAAGAGAAAGAACATATGAGGAATGTTCTATATGCTTCGGCTGTGGGAAGCCTTATGTGTGCTATGTCATGTACTAGACCTAACATCTGTTTTGTCGTTGGTATGGTGAGTAGGTATCAGTCTAATCCAGGTGATGTGCACTGGATGGCGGTGAAGCATATTTTCAAATACTTAAGAAGGACTAGAGATTATATGTTGGTTTTTCATGGTGATGAGTTGATTCCAGTGGGCTATTCTGATTCGAATTTTCAATCAAATTTAGATGCTAGACGTTCCACATCTGGCTACGTCTATACCCTAGGTGGTGGAGCCATAAGTTGGAGGAGTGTTAAGCAAACTTGTTTTGCTGACTCCACCATAAAAGCCGAATATGTGGCAGTTTTGGAAGCTGCCAAGGAGACTTGTTGGCTTAGGAAGTTCCTTATGGATCTTGAGGTTATAAAGGAGGGGCTTACACCTGTTGCCATTTATTGAGACAATTCGGGTGCAGTGGCTAACTCAAAGGAACCAAGGAAGCACAATCGGTACAAGCATATAGAAAGAAAGTATTACCTCATTCAGGACTATGTGGAGAAAGACGAGATTGCAATTTTCAAAATAAATACCTCAAGCAACTTAGCAGATCCTTTTACAAAAACATTGACTCAAAAGTTGTTTGAGTCACATTTAGGTAGGATAGAAATGCGTTGTATGGAAAATTGGGTCTAGGACAAGTGGGAGATTGCTAAAGCCGGTGTCCTATGGAACTCAATTTATGTAAACTGTTTTATTAGTGAATAGAAATTGTTCAGCATTATTGTCTAATTGTGATATTATTAGCGAGTCATTGTGCATGTGATGTTGTTCTCTATCAAAGCATGTATCATGAAATGGACGAAGTCCCTAAATGACATTTAGGATATCTATTTTTAGTGGATTAATGGGATTGTTCCACAGATGGACTAAATAATTGATATGAACATTATTTAATAATCAGTTCGTAGTCAGTTATGAGTTTGAGCTGCTTGTCTACGAATACTATAACATGACATTTAGATAACTTGTCTTGGTTATGTGGATAGCGATCGAGGATGTTGTGTTGGTGTGTTACAATGAGATTGTCATACTGAACAGACCATGTGATTCGCTTGAACCTATACTACTATCAAAATTGAGCGGGTCATGTATTTTGTAGTAAAATGGTCTAGACTAGTGCATGGAGTGTTGATTGCTTTGATGCACTACAATGACGAGGTTATAGGTAATAAACGGGGTCTTACGTTCGCTGGGTAATCGCGTGAAGTGTGGAGTGGATAGATGTTTTATCTGGAATCTACTTTGTGAAATATCCCCTTAGTTAATTCGCAAGTTTTTGAGATGATTCTAGAGACTTTGGCCAGAGCATTCCTTATGTTGGACATTAGGAATTAATATAGATCTATTTATCCGTGTTAGTGAATTATTCAAAAAGGGGCGAATTGAGAACTAAGAAGGAAAGATGAGAAAGAATAGCAATAGTAGTTTAAGTTATTTTTCTCATGAATATTTATTAGAGGGGTCAACTGTGAGTAGATTTTTATAGGGAGATTTAACAAGTAAATATATTTATTTTTAGAGTGCAGTAAAACTTATTTAGTAGAATTAAGTTTTATTAAATGATGTTCAATTGTTATCATTAGATAATAATTAGATTTGACACATTTAGAGCTAAAAATAAATTGTCCCTGAAGTCCCTGCGCAAGCCTCCTAAATTATACACTTATAGAAATCAAGAGAATTTATGAGATAAATTATTTTATTTAAAGGGTTAAATAAAATTAATCACGGTTGAATCCTAAGAAGTTCATGGGATGAATTTTACAAGAAAAAAAAAAAGAAAAACTCATGGACAAATCACAGGGTGCCACGTGGCACCTTGCGGCTTGGTCAGTGAAGAATTATTTTTTTTAATTTTTATTTCTACATATTATTTTTATCTAGATAAAATACTACAGCATATTTTTATTTATTTTTCTGATTTTTGAGCCCTTATATAAATAGAGCTAGGGCATTTGATTTGAAGTATATTATTTAACCATTGCAAAAGGCTCTCTTCTAGGTTTTCTTTTGATTAGTTAGAGAACAAATTAAAAAAACTTCTTCCAAAATTAGTTCTTAAAATTAGTTTTAAGAACTACTTGATTCCACGACGCCCACTCGTTTGGTGTGAAAGGAGGAATTGTGGAGAAGATCTCGGAGGTATCGTTCGGAGCATGTATACACTTATGGTCTACAACGAGGTATGAGACTAGCTCGCCCAAAGCTTTTATATTCGTATTTAATCATTTTTGGTGGATTTATCTTCCAATGCTATGCGTTGTTATGTATAATTAGAGTTATGATCATGTATTTAATTTGAAATTAGAGAATTTTAAATTGGTATTCTACTACGCTAGATATAATCATTGCATATTTTAATTTACGAAATTAAAGTTACCCACCCAACAGATTACTTGTTGTCTGAGCCGACGAAGGTACAATATGAGAGAAGATGTGTCATGAGTACTAAGAGAAGAATCCATTTAGTCTAAGCATCTATATTAGGGAATTAGGAACCTCTAAAGGGTAAGATTAAGATAAAATAGTATTTCTTTTGTAGAAGCATCAGACATTAGTGTTTAAAAGGAGTTGCATAGGTACTTACCCACTCCTTTTTCAAAAACTGGTAAGCCATCAAGACAAGGTATCTGATATTTTGTTCTCTCTAATCATAATTGATTTGTAGTTCACAAATATCTTGGTGGCTAGACTGCGAATAATTAGTTCATACTGCAAGGTGTTGCAAAGTTGTAAGCTAACTAGGAAACTTCAAGATGGCAAGTTGTAACCTTTGCTCAAAGGTGGTACAAGTATGTCTGTATGTGAATCAAGAGATGGTGGCTCAAGTTCGGGAACATAGTATTTTGATTTCGAGAAATTATCTTCACTAGTTTTCTTAGAAATTTGATTTCTACTTGCTATTTGCTTTAAAATAGTCTTCAATTATTTTTCAAAAATAAAATGACCTTTTAAGTGAGTAAAATGTTATTTGAAATGTACATTGGTGGATACTTTTTAAATCAAAAACTTCGTTAGTGTTAATTGTATACCTAATACAAGTTAGATTGCATTCCCGTAAAAAAGAAGAATTTTGTAAAGTAGATATAGCTCTTTAGTGGCACTTAAGCTTAGGTCATGATGCGTATTTTTACTAGCAAGTGCACTAGTCGCTTCAAGTAATACAGAGTGAGTAGAGTATCGTTCCCACGAGGATTGCTGAGTGAGTACTGAAATTAATAGCTTTAATACTATTTAAAAAATCGAAAAATTGGGGATTTTGAATAAAGTAAGATAAAATAAAATAAAAATAAAAAGTTAATACTAGACTAATATTAGCCGATTAAGTTTTTTTTTTTTTAGTTAATAAAGTCTAAGGCATCCGATTTCACCTTAGTTGCATCAATACGCCTTTTCGATCCTCGATATTCAAGTTGTTACTGTGTGTTGATGGTTGAAAATCCTAATTTGCTAAACATTCTCTCTCGAGCAACATTTAGCGTACTCTTTCACATATTAACCCATCACTTTCGTGCATGAATTTAAATAAGAAAAGAGTTATAAAAGCTCTATGATTTTCTTTTAAAAACCACACAAATCGCGTTAATCTCCCTCGAGCATTCGCCTAATTTGTGGTGCTTATCACCTTAGCAATCATCATAAATCTCCTTTCGGTCTCATTATGAATCATTACGGGCCTTAAATGGTGATCAAGCATTTAAAACTTATTAAGAACAATGATAAACACTTCAACAACGCAATAACATAAACATTGAATACTTTGAATTAGAAATGAGCGTATTTTACAACTTAGGCTACATCGTAGCCTTAGATTAACAAAATTAGTTCATGTTAAACTTAATAGTAAACATTATAAACATCAAAATACATGAACTTAAGAAAGAAAAAGGATAGAAAGATCTTAAACATATAAAATTACAAACAAAACTTCCCTCCTCCCTTTTCCTTCCTTCTCCCTCACATTTTTTGTTCTATTTACATCTACACTATATTTGATTTTTTTTTTTTGGTTGAGGGATGCTTAAACACTACCCAAAACATAATGTTTCAAATGTGATAAATCATAAATAAAAAATGATCTTGCTTCCTTCTCATTTGCTCTTCATTGCCGCCCATGAACAACTTGCTTTGTTTAATATTTTGCTTCTCCTTTGCACCGCCCAATCTGCAAAATCAGATCAACATGATGTTGTATAAGGTTTAAACTATGAATTTAATTTATAGAAAGGGACAAAGGTTGCCGCCTAAAGCAAAATGTAGCAATATTTTTGTTATTTTATGTGTTCTTCATTTGAGCCGTGTACTTTAGGTGCTTTTGTTATTTTTTTTACTTTTATTTGATGTATCTTGCTTTTACTTGTTGAAATTAATGATAAAATCTAGCAAGATTTAGCATAAAATGGGTGTTTTTGCAATAAAGTAGCAAAATAGTCGAAACCGAGCAAAAACTAGCAAAAGTGATAAAAATTAGAATTAAAATAGTTAAAAATGTATTAAAATGATATAAATAAATATATACAAATTTAAGGTTATCAAAATACCCCCAAACTTAAATCTTGCTCATCCCTGAGCAAGACTGAATATTTCAGCACCATATCTCATGTTTTTCAAAAACTTTTCTACTGTTTAAAGCAAGCGTACTCTAATTCAAAATGAATAACCGAAAATCAATGTTTAAGGCTCCAAAAGGCAAAATCATCTTTTTCTAAGGAAAAACCTATCAATCACCTAAGTAGCTGAGATTCAAAAGTTAAGATAACAAATTAAGTTTATCCTTTCTTTCAAATCTCAAGACAATCAAACAGAATACAGGAAAAAAATTCATAACACTCATAACAAATCTTTATCGAGTATGCCCAAAACTAAAACATTCTTCTTTTTTTTTTTTTTTTTTTTTGGAGGAACTTATTTGCTCAAGTCACTTTCGGCTCATGAGTTTATCTTTAGCGAGAATCAAGCTCCGACTCCTGGGCGATAACCCATAAGTAAGAGAAGCCACCACTGAAATGTCCCCAATATTACCGAGTGAGTATATCTTCAGCGAGAATCAAGCTCCAACTCCTGGGCGATGACCCATAAGTAAGAGAAGCCACCACTGAGATGTCCCGAATATTACCGAGTGAGTAAATCTTCAGCGAGAATCAAGCTCCGACTCCTAGGCAATGACCCATAAGTAAGAGAAGCAACCACTGAGATTCCTTCTCTATGACTCCCCTGAGTTTATCTACAGTGAGAATCAAGCTCCGACTCCTAGGCAGTGACCCATAAGTAAGAGAAGCCACCACTAAGACGTCCTCAATATTGGGTAGCACTTATCTGTATTTATGCGAGATAGTGGTGCTAGAGATATAATTTTATCTACTCCTTTTTTTATTTTATATTTTTCTTTTAGATTCAGGCATAACTCTTCAAAGCTCATTATAAGATAATAATCTTTGATGCAATCCATTCAAATTTGAATATCTTTTAATAAGAAAGAAAGGTAAAATAGCTATGCTAACTAGTGAACTCAAATACCATGGTTTTATCAAGTTAATGCCTTAGATTTTTGTTTCACTATTAAAGCACAAAAAACAATCGATTCTCAGGTTATTCCAATTAAATTACAGTAAACGAGCTAAGAAAGAGTAGAAAAATAGCATGAAAAGCATGATGATAAGTTTTCAAAATACATGGGGATTTTTTTTTTTTAATATATTGTTGTTAATGTTAAAATGAATATAAATGAATAAGTTTAAAAATTGACTCTCCCACCCCCAAACTTAAAAATTGACATTGTTTTTAATGTTAAAATGAATATAAAGAGCAAGTGGGAGAGAGGTACTTCCCCAATATGAGGATTGCTCTTTGATGGTGCATGTGAACGTCATTCCACCCTCAAACTTCTTGTACAATACCTGTTTAAACAAAAAAAAAAAAAAAAAAAAAAAAAAAATATATATATATATATATATATATATATATATGTATATATATGAGACAAAATAATGAAAGGAAAAATAAAATTAGATAAATAAAAATAAAAACACTTTTGTTTTTAAGGAAAAATTTTAATACCAAAGGTTTTTTTTAAAAAAAAAAAATTTAAAGATAACAAACTTAACTAAAAAAAAAAAAATTTCTCTAGATGGATTAAAAAGTTAAGATAAAGTTAAATTTAATCAGAAAACTTAAAAATACAACAATCTAAAATAAATTAAATAAATGAATGAAGATTAATTTTTCAAATTTTCAACAAAATTTACAATCTATTAACAATTTCAAATTATAAAATCAAACAAAATAATTGTTTTTTTTTAATGTACGAATTTGTTTTTATTCAATATTTTTTTTAAAGAATTATCTATACAAATAAAATGAATGAATGAAAAGAAATTAATATTTCAAATTTAACAAAATTTACAAATTATTAATAATTTCAAATTAGTATCAAAACTATGTGGTATCAATATCACTCAATTATAGACAATCCCCGGCAACGGTGCCAAAAACTTGATGTGTATTTTTACTAGCAAGTGCACTAGTCGCTTCAAGTAATACAGAGTGAGTAGAGTATCGTTCCCACCAGGATTGCTGAGTGAGTACTGAAATTAATAGCTTTAATACTATTTACAAAATCAAAAAATTGGGGATTTTGATATGAAATAAAGTAAGATAAAATAAAATAAAAATAAAAAGTTAAAACTAGACTAATATTAGCCTATTTAAGTTTTTTTTTTAGTTAATAAAGTCTAAGGCGTCCGATTTCACCTTAGTTGCATCAATACGCCTTTTCTATCCTCGATATTCAAGTTGTTACTGTGTGTTCATGGTTGAAAATCCTAATTTACTAAACATTCTCTCTCGAGCAACATTTAGCGTACTCTTTCACATATTAACCCATCACTTTCATGCATGAATTTAAATAAGAAAAGAGTTATAAAAGCTCTATGATTTTCTTTTAAAAACCACACAAATCATGTTAATCTCTCACGAGTATTCGCCCAATTTGTGGTGCTTATCAGCTTAGCAATCATCATAAATCTCCTTTCGGTCTCATTATGAATCATTACGGGCCTTAAATGGTGATCAAGCATTTAAAACTTATTAAGCACTGATAAACACTTCAACAACGCAATAACATAAACATTAAATACTTTGAATTAGAAATGAGCGTATTTCACAACTGAGGCTACATTGTAGCCTTAGATTAACAAAATTAGTTCATGTTAAACTTAATATTAAACATTATAAACATCAAAATACATGAACTTAAGAAAGAAAAAGGATAGAAAGATCTTAAACATATAAAATTACAAACAAAACTTCCCTCCTTGCTTTTCCTTCCTTCTCCCTCACATTTTTTGTTCTATTTACATCTACACTATATTTGATTTTTTGTTTTTGGTTGAGGGATGCTTAAACACTACCCAAAACACCTCTATTTATAATGTTTCAAATGTGATAAATCATATATAAAAAGTGATCTTGCTTCCTTCTCATTTGCTCTTCATTGCCGCCCATGAACAACTTGCTTTGTTTAATATTTTGCTTCTCCTTTGCACCGCCCAATCTGCAAAATCAGATCAACATGATGTTGTATAAGGTTTAAACAATGAATTTAATTTATAGAAAGGGACAAAGGTTGCCGCCTAAAGCAAAATGTAGCAATATTTTTGTTATTTTATGTGTTCTTCAATTGAGCCGTGTACTTTAGGTGCTTTTGTTATATTTTTTTACTTTTATTTGATGTATCTTGCTTTTACTTGTTGAAATTAATGATAAAATCTAGCAAGATTTAGCATAAAATGGGTGTTTTTGCAATAAAGTAGGAAAATAGTCGAAACCGAGCAAAAACTAGCAAAGTGATAAAAATTAGAATTAAAATAGTTAAAAATGTATTAAAATGATATAAATAAATATATACAAATTTAAGGTTATCAGGTCACAATAATCTAATATGATTCAAAAATAGGTTTGAGATGCCCTTGTAGGATCACTAGATTCAAAATGATAACCAGTCTGCAAATCATGTTTGAGAGAATGGTAACTGCAAGTGCCTTTAAGAGTAAAGATGATAGAGCCACTAAGTTGCTAGAACTTGTTTAGAAAATATTTATGGATTGATGAATATTTGAGTTCAAAGAACTTATGAGTATTTCTTTAAGGTTTATGAATAATTATTCAACAAGCTAATGTTATGATTCCTATAGATGGGGCTTGTGAAAGATTGTAATTAAAATAATTTATGATGTAATAAGTAGCCTAAGCCTTTAGCTTAGTTTAGTATGCAATAGCAATTGATAGTTGGTTAGCCATCTAAGTCTAGTCGATTAGTTGGTCAATTGGCAAGTCAATGTTGGTGGCTGATATCCAAGGAGTTAGGTAAGTCAGTTGAGGGGTAATGTCCAGGTTCATTGCACTTCCTCTAACCGCCATTAGCTTGGATTGGTATATAGTTGTAATCTCTTGATTGTAAGATGATAACGTTGATGAATGAAAATATCTCTTTTGAGATCAATTCTCTCTACTCTCATCTGACCTTCTCTATTATCTCATCTCCTATCATTTCTCTTCTCATCTAAATTCTTTTTGATTCTATCCTTCCCTAGGTTATGATTTGAGTTTAACCTCGATCATAACAATTGGTATCAGAGCCTCATTTGGCTTCCAAATCAAATGTGATTTGATATCAAATATCTTTGATTTCATTGCAAATTGATTAGGAGTTCAAGTTTGAATTCTTGATTGATTGATAGCAAGTTCTTGAGTTCTTGATCAAGAGCGTATCTAAAAATTTCATTGAAACAAATAAAAAGAGGTTGAATATCAAGTTCAGTTCAAATTGTGTGGATCATTAAGCCTTGCATTGAATCAAGCCGGTGGAGGTTGCATTTGGTGCAGATCTTCAGGGCTTGAATTCATTGTATAGAAGTTTGTGTTTGGCTCAGGATACAGTGTAAATGTGCTGAGTGGTCTTCAGATTGAGATCAGATTCTATTGGATATCAGAATCGTGAGTAAAGTGCAGTACATTGATCATGTTCAAAGTCCTACTTTAGGTTCTACTTCTGGAGTAGATTCAAGCTTAGAATTATAAGTGTTCTAAACAATTTGAGTTGTGATAGTGTTGATTGAATTTGAGCAAGATCAACTTCAGTTTGCTGCATTAATCTTTGATAATTCAGATATGAAATTGAGCTTAATTTAGTAACTAAAAGTGTAAAGAGCTAAACAGAACTGAATTAAATTGTTGATTGAATGTTGTTGAATTCTCGAGTTTTTGAGTTGATAAGCATCGATCAAGTGTAGTTGCACTGGAATCTTGTTGATTCCATAGGGATTTACTGAATATTGAAGAGTGACTGGCTCGAAAGTGAAATCAACAACAAACTAAGGATAGAATCCCAAAAATCTGGCTTCATTCTTAAGGATTGTGTTGAGTAGTGTGTTGAAGTCATAGTTACAGTTAAAGTTCGAAACTAATTCAGATTCAAAGTCAGAACTGCTCAAGTATCGCTGTTGTTATGGTTTGGTTCGAGTTTTCCTGATTCGCAAAGTTCACAGTTAGGGTTTGATGTTCGATTATTGTCTTCGGCTAAGCAGTGAAATTGATTTGTTGGTACTGAAGAGTTGATTCATTGTTGCAAAGACTCCTTGGCTGTGTTGAGTGATTCTTTTGTCAATAAAGAAAGAGTAACGATAGTGTTCATCCAAGAAACTAAACATGAATTATAGTTCGCACTTAGCTGTTGAAAAAGGAAATGTTGCTGCAAACAGGGAGAAGATAGCTGATAGAGTTGATCAGAAATCACAAGAGTGGGAGGAAATGCTTGCCAATCGATTTAAGCAGCAAAAGCAATGGTTTGATGAGAAATTCGCTGAAATAAGCAAGCAATTCGATAGACAAAATGGGTCCTCTAGTGTGGGACCTTTGTTAGTAGTGAATTGGATTAATGTGGAGCAAGACTTTGTGCCACGGGGAAATGCAACAAAGAAATTGCAAGTATACATTGAGATTCTAACCATTAGAAAGTTGAGGTTTGAGCTCACTTTTCAAAACAAGAATGAAATCAATTCGGAAGTTTGCCTTAATCAGAAGAAGTGTTTCTCAAGTAAAAGATTGAGATCACTGGAAAGGCCACTGGTGATTTATAAAGGAAGCATTCCAGACTTCTTACTCCTTGAGAAAAACAAGTTATTCCTCGAAAAGCAACATATGTTAGAGAATATTGAAGTGTGAAAAAAAAGGATGTTGTTTGGGTATGTGGAAAGACTTGGAGCATCCTCATGGGTTAAAAGAATGTTGGAGAAAGCAAAGAAAAAAGAGTATTTGAGCAAGTGTGATTCAAAAGCTGCACAAATTGAAGTAACTGTTTGAAATCAAGAAGATAGAACTGCAGAGCACTCGATTTCTGTTGAGAAACATGTTGCTGCTATACTATCATCAGATGCATACCAGAATATGCTTTGGAACTCTTCTGGGCTTGCAGATATGCCAACTCCAAACCAGAAGAATGTAAGAAGCATTACCTTAGATGCTTTGCAAGGTCTCTTGTGTGGGGTGAATGCTTATCCAAGAAAAAACTATGGGTAGTGTACAAGAGGGTTGGAATGTCTATTGATCAATTCGTATTAAAGTACCAAGGGGTCTTGTTTAGAAGTATCAACATGGCGGTGAAGTGACTCACTAAGAAGGAGTGTGTTCTATGGTTGCAGCATTTGTTTGAGAGCTTACATGGTTTGGGACTTCAGTGCAGCATAGTTGAAGTGATTTTGGAAGTTTTGGGCTTGGATAAAAATTGGTTTCATCATCAAGCTGGGTTGATTGAAGGAATTCGAAGGTTTATTGACAAAAATTCAGCAATGCAACAATCTGCTACTTGTGGAAGTATTTGTCTAGTGCAAGCAGGCCAATCGATTCACTTGAGGGGAGCTGATTGGTACTCAATTATAATCACTTATGGTAGGCCTCCTGATCTAGTTGTTAAGGAAGCTGCAACTAAGAAGGCAGAACATGGCTTGGAAACATGTAGAGATTAAGCTGAACTGAAAAAGATTGTTATAAAGGTAGAAGCAACGGCGAGGCCACCTGAGATTTTAAGTAAAGGAAAGCATCATTCTAGTGGTTTTACCTTCAAAAGCAGGGACCAAGAGGCAGTTCAGATGGGGTCTAAAGATATTCACTATTGGTTGGTAACTAGAATTTGTAAGCAAAGTCAAGTGTTGATGCCTATTATAGCAATGTTGGTTAGTGGTGTAAGCAATGTTGCAGCTGGTTACATTGAGTGGAAAAGTTAGATGCAATAGTTTCAGAGTCTTCATAATGCTTTACTTGAAGGAATTAACTGGAGATCAAGATCAAGTCTAGCTGAAATATGTACAAGCATCAATAGGGAACTTTGAAACATGTCAGTCCTTGAATTGATGATGTACAGGGCCATTTTTGAAGTTCCATTAGCTTCATGGGCTAATGGATTTTGCATTCTTACTTGTGCTCTTTGATAAAGGATCAGGATTTCTTAATTTGAGTCAATTTAGCTGCAGCATGTTAATTAAAGGTGAGAATCTGAAAGAGGTTCAAGCAAGAGTTAATGATCTTCTGAATAACCTAGAAAAAGAAAGCTGCAGGCTGAGGATAGTCAATTGGGTTATTTTGGGAGTTCAAGTGGTGACATTGTTTCCTTGGAGCTCAAGTGTGAAGCTTGAAATCTCATCTTGGTGGAGGATATTTCAGAAGATCCAAGATAAGGGGTCAATTGTTCAGAATCCTCAGCTGGAATGTTGTAGTGGGGAGCATTGTGTTAGGAGTTTGTTGTACACTCTCTTCAGGTTTGGGCAGGACAAGAGAGTGGAAGCATACTTTGAAGATAGCAAGGATCAAAATCAAGTTATGATTGAATGTAAAAGAGTTTGGGAAATGGAAGATAAGACTTCCACAACTTCGATGTTCCAACAAGAGGCACAACCAGTAGATTTCAACGAAGCTGATATGGATTTATTGTTTAGCTCATTACACTCATTGGAAGCAGCATCTAAGTATGTAATTTGTCAGGGAATGTGCCAGTTGGATTCCAAGAAGCCTTGAGTACTTAGGGACAACTGAAAGTCTTTTCTCCCAGCCACAGAATTCAAGATTAGCAGTGCTTATTAGCTTCAGGAAGGGGATGTGTGCTTGCATCAGATGCAGCAAAGGGGTCTTTAGTGTAATTTATGGAGTTGGTGTTTAGCTGATTTGGTGTGATAGGGGAAGACCACCTGAGGAGAATTCTCTAATCAGAAGCAAGACTTTGATCGCAGACCAATATAGATGAGCAACATCGATAGCATCCAATAAGAAATAGCAAGTTTCCAGCTGAAATTCAGATTCAGATTTCAGTGAACAGATTCAAATGTGCTCTTTGCTTCAGAAGTTTTCTTCATTTACAGAATTCTGCAGGGAGCTCGTCACCTTCGACTTTAGCTCCTATATCAATAAGTGTTCTTCAAAGTTTCAACCCTCTTCTCGATTCTTGAGGACAAGAATCTCTTAATGGGGGAGTATTGTTATGATTCCTATAAATGGGGCTTGTGAAAGATTGTAATTGGAATAAGTCATGATGTAATAAGTAGCCTAAGCCTTTAGTTTAGTTTAGTTTAGTATGCGGTAGCAATTAATAGTTGGTTAGCCATCTAAGTCTAGTCGGTTAGTTGGTCAATTGGCAAGTCAATGTTGGTGGCTGATATGGAAGGAGTTAGGTAAGTCAACTAAGGGGTTATGTCTAGGTTCATTGCACTTCCTCTAGCCGTCATTAGCTTGGATTGGTATATAGTTTTAATCTCTTGATTGTAAGATGATAACATTGATCAATGAAAGTATCTCTTTTGAGATCAATTCTCTCTACTCTCATCTAACCTTCTCTATTATCTCATCTCCTATCATGTCTCTTCTCATCTAAACTCTCTTTGATTCTATCCTTCCTTAGGTTATGAATTTAGTTTAACCACGATCATAACAATTGATATCTATATACTTGTCAAGACTAAGTTTGAATCCTTTAAAAGTTCAAAGAATTTAAGACTCAAGTTGGGATCAGCTTGGTAGAGATACCAAAATCACTTTAATTAGATAGAAGTGGTGGCTTTCGGGATGGTTCTTAATTTTTTACTTAATTAAAAGTGTTGTTGATTGGATCAGTAATGTGTAATTAAACATGGTAAGATTCCTAATGATGGGTCAAGTCTACATATAAAAAGGTTTGTTACATAAGATGCTCTATAAGTAGCCATAAGAATTTAGTAGTTAGCTTATGTCGGATAAATTGATAGTGTGAGATACTATATCTTAACAGTGTGATACAACATATAGTTTGGTAGATATATTTAATACATCCTCAGCCAATGTTAATGTCGCACTTAGTTCATGGGAGCCTTGGTATAGTGGGAGCATTGTCCTGGCACCTAACAAATACATGTCATCATTCTTTGTGGTTGTGTGCAATAATGAATCAGATCCTCTTGACTTTAATGACGATCTTAAGAATAATGATGTAGACCAACGCGTCAAAGCAATAAAGGCTATGTTTGGCTCCAGCTGTTATTTGTTAGCATTTAGCTATTAGCTGTTAGCGTTTAGCATTTAGCTGTTGGCTTAGCTAGGGCTTAGGGAACACTATTTCAAAGCGTCTCTCTCTTGCGATTCGGGGTGATTTGGGGGGCGATTTAGGCAATTTTTCACCAGTGGATAGGGCACTCGCGTGACGGCGTGTGCGTGATCGTACAGGGGTGGGATCGGTGGCAGTGGCTTCGCCCGACTCCTCGACTTCATGATGATGGTGCCCGCTGGTGCTTTTGGCGGTTGTAAGAGGGTGAAAAGTAGCATTTCGGGGTATTGGTGCAGAACGTAGGTCGCTCGTGGCTTCCTTTCCAACTAGCCCATCATCAGTGACCAGTCCTTGGTGGTTCGCCTCTACCTTCTTGTCCTTTTGGTGGCTGTCTGGCCAACCCTGGTGGCTTTGTGGAGGCACTGTGCCCATTTTCTCTCTCCTAGCGATTTTTTGGTTCGTGGTTCTCTCTCTCCAGATCTGGTGCTTCTTGCTTGTAAGTACCTTGTTTCTCCCTTGTTATGGTGCTCCTTGTTGGTTGGGTCCCTCTTGACCGGTCTTGTCTCTAGTGTTAGGTGGTGGCGGCCCATGGGTGGGGCGTTGCAAACCCTAATTTTTCCCTCAAAGTTTTGCAAGATTTGGAAAGTGTGGGTTGTTGGGGTTCTTTCCTCAGGTCACACACTTGCCTTCCTGGTGCTAGATCTGAATTTACTTGAATTTTCACGAGTGGTTAAGTGGGTTCCAGTGGTCTTTGGGTGGCCTCATGGTGGTTTCCAATGAGGGCGCAAAAAATGTAGATTTCTTGTTTATTTTACTTCTTGAATTTTGTGCTTCGTGTTATCATGGACGAATTGCAACCTTAGGAGTATTTGTTGTCTGAGATACCTCGTGGTGAAAGGGGGAATGAGGCTTCTACTGCATCCATTACCGATGAGCTATCTTTGCACTTTGTCCCTCCTAAGCACATTGATGGTAAGGTTGTTACATCTACCATTGGGCTCAATACAGACAAGGCTGCTGAACCTTGGCATCGTACCCTTGTGCGTTATGTTGTCGATGGCCGGGTTGCGTATTCTTGATGTGTAGCTATAGCAAAACTACTATGGGGGTCAAAGGGTCTTGAATGTGTCCTCTCTCATGTGGACTTGTTTTACATCTATTTCAACACAATTGAGGCATCTGAGAAGGTCCTTCGAGGTGGCCCTTGCCACCTCAAAGGTCATAGTCTCTGCCTTCAACATCAGGCGGGCTGTCGTCTACCTGAGTATGACCTTCCTACTATGCCTATTTGGGTTAAACTCTATGGCTTGAACGCGTCTATGTGGACGAAGGACACGCTGAGCGCTGTTGATAGTGGTGTCGGTACTCCTCTATACATGGACAAGCCAACATGTGACGCTACTCTGATGAGTTATGCTAGGGTTTGTGTACAACTTGATGCTAAGGTTACGCCTATCAAGGAATTGATGGTTGACTATGGGGCAGACAGGTTTTTTCCAATTGAGGTTCGGTATGAATTTCTCCCGAAACATTGTCAAACTTGCCATGTTTTTGGTCACTCATGCCAGGACCCAAGTAACCTGGTTTCCTTTGAAAATTCGGCTGGGAAAGCGGGGAAAAAGTGCCAAAATAGGAACCACTGCTGGAAGAAGGCGGTGGGTCATCATGATGTGACTAGGGAAGCCATAGAGGCTTCGGTGAGCACCACCACCGGGGGTGGCATGGAGCCTAGCCTAGGGCCGGCGCATGAGGGGCCTCTTGAGACTCCTAGTGTTGGGCCTCAGGTTGGGCCGCAGGATGGTGAGGGTGGGGCTTTACATGGGCCTCCCATTGGGCCTCTAGTTGTTGGGCAGGCTATTGGTGCTGGGTTTTAAGTTGGGCTTGCGGTTGATGGGTCACGGGCTGAGGTTAATGATCGGGATGGGCCACGGGTTGCTGGCCTTCTTTCTTACACTTGGCCCACACTTCCATCTCCTACTGGGCCGAACTCTAGGCCTCAGATCAGGCCTCTCGCGCCCCCTGCTGACGCGGGGGGGGGGGGTGGGGGGGGGGGGGGGGGGGGGGCTGGCTTCTTCGAGTACTGGGCTGTGTGGCCCAATTCAGAGAGTGAGCGGGGCTCACTCCCCTGCCCAGAGCAATTTGTATGTTGGGCTGGCCGGGTCCACTTTGGGCTTGGCCTCTCCCTCTCAACCCGGTGCCTTAGTCAGGGTTGGGGACTGTTTGGCCCTCTCGGATTTCTGTGTGGATGCTGATTCGTCTACCTGTGTGGAGGATTTGAGTTGTGCTATGGTCCCATGTGAAGTTGTTGAAGTTTAGTTTAGCTTGGTTGGGCTTATGGAGCCTGATTTGTGTGGCATGAACTTGGAAGCAAGTATTCCAAGTATCTCCGATGTCAGTTCCAAGGATCGGGACACGTCTTCCGATCCTAGGGACGTTGCTACTTCTGTTGGACCTGAAGAGAGTTCAGTGGTTCAGCCTCATATTGAAGTTCGGATGAATAGAGCAGCTTCGAAAAAGCAGGCTCAAGTCAACAACAAGAAATCGAAGGGCAAGAAGAAGTCATGATTTCTATCGGCTATCTCTTTATCTCTTTTGGGATTTACTTTGATGCTTTGATGTATTCATTGTTTCCTTTGTTTCTTTGTTAGAGGTTTGTATTTAGGAGTTTCCTTTGATGTTCCTTTGTATTTATCTTTGTTTGCTTTTCTTTGATGACACTTAGGAATGCATTGTAGGGCTCGGCAGTGTCATGCGGTATGCCCCTCGTACTCATGTACGATTTCTTTTTGATATATACAACTGACTTATCAAAAAAAAAATTTAGCTATTAGCTGTTAACTGTTAACTGATGGGTAATAATTTCCATGTAAGCGTGGTAAAATTAGATGCTCAAGTTAGTTAACTGTTGTGAAATGAAACAAATATACATAAGTAAACAAAATAGAAAGTTTATAAAATAATTGAATAATTTCATTTTCAATGTCATCTAGCATTCGGTAAATCTATTGCAATAGATGTACGAATATCACCCATCAACATACTATACTCTCCTACATTTTTGACATCGGTAAAAGTTCCCGATACATCCAAAAATGACTCAAAAGGTACATAATTAGGATTTTAATCAAGGAAAACAAAAGTCAGATCATCGGGGTCATGTATACGGATATAGTAATGCAAGGAACATGCTGCGACTCCAAATTTAAATTTTGTTGAGTTAGAAAGTTATTTATACTAAAAATTAAGAACAAGAAGATAAAAATAAATTTGAATTTAGTTGAATATCACATGTCTAATCAAAATATATATTAGATCTTAACTGATTTTACCTAATTTTGTGAACATCTAACAAAAAAAACCCTAAGATTACAACGTAAACTGAGGAAGAAGATGGGTGGGGTTGTTGATGACATTTCGATAATTCAGATAAAAAAGAGGGGCACATGATAAATAGAGGTTGATTATACAGAGTTTGAAAAGCTAAAAGCTAAATTATTTAACTTTTAAAAAGCTCATTTCCAAAAGCTAACTTAAAAACTAACAACAGAACTTTTACCAAACAACACAATTAGCAGTTTCACTAGTCAAACTACTAAAAGTTATGAAAAATTCTATGGAAAAGTGATTGCCAAACATAGCCAAAAACTACAATACATTAAATGTTTTAACTAAGTTTGAGAACTTGTAGGGCGTTGAAAGGCATTAAGTCCATTGGATTGAAGAGGGTCTACAAAAGCAAAGAGAGGAGTGGACGCAAAGGTAAAGAACCTTTAATGCTAGATTGATGGAAACGGATTATACCCTAAACAAAGGAATCGTCTATAAAGAAACCTTCAGGCCAGATGCTATGTTTGAGTCACATGGATACTTTTATCAATTGTATCTCATTGTGAAGAGATATGGAAAATGGAAGTGACTATGACATTTTTTATTTTTTTGGTTCATCTTGAGAAAGATATGTGTATGAAATAACCAGATATGTATCTTGCCAAGAACCAGGTGCATATGGTATACAAACTAAGGAAGTCTATTAATAGACTTAAATAAGCGTCTCTTTCGTTGAATAGCAGATTCAATGAAGCAATGAAATCCTATGGATTTGAACAAATGGTTAGTTAATCATGGGTGTATGGGTGACATAACTAGAAAGTTGTGACTTTTTAGTTGTTGTATAAAGATGGCATTTTACTCATTAAGAATGGTGTAAAATGATTATTAGCTGTTAAGATTTGACTGCCCATTTATTTTAAAATGAAAGACTTAGAATAAACCAACTATATTCTTAAGATAAAACTTAGGTGAAATTGTAAGAAAGGATGTTAGATTTATCATATATTGCTTATATTTTGCAAGATTTTTGACATTTGAGGTCGTGTTTACGTTAGGATTGGGAGCCATTAGATGATGAAGTATTGAGCAATCTAGTATTATTTAACAGTGTAAGAAGTTGTGAAGTAAACTTGATGATTCTAAAGGTTCTTTATATTTCAAAAGTAGTGAGCAAAAGAATGACTAAGTGAGGGATCAGTATTAAAAATATAATAGTCAAAGAATTGCCGGATTTGTAAGGGATAGTTATACGGTGCAAGGCTAATCCGATTTAGGACAAATGAGAGATTGTTGGAACCAGTGTCCTAAAAATCCCATTATTTAGTTTTAATAGTTAATAAGTAAAATTTGTTTTATATATTTAAAGTATGACAGTGTTTACTGCTTAACCATACGTATGATTTTTTTCTAAAATGTTCCATGAAATAGATGTAGTCTAAGACGACATGTCAAAGTTTGTTTTAAGTGGTAAAAGAGATTGAGCCATTGATTGACTAAAATCAAAATTGTGATACGTTGCCAAAGTAAGTCTATAATCAATGATAATTTTGGAAAACTTGGTTGGTAAGATTATAATATGATACTTTAGATGACTTGTCTTGGTCATGTAGATAGTGATCTAGAAGTATCAACACCGAACTGGGCTACTTGGATTATTTATTTCTTAACTACTATTAGAAATAAATAATTCATTATATTAAAGACGATGACTGTAAATCATGGGAACATTCTGAACCCATGCATGAAGTGCTAGATACTTTTTTGTATTCAAAAGTTAGGTCTCTTATATTGATCGAAATCTTACGTATGTTAGGTAACGACATAAAGTGTGGTGGGAACAAATGTTTAATATGGAATCTATAGTCTCTTTTGATATATTGATATCCCCCTGAGTAGATTTGCAAGTGTTGAAAAATCCGTAATCCTTGGCCAAAGTATTCCAAGGGATTATAAAATTAGGTTTTGTATTATAGAATTTTTAAAAAGGGCAAATCAGAAACTTAAGAAAAGAGGTTACAAAAATAATAATGGTAGTTTTTAATTTTAATTTCTCATGAATATCTAATAAAGAGGTCGATCGTTAATAAAATATTACTTTGAAAATTTCTTGTAGAAATATATTTAATTTTAGAGTGGAACAACATTTATTTAGTGGAATTAAATATTGTTAAATGGTAATCACTGTTATCGAGTATTGATAATTGGATTTGACCCATCTAGAGGTGAAATTAACGAGACGAGTTATTTATTTATGAGATAAATAAATTTATATGCTACAAAATATTCAGAAGATGAATTATTTATTTGTAAGACAAATGACTTTTTATACTGAATAAATTCGTTATATGTATATGTACATATTTGGAAAACTAAAAAAAGGGATTGGTGTTAGGCCGCGTTGGACAACTGACCGGCTGTCATCACCCCCCCACCCCGCCATGTATATTAAATAATTTTTTTAAGTGGTAAATGGCCACCCCGTTAGACGCTACATCGTGACACTTCATTGGCTCATGCATTGCAACATGATGTGCTCTCGATTTGACATACTTTTATTTCTCACTCTTGTGATATATTCAGCTTTTACATATGAGTTTAATTGTAATTTAGGCACATTTATGCTTGGAAAGCACCGTATCAAATAGAGGCTGAATAGTAGCAAAATCAGGCATTACTTAGGCATATTTTGAAACGCCGCTATGAGATCCATCATGTTCTCAAACGCCGAAGCGCAAGTGGTCGGAGTGCTGGGAGGATTCGAGCTCAGACCAGCGTCAAGATAGATTGAGGGAGTCTTTTCTTTCAGCTTTACTCATTATTTGTATTTTTCTTAGTTTTTATGATGTGTAAAACTCCTATGGAGGAGTAAAAATTTTTAGTTTAGGGATGAAGGATGGTTAGCCGTCCGTATCCCAGTTTTGTATTCTGCTATGACGATAATTTAGTTATGTTATATTCGTACCCTTGTGGAGAGTTATTCATGATTGACTGGTATTTCTGTATGTGTGCTTGTAGCCATATTTAGATTTCCAACTTTTTAGCTATTAGTCTTGTGCTTGTAGCATAGGCCATAACGTAACAGGTTTTCATGCGTGGTCAAGATTGAGGTCATACCCTACCTTGAATGCAATCTTTTATATAGTTAATATTAAATTAGGAGTAACACAGGAATTAAGTAGTGCTAATGAAATAACCTATGCTACACTTAGGTTGATAATGCCTTTAGACTAGTTCATCACCCTAAACCCTAATTTATATATTAATCCAGGCTTAGAGCTTGTAGTTTAAGTCCTTCAAATTATCGTCTTAAATAAAATATAATAACGAGATACGTGTAGAGCTACTTTGAGTTCACTCCCTAAACTAACCTGAATCAAATTGACATCTCTTGTTATTGTTAAATTGCTTTTGCATACTTAATCACTTAAATCAACCCCAAAAAGAACCAATTTCAACTGTTCGTTAAGCATAGGTTAAACTTAACACTGATTCCCTATGGACACAACCCGTATACTTGACAAAGCTACGATGATCCCATACGCTTGCGAGTAGACGGTTTTTAAACAACCTTTAAAATCACATCACGTTTTTGGCGTCGTTGCCAGGGAATCGGTTGCTAGGTTAGAATATGATATTAACGAATTCTTTTTTGTTTACTTTTTTTTCTATTGCTTTTAGCTGTTTTTCTTATTTTATCTTAATTCTTGAGTTGTGGTCCGCGTGAGTTCAACCCATCTTTGGTATTGCATGCACAGTAGACATTCGCTCAATCCCGAATTGTTACCTTACATTCCGGAAATTGAGTTGGCGTTATGTACTTTGAGGCGATACGAAGTAGGTGAGAACACACCAGAGACCATGGCCAATGACGTACCGTATATGATCGGGGACCACTTCATTCCCCAAACGTATGTCGCACCCGCCGAGGTTACGTTACCCACCATGGGTAAAGCCAACGTAAAACTTAAGCTTGGGATCATCAAAATGCTTCCCACTTTCTATGGGAAGCCGACTGAGAGCTCATACGAACACCTTGATGCATTCCTTGAATTTTTTGAAACTTGCCATTATCAAGGTGTTTCAAATGATGCAGTTAGACTGTGTCTTTTTCTGTTTTTGTCAAAAGATGTAGCTAAGGGGTGAAATCACCACTTGGAATGACCTCCAATAACGCTTCCTGGTCAAGTTTTTCTCTAAAGCTAGAACAATGGCTATTAGGTGCGCTATAAATAATTTTGAACAAAAGGACCAGGAGCAATTCCACGAAAGTTGGGATAGACTCAAGGAACTTTTTAGAAGCTGTCCCCACCATGGTTCACCCGAATGGGCTCTTGTTCAGAATGTTTATGATGGTCTTAATGCTTTGGACAAACAAATGGTTAATGCTTCGTGTGGGGGAGCATTTAACCAGCAAAATAAGGACAAGGCTTAGAAGCTATTTGAGCTCCTTTGCGAAGATTTGCTCTACCAAGCCTCTTCTACGAGGTTGGTTAAGAGGGAACACATGCGGTATCTATGAAGTAGCACCTCTCGATGATGTTAACACGAGACTAGATGCACTTAGTAGGAAGATGGATAAAATTATGAGTTTACATGCAAACCCTACAAATGTGAACCCAGTTAATGCAGCTGAATCATCATTTGATGGTGTTACTCCATGCGGCATATGTTCAAGTGAAGATCACTCTATGCTTGATTGTTTATATTTGTCACAGTTCCCCGTGTATGTGTAGGACCAGGTTTATGCGACGCAGCAGTACTTGAGAAACAACAACCAATACTATAATACCTATAATCCCAGGTGGCATAACCATCCAAACTTCTCATGGAAGCAGAATGCTAATCAGCATCCAGCCACCGGCATTTGTAGGTAATGCATACCCTCCTGGTTCCCAGAGAGGGCAAAGGTATGGCTCTTCTTCTAACCCTTAAACTACTAATGCTAACCCTTCGCCTCAACCTCAGATATACGCTTCTCAATTTGAGGAGTGTATGCTCTACTTCATGGAGGAAATCCAATAGTTGGTTCTATCTCATTCATGGTTAAATTCAAAGCTAGAGAACCAACTAGGACAGTTAGCTCAAGCCATGAACAGGAGAGTGGACGGAAGGTTACCCTCCCAACCTCTTGCTAATCCTAGGGTCGGTGTCCGCAAATAATAATCTAGCTCGTCACATGACGTAGGGGCTACTGTGGGCGTAAATTGCTCCAACGGCTTCCACGAATATGACGTGTGTGAACTACTTCCACTAGAAGTGGAAGATCCTACTGCAGCAGTACTAGGATTATTGGACGCTAATTAACGGGAATATTGAGAAAATAAACTATACAAGTCGTTATCGACATCGGCAATGAAAGTGTCGATATTAAGATTAGGCTGCAAATACTTGAAAAAATGTTGGCAAAACAAGTTGAAACCCCCGCGTTTACAACGAGGGTCTAAAATAGTTACTAAGCAGTATGTAAGAGGTAGTTCAGAATAATATTTGGTAAACTTTTCTTTCATTGCCTGAATCGATGCAAACAAAACGGGGTTGGATTCATTACCCACCATCCAATTGACAATATCAAGCAATCTTGATATTGCTTGAGGCATGGTCGGATAGTAGCAACCCGAAAAAAATGTCGTTTCCTCTTTAAACATGCTAAAAAAGTTACAAATTTGATCTATTGTCCCCCAATTTATACCGGCCAGGTTGTAATCGCTCCATTCTGCACGATTTTCCTGGGCGTATTCCGTTAGAACGTCTTTGTATAGTAGAATGCGCTCTAACATTTTTACCGTAAATGACCACCTAGTTTGGGAGTCTAATTTAAATTGTTTATATTCTATGTTATGCAACCTATACAAATTTTTAAATTTTCTTTTTCTAGTGTTGGATAATTTAACAGATATTATTACGGATCTTAAGGTGGTAAGGGATGCTTTTATAAGATCTAAACTATCCATTACCATTAAATGCAAAATGTAACAAATGCAACGAATATGGAAACACTTCCCACCTAACATGGGTCTCATTTGCCTAATTAAATGTGTAACGGCTGCAGTGTTATTGGTAGTATTGTCGAACGTAATACTGAAGATACATCGCTCTATGCCCCAGTCACAGACTGCCGACATAATCACACCCGTAATGACCTCGGCATTGTGGGGGCAATCTAAAAGTCGAAAATGAATTATCCTCTTTTGGATGATGAAGGATTTATCGGTCTAGTGTGTCGTTATGCACATATAAGGTTGGCCGGGTTTCGACGTCCATACGTCCGACATCAACAAGAACATGCTCGTGTTCATCGCAAAATGTGTGAAGACCCCAGCTTTCATCCCGTGGTACAACGTAAAAGTGTCCCGCTTTACGGTGTTCCAAGGAATCCTTACAATGGCAGGGTTCACATTTCGTTGGAGGTAGTTGACAAAATTTGGGTCTTCGCCGGTATTAAAAAGCCTTTCACTCAAAATTATATATTTAGCTAGCCCCTTTCGGTTGCTCTCTTGAGAGAACCTAGAATTAGCAAGTGCACCGGTCACTTGCTGTACTAGACGTTGTTGGCTCTTTTTTGGGTATTGCTCGGGGTGGCACCTAAGTATATGTCTATTTAATGTGCCCGTCCCACTACCAGGTTGATGACTAAAATCCTTAGGTGGGTCACATAATTTACAAGTTGCTTTATTAGTTGTCTTATTAAGGGTAAAGTGCTTCCATACCCCACTAGTTGTATACCTACTCGCACCGGTACTAGTTTCGGGCTGGGCTTCGGTGGTGGGGGTGGGTTCCTAATCAGTTTGTGAGTCTCCAACCCCACCACCACCTGACTCATGATAATCTTGTTGTTGTGAAAAGTCATAATCTATGCTATCATCAGTGTATGGGGGTGATGGGTCTGGTTGTATAAAAGCTCGTTCTTTAGTATTAAGTAAGATAATTCTACTTCTTTTAGGGATTCTGAATGGCCGAGAAGAGCTAGAACTAGCACGACCGGCTCCAGAGGATGATGAAGAGTTGTGTGCCATATTAGTATAAGTGATTAGTATTTATAAAATGCAAGTAGTAATGCAAATTAAATAACTAAAAATGTGAATCAAATAAAATTGCGATACTAAAATTACCGAAAGAAGAGAACAATGGTTTGAGAGGAAATGGTATTCGCTTCGAAGGAAAAGTAGTAATCTCTTGGCATAGTTGAAACTCGATGTCAGAAAGCAAAGCACGTTCCTCGCGTAGAAGCCCGAAATTCGAACTTCAGCCAAATACTTTATGAACTTCGAACTTTAGAGCACAATTTTTGCAATTAGCAAAGTTAGAGAAGATGGGAGATGATGAATGTATAGAGAGAGAACAGAGGATTGAAGATTTGGTGAGGAAATGGGTTGGGGAGGTTTAAGTATTCATAGGAAAAAAAAATATAATTTAAAAAAAATAAAAATAAATAAAGAGCAGTTGAACGGCTCTTTTGTCAAGAGCCCAACGGCTCTGTTGGGCCCGGGCCCAGGCCAAGCCCGCCTCACGGGCCGGGTCGGGCCGAGCTCTGAGGGCCAAAAAAACAAGCCCAAGTCCCGAGATCCGGGTACGGGCCGGGACCGGCCGAGCCGGGCCATAAACGGGCCGGTCCGGACCGGTGGCCACCTTTACATAGGACACACTTACAGGATAATGTTAAGCCTTCTAGATAGATGCAAAGAAGGCTTAACTCGAACATGAGGGAGGTGGTAAAGAAAGAGGTTATGAAGCTGTTAGATGTGGGTATTATATACCTGATATCTAATAGTCCATGGGTCAGTCCAGTTCAACTGGTTCTTAAGAAGTCAGGAATCACAGTGGTTACAAATGCACAGGGGGAATTGGTTCCTACGCGTATGACTACTGGGTGGAGAGTATACGTTGATTATCGTAAGTTAAACTCTGTAACGCATAAGGACCATTTTCCCGTACCCTTTTTGGACTAAATCTTAGATAGAGTAGCAGGTTAGGCCTGCTATTGTTTTTTGGATGGTTGCTCAAGGTATAACCAAGTCTCGGTTCACCCTAAGGACCAAGAGAAAACAATGTTCACTGCTCCCTTTGGTATGTTCGCATATTAAAGGATGCCCTTCGGTCTGTGCAATGCACCTGCTACTTTCTAGCGATGTATGATGTCCATCTTTTCTGACATGTTGGACAATTATTTGGAGGTGTTTATGGATGACTTTTCTGTTTTTGGGTCGTCGTTTGATGAATATCTTTCTCACTTGGATTTTGTTTTATTATGTTGTGAGGATTATAATCTGGTGCTTAGTTGGAATAAGAGCTATTTCATGGTTCAACAATGCATAGTGCTAGGAAATGTGGCACCAAAGAGGGTATCACTATAGATAAGGCCAAGGTGGATTTAATTTCCAACCTTCCTCCACCAATCTTGGTGAAGGAACTTCACTCTTTCCTTGGCCATGCTGGTTTCTACAGGCTTTTTATCGCCAACTTTAGTAAAATTGCTAAACTTTTATCAAATTTGCTTGCTAATGATGTACCCTTTGTTTTTTATGATGAATGTTTAGTCGCTTTTACTGAGTTGAAAACCTTGTTGTCTATAGCTCTAATTATTTAACCTCCTGACTATTCGTTGCCATTTAACATCATGTGTGATGCATCTAATTATGTTGTAGGAGCCGTGCTCCATCAACGAAAGGATCGCAAGCCTGTCATTGTTTACTATGCTAGTAAATCTTTAGACGAAGCCCAAAATAACTATACCACCACTGAAAAAGAATTTCTAGCTATAGTTTTTGCACTCAACAAGTTTCGGCCTTATGCTTTAGAGTGATAGCCTTTTTTGACCATGCGTCCATTTGATTCTGGCTTATGAAGAAGGAAACGAAGCCTAGGTTGATTCGCTGGGTTCCGTTACTCCAGGAGTTCAACCTAGAGATTAGGGATAGAAAAGGCTTGGATAATGTAGTAGCCAATCACCTTTCGAGGATTGTGTTCCCATCTGATACCACTACTGGCCCCATTGATGACTGTTTTCCTGATGAACAATTATTTGCCATTTCAGGAGATAGACCCCCGTGATATGCACACATTGTAAAGTACTTGGTGATGTGATTTTAAAGGTTGTTTTAAAACTGTATACTTGCAAGCATACAAAATCATCATAGCTAAATTGGGTATATGGGTTGTATCCACAGGGAATCAGAGTTAAGTCGAATTTAATTATTAATGAGCCGTTGAATTTTCGGGTTTTGTTGATTTGAATTTTTTAACTAAATTAATAAAACTAACTATAAACTAAAGTTTTCAAATCAATAAAGGGTAGTTTAGGGAATGAGTTCGGGGCAACTTAACTCGAATCCTATCATTATACTTTGTTATAAAAATGATTTATAAGGCTTAGGCTATGGGCACTAAGCCTGGGTTAACACTTAAATTAAGGCTTAAGGTAATGAACTGGTCTAAGAGCATAACCCATCTTATCACCATAGGTATAGCATAGGTTATCTTAATAGCACTACTTAATTCCTTCCACCTCTGAATTTCATGTTAAACCTGGATTAATACTTAAGTTAGGGTTTAGGGTAATGAACTAGTCTGAAGGTATAACCCATCTTATCATTTTAAGTGTAGCATGGATTATTTCAATAGCACCAACAAATTCCTTTGTCACTCCTAATTAAGCATTAGTTTGCATTAAAGACTGTGTTCAGGATTGGGTATAGCCTCAACCCTGTCCATGCATGAAAACCTGTTATGTTAAAATCTAGGCTACAACCACGTAGAATGGATGCAAATAAATCAAGAATCTAAACATGGCTACAAGCTCATCCATAGAAAACCAATCACAAATATAAGTTCCCCATGGGGGTGAGATAATAACATAACATAAATCATTGTCTACAATAAAGTATAAAACCTGGATACGGACGGCTGCCCATCCTTCAACCCTAAGAGTCTACTCCTCCATGAGATTTTTACACAGCATCAAATTCAAGGGAAAGAAACATTGGAAAGAAAACTAAGAATATAAGACTCCCCCAATTGACATTGACGTTGTTTGAAACCCGTAGCACTCCGACCACCCACGCTTTTGCGTTTGAGAACCCCATGAATCTCATAGCGGCTTCAGGAAGGATAGGAGAAGGAGAGGCATGGCAAAAGATGCCAAATTAAGCCTCCCCTCTATATTTATATCTACGGCATGACCAGAATCGGCACCAATCAACCGGCCAGCCCATTGATTGACTGGTCCAACCGATCTATCGGCTTGAACATTGTACCGGGCTGATAATCGGCCCGGTTCGTTGATTGATCGAAGGCTACACTGTAAATTGTGTCCTACCGCGGGCCGCTAACGAATTGGTACTTCATGTCGATTGATCGTTTAGTCCCTGAACTTTACGAGACCTATTTGGGTTATCGAATTACGATCTGATTGGCCGTTCTTTTTCAAACACGGTCGGGTTTCTCAAATTAATCTTCAAATATGCGTTGATTATGCTTGACTTTACCGTATTTCCACCTTAATCTTCAAATATGCGTTGATTATGCTTGACTTTACCGTATTTCCACCTTTGTTCGCTCTGTTGTACTCCAAGCCTAAATGTACCTAAATTATAACAAAAACACACATCTAAAAACCGAATATTTTGTAAGAATGAATAATAAAATATGTAAACATAAGGCACATCAACATCTCCAAACCCACTCCTTGCTTGTCCTCAAGCAAGATTCAGCTCAAACTAGCTAAAGATAAAAAATTTTGATCAAGCATGTAATGGCAAGAATTAATTATGAAAAATATCTTCAGACATACTTGAAAGAGTACCTGAGAGTAGAGGATATTTATGTAATGTTATTATTACGCTGGTTCTGACTCAAATTCTCATGATTCAAGTCCTTTTTCTAATGAGTGAATTTGGAACTTCTCTTCCCTTTCTCTTACTTCAAATTCTCCATATGTAGAATGAATAAATAAAATAATGAAAGGAATTAGCTATTCTAACCATTCACCGCTAATAAATAGTGAAATTCAAAGGCTTCTCTTTTCTCTCTTGTTTTCCCCATTTTTAGTTTTTTTTTACGGTCAGACGTGCCTCTCTTAGACCCATGTAACGAGTTTTTGGCTGGTGACTCTCAATGTAGTTGGCTCAAGGCACCGAATGAAGAGCACTCCTCGGGCCTAATGGCTCGAGTCCAAGGAATTCACGGCCCAAGCCGTTACTGGGAAATGCCCTTCTTTTTTTCACATTAGGTATTTGTGCTTATTATAGTGACCTAAAGGGTTAGTTCTTCTTATGCTTTCCCAGTGGCCCATGCAACAAGCTGTGGAACGGCAGCTCCGAACTCAATTAGCTCAAGGTACCAGGTGTTAAGACACCTCTACGGGCTTACTTGCTCAAGACACAGGGGCTACAAGAAACAACAAGTCAGCGGTTTTTTTTTTCCCTTGGAATTACTTAAGATAAGGAGATAGAAAATTAATTTCAACATTGTTAGGTGAATTCAAATTCCAAAAATTATTTCCGCTATTTCAACCTAAAAAGTAGGATACGTCACAAGGTTAAGGGTGTAGTAATCTCTCTAATGAATTAAAAGACACAAATACAAATTAAATAGTTAGATCCATGAATAATCTCATTACATTAAATTCTAATCGTTATAGTACACCTTAATTTGAACTTCAATACAAGTCCCCATAATTCTATGCTAATCCATGCAAAACTTAGGTAATTTAAGCAAAACAATGCTAAATGGACAATCAAGGGTTCCCACAATTCATGCCATCCCCAAACCCATACCTTGCATTGTCCTTAATGCAAATCTACGAAAGTAAACACGAGCAAGGAAAGAAAAAAAAGTGACGACTTGAGGTATGGCATATTCAGCAATGCGCAGTGAGCAAATCCAAAAAGAGAAGACATGAATAGCAAGCTGCAATCAAGGACATAGAACATAGAATACTTAAAAGACTTGTGATCAGTGTTAGAAATAAGGATCATACAAGTGTTTAGTAAAAGAGAAACATGGTGAGGATAATAGGGGGATCTGCAATTGAAGAAGTGTTCATGCCCAAAAAAAAATTAAAACACATACAAAATTAAAAGTAGATTGGCTTGCCTCCTAAGAGAGATAAGTTTAACATCGTCAGCTAGATGTAGCTCAGAGCACGTTGTCAACCAAAGTTTACGGCAATTACTGCCATATAACTGAGGTTAAGCCAGTAGGGACAATCCCTAAACCCAACAACGTTTATAAACCCATGACTATTAAGGAGAGAAACATTACCGGCATTGGGGTCCCAAATCTCTACCATACCAGGTGTAGGTCATGAAGCATAGCTATCGACACAAACAGGAACACTATTACAATAAGCACTTTTAATAGAATCGGCTTACTTGTACCAAAGGGTCAATATCATCAACCTTGTAGCCTACTGAGTTGTCCTTAGTCTCAGGGTGCCGAGCAAAATTCGAGACTTTAAATTTGCCTTTGAGGTTTCCTAAAGAAACCTCCAGCACTCCCGTTCTATAGTGAACCACAGCGTCGACCGTTGCTAGGAACGGTCAACCTAGAATAATAGGAGCATTTCACTTCTGCCTAGGATTCGGGTCTATATCTAAGACAATAAAATCAACAGGGAATACAAACTTGTCACATGTGCATCCTCTACTACCACATAAGGTACCTGCTATATCCTATCAGCCAACCGAAGTGTGACATCAGTTGGCTTAAGGTCTTCAATACCCAATTTCCGAAGAACTGAGTAAGGGACGAGGTTTACACTCACTCCTAGATCAAGCAAGGCTCTACTGGTGTAATGCTCTCCTAAGAAACAGGGAATGGTAAAAGCTCTGGGGTCTCAAAACGAGGGCGGGGCACCCGACGCTAAAATGCTGCTCACCTTCTCGGTGAGACGGACCTTCTTGGGGATATGGGTTTAATGGCTTCGATCAACAGCAAGTTGAGTTTCACGTCCTCAAACACATCAATGAGCTCAGCCCTCTTTGGGTCATCCTTCTTCTTCAATCCTATAAGGGCCAATGGAAAAGGGACAACATGTTTCTCTCGTGATCCCTTCCTATCAGTAGTGGGAAGGGGAGTCACATCCTTCTCTCCTAAAGCCGACACAACCTGAGCTTGCTCTTGGATGAGTAACCTAGGGTTAGAACTAGTCGATCCTATGGGATTTGTGAGTGGTTGGGAGGGTAAACTCCGTTCCCTTATCCTATTTAGTGCATGGGTCAACTGTCCTATCTGGTTCTCTAATTTGGCAATAGACTGCAAGTGAGACAGAACCAGTTGTGTGGTGTCCTCCAAAAAGTGGAGCATAAGCTCCTCGAACTGTGACGTATATCCTGGAGGTGGAGGAGGGAGGGTTATCATGAACAACAATGGAGTGAGGTCAAACATCATACCATGTGCTCTCCCTGAAAGACAAGAGAGTGAATGTTACCTACAAAGCGAGGATCTTGCCGTCTTGTGGGTTGATTTTGATTGGTGTTCTGCTTCCATGACAAGTTCAGAAGATTGCACCACCTGGGATTGTAGGTGTTGGAGAACGGGTCGTTATTTCCCAAATAACCTTGAGCTATATGAACCTATTCTTGTACGTATTTGGGAAATTGTGATGCATAGAAATAATTTAGCACAAAATGGTCCTCACCGGAACAAATGTCACACGGAGTAGTACCACTTGATGATTTAATTGCATTGACCAGGCGCACATTAGTAGGATTCACATGCAAGTTCATAACCTGATCCATCTTTAAACTAAGGGCGTTCAATCTAAGGTTGATGTCATCATTGGGTGCTACTTCGTAGACACCATGTGTACCCTCTCTAACCACCCTCATAGAAGAGGCTTGGTCGAGAGAGTGCTCGCTGAGGCACTAAAATAGTGTCCATGCCTCGTCCTCGTCTTGTTGGTCAAATGCTCCGCCACATGAAGCATTAACCAATTGCTTGTTAGATGCACTAAGACCATCATAGAAACATTGAACAAGGGCCCACTTGGATGACCCATGGTGGGGATAGCTTCTAAAGAGTTCCTTGAATCTATCTCAACTCTCGTGAAATTGCTCCTGGTCCCTTTGTTCAAAACTATTTATTGAGCGCCTAATAGCCATCGTTCTGGCTTTAGAAAAAAAATTAACCAGGAAACATTGTTGAAGGTCATTCCAAATGGTGATTTCATCCCCAGGTAAGGATTGAAAACACCTCTTAGCTATGTCTTTTAACAAAAATGGAAAAAGACAAAGTCTAACAGCATCAGTTGAGGCATCTTGATAGTGGCAAGTTTCACAAATTGCAAGGAACGCATCAAGGTACTTGTATGGGCTCTCTATTGGCTTCCTATTCAAAGCGGGAAGCATGTAAATGATCTCAGGCTTAAGCTCGAAGTTGGCGACATCGACAGCAGGTAACGTAACCCTAGCAGATGCGTATGTTTGGAGAAATAAGTGGACCCCAGTTGTATGCGGTGAGAAGTTAGTCATAACGAAAAAAAATAAAATAAAATAATTAAAATAAATAAATAAATAATTGTAACTAAACGAAAAAGAAAAGTGAAACAGAAAAATAAACTAACGAAAAATAAGTAGGTTTTTTTCTTTTCTTTTTTTTTAAAAAAAGAAAATAAAAATAAAAATAGAAATAACTCGTTAATTTCTAAATCAACTTAGCATACTGATTCCCCGGCAACGATGCCAAAAACTTGATGTGGTTTTAAAGGTTGTTTTAAAACCATGTACTCGGAAGCATACGAGATCGTCGTGGCTAAATCAGGTATCCGGTTCATATTCATATCGAATCAGAGTTAAGTCGGATTAAGTAATTAATGAGCTGTCGAATTTTTGGGTTTGTTGATTTGAATTTGTTAACTAAATTAATAAAACTAACTATAAACTAAAGTTGTCAAATCAATTAAGGGTAGTTTAGGGAATGAATTTGGGGACGCTTAACTCGAATCCTATCATTATACTTAATTATGACAATGATTTTGAGGGCTTCGGCTACAAGCACAAAGCCCAGGATAAAACTTAATTTAAGGCTTAGGGTAATGAACTAGTCTAAGGGCATAACCTATCTTATCACCCCAGGTTTAGTATACGTTATCTCAATAGCACTACTTAATTTCTTTCCAGCTCGTAATTTCATGTTAAACCTGGATTAATACTTAAATTAGGGTTAAGGTAATGGACTAGTCTAAGGGCATTGCCCATCTTATCACTCTAAGTGTAGCATGGATTATCTCAATAGCACTAACAAATTCCTTCGTCACTCCTAATTAAGCACTAGTTTGTATAAAAGACTGTGTTCAGGATTAGGTACAATCTCAACCCTGACCACACATGAAAACCCGTTACATTAAAGTCTGGGCTAAAAGCACATAGACGAGATGCAATTAAATCAAGAATCTAATCATGGCTACAAGCTCATCCATAGAAAACCTATCACAAATATAAGTTCCACATAGAGGTGCGATAATAGCATAACATAAATGATTATCTACAACAAAGTATAAAACCCGGATCCGAACGGCTAGCCATCCTTCACCCCTAAACTATGAGTCTACTCCTGCATGGGATTTTTACATATCATTAAATTCAAAAGAATAAAACAATGGAAAGAAAACTAAGAACTGAAGACTCTCCCAATTAACGTTGACATTGATCCTTGCTTTGAAGCCCTTAGCACTCTGACCACCTATGCTTCGGCATTTGAGAAATCCTTGAATCTTGCAACAGCTTCCGGAAGGAGATGAGAAGGAGAGGTGTGGCAAAAGATGCAAAATTAGGCCTCTCCCTTTATATTTATATCTACGGCATGACCAAAAGCGGCACCGATTAATCGGCCAGCTGACCGATCAGTACTTCATGTCAATTGATCGTTTAGTCCCCAAAACTTTACAAGACCTATTTGGGTTACCGAATTACATTGGCCATTCTTTTTCACATGTGGTTGGGTATCTCAAATTAATCTTCAAATATGCCTCAATTATGCTTGACTTTGCCCCTTTTTCACCTGTGTTCGCTCCGTTGTACTCCAAGTCTAAATATACCTAGATTACAACAAAACCACATGTGTAAAAGCCGAATAATTCACAAGAATGAAGAGTAAAATATGTAAACATAAGGTACATCAACATCCCCAAACCCACTCCTTGCTTGTCCTAAAGCAAGATTCAGCTCAAACTAGTTAAAGATAGAAAATTTTGATCAAGCATATAAGGGTAAGAATTAATTGTGAAAAATATTTTCAGACATACTTGAAGGTGTACCTGAGAGTGGAGAATGTTTATGTAACGTTATTATTGCGCCGGTTCCAACTGAAATTCTTATAATTCAAGTCTTTTTACTAGTGAGTGAACTTGGAACTTCTCTTCCCTTTCTCTTACTTCAAATCCTCCATATTTAAGATGAATAAATAAAATAATGAAAGGAATTAGCTGTCCTCACCATTCACCGTTAATTAATAGTGAAATCAAAAGGCTTCTCTTTTCTCTCTTGTTTTCCCTTTTTTTCCTTTTTTTCAATTTTTTTTTATGCTCAGGCGTGTCTCCCATAGACCTATTTTGCAAGTTTTCAGCCGGTCACTCTTGATCCAGTTGGCTCAAGGCACCGAGTGAAGAGCACTCTTCGGACCTAATGGCTCGAGTCAAATGAATTTACGGCCCAAGCCATTACTGGCACATACCCTTCTTTTTCTTTCCACATTAGGTATTAGTGCTTATTAAAGTGACCTTAAGGGGTTGATTCTTCTTAAGCTTTCCCTATGGCCCATGTAACAAGCTTTGGATTGGCAGTTGCCAACCCAGTTGGCTCAAGGGACCAGGTGTTAAGACACCTCTACGAGCTTACTTGCTCGAAACACAGGGGCTACAAGAATCAACAAGTCACCACTTTTTTTTTCTTGGAATTACCCAAGAAAAAGAGATAGAAAATTGATTCCAACATTGTTAAGAATAAAATGGTGGATTCAAATTCCTTAATTTAAACCTAAATAGTAGGATATGTCACAAGATTAAGGGTGAAAAATAGTAATCTCTCTAACGAGTTAAATGACACAAATACAGATTCAACCGTTAGATCTATGAATAATCTCATTACATAAATATTCTAATCGTCATAGTACACCTCAAATTTGAACTTCAATACAAGTCACCATAATCTATGCTAATCCAAGCAAAACTCAGCTAATTTAAGCAAAAAGATGCTAAAAGGACAATCAAGAGTTCACACCATTCATGCCATCTCCAAACTCAAACCTTGTATTGTCCTCAATGCAAATCAATGGAAGCAAATACAAGCAAGGAAAGAAAGGAAAGAAACAACCTAAGATATGGCATATTCAGCAATGCACGGTGAGCAATCTAAAAAGGGAAGATAGAAATAGCAAGCTGCAACCGAAGACATAGAAGATCAAATACTAAACAAACTTGTGAGTAGTGTTAGAAATAAGAATCGTACAAGTGTTTAGTAAAAGAGAAACATAGTGAGCATGGTAGGGATAACAAAAGGATCTGCAATAGAAAGAGAGTTCATGTAGAAAAAAAAATTTTTAATCACATACAAAATTAAAAGTAGGTTGGGTTGCCTCCAAGAGATCTAAGTTTAACGTCGTCAGCCGGACGCAGTTTAGAGCACGTCGTTAACCAAAGTCCGAGGCAATGCCCGCCATAGAACAGAGGATGAGCCAGTGGGTACAATCCCTAAACCCAATAGCATTTCTAGACCCGTGTCTATCAAGGAAGGAAACATTACTAGCATTGGGGTTGTGAATCTCTATCCTACCAGGTGTAGGTGATGAAGCA
Source organism: Simmondsia chinensis (assembly GCA_018398585.1). Classification (NCBI taxonomy): domain Eukaryota; kingdom Viridiplantae; phylum Streptophyta; class Magnoliopsida; order Caryophyllales; family Simmondsiaceae; genus Simmondsia; species Simmondsia chinensis. Next base: position 12,492,749 of record JAGTTD010000014.1, read on the forward strand.
CAGCTATCGACACAAACAGGGACACTATTACAATCAGTACTTTTAATAGAATCGAGCTTACCCAACTCTACCAAAGGGTCAATATCATCAACCCTGTAGCATTCCTACTCGTCCTTAGTCTCAGGGTGCTGAACAAAGTTCAAGGCCTTCAATTTGCCCTTAAGGTTTCCAAAATAAATCTCCAACACTCCCGTCCTACAGTGAATCCCAACGTTGACCATTGCTAGGAACAGTCAACCTAGAATAATGGAAGCATTGCTTTTCTACCTAAGAGTAGATTCTATATCTAAGACAATAAAATCAATGGGGAATACAAACTTGTCAACCTTGACAAGTACATCCTCCACTACCCCATGAGGTACCCGCTCTGTCCCATCAGCCAACCGAAGTGTGACATTAGTTGGCTTATGGTCTCCTATACCCAATTCCCGAAAAACTGAGTAAGAGATGAGGTTTACACTCACTCTTAGATCTGGCAAGGCTCTGCTGGTGTAACACTCTCCTAGGACACATGGAACAATAAACGGTCCGAAGTCCAAATACTTGGGTGGGGCTTTTGTTGCTAAAATGCTGCTCACCTTCTCGGCAAGCTGTACCTTCTTCGGGATATGCCCTTGTGCGCACTTCTTTTTGGTTCAAAGGTCCTTGAGGAACTTCGCACACATAGGAATGTGTTTCATGGCTTTGATCAACGGCAAGTTGATCTATACATCCTTAAAAACATCTATGAGCTCAGCCCTTTTTGGGTCGTCCTTCTTCTTCAGTCTTAGAAGGGTGAAAGGAAAAGGGACAGCAAGTTGATAAACCCTCTCTCGTGATCTCTTCCTACCTGCAGCGTGAGGAGGAGTCACATCCTTCTCGATTTCACCCTCAACCTCCCTAAGGTTCTTCTCTACTGAAACCGACACAAACTAAGCTTGCTCATGAATGAGCAAGCTGGGGCTGGAACTAGTTGAGCTTGTGGGATTTGTTAGTGGTTGAGAGGGTGACCTCCCTTCCTCCATCCTATTCAGTGCGTCGGTCAACTGTTCTATCTGGTTCTCTAATTTAGCGATAGATTGTGAGTGAGACCAAACTAGTTGTGTGGTGTCCTTCATAAAGTGGAGCATACGCTGCTCGAACTATGATGCACATCCTAGAGTTGGAGGAGGAGGGTCATCATGAGAAACATTGGAGTGAGGTTGAACATCATACATATGCCCTCCCTGAAAGGCAGGAGGGTGAAAGTTACCTATAAAGCCGGGATCTTGTTGTCTCGTTGGTTGATTTTGATTGGTGTTCTGCTACCACGAGAAGTTCAGATTATTGCGCCACCCGGGGTTGTAGGCGTTGGAGAATGGGTCGCTATTTTCCAATTATCCTTGAGCTGCATGAACTTGCTCCTGCATGTGTGGGAAAATTGTGATGCATATAAAAAATTAAGTACAGAATGGTCCTCACCTAAAAAAATGTCACACCAATCATTACGGCTAACTGCATTGACCAGGCGCACATTAGTAGGATTCACATGCAAGTTCATAATCTGATCCTTCTTTCTACTAAGGGCGTTCAATCTAAGGTTGACGTCATTGTTGGGTGTTACTTAGTAGACACCATGTGTGCCCCCTCTAACCACCCTCATAGAAGAGGCTTGGTCAAGAGAATGCTCGCTGAGGCACTAAAATAGCGTCCACGCCTCATCCTCGTCTTGTTGGTCAAATGCACCCCCGAATGAAGCATTAACCATTTGCTTGTTAGATGCACTGAGATAATCATAGAAACTTTGCATAAGGATCCACTTGTGTGATCCATGGTGGAGACAGCTTCTAAGGAGTTCCTTGAATCTGCCCTAACTCTTGTGAAATTGATTCTGGTCCTTTTGTTCAAAACTATTTATTGTGCGCCTAATAGCCATCGTTCTAGCTGTAGGAAAAAAATTGGCCAAGAAGCGTTGTTGCAGGTCATTCAAAATGGTGATTTCTCCCCCGGGTAAGAATTGGAAAAACCTCTAAGCTATCTCTTTTAACGAAAATTGAAAAAGACGTAGTCTACCAATATAAGTCGAGGCACCTTGGTAATGGCAAGTTTCACAAATTTCAAGGAATGCATCAAGGTGCTCGTATGGGCTCTCTATTGGCTTTCCATCGAAAGTGGGAAGCATATTGATGATCTCAGGCTTAAGCTTGAAGTTGGCGCTACCCACGGCGAGTAACGTAACCCAGTCTTGTGTGACGTGCATTTGGGGGATAAAGTGGTCTCCAATTGTACACGGTGCGAAGTTAGCCATAACGAAAAAAAAAATGAAATTAATTAAAATAAATAAATAAAAATAAGCTAAAAAGGAAAGTGAAACAGAAAAATAAACCAACGAAAAATAAGTATTTTCTTCCTTTTCTTTTTTTCTGAAAATAAAGAAAATAAAAATAAAAAATAACTCGGTAATTTATAAATCATCTTAGCCTACCGATTCCCCGGCAATGGCGCCAAAAACTTGATGTGATTTTAAAAGTTGTTTTAAAACCGTGTACTCGCAAGCATACGAGATAGTCGTAGCTAAATCAAGTATACAGGTCGTATCCATAGGGAATCGGAGTTAAGTCAGATTTAGTTATTACTGAGCTATTGAATTTTTGGGTTTTTTTTATTTGAATTTGTTAACTAAATTAATAAAACTAACTATAAACTAAAGTTGTCAAATCAATTAAGGGTAGTTTAGGAAATGAGTTTAGGGCAGCTTAACTCGAATCCTAGCATTATACTTTATTATGATAATAATTTAAAGGGCTTAGGCTATAAGCATTAAGCCTAGGTTAACACTTAAATTAAGGCTTAGGGTAATGAACTATCTAAGAGCATAACCTATCTTATCACCATAGGTATAGCATAGGTTATCTCAATATCACTACTTAATTCCTTTCCAGCTCCTAATTTCATGTTAAACCTGGATTAATATTTAAGTTAGGGTTTAGGGTGATGAACTAGTCTAAGGCCATAACCCATCTTATCACTCTAAGTTTAGCACAGATTATCTCAATAGCACTAAGAAATTTCTTCGTCAATCCTAATTAAGCATTAGTTTGTTTAAAAGACTATGTTCAAGATTGGGTGCAAACTCAACCCTGACCGCGCATGAAAACCTGTTATTTTAAAGTTAAGGCTACAAGCACGTAGACAGGACACAAATAAATTGGGAATCTAAATATGGCTATAAGCTCATCCATAAAAACCAATCACAAATATAAGTTCTCCACAGGGGTGCGATAATAATATAACATAAATTATTGTCTACAATAAAGTATAAAACTTGGATTCGGACAGGTACCCGTCCTTCACCCCTAAACTATGAGTCTACTCCTCCATGGGATTTTTGCACATCATTAAATTCAAAAGAAAGAAGGAATGGAATGAAAACTAAGAATTGAATACTCCCCCAATTGACGTTGACGTTAATCCTTGCTTTTAAACCCTTAACACTCCGACGACGTGCGCTTCGATGTTTGAGAACCCTTGAATCTCATAGAAGATTTGGGAAGGAGAGGAGATGGAGAGGCATGGAAAAAGATGCGAAATTAGGCCTCCCCCTCTTTATTTATATCTACGGCGCCTATCGATCGGCCAGCAGATGGGTAAACTAGTCTAGCAGATCAATCGGATTGAACATTGTGCCAGGCTGATAATATGCCCGGTTTCCCAATTGATCAAAGGCCTCATTATAAACCATGTCCTACCGCGGGCCACTGACTGATCGGTATTTCATGTCGATTGATCATTTAGTCCCCAAAACTTTACGAGACCTATTTAGGTTACCGAATAACGACCCGATTGACCATTCTTTTCCACACGTGGTCGGGTTTTTGAAAGTAATCTTCAATTATGCCTCAACTATGCTTGGCTTTGCCGCTTTTCCACCTTTGTTCGCTCCGTTGTGCTCCAATCCTAATGTTACCTAGACTACAATAAAAACACACGTGTAAAAGCCAAATATCTCGTAAGAATGAGGAATAAAATTTGTAAACATAAGGCACATCACTTTGCAACGGGAAGGCTTCCTAAACACTGGCTTAGGCAAGCAAGGGACCATTTCTTCTCTCAAATAAGGCATTTCTTTTGGGATGATCTAGATCTTTTTAAGGTATGCTCTAATCAGGTAATACATCACTGTGTCCCAAAATTTGAGCAGGAAAGTATATTGAGGTTTTGCCATTGTCTAACTTGTGGAGGGCATTTTGAGGGACGACGCACTACTGTGAAAGTCCTTCAAAGTGGATTCTTTTTACCAACTCTTTTTCAGGACACTCGTGATTTTTGTAGGGCGTGTGATCACTATCAATGCACAAATGCCCTAACAAAACGTGATGAGTTGTTTCAACATCCAATTTTGGTTCATGAAAATTTTGACATTTGAGGCATCGATTTCATGGGGCCTTTTCCTAATTCACGTGGTCTTATTTTTATTTTGGTAGCTGTTGACTATGGGTCGAAGTGGGTTGAGGCCATCGCAACTTGGACAAACGACCACAAGGTGGTTGTAGAGCTTGTGAAGGATAATATTTTCTCATGTTTTGGTGTTCCTAGGGTGATAATTAGTGAGGGGGGAGGAACTTTTTCGGAGGTACTCAATCACCCATAAATTGGTTGCCCCTTATCATCCTCAAACTAGCGGTCTGGTTTAGGTTTTGAATCGAGAAATAAAATCTATCCTTGAGAAGACCATTATATCAGACTGCAAAGATTGGTCTTTAAGGTTGAACAACGCTCTTTGGGCCTATCGTACAGCTTTCAAGACTCCAATCGGCATTTCTCCCTATCGCTTAGTCTTTGGGAAGGCGTGCAACTTGCCAGTAGAGCTTGAGCATTGTGCATATTGGGAAATTGAGCAGTTCAATCATGACATGCATAGCATCGGGTCACATCGACGACTTCAGCTCAGCGAGTGGAAGAGATGTGGTAAAAAGCATATGAAAATGCCAAACTCTATAAAGAAAAAACCAAAGCTTTTTATGAACAAAGAATTTTTTGCAAAAGTTTTGAAGTTGGACAGAAAGTATGGCTTTATAACTCAAAACTTTGGTTCTTTCTTGGGAAACTACGCTCAAAACGGGATGGACCTTGTGAAGTGGTTCGAGGATACCCTTCCGGGGCAATTGAGATCCGAGACCTCAACGATGACTGCCTTCTCACTGTTAATGGCCATTGTCTTAAGCATGCTATTGGATCAGGGGATCGTCCTCACGAGTTTGAGGAAATTCACCTTAAGGACCCAACCTCGGGACCAACATAGTTCTGTAGTAAACACTACGTCCAGCTGAAGATGTTAGATTTAGCGCTATTGGGAGGCAACCCATTTTCTAACGTTTCATAACTTTTTTTATTTTTCTTTAATAAGTTCTCAAAAAATGGGGGACAATTTATTAACATTTAAACAAGAAAAAAAAAAACCAACGGGGGGAAGACGTTTTTCCTTAACTTAATTTCGGTTCATGAGTTTTGAGGGGAGCGTCCAGTAGCGTCCTCAATCGATTGGACCATCGTCTTGACCAATCAGGGCGAGTACTGGTGGATTACATAAACCCCAGTACCCGATTGATCGGAGTCCTCACTACAGGCCCTCACGTGGTTTTTTTTAAAAAGCCCCTTATTCTCTCTCTCTTCCCTTCGCTTTCCTCTTCCTCACCCCCACTCCCTAACCCTAGCATCCCACGCCCTTCTCCCCTCACTTCTCCGGCCCACTGCCTCTGGTCACCACCATCACTCTCTCCCCTCGTATTGTCACTCTTTGCAAGGTATGTGTCTATTTCTTTTACATTTTCTTTTTACCTTGTTCATCTTTATAGAGAGCATGTTTTAGGACTTGTTTTTATTTTTGATTAATTGTGTTCGAATAGTCCTGATTTACGTCATACTTGTGAGCAAAGTTAGGGTTTCGTTGACTATGCTATGTTTCTTCATATTTGTTTATGACTCATATGCAAATAGGGGTTAAAGCAACCAGGTTTGGAGCTTTCATGTTGTTGGTGGCTAGATTTATTATTATTCAAAGTTGTGGCGTGCTCAATCTAGGATTTTGAGGGCCATTTGCTATATTTAAGTTTTTGCTTCATTTTTTTTTCCTTGCTTTGTTGAAGTGGATTTTCTCCACATTTTCTTTTTCTTTAGTTTAGTTGCTTTAATTTCTGTTCTTTTACTAGATTAGGCTTCCCTTTTACTTCATTGTGCCAATTTTTTTTATTTTTAGTATCCTCCCCTTCTCTTTTGTGTTGACTTGCTATTGATTTTTTAGATCATGCCTCATGCAAAGAAGAGCTGCCGAGTGGAGGGTAGTATCTCCCAACCTCTGGATCTTACCACTCGAATCCAAGCCACACCCATAATTGGTGAAATGGTGTTTGGGGAGGATTTAAAGAAGGAGCCTGAAGGTGCTTAGGCGATTCTGTTTTGTATGGATAGGAGTCCCGACTACCTCCTTGGTAGAGATTTAGAGGAGGACCATGTTTTTCCTTCATTGGCATAGGAATTTTATTCCTCCTTCAGTCTCCACCATGACAGGGGCCGAGGTCATTATTCGCGGTAAGGGCATCATGTTTGATGCCAATGACGTGGCCGAGGCTATTGTCTAACTGCTTGTTTGTGACGAAATCGTTTGGTCCCCCCCTGAGAATCCACCAAACGTCGTGATAATCATCACTCATATGTGTGGCGGCCGTTCTGCTCTAGATCGATTATCCATCATTGTTCAATCTGCCCTTCCTTCTCATATGTGGCTGTTGGACTCCATCCTTAAGGCCAATTTGTGGCCTGCGGGACATGCACAGGAGCGCATGGGTTCTATCCTCAAACTTCCTTGGAGGTTCTAATATGGTACCTGGGTTGATGTTGGGGCTGTGTTCCTATAGAGCTTTGTTGCCATGCGCTTTAGGCTTCAGCGCTTCAATGTTGAGGATGGCGCTTCATTTTTTCCCTGTCTCATTACGAGACTTTTGCAGTGCACTTGGGTTCGGTTTCCAACTACCTCTGACAGGAATTGTGCCCCCTTCTTTTCTTCGACCCCACCCAACATAGGCGGACCTACAGCTTACTCGTTCCACCCCATGATCGAGGGTTGGGCGAAGATTAGGAGGACGATTCCAAACAAGCGCCCCACCCCGCTCGAGTGGCAAATCCCTAGGAGAGGACGATTCCCCCACCTGCCCCTATCAGCCCCAATGTCATACTGCTATATGTGACAGCCATTATGGACCATTTCGATCGTATTGAGTTTAAGGTGGATGCACTTTGGTAATGGCAGACTGGTGGCTCTCCACCACCCCCCCCCCCCCCCCCCCCCCACCCCCCGCGGATTTCTTTTGTTTCTCTTATACTAAATAATTGTTCTATATATCTTTATTTTCATCTTATTAACAACTTTATTTAGTACACTTTCTTCTATGTTTTTGCAGCTTGATTTTTCTGCTTTCACTTCTTTGGATTTGCTCAACATGTGTAGCTGCATATGCCAGACCTCAGGACATCTCTTTCCTTTCCTTGCTTGTATTTATTTTCATTCATTTATATTGAGGACAATGCAAGATTTGGGTTTGGGGATGGCAACTGTGAGTTGAACTTTTGTTTGTCCTTTTAGTTTAATTTTTCTTAAATTAGCTATGTTTTTGGCATGAATGAGCATAGAATTGTTTGTGACTTCTATTGAAGATCAAATTTGAGAAATACTATGACGATTAGAATATTTATGTAATGAAATTATTTTTGGAGCTGACTTTTAAGTCTTTATTTTTGTCTTTTAACTCGTTAGAGAGATTATTACTTTTCACCCTTAATCTTGTGACATATCCTACTTTTAGGTTGAAATAGAGGAAATAATTTAGGAATTTGAATCCACAATTTTACTCCTAATAATGTTTAAATCAATTTTCTATCTCTTTATCTTGAGTGATTCCAAAAACAGGGGTGACCAATGCCCATGAATTAGGTAAGTTCCTGTGACTTGTTGGTTCTTGTAGCCCCTGCGTCTCAAGCAAGTAATCCTGTAGGGGTGTCTTAACACCTGATATCTTGAGCCAATTGAGTAGGGAGCTACTGATCCAAAGCACGCTACATAGGCCACATGGAAAGCTTAAAAAGAATCAACTAGCTCAGGTTATTGTACTAAGCACTAATAACTAAAAAAATGTAATGGCTTAGGTTGTGAATTCCTTTAACTCGGGCCATTAGGTCCGAGGAGTGGTCTTCACTTGGTGCCTTGAGCCAACTGAGTCAAGAGTCACCAGCCGAAAACTCACAACATAGGTCTGAGGGAGACACGCTTGACCGTGAAAAAAAAGAGGGAGAAAACAAGAAAGAAAAGAGAAGCCTTTTGATTTCACTATTGATTAGCGGTGAATGGTTAGGATAGCTGATTCCTTTTATTATTCTCTATTTGTTTAAATTTGGAGGTTTTGAAATAACACAAAGGTGAGAGAAGTTCTAAGCTCACATATTAGTAAAAAGATTTGAACCACAAGAATTAAGTTAGAACCAGTATAATAATAACATTACATAAAGACTCTACTCTCAGGTACACCTTCAAATATGATCGGAAAATAGTTTTCACAAGTTATTCTTGCGATTGTATGCCCGTCTAAATTTTTTTATCATTGGCTAGTTTAAGTCGAATCTTGCTCGAGGACAAGTAAGGTATAGGTTAGGGGATATTGATGTGCCTAATTTTTACATACTTTATTTCTCTATTCTGTGATATATTCAGCTTTTACATGTGAGTTTAATTGTAATTTAGGCACATTTATGCTTGGAACGCATTAGAGCAAACAAAGATTGAATAGTGGCAAAATCAAGCATTACTTAGGCATCTTTTGAAGACTATTCTGAGAAATCCAACTACGTATGCAAAAGAAAGACTCATTGGGTCGCAATTCGGTGAACCAAATACATCTCGTAGCATTTCAGGATTCACTCGACCTATCGGCAAGGAGAGCCAAACGATCAGAGGCTGATAGTAGGACAAACCCTACATTGAGCGAGCTGATCAATCGGACAATAGCACCGATCAATCGGCAGCTCACAGAGAGCTCGTCGATCGATCGATCGGCAGTGTTAGTCGATCGATCGGTGTAGGTTCAGTTGTGTGACTTCTAGGTCACGCCACAACTATAAATAAAGGGGAGAAGACTTTTTTTTTTCCATCTTTTCAGCATCCTCTCCTCCTCTCCTTCCCAAAGTCACTATGAGATCCATCGTATTCTCAAATTCCGAAGCACGGATGGTTAGAGTGTTGGGAGGATTCGAGCCCAGATCAACATCAACACAAAGGGAGTCTTTTCTTTTAGTTTTACTCATTATTTGTCTTTTACTTAGATTTTATGAACTTAATAATAGAAAGATTTGGCAGAAATATATAAAATTGTCCCTCTTAAAAAGATTATTGCAGAATAAATGGGCAATAGTTAGGAGAGGTGCACCAGCAGCGAGCAAAAGCAAGGTTATTAGATATGTCTGCAAGCCTAGTCCTTTGAGCTCAGACTCCAACAAGAGTTCGAGCATTAGAAGCAAAGGTAGAACTAGTCTGGGTATGAATCCTTTCCTAGAGTGAGACCTTCTGTAAGTAGAAGGCATCCATCTAAGGGATGCAACTAGTCTGTATGCAAAACAATTTTGTCCTTCTTTTTTCCCATTCAATCCTTCCTCTCCTAATTTTGGCAAGAAAAGAAAGCTCATGACGAAAAAGCAAGCAACGAAGGAACAACTTATTCTCTCTCAATACTAGCTACTAGTGAACACTTTCTTCTTTCGGAATATGGAGGAAATCAAAAAGGCCATCATTAGGGCGAACAATGCAATAGCTTCGGTTAGAGCAAAGCCAAAAATAGCATAACCAAACAATTGTTTGGCCAATGATGGATTTCGCGCCACGGAATGAATCAAGCAACTAAAAATGTTTCCAATATCTCATCTGATCTAGCTGGAGACCAAACCTGCAGCATTAATGACAGCTGCCCCTTTTGCTTGAAAAGGAAGAGCAAAGTCATAGCCAGCTGTGAAATTCTAATGCATAAGCAAAAAATGTCCTTTTCCCTAAATATCTTGGGAAGCGAAGAGGACAGGTTTGTTTGAAAGTTGTTCAGTAAGATTCTCCTAAAGGTAAGCATTTACCCAAGGCACTAATATGATGACTTTCTCAATTATACGTATTTTGTTTTAGGGAGTTGAACGTCTTATTTTTATGAGTGGCTTATGTGAATATGAGCCAGGAGCAATGATTCCGGAAAGTTAAATTCGATAGCGCATGCCTTACTCTAATAATAGAGGCCATAGAGTTTCTAAGTGAAGGCAAGCACAATTATCTATTTTATATCGTTCCTGTCAGTAAGCCAGGTCTGCTATAAAGCCTATCGGCCAAAAAGTCCTCAAGAACGGGAAAGCCGACCAAAGGACTCTTCTATAATCGACTTTTGTTGCCGAATCGAGGGGGCTCAACTTGTACCAAGCTCTGCAAGAGCTTTCTTCGAGTGTGTAAAATCGAGAACTTCCACTCGTGCGAAATGAATGTCCTGAAGAAAAGCTAAAACTAGGAGTAATGCTTTCACTCAATGGTAAAAGAATAATAGCAACTCTTCACCAGTTCTGAGATAAAAAAGTTAAGTAGATCTCTATAAGAGAGATGGCACCGTTTGAGAAAATTACAGCAAATGGAGAGTGTGTGGCTAATCCAGTTCACTCACCTTCAGATGTTCCAGATTTGGTATTGCACAAGCAGCTGAATTGGACTAACCTAATTCTTATACATATCTATACTAACCTTGGTAATCTGCGAAAGTACTGACAACCAAGGAAAATGCAACTATATTGATTTCAATGTCCGTATATAGGCAAAAATGGACTTGCAGCCTAAAATCCCGAGAAAATGGCACATTGACATTCACCTTCTTTTCAATGGGCTTACGACGCTCAAATATGCATCCCGTCGAATCAGCTGTGACTTTCTCGAAAGCCCTGTTGCTGCAAGAATGCCTTCAAAGGACGAAGAGGCAGCTATTGAATGTGCTCTTGTCGCAATTGTGTAAAACTCCTATGGAGGAGTAGACATTTTTAGTTTAGGGATGAAGGATGGGTAGCCATTCGTATCCCAGTTTTGTATTTTGCTTTGACGAGAATTTAGTTATGATATAATTGTAACCCTGTGGGGAGTTATTCATGATTGACTGGTATTTCTGTATTGTATGCTTGTAGCCATGTTTAGATTTCTGGCTTTTTAGCGATTAGTCTTGTGCTTATAGCCTAGACCATAATGTAACGTATATTAACGTGTGGTCAGGGTTGAAGTTGTACCCAACCCTGAACACAATCTTTTATATAGTTAATATTTAATTAGGAATAACAAAGGAATTAAGTAGTGGTAATAAGATAACTTATGCTATACTTGTGGTGATAAGATATGTTATGCCTTTAGACTAGTTTATTACCCTAAGCCTTAATTTATATATTAATCCAGGCTTAGAGCTTGTAGCCTAAGTCCTTCAAATTATCATCTTATGTAAAGTATAATAACGGGATACGTGTAGAACTACCCTGAATTTACTCCCCAAGCTAACTTGAATCAAATTGACATCTCTTTTTATTGTTAAATTGCTTTTGCGTACTTAATCACTTAAATCAACCCAAAAAGAACCTACTTCAACTATTCATTAAGCATTAGGTTAAACTTAACACTGATTCCCTGTGGACATGATCCGTATACCCGACTACGAGGATCTCGCACGCTTGCGAGTAGACAGTTCTTAAACAACCTTTAAAATCACATCAGAACCCTACAAGTATTTATATTTGAAATGCAGTTTTTGTTTTGTTTTTTGTTTCTTTTTGAGATGAGTTGTGTGGTTCAACCGAAAAAAATGTATATTTTTTCTCATAAGTTTAACTTTATTGAGAATAAGATTTTAGAAAATTTAGGTTTAGTATAATTTTTCTGAACAAATATCTTTCAAAAAACTGAAAGGAAAAAAATTGTTTTGAAAATTTTTCTAAAATTAAATATTTTATTAGTCTACTCCGGGTGTTGAAGAAGTCATTGTAAAGAAAACCTTGAGGTGTCAAGTGTTCTTTCTTCAATTCTTTAACTTCAAATTCAGAATTGGATTCACACTCTAGGTATATATTTAAAGTTTTGATTCAATATTTTTCTTTAATTCATTTTTTGACATACCATGTCTAGATTTGTTTTATATGAAATTTTTTTAATGTCATTATGAACCTATTAGAGTAAAGATTTAGATTTAATTGAAAAGTTTAATTAGATCAGGACACAGATTTAAATTGAGAATTTAAATTTCTCTTCCATTGCTCCATTCTGATTAATTTTATGGAATTATTTTTGAAATATTTCTCAATATCTAAGAGGCTCGCATAAGACATATCATTATGGTGAAGAAGGTAAGAAGCATACTTGGATTGAGACAAATAATCCAGTCTTGCTTTGAGAAACAACAACCCACCCACCCAAAAAAAAAAATTTAATGGTCCTAAATCAGTCATACTAAACTTTTACTTCAACCAGGACATAACATAATTCAACAACTATATAGAGGTAGCGGTAACATGAGTAAAAGGACAACCATGTCTCTCCTCCCGTGATAAATAAACAATAATGAATCGAACTTGCTATAGAAGAAACCCAACATAGTAAGAATGATGCAAAATATTGATACTAGTCCCGCGAGAACTGCTTAAGCCCATATATTGTCAATTTGAGACAAAAAATGTAATCATACTGCTTAGGATCTACAAAACCTTATGGTTTTTGTGTATATACTATCTCAGACAAATTGCCATTTAAAAAGGCATTCTTAACATCAAGTTGATGAATTGGCCAATTTTAAGTGTAGGAGCGAGAGAGAACCGCGGGAATGGTGACATGCCTAATCATTGTACTAAAAGTTTTATCATAATCAACGCTGGTTTGTTAAGTATAACCCTATGCAACCAAACATGATTTAAGGTATGCCACTAAGTAGGTTTGCCTTTGAGGTCCTGGGACTTGAGTGGACTTGTTACACAAAGGGGTACTCTAGGGTTGAGAGGGTTTGTGCTTGTCACGCTCAACGACCCTAGTGGACCATTTCTTAACCTGATAAACCCATTTCAACCCACAACATTAGCATCGGAGGGCGTAAGGACAAGATCCCAAGTTGTATTACGTAGAAGAGTATCATTCTCCTCATGCATAGCCATACACCACCGTGGATCCTTAGAAGAAGACTATAAGAACGAGGTTTATTAGAAACAGAACGAACAGTAGAAGCAATGATGGACAGGAGGACCTTTTTCTTAAAATGCCTACTTTACACCGAGTGGTCATACAATGACAGTTAACGATGAGAGGAGAAGGATTGGAAGGTTGTACATTAACACGTTATGAGTTGAAAGGTTTCGAGCTAAACAATGAGCTAAAGGATGAAGCTGTAGCGATTAACAAGCTGAGGAAAGAGGTGTTTTGGCTGGGTGTAACAACGGGCTAGGCAAGGCTGATATTAGCAGTGGTAAAATTAGTTGGGTGTTTGGGAATGGTTGCAAATGCTTTAACATCAGAGATCGAAAGGAACACGAGATGTCGGCTCTACAAAATTAAAGACATCATACGATTTAGGTGGTGGGCACTAGAGGCAAAGTAGCATAAGGAATGTATCCCTCGTCAAATATCACATTTAAAGAAAATTAACTTGTTTGTAATCAAGACAATGATAACCTTTGTGGCGATCAGGATACCTTTAAAAGACACACAAAATGGAACACGGGTGGGGGGGGGGGGGGGGGTAATTTGTGTGGAACATTAGAAAGATTGGGATAGCAGGGTTTCTTATTGAAAAAGGATCTCATAGGAGGTTTTTTTCCGAAGGAGAGGTGCTAGCAAATTATTTAGTAAGTAAACTATAATATAAAGTGCTACTAAATAAAGGGGCAACGAGGCATTGAATAACACAGTATGCACCATATTAATAAAAGTATGGTGTATTCACTCAACTTTCCTATTTTGTTGATACCAACCCATGAAAACGTGTTTAAAATTCCATTTTCAGCCAAATACTCAAAAAGACCGGCATTATCACGCTCCATATCATGGTCACATTAGAATGTTTTATTATCCAATGCAAATTCGTACAACACATATGCTGGAAATACTAAAACATTTCAACACTTCAGATTTATGCTTGAGGGGAAAAATCCAACAATAATGATTATAATAATCTAACATTAATAAATAAAAACAATATCCACTAACTTTTATCACAAGCAATTTCTATAAGTCATAATGCACATGCTCAAATGGTTTGGAAGTACAAGACACAAAACTAGAAAAGGGAAGGCCAACGTGCTTGTCTAATATACAAGCATGTCAGAAACAACTACTAGTGTTTTGCTGGAACCATTCAAAGAATGACATTGAACTAAACTAGAAATAGCTCCTCGGATTATCAAGACACTGATGCTTCATTTCAGATGAGACATGAGTTGCTGTAAGTGAAATGGCTACATGAACATAAAAAAGAGATGTTGAAAGTGTGTATAAAGGGCCCGGAAAATTGCAAGTGAATTTCCGTCTTCGTTGAAAGATCCTTAACAACAAAACCAAAAGGGTTAAATTCAATTACACAATGATTATCAGAAGTAAATTGTTTAATAGAAATGATATATATTTTTTTTTTGTGGCAATTTGGGCAATGACTAAAACATTACGAAGTTGAAAATAATGTGGAGATTTTTGAATAGAAATAGAACCGATATGAGAAATAAGAAGAAGGGCATCATTTCCAACATGAATAAAATCAAAATCAATATAAGGATGTAAAGAAGAGAAGGTAGTTGGGGAATTGGTCATATGGGAAGAAGCATCTGTATCTCGAAACCACTCATCTGAATTATATGACTTAAGACCAAAAGTTGCAAAAGCTTGTGTAGGAGGTGCTAACCAAGAATAAAAGGACAATCTCGAACATAGTGACCATAATCACAACAAGAACAACATTAGACATTAGGATAAGAGTTAGTAGGTGATGTGTCTCATTTTTATATGTCTTTTATCCTCACTCATAATGTTATTTTTAGTGAATACATGTATATCTTAATGTGAATTTTGACTTAACAAGCCAAGAACGTGCTGAGATGCACCATACTAGAAAACAATCGAAGAACTCATAAAACAAGCACTTTTGAAGATTTCTTAAAGAAATCCGACAACGTGTGATGTGGTTTTAGTTAGTGTTGAAAACCAAGTACTAGCAAGCATATGAGCAAGTTGTAGTTGTTGCAGGTATACGGGTTTCATATCCATAGAATTAGTATAAAGCTTTATTCAATAATTAACGAGTAGTTAGAATTGGTGTTCTTGTGGGAAATTGAATATTTAACTAACTTAACGGAATTTAACGGTAAATTAAAGATGTCAATCAGGGATAGTTGAGGGTATGAATTCATATTAGCCTAACTCGAATCCTTTTATTATATTTCATTACAATAATGACTTTAAAAGTTTAGTTTACAAGCTCTAAACTTAACATTAAACTAGGGCTTATTGTAATGAAGTAGTCTACGGGCATAACACATCTTATCACTCTAGGTGTAGTATGAATGATCTCAATAGCACTACTAAATGTCTTAATCGCACCTAATTTCATGTTAAACCTAGATTAATACTTTAGTTAGTGCTTAGGGTAATAAACTAGTTTAAAAGTATAACCCATCTGAATTACTCTGGGTGCAGCAATAATTATCTTAATAGCACTAATAAATTCCTTTGTCGCTCCTAATTTAGTATTAATTTGTGTAAAGACTGTGTTTAGGGTTGGGTATAACCTCAACTCTGACCACTCATAAAGAACATGTTATACTATACTCTCGGCTACAAGTACAAGACAATGCGCGAATAAAATTGAAAATAAAAGCATGGCTACAAGCACATAATAAGAAAACCAATCTAAAACTATAAAATTCCCCACAGGGGTGCGGAAAGTATATAACAAAAGTCATTACGGTAAGTGAAACATAAATCAGGGATTTCGATGACTGGCCGTCCTTCATCCCTAAGCTAATAGTCTACTCCTCCATAGGAGTTTTATACATCACAAATTCAAAAGAAAAGGGAAGAGAAAACTCATGGATTGATGACTCCCTCCATTGATGTTGACTGGACTATTGCTTCAATTCCCTCGTACTCCAACCACTTGCGCTTCGGCCTTCGTGAGTATTTGGATCCTTCTTGGCAGCTCGAGGAGGGAGGAGAATTGAATAAAGAGAAAATATTAGGTCCTCTTCCCCTTTATATAGGTGTGGCAGGTGTCCAATTGATCAGCAAAACGGTCGACCTAATGGTTGCTATTTTCGCAAGTTGTGCAATTAATTTAAAACACGTGTAACTTTTGATTCGTAAGGAGTTACTAGCCAAGTTATATATCAAATTGAAGCTCTCGAAGAGATCTACATGATCCCACTATTATTCTTGGTGGAATTTGATATTATTGGGTAATGGATACTCTTCTATTAACTTTCTGCTCGTTTTAAGCTTAACCGATTGTTGAAATGCAGGGCTGATTAATCTGCGCACCCAAGAGGAGACTTCTTGGCCAAATTTTGACTTCGTTGGTCTTTTTTCTCACACCTATTAGGGTTTTTGAACATAGTCTTTAAATTTGTTCATTTTTGCTCATGCTTCATCGCTTTTCAAGTAGCTCTCGTTCCAACATGCTCCAAGCCTAAATGCACCTAGACCATGCCACAACGAACATGTAATAGTAAAAATTATCATAAGAATGGGTATAAAACATATAAATATGAGGCACATCAATGAATGCGAAAAGAACTAGGTAAATATTAGTCCATGGAAAGTCTCTTATAGATCAATTGCCCAAGCATTTTAGAAACCAACCAACCAGAATCGTGTGTGCCGATTGATTGGAAAGTCACCCATCGACCAGTGACCAGAATACTCACTATCTTGGGAGATCGAATGGCCTTGTTTTTCTCCAGCTCGTTTCTCTACAAAAGCCATACTTGCCTAGGATTTTGGGGATCTTTTCTCTTCTAGAAATTTCTCCCCAATTCCCGAGCCACCATTGGAGACTGAGTTTATCAAGAATAACGAAGTGTAAGAGAAGGGAAAAGCACGGATTAGAGAAAGGATGGTGGCATTATCAATCAAGGGATTTGACAATGTCAAGGAGCCAACTTTTCCAAAAGCTTAAGTTGATAGGTGAAGGCCCAGAAACGGTTTTTTTACTCTAACATCCTCCTCACGCAAATGCTCATTAGGTTTAAAGCATGGATATTTCACAGGCCCACCTTTTACCTTATGCTTATATTATGTTAATATTGAAAGTAAAGGTTGTTGGGATTCGAACCTATGACCTCTTGGTCAACAAGGCTCTGATATCATATCAAGGAACCAATTTTTCCAAAATCTTAAGCTAATGGGAAAAGGCTAAGGAATGTTTTTATACTCTAACAAACATCTCTATGAGTCTTTCTTTCCTTTTTTCTTGTTTATTTTGTGTTTGTGAGACTCTAGTGGAAGAGTAGCCTCGCAATTTAGGGGCGATGGACAGTGGATTCTAGGTTTTAAATTCTTATAATGATTGTAGTTACTCATTTTTTTGCACTATGTGTGGAGATTTTATATTCGATTAGTATTTCTCTTATGTGCTTGTAGCTATATTTAATCTTACGGTTTTTCAGGCGTATAGAGAATGACACGATCATCTAGCCTTGGTCTTCTCATCATCTTAGTCCCGAAAGGCGGAACTGAAGAACGCACTGTTTGGGACATTAATTGAGTGACTTCTTGTGCATATAGACTAAACTTTCGTGTAACATGTTTTAACGAGTGATCGTGGATTGTAATTGTACTCAACCCAGAGCACGTATCTTTAAATAAAATTGACATTGAAGGAGTTATTAAAGAATTTGTTAGTACCATTGAGATAACCCGTGCAATATTTTGAACGGTTAGATGGGGTATTTTGCCCTTAGACTAATTCATTATCCTATACACTAATTAAATATTAATCCGAGTTTAGAGCCTGTAATCTAAATTCTTTAAGTCATTGTGCTTATAAGCCATATTACTTGGGTCCAAGATTGCTAACCCGAAATCATGTCATAAACTCTTTAATTGATAGATAGCCATTAATTTAATCACTTTCTTAAAAGTTTTAGTTATTTACTTAAACTCTCAAACAAACCCAGAAGTGAAATTGCTTGCAAATGAGTTGAATTTTTTTTATATCGATTCCATGTGGATACCACAGTCGTATATGTTTGCACCCCAAATTCGAGGGAGTTGGGACGATGCTGTTTTGAAGTTAAACGCCACTTGCTTATCGCATGAGGCCGTCCTCGAGGGATTCTAGGCCTTGAGGTGTTAAGATATTGGCATCTCGAGCCCAATTGCCTAAGAAGTTAAAACCCCTTAGAGGGTGTCAACCACTCAATATGGTTAAAGGGGTAAAGGAGGCTCGAGCTTGAGAGACTTCCCAAAAGGCTACTAGACATGTTATGAAGCTTGAGATAGTTACTTGGAGCACAATTCCAGATACGTAAGCCTCAAGTCTATCCAATAGAACATGGGGCATTTAGAAGGAACTCCAATGAGTTATGCGACGTGGGGCTTCTTGAAAGATGCTCGAGCACATAATTTCAGGGCACGTTCAATGCCCATTCAGCACGCCAGAGAAGCTTTGAGGTAGATATGGGAAGGAAATGCCGGAGGAATAGGATGTCGCAATTATTTTCGCTTTCTATAAATAAGAGACACTATTGTAGTTGTAAAGTGTCTAGCACTACTTTACAAACTTCTTCAAGCTTCTTTACAGCACACTTGTGCTTTTTACCTAGGAGTAGCATAACTTAGCCTAGCTTAGCATAGCTTAGATCATCTTTGTACTTGCTTTTTTCAATGCAATATAATATTTCAGATTTCAGGTATAAACTCTTTGTTTTAATTTGTTCCCACAATCGACGACTTGAGAATTGGGGTGTTGGTTTAAGGCTT
Source organism: Simmondsia chinensis (assembly GCA_018398585.1). NCBI lineage: Eukaryota > Viridiplantae > Streptophyta > Magnoliopsida > Caryophyllales > Simmondsiaceae > Simmondsia > Simmondsia chinensis. The sequence goes on from JAGTTD010000014.1 coordinate 12,511,755, forward strand.
TGACGGCCAAGGCTTAACCTTTATTGCATTGGTCTCAACACTGGTGTCGTTGCTTAATAAGACAAGTAAACCTTGGTTTGAGTTATTGTTTTTGGGCTTTGATAGCCAAGGCTTGACCTTGATTGTGTTGGTTCTAATCCAATAATCCAGATAGAGTTTGCTCCATCTAAATCTTTTCAAACTCTAATTCATTCGAGTTATTACAAATCAAGGGTGTCAGGCCTAAAAATCTGATTGACTTAGACTTGTAAGTGGACTGCTGAGCTCTTTAGTTTTTTTCCACCCCAGTTCCTAACTTTTACGTGTGCGAGGAAAGGTGTTCGTGGGCTTTGCTCCGTCATTGGAATTGCCACTTGAGTTAGGTCCATATCCCTTTAATTTTATGTCATATATATATATATATATATATATATATCCACAAAAATATTAAAAGTCTCCTTAGTTGGAGCATAAGGAGAATCCACATTAATTGCAAACTGAAGTCGGATTCACCAAAACACCATCCCTTTTCCTCGAGAAGGTGATTGGTTGAGGTCAAACACCTGCGATCCAGATCAGCTCACTCCCATGTTGCTGCGAGTCTCTTTTTGCATGTTTGTTTGATTTGTATTTACGGCGACCACATACACACACTAAGCAAACAAAAAGAGCAAACAATATACTCGCCAATAGCTATGACGAACTTAGACGCTTGCGAGTGCCCGATTTTCACCCTGTAAACCATATCAAGTTTTTTGGCACTGTTGTCAGGGTATCGGTAGTCCAAACTTAAAGTCAATCTTTATTATTGAATGATTTTTTATCCTTTTATTTTTCCTCTTTGTTTCTCAATTTCTGCCCAATAGTTTAATTCAAATTGGTTGTTCTAGAGTGCATGCTTGGTAGAGATTTGCTTGAGCCCGAATTGATTGAGTTAAAGCTCTTGATGCACTTGATTTTTACATATTTTATTTTCCGTTCCTGCCATATATTTGGCTTTTACATGCGTGTTTTGTTGTAATCTAGAGACAATTTGGCTTAGAGTGCAAGGGAGCAAATAAAGGTTAAAAAGTGGCAAAATCAAGCACTATCGAGGCATAACTGAAGACTACTTTGAGGAACCCGACCACGTGTGGAGAAGAATGACCAATTGGGTTGTAATTCGGTAACTCAAATAAATCTCGTAAATAGTTAATATATATATAAACATATATAGAGACGGGAGGGAGGAGGCCGCACGCACCACGCCGGCTGCATCAAGTCTTTTAAATAGCCAAAACCTAATTGTTTTAGGAATCTTTTGCCAAGCCTCCTCTCATCCTCTCCTTCCCGAAGCCGCTACGAGATCTGAAAGGTTCTCAAACGCCGAAGCGCAGGTGGTCGAAGTACTGGGGGCATCAAAGCAAGGATCAACGTCAACATCAATTGGGGGAGTTTTCAAATCCTTAGTTTTATTATTATTGTTTTCTTTCTTGGATTTCATGATGTTTAGAACTCCTATGGAGGAGTAGATTTTTAGTTTAGGGATGAAGGGCGGGTAGCCGTCCGTATCCCATATTTATATTTTATTGTAAACAATAGTTTTGTTATGTTATATACGCATCCTTGTGGGGAATTTATGATCGTTGTTTGGTTTTCTTTGTGTGAGCTTGTAGCCATGTTAAGATTTCCAAATTATTAGCATTAGTCTACGAGCTTGTAGCCTAGACCATACCATAACATAATTGGTTTTCACGCGTGATTAGGGTTGAGGTTGTACCCAACCCTAAACACAATCTTTATACAAATTAATATTTGGTTAGGAGTGACAAAGGAATTAAGTAGTGCTAATGAGATAACCTATGCTACATGTAGGGGTGATATGATAGGTTATGCCTTTTGACTAGTTCATTACCCTAAGCCCTAATTTAAATACTAACCCAGGCTTAGTGCTTGTAGCCTCAGCCTCCTAAGCCATTGTCATAGTAGAATATTATGACAAGATACGTGTTAAGCTACCCTAAATTAACTCCCTAAACTAACCTCAATTGAATTGACACTTTTAGTTTATCGTCAGTTTTGCTATTTTAGTTAAAAAATCATTTAAACCAACTCAAAACTCGATTTCAACTGCTCGTTAATAACAAAATCCAACTTAACTCCAATTCCCTGCGGATACGATACGTATACCCGATTTAGCTACGACGATCTCGTACGCTTGCGAGTAGACGGTTTTAAAACACATATTTAAAACACATTAGCTATCCTGCTTGAGAAAAAAATAGAGTTGCATCCAATTCGATCTCAATCATAATCGATAACCCTAATCCAATGCTAGTGTAGACTCTGAAGTCCATTAGGGATCACTTTGTTCTCCGAATGGATACTACATCCGTCGGAGTTGTGTTAGCCACCATGGGAGTCTTTAATGATATTTAATGATTCCAATGACCGAGTTGGAGTCTTTTGCTTGACGGGTTGCTAAGGCTCTGTTTGGCATATGAAATTCGAATTGAACTGTGAAATTGTAATTCCCATTCCAATTCGGGTGGAATTAGAATTCTGATGGAATTGAAATTCCATTGTTTGGTTCATCAAAGGAATTGGATGTCAGAATTATAATTACGTAATGATTCGAATCATCGAGGGTTTTCGGTCAATCGAGTTGGATTTTTTTGAGCTTTAAATCCACAACGGTCAGACTTTGGTCGGACTAATTCACATTGCGTTCAAGTTAGTGTGGTCGAAGCAATTTACTTTGAATTTGAGTTATTCGAGGTTTGAGTCAAATTAGGTCAAGTATCACGTCATGTCATTAGTGTTCATGTTATCTTGCAATTTTCAGTTAATCAGGTTGGGTTTTTTCATGATTCAGACTAGAATTGATTGAGTTGGTTGATTTGGGTCATTTCAAGCACAAGTCATCTTAGTGTTGGGACAAACGAGTTGTATTATTTCAAATTTCGAGCCATCATAGGCTGAGTTTGAGATGAGTTGGGTCATTTTGGATTTGGGTCGTATTAAGTTTTGGGTGAATTTGGTGGGGTCATTTCCACTTCAGCTCATCATGTTTACATCACATTTAAGTCAAGTAGTTTCATTTTTTAGATTCGTGTCATCTTGAGTTTCAGGTCAATCGGGTTAGGTCACTTCGGACTTGAGCTAAGGTGATTTCGGTTATTTCAAGTTTAAGTTATTTGAGTTAGGTGATTTCGATGTTTGGGTCAAATTTTATGTTGTCTCTAAATCTTTAAATTTTGAGTCATCTTGGTTTTGGATCAATCAAGGTTATTTTGGATTTTGGTCAATGAAGTTACTATAGAATTGTAAATTCCTTATCCCCACCTCAAATAATTAGAAAGTATGATTTTCAGTTAAAATCTAATTTCATGGAATTGGGTAGTGGAATTGTAGTTCTAATTGCAGCAGGTAAACTAAATGACAGAATTGAAATGTTGAGCTCCAATTTTAATCTCAACCCAATTTCAAGCTCTAATTTTATGCTTTAAATACAGTCTAAAATTTTTTTTATTTTTTTTGTGGTTAAATTTTTTGAATCATTGACGGTTCGCTAGTGGTAGAAGGAAGAAGTGGACAACTGCTATCTAACCGTCACACTCGTCCTCCAATTCTCCTCCAACTCTCCACGCGCCATTTGCTGGTCCCTCCCTCTCTCTCTCTCTCTCTCACTCTCTTTCTCTCTCTCTGCTCCTCAACCACTCTCTCTCGCTCTCTCGATGTTGCTCCTTGCTGCGAGACCCATTTAGTGTTGATCGGCCAATTTCAACCCTCTCTCCACGCCAGAGAGCCTCCATTATGTCCCCTAGCCACGCTACTTCCAATGTATCAGTCTCAGTCTCTCTCTCTGTCTATTTCTTATAATTTTGATGCAAATTTCGATGTCTTTCCGAATTTTAGCTGCTGTTTATGATGTTTCGAAACTAGGGTTTGTGTTTTTTTTTTCTCTGAATTTACTTTCCATTGGTATATAATTCAGCTGATTTTTTATCTTCTAAGCTAATGGACATTCTTAGACCTTGTTTGGTAATCGTAAAGTCAGAATTATGGAAAGTGCATGTTTGCTCTCTTGTTTGGATACTCAAAAATTGGCAAAACCTTGGAGGGGGAAATCCTTTAGCAATTTCTAATTCCTTTAAAATTTAGGAAGGAACTTACCTAGCCCTATAAGAAGTTCTATTTCCTATTCTGACTACTGAATAATTTGCAATCACTTCTTGAGAAGTTGACACTAGAATTCAATTCCCCGGAAATACAGCTTCATGTAGGAATTCTCAATTCCCCCGAAATATAGCTTCCTGTAGGAATTCACTTTCTGTCTTAACCAAACAAGACCATAATATGTGTTGTTTTGGTTAATTGTAGATGGAATTGGTTGAGGATCATGTTTAACTGGTAGGTAGGGAAACCGTAATTGGGATGATGATGCCTAAATGACAAAGTGGTGTTGGGGGGGGGGGTTTGTGTATGCTATTACTACATCAATTATGTCGGTTCATCACTTTGATATTAGGCTAAGTATTGAACTCTAGGAAATTATTGAAAATGTGATCTATGCATGCCCTCTGAAATAAGACAGGTAATTTTTTACTTGAGTTCAATCATAACCTATTGTGCAATTTGTTAAATTATAAAACCATTCCAAATCATTTTCCCATTAGTTTAAGATTTTGGGACTAATGGTTTTTTGACATGTTATTAGAGCCTTGTTGAACAAGAGGTATCAGCCTCACAGGTTCAATCCCAATGGCATCTATTATCAATATTAACATAATTTAAGCATAGGTATGAGGTGGGCCTATGCAATATTCCGCTTTAAGCCTAATGAGCATTTGCGTGAGGAAGCATGTTAGAGGACAAAACCAATCTTGGTCCTCACCTATTAGCTTAAGCTTTTAGAGTAGTTGATTTCTTGACATTTTTACTTGAGTTCAATCATGACCTATAGCGCTGTTTCTATTTGCCAGTGAAATTAGAACTTGAGTTATGATACTGTTTTGCAGTCTTGCCTTGCTTATGAGAACCAATTAGCTGTGTTACGATGCTTAAGTTATCATGAGATGCGGTAGAATACATAGTCAGCCGGACTAGCATGGTATATGTGGTTGATTACTTGTGCCCTTCCTCCCCAATTTGATAGGTTGTATTTTAGTACGAACATTGAATTCCAGTATTTTAGATCGGGATCAGCAAATATTGATTGAATGTTTGGGACTAGGAGACACAGATTTGTGCTAAAAGGATAAAGAAGTAGTACTAAACATATGGGATGCATCATGTCAAACTTCATTCTACAGTGATTGGAACATAGGAAGTGGATAGTCATAGTCTAGTGTGGACTATCTGAGTAGACAAATGCAATTCATCCATGGACTTATGTGGACCCGGTGTTCATTAATTGCATGAGTACATTACACAAGGCTCCAAAAACTGTACGATGATTATTTAGGAGCGTCCACTGTGATCAAATGTTTATGCTGCATCAAATGTGTATGCTGAAAGAATTTTCTGCTTATATAGTCCAGTGAATAACAAAGACCAGCCAATGATCATTAGCTAGTTTTGATGTCTGTATCTAATCCGTGTGCATAGAGGCAATGGTTTGTCACCATGGATGATGTTGATATTTTGAGGTTTTGTGACTAATCACAAGAAAATGGAATCTCTAACCAGTCATATAGAATTTTGCCATATCTAAGTAAGAGTCATGCTGGCATGAAAGTTTAATTCAAAGATGAATGATTACATTGTGGGAATGTTGTATCTTGATTTTTACCCCATGTAACCTGCTTCTGTCTTCTATGAATAATTTTTTCCGTTTTATTTTCTTGTGTCTGTTAAAGTTTGACATCATTGTTATTGTGAATTCACTCTTCGCTTACAGGGAAATGCAAGCATTTCCTGCTCACAAATGGAAAATGAATTTGTGGATTCAATTTCACTCTTCTGTTCTGAAAAGGCAGTGCAGGAAATTCTTCAACAACCTCTTCAAGGAAGAGATGATCATCTTGTAGAGTTTTCTGAAGCTTTGAGAAGTAAATAATGTGAAATATTTTCCATTTCTTTTCATTATTAATAGGTTTTATTAATTTTATCTGTGAGATCAGCGATTCTTCATGAAAATGCTTATGACTTAGTCAATTGCTACAGCTGTTGGGAAGGTGCTCAGACGAGCTGCAGAAGGAAAGGCTTCTGCTCAGGCTGAGGCAGCTGAATGGAAGCGTAAATATGAGTTAGAGAGGGCACGGAATCTGCAGCTGGAGCATAAAGGTTCTTTTGTGAGCAGACAACATTACTTATTTCATCATTTTGGTTTTCTATGTATTAATGGGTTCCCGTCCTTAGGGTGGGGTGTATAACTTCCTTCTTTTGTATGAGAATTCTGATAAGCATTATATGATCTGAATTCCAATCAGGCTTTCTGGTAGATTTTATCATTTTATGTTTCCTAAGGTGTTCTGTTATGATCAAATGCAAACTTTTGATCCTTGCTTGACTTCTCTAAATCAGTTTTATCATAGAATGTGACAAGTAATTGGGTTTCTAACTTCTTTTTTTGCATGTTTCCTTGATCGAGCATCCAATGTTTTCAACCCTTCTTATTCTAGCCAAACACAATGTAGGCTGATTTTGTTTTAGAATGAAATATTTTTCCATCACTGACTGCAGTTCCAGTTCAATCATGTTTTTCAATATTTCTTGCCATACTTCAGGCCTCATGATTGAAAATCCCAAGAGGATATGCTTCAGATGGCTTTTGAGAACGATGGGGAATTTGGTCGTTGTCACAGAATTTGATATTTTCTGTGCTTTAGCATTTTTGGTAGATAGCTTCCTAGGCATATGCGAGAGATCAGGGCAAAAATCTGATTACTATTTCCTTTCCCAGTTGTGCAAATTTTTGAGTTTCTATTGTTGCTTTATTTTCCTTGTTTCCTAAAGGCTGCTGTGGTAACCAAGGTTTCTTGACTTGTATAACAGTTCTTTCAAGGGCCTGTAATGGTGATCTTCAAAATGACAGAGAAGCGGCCTCGGTCGACCTTCCTGAGGATCGGTCCTTAGCAAATGGGCAAAATGGCAACTGCTGTGGAAGCAATGGAATTTGCACCCATGAGGTTCTTCGAGATGGGGATTCTACATCTGCTTCTCAGTTCACGAGCAAACAAATTAAGAGAAAGGTGGTCCTTTCAGTGCTTTCCTAGTAAAACTGAGTAATTTGACTGGCTCATCGTAATTAATTGGTTGTGGTCTAGTTTTAGTGACGACCTACTAGTTTAAATTAATAATTTTGAAATTATTGACCCCTTATATCCCTCGCATTTGTGCTTTAAGTGACATTAGTCTTTAGGTTGATAGTTACAAGTTAAAAAATTCTGTTAAATACTGTACTCAAGGACTTTCATTTTATTTCGTTCCTTTTGCTGATAGTTGATGACATAGTTGTAGATAGCTAGCTGTACAATGTCACCACATTATAATCAGATGAATTTTATTTTTTTTTTCCATTGAGGCAGGCGTCATTTAAACTATCATGGAATTGCAAAGGTGAGAAGAGCAATCAGTATAAGCATGATGTTGTCTCTTTTGACAGGGGAAATATAACAACAGCAGAGCGTACAAGCAAACAGGTATATCTGATATTGTCTATGCACTACATCTTCTTTTGCTGCTTACCATGTGAAATTCTGTGCGTGGTGTTTGATGCTCTACATGTACAGAACTTGAATAACTAACCGCTTTTGCCACGATATAGACTGGAGTTTGCAAATTTGTGTCATTTCTCCCATAATTACGGCATGTTTGTCTAATAGCACCTCTCACAGAGCAGACGATCAAATACAACAACAACAAAAAATCCAGTGCCTGAAAGGCTCCTGCAAATGTAGGGTCTAGTCGGGCGCGCGCGTCGCCGGGGGGGGGGGGGGGGGGTGGGATGTACGCAGCGTTACCCCTTCAGGGTTCTACCCCAAAGAGAGGCAGTGTCCGAGGAACCCTAACTTGAACAGCAAAAGCGTAAAAGCATAAAAGCATAAAAACAATGGTACAGAGAAATCATAAAGCTGCAATATGCAAAAAAACAACAGAGTGACAACACAACTAGTAGCCAACACACTATAATAGCAAATATAATCAAATAGGCACATATAAGCCTAAGGGCGCTAGTACTAGCTTAGTTTTGCTCCTCTATCCTAAACCACTATATTGGCTACACCTATGCTAACCCTTCACTCAGCTCTATCTAGAGCCATCTCCTCATTTAGGTTGAGTTGGTGAGGTCATGTCGCATCATCTCCACTCAACTCTTCTTTGGCCTGCACCCCCCCGGGTTTGTAATATGGAGTTGTTCGCATCTCTTGACAGGGGCAGTGGTCGATTTCCTCCTAACATGTCCAAGCCACCGCAAATTTTGCTCCCTCAGCTTATCCTTGATTGGGGCCAAGCCCTATTTGCTTCTTATAACATCATTTCTGATTTTATCCTTTCTTGTGTGTTCACACATCCACCACATCATTCTTATCTCCGCCACCTTCAACTTCTGCGTATGATGCTGTTTAGCTGGCCAACACTCCGAACCGTATAATATAGCCAGTCTCACTACCGTCTTATAGTATTTTCCCTTTTAAGTTTAACCGGAACTTTCTATCGCATAGTACCGCAGAGGCCATCCTCCATTTATGCCAGCCTACTTTAATCCGGTTGTTGACATTCTCGTCAACCTCACCATCAGAGCAGACTATCAAATAACATATGAAATATAACACTTCTTTTATGCCTTAGGTTTCTTACATTACGTGCTAAGTTATTACACCTTTTATTGAATTTGCTATTAGTGGTATGATCGTCGTTTCGGTTAGGATTGAGTAAGTGTCATCCATTATGTTCAGATTTTTCTGAAGTGGGAGACTAATCCTCAGACTGTTCTTGTTTTGACCAAACCAAATTCAGCTTCTGTGCGACTCCTATCTGCTGAAATGGTCAGGTATGTCCAATTAATTTTCATTTATATGCATTCTATTAATGGTACATGATTCACCTAGCTCCCTGCATCTCGAGCATTTCAATATGCCTGCCATGTGTCGCTGCCTACCTAGATAGGCGTGTTCAATTGCAGTCTGATAATTTTTGCGTCTATGCTAATGCGTAACAGATGGTTGAGAGAGCAGAAGAAGTTGGAAATATACGTGGAACCTCGAGTCCAATCTGAGCTCCTAGATCAGTCATCATACTTCAGCTTTGTTCAAACCTGGAAAGATGGTAAGAGGGGAATACTTAGAACCTTCTACTTGCCAACAATATATATGTACACATATACATTTATAAATGTGCATATGTGATGCAGCGCGTCAGAGGAAATATGAGCTACGGGAAGGTTCAACGGCCTTCCCTTTGAATTTTATTAATCAATAATGAAATTACAAACGGGGAAAGATAACTCAGTTTCTCACAGGTTGAGAAACGAGAGAAAAACAAACAATCTGAGATTTTTAAATTGGAAAAACTAACTCAACTAGACCTAAATGCTCGCATCTTCCCAAATCAAGCTTGATTAATTGCCATAACTGTCCCAAGATTACCGTGATTGAAGATCCTAGCTGAATCCCCCGAAATCCTTGCGGGTTGAAGGAGTCTTGGCGGTGCCATCAAGTTGTCCAACACACCCAGTAACGCCAAGTTGTCCAGTACGCTTGTTGAAGCTAAATCTTGCCCCGTTCCTCCCGTTAACGCCAAGCCTGCTGCATCATTCTCCCCGGGTTGGGAAGAATTCGCCCTCGAATTCGCTTGCGGATCCACATCTTCATTTTCGCCAAAGTAAGGACTGAGGTGCTTGACATTAAAAATGTCAGAAGTTCGCATACCCAGCGGGAGATGCAGACGGTAAGCATTATCGTTGATTCTTTCAAGGACCGCCAATGGACCAATCTTTCGGGCCATGAGCTTATTGTATTCCCAAGCCGGGAAACGTTCTCGAGTTAGAACCGCCCAGACCTTCTCGCCAACTTGAAACTGAATGCCCGCCACCTTCTGTCACGGTCGTCTTTATACTTGGCGTATGCTTTCAATAACCGAGCTTGCGTTTGTTCATGAATATCTTGGAGTGAAGAGATGGATTCTTCAGCCTTTCCATGGGGACGCGTCAAGCCCGGTACTGGTACTGGTACTGGTACTGGGTCAATAGGGGCTCGAGGCACAAACCCATAAATGATCTGGAATGGCGGGAACCTTGTGCTCCTGTTTACTGAACTGTTGTAGGCGAATTTGGCCTAATGGAGCTTCATTGTCCATCCCTCGAGGTGCTTTGCCGCCAAGCATCTAAGGAGATTACCCAAAGAGCGGTTGATTACCTCGGCTTGTCCATCGGTTTGGGGATGATGGACTGTGCTGAAGGAGAGCGTGGTGTTTGCCATCTTCCATAGGGTCCACCAAAAATGATTTGACAAATCATACGTCTCTATTAGATACAATACTAGACTGTAAACCATGGAGCTTGTAAACTTCTTTGAAGTAAAGGCCCGCAACGTGAGTGGCGTCTGTGGCCTTCATACAACCGATGAAATGCACCCATCTTGGAAAATCGGTCGACTACAACAAAAATGCAATCAACCCTTCCAACGGTTCGCGGTAACCCCAACACAAAGTCCATGCTGATGTCTGCCCATGGTTGACTCGGTACCGGTAATGGCAAATAAAGCCCAACATTCGTCATTCCCCATTTTGAGATTTGACAAATACGACATCGCTTGACGAACTTCTCAACTTCCTTGCGGATTGTGGGCCAGTAGTAGGTGGCGGTAATGAGCTTGAGTGTCTTATCTCTGCCAACGTGACCAGAGTTGTGCTTTTCCTCAATGATCTTCTGACGCCAACTTAGAGTTCGGGACACACAACTAATTCCCCTTGAACAAGAAACCACTATGGAGTGAGTACTTAGGTACTGGACCCAGCTGTGCGTTTCGCCAAATGTTGCCAAAGGTTGGGTCATCACAATACATTTCTTTTAAGTGCTCAAGCCCGGTAACTTCGGTCTTGCACTGCGCTAAGATCACCGTCCTTCTGCTTAAGGTGTCCACCACCTTATTCAACGTCCTTGCTTTGTGTTTGATTAAAAAGTGGAAGAGCTGGATATAACCCGCCCACTCAGCATGTCTTTCAGATAGCTTGTCTTGGCTATTAATGAATTTGAGGGCCACGTTATCTGAGTGGAGGATAAATTCACGGTTTGCTAAATAGGACTTCCAATGTCAGAGCGCCCTCATTAAGGCGTAGAACTCTAAGTCATATGTTGAATAACGTAATTTACCCCCGTGGAGCTTCTCACTGAAACAAGCGATTGGTCTCCCATCTTAACTAACAACGGCGCCAATTCCAACTTTTGAAGCATCGGTGTGTAGCTCAAAAGTCTTCTGAAAGTCAGGAAGTGCTAATACGGGTGCCGTTGTCAATTTCTCTTTGATGACGGCGAAAGCAGACTGTGCTTCTGGCGTCCACACAAAAGACCCTCTCTTTAGGCAGCCTGTGATTGGCGCTACGATTGAGCTGAAGCCAGGAACGAAGCGTCTGTAAAATGACACCAGGCCATGGAAACTATGTGCTTTGCTAATTGTCTTCGGTTGTGGCCAGTCCCGGACGGCTTCAATCTTCCCCTTATCAGCGGAGATATCGTCTTTGGAAATGATGAACCCAAGGAAGGTCGCCCTCTCCCTCATAAACTCACACTTCTTTAATGTTATGAATAGATTTTGAGCCCTCAGTGTACGGAGAACCTCTCTCAAATGATCAATGTGCTCATTACAGTCACGGCTATAAATCAAAATGTCATCAAAATAAACGATGATGAACTTGCCAATAAATGGACGCAATACCTGGTTCATAAACCTTATGAATGTGCTAGGCACGTTGGACAGCGCAAACGGCATGACCAACCATTCATAAAGACCCTCCCTTGTCTTGAAAGCCGTCTTCCATTCATCTCCGGGAGAGAGGCGGATCTCATGGTAGCCACTCTTGAGGTCCAGTTTTGTAAAAACTTTGGCGCATTAAAGCTGGTCTAGCATATCATCTAGCCTCGGAATGGGAAAGCGGTAACGTACCGTTATCTTGTTTATGGCCCTGCTATCCATAAACATTCGCCAGCTTCCATCTTTCTTTGGCGTTAGTAACGCTGGAACAGCGCAAGGGCTCAAGCTCTCCCTGATAAAACCTATGGCAAGCAGCTCTTCTACTTGGCGTCTAAGTTCTTCGTGCTTAGATGGGCTCTTGCGGTAATGAGGATTGTTTGGCAAAGACGCGCCAGGAACTAGATCAATTCTGTGCTGAATGTCACGTAAAGGCGGTAGTGTGGCCGGTAAGTCCTCCGGGAACACATCAGCGTATTCTTTCAACAATGACACGACCTCACTTGGTAACTCTTTGGGAACAACATCATCTTCCTTCCCAATCAAAATGAACACAACTTTGGTGGCGCCAATTTCTCTGGCAAACATGGTGCGACCCTGAACGTTGGGATGTTGAGCTTCAGGAGCCTTTGGCTTCTCTTCCTTCTTTGGCAATAGTACGGTCTTGACCCCCTCGAAAAGGAAACTATACGCGTTCCTCCTCTCATTGTGAACAGCTCCTCAGTCATACTCCCAAGGACGCCCTAATAACAGGTGGCACGCGTCCATGGTCACTACATCACACCATAGCCCTTCCTTGTACTTAGGCCCAATGGAAAAATTCACAAAGCATCGTTTGGAAACCATTACCTGATTTCCTTTCGTCAACCAAGACAGCTTGTAAGGACGAGGGTGTGCTTCCGTTGTTAGTCCCAACTTAGTAACCGCCTCCTCGGAAATTACATTCTCACAACTTCCCGAGTCTATAACCACATGACAAACTTTTTCACCAATAGTGCATGTTGTCTGGAAGATATTATTTCTCAACCACCCGTCCCCCTGTTCATTCCTTGGCGCGAAGCAGACACGCCTCACAGCCAATATTTGACCTTCGTCTCCCTCTACGGCATCCTCCCCTACTTCTGCCAGGTCTTCTTGACCATCCTCATCAATGGTCTCATCTTCTTCCTCCCTTGACTCGTTAATGAGAAGGGCTTTACCTGGTCTATGGCATTTGATGGCACGGTGACCCATCGCACTTGAAGCAACGTATCCTCGATGAGCCAGCTACCTCTTGGTTTATCTGCTTCCGGATATTGATGGGTTGTGGTCTGTTTTGGGCATTTTGATTTTGAGGTGGCAGTACGCGGTTCAAATCCCTACAGCCTACTTGTGCGTTCCAGATCCCGCCAGAAGGGCGGCATCTCTGCTGCCTTTCCACATTTACGGCTCTCTGGGATGCTTCAGCCACGGTAAAAATATCAAACATATTGAGTACATCCTGGATGGACTCCCTCAGGCCGCCAATAAAACGATCCGCCAGCTGCTCCCCTGACTCCGCCAAGTCGTTTCTAGCGACTAGGGAATTAAATTCGGTGGTATATTCTTCCACGGATTTGGAGTCTTGGCATAGCCCCTGTAGGCGTTGGTACATCATCCGAGCATGGTTGTATGGCAAAAAGGCGCCTTGAAGGTGCTTCTTCATCTTCGCCCACGACTTAACCTTGGACCTTCCTTGCCGGAACCGGGCTTACTTAAATTGATGCCACCAAGCGGCTGCTCTACCCCGAAGGCGGGTAGCAATGAGTGGCACCTGCTTCCTTTTAGGTATTTCTCTAAACTCAAGGACTTCTTCAACGGCAACGAGCCAGTCTAAGAATTCCTCCGGACGTCCTCCACCACTGAACTTCGGTATTTCAATTCGAAGTCCGGTTTCCCATCTCCGATCATTACAGTCATCAACATGGCATTGGTGGCGTTTGAATCTTGGCTTCGGTAATTCTTCGTCTTGAAATAAATTTGGGATTCAGTCTTCCAAATCTTCACCATTTGCGCCCGGTGAGGGTGGGAGTTGGGGCCGAACTCCTTGTGGGAGATTGGGATTGGCCCCGAGTTGAATCAAGTAACACTCGATTCGCTGGAATCTCTCTGCCAATTCCTCAAGTCTCCTTTTGTGCTGTTGGTTTCGGTCACGGTCAATAACGTCTTCCACGGTGGCATTCCTCTATCGTCTAGATGGGGCCATCGTTCAGGAAATGAAATGTGCTCTGATACCAAATAGCGCAGCGCGTGATAGGAAATATGAGTTACAGGAAGGTTCAACGGCCTTCCCTTCGAATTTTATTAATCAATAATGAAATTACAAAGGAGGAAAGATAGCTCAGTTTTTCACAGGTCGAGAAACGAGAGAAAAACAAACAATCTGAGATTTTTAAATTGGAATCTGAGATTTTTAAATTGGAAAAACTAACTCAACTAGACCTAAATGCTTCCTTTAATTAGAGGAGGAAGAAAGGGGAAAATTAAAATTAAAATTAATTCAAATTAAACAAAATAAAATCGTATGAAATCGCATCTTCCCAAATCAAGCTTGATTACTTGCCATAACTGTCCCAAGATTACCGTGATTGAAGATCCTAGCTGAATCCCCCGAAATCCTCGTGTGTTGAAGGAGTCTTGGTTGTGCCGCCAAGTTGTCCAACACACCCAGTAATGCCAAGTTGTCTGGTACGCTTGTTGAAGCTAAATCTTGGCCTGTTCCTCCCGTTAACGCCAAGCCTGCTACATGAATATGTACATTTGTGAACTACTTGTTTCTTCACCCAGCCTTCCTGTTCTTTGGTTGAGGTTGCAGGCTATATCACATTTGCTAAAAATTTCTTGGTTTATTAGGTATCTTCATTCTACATTGAGTACGCTTGCAATTTTGGGATGCGCCCATAAATTCCGTATCTGTAGCAAGAAAGTGTTGATGAAAATTTTTTGTTCCCTTTTGTTTCATTTTGATGCTCATGATTTTTCCGCTTATCATCAATTGCAGATGAGGATGTCTTGAGCTTGCACACAAAAGTTGACCTTCTAGTTACTCTTGGTGGCGATGGAACTGTACTTTGGGTATGTCCATGTATTTTACTTTGCATGTAAAATAACATCTCTATTTTTAATTTGCTTGTTGACTTTCTGCTTCCATGTTCCAGGAGGTTGAGTAATTTTCTCTAACCCGAGACATAAACAATGACAAGGATAATCATTCTACTAAAAGTGATTTTCTAAAGGGTTCATTGTGTTTCCTGTCTGATATAGCAATTAGTAGTTTATAAAATAATCTGTCAAACCATATGTGGCTACATATTCTCTTGGAATTCAGTGATTTGATTTGACTATTGGTCAACTAGTCAGAATTATGGAATCAAAGTGTGATTGTTTATCAGTAGCGACATGGAATTACATGAAGGGTTGTGGTAATATAAGTTGCTTTTAAATTTTATTTTCACAAAAATATAAGTCAACGGCCTTGTTTGTGGGCCTTTTATAGTTTTTAGCATATCAATAAAATTATGAATATGTTTTAGTAAGTAGGTTACAGTACGTATTCAGCATTGAGACCATTAGAATAGTATCTGTACGTAACGGCCAATTGTTTAACAGATAACAAAAAAATCCATTAGATACCGATCATTACATTACATAATGGCCTCTATTTGATTCCACGTTTGGGACCTAATTATCAAATGAGAGCTGGATTCTGTCGACACCTTGATACTAAGTGATTAACAATGTTCTCTATTCAAAATGTCTCTTGTCGGTTTTGATGAGTTTTGCTTTGGTTGTGACTAAATACTCATTTACCTTTAAGAAAAAAATGTGAACAAACACCTAAAAGGTGTCAAGCTCAATCTGTGCGTGTACATGTGAAACTATTGTTCTCGATTTGTTTGTACCATTACGAAGATCTTGTTTTTTGCTTTGAGCATTAAAAGTTAAAGAACTCTACTGTAAACTTTTCGTCTTTCCATAAGTTTCAAAAGTTCCTCTGAACTTCATGCTCTTTAGAGTAGTTGGGATTCACTTTCTGGAAAATGAGCTGATAAGCTGTAATGAATTACTATACTATTGCCTCGGATTCTTCTAATTAAGTTATGAATACAAAGATTAATGCTTGGTTCTTGTTCACAGGCAGCTTCATTGTTCAAAGGACCTGTTCCTCCCGTTGTCCCATTCTCTATGGGATCATTGGGATTCATGACTCCATTTTGTATCTTTCATCTGACTTGGGTTTGAAGAATGGAATTAAATTGGGTTTGCTGTTGCATTGATTTACTGCAGGAGTGGTATACAGACGTTTGAAATGGGTTGCAGTCATTGAGTTTCTTTTTGGCTCATAATTTTTTTTTATTCGGAAAAAGAAAAATAATAAAAGATACCGAATGTATAAAGATTTAAGGACTAGATGTCCTTAAAATTACAAAAAAAAAAAAAAAAAAGAAGGAAAAAACCATAAACTAATAACATAAATTCCTCCGGTCCCTTAGCAAATCAACTAAGGCTATAATAGTGAAGCCTCCAAAGGTCTTTGCCCGAAGAGCTCCTAAAAAGGCCGCCTTTTCTCATAAAAAATTAACTGGCGTATGTTGATGTTTAAAAATCCTAGGATATCTTTCAAGCCAAATATATCAGAGAATTGCAATCTTGGCTATGGAGAATAACACTGAAATGTCTTTCTTCTTCCCTACACCGTGAAACTTGGTTAGAATGATGCCCTCAACCAATCTTAGGCTAACCACGTCTGAACCAAAAGTGGATAATAGCTTACACCATAAATCCCAAGCTACAACACAATGCAGAAATAAGTCGCCATGTGTCTCCCCACTCTGGAAGCACATAACACAAATCTCCAAAAATATAGCCTTAAAAGGTCTCCGTTTCTGCAAACAGTGATGAGTGTTAAGCTTGTTAGGAAGCAAAGACAACAAAAACACTTTGATTCTAAATGGTACCTTAGCTTTCCAAATATAAGAGCATAAAGGGAAATCTAGAGAAGGATTATGTGAAGTAAGATGTTGGAAGAAAAATTTAAAAGTAAAAATACCAAACCCATCTAACATCCAACCCGTCTTATCTGGCAGCAAAGACAAGTGGACTTGATCCAGAATATTGCTTAACTGATTGAATTTATGTTCCCGGATAGTAAGATCCCTATGAAAGTGCAGGTTCCAAGACAATGACTTTCCCTACTGAGAAGGAAAGAAAATAATTGGGTCATCATGGGTAGTGGGTAATTTATATAGAAGTGGAAATTGTTGAGCGAAAACAACATCCCTAATTCAACTGTCTTCTCAAAATCAAATATGGCCACTAGACTCAATCATGAGGCGCATATGGGAAAGAAAAGAAGGGTAAAGTTGTGAGATAAACTTCCAGGGGAGGAACAATCCACTGCATCCTCGAACCCTGCATCCCTTCGATTCTATTTGATACCATACTTACTCTTAATCATCTTGTGCCAAAGGGAATCAGGTTCCTTAGGAAATCGCTATAACCATTTATCTAGAAGGGATATGTTCTTGGACACCAAATTGTCAATACCCAAACCCCCTTGGCTATGCGGCCTACAAACTTTGTCCTAATAGGCCAAGTGATCCCGACAGTCCTCTTCCGCCCCTGACCAAAGAAAATCTCGCATGATGCGCTTAATACACCTTGCCCTTAGCATAGGAATCCTAAAGAGGGACAATGTAATATATGGGAATATTGCTAAGACATGATCAGACAAGAGTAAGATGACCTAAAGAAAAGAAAGCTCGTTTCCATCCATCCAGTCTTCTTGCAACTTTACTAATCGCATGATCCCGAAAGCTAGTTGGCCTAAGATTACCGCCTAAGGAGACCAAGATACATAAGTGGTAGATGTTGCACGACACAGCTAGACTGTGAAGAGTATGCCATTATGGTCGATCTAAATCAATTCCTAGGATGCTAGACTTTGACAAGTTGACTCTGAGACCTAAAAGTTATTCAAAAAACTAGAAAATTGTTTGAACAGCCTTAAAACCTTCTAGATGTCATCCGCAAATTGCAAGTAAGATACAGGCACACACACTCTCAATCTACTTCAATCCCTCGAAACAAATTACACTCCTCACCCCGAGAGAGCATACGACTCAAAACATCGACAATGAGTGTGAAGAGAAAAGGAGAAAGAAGATCACCTTGCCTTAAGCCATGAGAGGCTGAAAACCAATCTTTTGGAGTCCCGTTAACAAGGATTGAATAAGAGACATTATCAAAATATCTTTTAACCCAATTACACCATGTATCACAAGACCCTTTTTTCAAAGCACCCAATGTAGAAAATCCTAGCTTACCCTATCTTAAGCCTCTCAAAGTCAAGCTTTAGTAAGATCCCCTTCCTCCCTGACCTGACCAGATCATCCACTACCTCATTTGCCACTAGAATGGAGTCTAAAATTTGTCTACCCCCTACAAAAGTTGATTGGAATTTGGAAATCGTGGTCTCTAGAACCTCACTCAACCTAATAGACACTACCTTGGCGAGAATCTTATAAACACTAGTAACGAGGTAAATGGGCCTGAAGTCCCTCACTTTAATAGAACGGTCTTTTTTCTGATACAAGGGTAATAAAAGTAGAGTTAATACTCTTACAATTCCGTTAGTCCTCATGAGATCACCTTTAATAATGTCCCAACAATGATGATAAAAAGCTATAGAAAAACAATTAGAACCCGGAGCCTTATCACTAGCCATAAGGTGTTTTTCTAAAGCTTATTTTGCAATGTCTTGAATGAATCATTAATTTTTAATTTACAAATATGTTTTAAAGATGAATTTTAATATATATTCATTATGGATGGCATCACAAAGCTACTGTCGCATAATGGCCAGTAATTGGTAACTCAAATTGTGTTATCGAACAATGTTCCGCTATGCAGTGTCCTTCCTTTTTATTTCATGCTTTATTGTACATTACTAGCAATTGTTGAGCTCATTTTTTTGAGTTATCCTTAATATACATCAGATAGTGAACAATACAAGGAATCACTTGACTCTATTCTACGGGGCCCCATTAGTATCACGTTACGACACAGGTTGCAGTGCCATGTAATTCGGGACTCAGCAAAGCACGAGTTTGAGACTGAAGAAACGGTACTTGTGCTGAATGAGGTCACAATCGACCGTGGCATATCATCGTACCTAACAAATTTAGAGTGCTATTGTGACAACAACTTTGTGACACGTGTGCAAGGTGATGGACTAATTTTATCTACCACATCTGGGAGCACTGCATATTCGTTGGCTGCCGGAGGATCAATGGTCCATCCGCAGGTGCGTTCTCACAACAGTAGGCCTTTTGATATTAGAGTCGCTTTGACTGAGATTGGAGTTTGAATTCTAGTAGCACCTATGCTCAATATTTAAATAATTCAAGCACTCATTTCATAGGTCAACCAAAGAGGGCACCAACACGCCGTCACCGGATCCCATTAGAGCTTCGAAGCTAAGCGTGCTTGGGCGAGAGTAGTACTAGGTTGGGTAACCTTCTGGGAAGTCCTCACCCTCAGGTTGGGGGTACTGGGAAACAGCCTCTCTTCAGGTTAACACCATGAAGGGGAAGGCTGCGTACATCCGCCCCCCCCCCCCCCCCCCCCCCCCAAAAACCCTGTGTAGGCGAGAGCCCTTAAGGCACTGGGTATGTTCCTTTACTCATTTCATAGGTCACTGTGTTATATGTGCTGCAAGTATACAGACATTTGCATGAGAGGGCATGTTAAAGTAAAAACCATGCATGGAGCTTCTTCTAATAGTTTAAACTTTCTGGATAGTTAGTTGATTTAACATAAAAACCCAATCCATGCTTGTTTGTATGAGTCATCTTACCTTCAAATTAAGAATATTTAACTTGAGATGGAAAATCGCCGTCACTCCTTGCAAAGTTAGAGGGACCATTGTGTGACTATGTCATCACACTAGTAGGGATATGAACGAGTGGATACGGTTTGCGAGCCCTTGCAAGACAACCCATTATTTAGCTGGAAATGTTGGCTTCTTTCGAGTGTGAGTTAAGTCAAGTTGGCTCATTTATCTAAGCAAGCTAACCTGGGCCTAGTAAGCTCAAGCTTCATAGCTCATGAATCAAAATGAGCCAATTTTGAACTAAATTACGAGTCTAATGTGCTTAAATGAGCCAAATTCAGGCTTGAAGGATTCAAGCTATAAGCCTAAATGAGCGGAGCTCTGCCAAAAGCTCTCGCACTCAGGTTCCTGCTCAACCATGTCAAGTCAAGTTTGAGCTCAAATTTTCCAAGCTTATCAAGCTTCTAGTTAAGCAACCAGAGCCTCAACCTTTCTTTTGGGGTTTAAGTGAAGATCGATTTGTTTAATTACTAATTTATCTAATCCTACAGTTATGGCGCTCAACATAATTTGATATTTACATATATCTAATGTATATGTATATGCAATTGCCTTGGGCTCCTAGAAAGATAATCCTTGTATGATTTACTAAATAATCGCAATATTGGGTTCGGATCCTAGCCAGATTATCTAGGACACCACTAAAAACTAATTCATTGCTGTCCTTTTGGCCAGTGCTCTCTAACACTTTCTTTTACATGTGCATTCCCCAGGTTCCGGGCATCTTATTCACACCAATCTGCCCACACTCTCTCTCCTTCCGTCCCCTCATATTACCGGAACAAGTAACACTGAGAGTACAAGTTCCTTTCAACAGCAGAAGTCCTGCTTGGGCTTCATTTGACGGTAAAGGCCGGAAGCAGCTTGCACCGGGGGATGCGCTCCTCTGCAGCATGGCACCGTGGCCCGTGCCAACTGCGTGTCAAGTCGATTCCACGAGTGATTTCTTGCACAGCATCCATGAGGGACTCCACTGGAACCTCCGGAAGACTCAGTCCTTTGATGGCCCTGGAGTTGGCTTGTAATGTCTGCTTGGCGTGTACGAGGTACGGCTCTTATATATGTCTTAGGGTTGGATTGGCAAGAATATCTCGAAAGGGAATTATGTTTTAAGAAAAGGAACAAAAAGGGTATAATATCTGTTATATATACAAGGGTAATATGTTTCAAAAAATAGTACATCTTCTGCAACCGGGATGATGAGATGCATCTTACCATACCAGTCAAGCTGATGCCCTTGTTCTTTACTCGAGTATATTGTCCTTTCTACTTCTTTCAATGTGTTGCTCTTCTTGTGAATTATAGTAAACTATAGGTTAAATTATATATTAGTACCTTAAAATTTGGTTTATTGGTTTTTTAATCTACAAACTTTATAAAATAAGTTTATTCAAAAAGTTATATATATTTAATAAAATAGTACAAATTACAGTGTATAAAGGTGTAAAATAGGTTTGTCATCTAAGTCTTTTTCATTAGAAGTGTCAGAACATTGCGGTTTGTGTATGGGGATGAGGGGAATAGCGAGCGGATGGTGGGGTTACCAACAAATAACATTAAGTTTTATATGCTTTCACACTGTTAGAATTGTTTTATTAAATAATGTAAATTTTGGACTAAAAAATTATTTTATAAATTTTATGGATTGAAAAACTAATAGATTAAATCTCATAGTACTAATATGTAATTTGTCCTAAATGATATTCTTGTTTATTTTCTACATACATAATGCCCTTTTAGGTAGTTTTGCTTAGGTAAGATTTAACCTTAAAAAAGGGGCACCATTATTTTCCTGGTGTTATATTATAGAAGATAAGTGTGCGTGCGCCAAATTGCCTGAAGTTGATAATGATGAAAAGGGAGTAGTTGATAGAAGGATGTTGGAGTTTGGGGGTAGTTTGCTTTAATTTTGTTCATCTTGTAAAATACTTCAATCTCACAAAAGAAGAATGGAGGTAGGAAGTCTAGTTTATAACACCCCCCCCCCCCCCTCGTCTTTATCCTCGGTAAAGTCATGTGGGCCAAGAGTGGGCGTGGTGGGCAACACCCATGCACCCTGCCTGGGCTAGCTTGTCGCAGTGGGGTGTGGTGTGAGCTTTTTCTAACTCTGATTTTTATGTTTACGACCATCGTATTCATTTAAGTTGTCGTAAATGAACTCGAGATGAGTTCTCTTCTTTTGGACTAAGCTCGAGGGTGATGCTTGAGCTTGAGTTGCCTTCTTCTAGATGACCTCAAGGGTGTTAGCTCAAGGTCAGTCCATTAGTTTGGGTTCGAGCTCGATTATGCATTTTTTAATGTGTCAGCTCTCACTCTTTCCATAACTGAAGCTGAATTATTAACACCCCCATATTCCTCAGTTTCCTTGTTGGGGCAGGATTTTAGACCATGGTCTTCTCCTTAACATGCAAGTATTCCATCCATAAATACCGCACTTTGATGAGTCATTTAATACACTGAATTTTACAAAAATACTTTGTCTTCTCAACTCTCTTATTTCTCTCAAAGAGTTCATCCTCTTTGTCTTCTATTACTGAGCAAGTTGAGGCATGCTCCATTATATCTCCCTGGAATACACTACTGAGGTGGGTGTCATTTTAACCGTGGGGGTTAGAGTGTTATTGGTCCCATGTACCTATGAGGGGGCATAAACGACTTAGGGCAGTGGAGTTTTTCACGGTGCGACAATTCTTTGGTCTAATCTCTTCCTTCTGTTTTTATTCTTTCGTCATTTCTACTGTTCATTTTGCAAACCTCGAGCTAACTTTGTTTGTATTAAAGTTGTATTTTGATCATTCATTTATTTTTTTCAACAATCTAAGTCGCTTATATATAAATGAATAGTCACAATATGACTCACGCGGGGTTTATTATTCCTGGTACGTTTATAACTAAGCTCTTGGATGGGAGGAACTACAAGATGGAGTTCTTCCGAGGCTAGATCGATGTTAATTACACACTGTTTAATGATAGAGCCTCACCAAGGTCCAAAAAGGACTTCGAGACAAATAACTGAACATGTAGGGGATGCTTGTCCACTACATGTCAATGCCTCTACATCAAATATATAGTATCATGAAAATGGATCAGGAAATATGGGAAGCGTTGCTAAATAAATATGGACCGGATGACAATGCTGCCAAGAAGTATGTTTGTAGTAGGTGGCTGTCATTTTATACGGTTGATAAAAAAACCAATCCTGGACCAAATACATGGATATGAGACCTTGTGCATTAATATATTAAATTAATGTATATAGTGATGTGAGACTTTTCAAGCCAATTATCTCATTAAGAAGGTGCCTCCCTCTTGGGAGAGTTATAAGGAATTACTGAAACACAAGAAGAAGGATATGAAGCTACAGGAACTGATCTCTTACATTCTTTCGAAGATTAGAATAGCAAACAAGCCAAGGGGAAGTCTTATGAATACTCCTCCATGGCAGCTAACCTTGTAGAATTGAGAAAAGCAAGAAAGAAAGGCAAGTTCAAGAAACCATAGAATAAGATGATATCCAATCGTCACGAGGAAGGTTCTAGTAGTAAACAAAGCCAATCTTGAGGAAAGAGGCCAATAAGCAACACTGATGAAGGCCAGAAGAGGATCAGGGGGACATGCTGGACTTATAGCAAGAGTTACCACACCTCAAGGAACTGCGGGAAGGGATTTGGACCTGGAAAACTCATGGAACACAGGCCCCAGGCAAATCTCATTGAGGAATGAGACTTGTTTGCTGCCATGATCTCCGTGGTGAATATGGTTGGGAACATGATCGAGTGGGTTATAAATATTGGTGCCATGAGTCACATTTGCACTAATAAGAATCTATTCCAAGAATATGAGAAAGCCATTGATGGGGAGAAGGTGTTCATGGGCAACTGCAATTCGTCCCTATCCACAGCAAGGGAAAGATCTTCCCTAAACTCAACTCTGGAAAAACTCTGTGTTTAGAAAACGTGCTGCATGTTCCTAATTTGCCCAGGAATTTAGTCTCGGGTGCTTTGTTGAACAAACTTGGCTTTGAACTAACTTTTGAGTCTGAAAAATTGATTCTTACTAAGAACGTGAAATTCATTGGAAAAGGCTTTTGTAATGGTGGTCTCTTTGTTGTTGATGTTCTGAATGATGTTAATAATATCGGTTCTAGTTCTTATATCGTTGAGTCCTTAGACCTATGTCATGCTAGGCTCGGGCACGTAAATTACAATTCAGCTAAGAGACTTAAACAAATGAGTTTAGTTCCTGATTATAATCAAACCGAAAATGAGAAATGTGAAATATGTGTCGATGCCAAACATCCTTAGAAGGCATTTAACTAATCGGTTGAAAGAACACCCGGAAGGGGTAAGGCTGCGTACATCCACCCCTCCCAGACCCTACTTTCTGTGGAAGCCGTGAGGCACTGGGACTGTTGTTGTTGTTGGTTGAAAGAACATCTAGCCTACTTGTGCTAGTATAATGATTGAGGTGGTTTCAAGAACACCATTAGTAGAGGTGGTAAAAGATATTACATCACGTTTGTCGATGAACACTTGAGATTCACTAAGGCATATCTCCTAAGCACTAAAAACGAGGCTGAGGAAATGTTTCTTAAATATAAAGCACAAGTAAAACACCAATTACACCGTAGGATCAGGAGGATTATGTCTGATACAGGAGGTGAGTATGACACTACCTTCCTCAAGAAATATTGTGAGGAACTTGGAATAATTCATGAGCTCTTACCTCTTTATACACCTCAATAGGACGGTATAGTCGAGAAGAAAAATATAAGCTTTAATGATATGATCAACGCCATGCTAATTAGCTCGGGTCTACCCTCGAGCTTGTGGGGCGAAGCCCTATTATTTGCTTGTCGTGTACTTAATAGAGTTCCACATAAAAATTTAAATAAGATGCCTTATAAACTATGGAAGGGCCATGTGCCTACCTCAAATACCTAAATGTGTGGGGGTGTTTAACTAAAGTTGGAATTCCTGAGTTTAAAGGAAGTAAAATAGGTCATAAAATGGTAGATGCTATCTTTGTTGGTTATCCTATAAACAGTGCTGCATATAGATTCATGCTAATTAATGATTCGAGCCCTAGGCTTGGTAAAATAATGGAATCTCGAGATGCGGAATTCTTCGAGTATAAATTTCCTATGAAAGAATTTATGCATGTTTTTTGCTAACGAGGAACCCGGTTACCTGGTAAACCATAGCACATGCAGCAACCCGCACACCACAAGAGCTAGTTAAGTCAAGGATTCATCAGGGAGAGGTTCAAGGGAGGAATTGAACTCCAAACCTCTTGGCCTAAAGCAAGATTATATCCCCTTACTTGCCTCGTACCACTAAAGCAAGGCCCTTGGCTATGAATCGATGCATGCTTTATTACTTGATTATGTGCATGTTGCATCTACATCCTCATCTAGTCCCATGCCCCCTCAACTCGAGGTTCATGAACTTAGGAGAAGTAAGAAAACTCGAACTGCGATTAGTTTTGGACCTTACTTCATGACTGGCTTTTTGTCTAAACATCATGATTTTGTTGAATATGTGTGAGTGCATTCATGTTAGAAGATCCTATAATATATAATGAGGCCGTGAGAACTATAGATACTCCATTCTGAAGAGATGCCATTAATAATGAATTAGACACTATAACGAGAAACACCACTTGGGTACTAATGGAGCTTCCTAGGGGATACAAACCAATAGGGTGTAAATGGCTGTTTAGGCAAAAATCGAGGATCGATGGATCTATCGAGAAATTTAAGGCCATGTTGGTGGCTAAAAGATACACTCAGAAACAAGGAATAAATTTCTTTGACACTTACTCACAGATAACAAAGATTGCCATTATAAGAGCCTTATTAGCTCTAGCGTCCATACACAACATTGTAGTACACCAAATGGACATAAAATGTGCATTCTTGAATGGTGACCCTGAGGAAGAAATTTATATGGAATTACTTGGGGGATTTGAAGCTTTTGGTATGGAGCACAAAGTGTGTAACTTCTAAAGTCCTTGGATAGTTTTAAACAAGCTCTTAAATAATAGCATAAAAAATTTGATTATACATTGGTCGAACATGGTTTTGTAGTAAACAGTGGTGATGCATGTGAGTATTCTAAGCATGTTGATACTGATTGTGTGATTATCTGTTTATAAGTCGATGACATACTTATTTTTGGTTCGAGTATAAATATCGCAAATGCCAAAAAGTCTTTCTTGAGTATATGTTTTGATATGAATGACCCAGGTGAGGCCAATGTGATACGTGGGATAAAAATAACTAGAACACTTGAGGATGGTTTGACTTTAAGTCAATCCATTATATGGAGAAAATATTGAGAAAGTTTGGTCATTATGATAACATTCTTGCTAAAACTCCATAAAACCCTAGTGTTCACTTGGAAAGAAACACAGGAGATAGTGTATCACAGGCTGAATACGCTAAGATAATTGGCAGTGTAATGTTCTTAATGAACTACACTCGTCCCGATATTGCTTATGTTCATAGCAGATTTAGCTGTTACACCATAATCCTAGTAATGAGCACTGAAGTGCATTGACAACGCTGTTAAGATATCTTAAAGTTACCATGAATTAAGGTTTACACTATAAGAGATTCCCTGTTATATTAGAGGGATATTGTGATGCTATTTGGGTGTCTGATTTTGATGAAATCATTCTAATAATAGCTACGTATTTAAGCTTGCTAACTATGCTATTTCATGTAAATCACCTAAACAAACTTGCATTGCTAAATCAATTATGGAGTCTGAATTTATTGCACTAGAGATGACAGGTTTGGAAACTGAATGGCTAAGGAGTGTTCTGGGAGACATTTCATTGTGAGGGATGCCCACGCCTTCAGTATCATTACATTCTGACTCACGAGCGGCCGTTAGATTGGCGCAAAAGGAGGTATATAATGGCAAGCAGAGGCATATTCAGCTTAAACATGGTGTCGTGGGACATTTGCTCATGAATAATGTGATCTCACTCGAATATGTAAGGAGCAAGAAGAACTTGGGTAATCCTTTGACAAAAGGCCTTTGAAGGAAAATGATTAATGAGCTTAAGGCCATTTGGGTGTCCTAATCCTAATGGATAACCATCTCGGGAGTTACTCTCGATGTTGAATAGGTTAAGCGAAGTCCGAGACTGGGAAATTGTGATATAGCCACTCGAGCCCATTCTGAGAAGGTGATATATTAGTGGCTCTAGGATTTGTCAATATTGTCATGACGTGAGGATAAGCTTAAGGCCCTTAATGACGTTCATAGCCTGTTATGGTGGTTCGGGGCAACACCTATGATGGACTCACCTACATGATTGTAAGGGTTTGAATTCTTTTTGTTGAGAGTAAGGGCTTACTCTCTAGAGCTTTCATGAGAACCCGGGTTTCAGATTGTGTGTTTGGAGGGACCTCATACGTCGTGATTATAGAGTACGCTTCAACATTGAGAACCACATGAAGGGAGTGGGTATGCTTTTCACCGTGACTGCTCAAGTTCAAGACTATGCTCACCTTGGGTGGTTGTGGGACATACTTAGTCACTAAGTGCAGGTTCAAGTCCAAAAAACATTAGCGTTGTCAAGTGTAGGTCTCACTACTCAGTAATAATCTTCCTTTCCTTCTTTTCCTCAAAGTTGAACCATGTGGGGGATTGTTGGAGTTTGGGGATAGTGTTTTAATTTTGTTCGTCTTTTAAAACACCTTCCCATCAAGGTCTAACTCTGATGGGGTAAGGCTGCGTACATCCTACCCCCCTAGACCTCGCGCAAACGGGAGCCCTTGTGGCACTGGGCATGTTGTTGTTGTTGTTGTAGAAAACCTTAATTCCACATAGGAAGAATAGAGTTAGGAAGGCTAGTTTATATACTCCCCTATTCTTGGCAAAGTCTTGTGGGCCTAGAGTAGGCATAACAGGCCATACGGGGGCGCTCTGCCCCACCGTGTCAACCGGTGCATCGCGGTGTGGGGTGGACTTTTTCTAACCCGAATTTTTATTTTTACAGCCATCGTATTCATTTAAGTTGTCATAGATGAACTCGAGGTGAGTTCTTTTTTTTTTGGACTAAGCTCGAGGGTGATGCTTGAGCTGGAGTTGCTTTCTTCTAGATAACCTTGAGGCTGTTAGCTCAAGGATCAGCTCGTTAGTCTAGATTCGAGCTCGAGGCTGCAAGCTCGAGCTCGAGCTCGAGGCTGCGTCTTTGATTCTCAACTCCCACTCTTTTCATAATCGTTCTTTCCATAACTGAATTTGGATTCTTAGCTCTCCCGTATTCGTGAATTTCCTTGTTAAGGTCGGATTTTTAGGCCATTATCTTTTCCTTAACGTGCAAGTATTGCATCTATAAATACTGCACTTGGATAAGTCATTCAATACACTAAAATTCATAGAAATACTTTGTCTTCTCAACTCTCTTATTTTCTCTCAAAATTCGTTATTTCTCTCTTCCATTACTGAGCAAGTTGAGACATGCTCAAATCTATCCCCCTGGAGTAAACTACTGAAGTGAGTGCCATGCCATTGGTCCTATTATACCTGTGTGGGGGCATAAACGACTTGAGGCGGTGGAGTTCTCTAGGACGCGACAATTCTTTAGTCTAATCTCTCCCTTCTGCTTTTATTCTTTTCCGTCATTTTTGCGGTTCGTTTTGCAAGCCTCGAGCCCCTATTAATTGACCTTGAGCTAACTTTGGCTGTATTAAAGTTGTATTTTGGTCACTCATTGACCTCATTTTTCCAATAAATGTATGATATGTATACTTGAACAATCAATAACTGCAAAACCAGTGACTGTTGCTTACAATACGGAGCAAAATGGATGTAAAGTTTACAACGTGGTCAAAAAGTAAGGTTATTATATTGCAGCCAATACACGTTGTTTTAGTTCATCACAGTCCTTTCATCCTTGGAGAAGATTCAATGATTGAAAGTTTGGGTATTACTTATTTGCCATTTTTCACATGACGTCACTTAACATCCTTTTGAAATAAAGAAAATTTGAAGGAGTAAAATATGGGGGGGGGGGGGGGGGGGGGGGGGGAATTCAAGGGAAAGAAAATGGGAAAAATTACCTTTTTTTCCCCCTTTAGTTTGGATGTAAAAAAAAAAAAAGAAAAAAAGGGTTGCAAAATGATTACGTTATGAGTAGGGGATGTAAATGATCCAAGCCGCCTGTGAGTATCATGAAAAATTTTTTTTTGTTGCAAATGACCACCGATTTAATATTCCGTTAGAAAAAATAGAATATTCCATCCAATTTTAAAATATTCCATGTTCATTCCCAATTCTAATGTTATTTACAAATAACCACATGTATTTTATAATATATAGCTTTTAAAAAATACATTTTTTAAAATCAAATCTTAATTTTTTCTAAACAGGTTAAACAGATTTGACATTTCTTCCTCTCTCCCTCTCTCATCCAAAACCCCCAAATCTCTTCATCACTGTCTGCACCATGTGTGTCAACTAGACTTGAAAAAATTTGACACAACACGATAAGATGACATGAACACGTCACGAAGGTAATGGGTTAGGGTGGGGCTTTTGAAACAGGTTGAATTTAGATTGACTCGTTTAACCCGTTCAGATATCTGAATTAAATTTGGGTTTGACCTATTTAACCTGTTTTTAACACGCTTGACCTGTTTATATAGACATGTTAAGTATTTAAGTGGTATACTACTATTATTATGTATAAATTTTTAAGAGCCTATCCCACATAAAATAAATTTAAACTATGTTTATTAATGTTAATTTGATAGTTTATTCTAAAAATTAAAAATATGTAATATATTTACTGCTAGTATAAATCGTTAATTGTATTATTTACATGTTTATAAGTTGACAAACTAGCATTTAGTAAAAAAATACTAATATAATTTAAATAGATAACCCACAGGTTACCTATTTAATAATTGGCTTAGGTAAGGGTTGAGAGTTCCTAACCCCTATAATAAATGGGTTGGGTTCGGGTTGACACCATTTCTAGGACCCCCTTGTATCACACGAACAACCCCTATTGTCTACTTACAGACGCAGGCTATGGGTTATGTAATACCGTGTTTCGACACACATTCTATGCGTTGACATACAGATTCCCCAGAATGTTTATATAAGTGGTTAAAAGCTTTTAGTTAAATGATAAAAATAATAATAATCAGGTAGTGAAAAGCTATATATTTATAAAATAAGGTGGCTAAAAGCTAATGTATTATAAAATATAAGTGGTTACCTACAAACAATATTAAAATTAGAAATGAACACATAATATTTCAAAATTGGATGAAATATTCTATTTTTTGTTTTTTTTTTCTGACATTGTATTCCATTAGGTGGTCATTTGCAACCAAATTTTTTTAGGTGATTAAAAGCCAAAAAAAAAAAAAAAAGAGGTGGTTAAAAGCTAGATAGCATAAAACCTAGGTGGTAAAATGCAAAAAAATCCCTAAATATCAGTGATTTATAGTTTTTTTTTGTTAGAATGCAGTGTATGTAATACTTGCGTAACCGAGTTGAGTATAAATAATGGTCAAATATAAGGAATAATATTATAACAGAGCGAATATATATCAAACCTTAATATGTGTAATAAAAGAGTACTTGAGTCAAGTTGAGTATTCGAATAGTTAATCGATGTTTGGAAAATTCACAATCTACCACTAATGAAGTGAGACGAAAAACTACGGGACGCAAACGGGCGCCTCATCACTATGAAATTTAAGAATTACAATCTCTAATTGAAACTCCCAAACCCCAGACTACAATCTCAATCTCATCATCATCATCAATGTGACTATTGCATGGTAAGTCACTAATCATCTCACAATGGGACTACTACAAGGCAAGCCACCAATCCTCCCACAATGTAACTTCTACATGGCGAGCCACCAACCCTCTCATAATGTAACTACTGCACAGTAAGCACCAACCCTCTCATCAACCTAGCTTTGAAAAAAGGAAGTTACAAAAACTCTTTCACCTCTCAATCAAAAGCATCTCTCCTCGTCAATCTCTCTTCCCTTGCCTGAGTGCCCCCCTGGGCACTCCTTTATAAAACCTCTCCAATCCCTTAATTTTTTCTCACCTCTCTACCACCAAACCATAACTCTCAATCCTTTTATAATGATTTATCTAAATCTAATCTGATTTGAAATATCATATCAATCTTATTTAGGTAATTCAATATAATCAAATCATATCTCACTAAATCAAATCAATATTAGTTTTGAGATAAATAACATCCTAACAATCAAGTACAAGTTCGAACAAAATTTAATACTTGACCCGAGTTCAAGTACCTATATAATTAATTGAGTTTGAGTCAAGTACTAGATACTTACACCCGACTCGAGTCGACTCGACTGCACCTCTAATTAGGAGTAAGTGAGATTTGTATTTCTTGGGCTACAAGGAGACTGTCGATTAAAAATGAGAAGGTTGTAGCGTTAGGCTAACATCTTTGGGGCACAATTTATTTTCTTTTTAATTTTCCTATCCATTTTAAGAGAAAAATTATTTTCACAAAATCCTATTACAATACCTTTTTTTTTATTTTTTTTTCTTTGTCCAAATTCTTTTTTATTCCAAACGGAATCTTAAGGTCCCATCTGGTTCTGCTATGAAATTATTCCTCATGTTATAATTACTTTTCTCCAAATTACTGTTTTTGAAAATAATGACAAGGGTATTACTCTCCTAAAGAAATTTATATTTAGCTTTGGTTGTTGCTTTAAAGGAATTTTTCATCTCCGAAAGCAAGAGGATAGATTGACGGTCCATTTGGAACGGAGAAAATGTTGGTAAAAGAAAAAAAAATTGGAGGAAAGTGATTTTCCTGTGTTTGGAATGGAAGTTCTAAGGTGCAGAAAAGTGCTTTTCTGCACTTGGCAGCCAGTATTTACTGGTTGCATATTTTTTTTAATTTTTTGTTTAAATCAATTTTTAATAAATTAAACTAAGTAATTAATTTTATTTACTTAAATTATATATATTAAACAAATTAAGTGGATTAGTGCAATATATAATTAAATTTATCTATCTAAAATTATTTATAAAAATACTAGACATAATTATATGAAATTTCCTAGAGTTAAACAAAATTTTTTGTAAATAAAATGAATTAAAAAGAAATTAAGTAGTTTAGTCTAATAAATAATTTATTTTATTTGCTAAAACTATTTATGAAAACACTAGAAAAAATTATATGAAATTTTAAATAATTAATTCTATTTACTAAAACTATTTATAAAAACACTAGAAACAATTTTTTTGTAAATTTAGGTAAAAATTAAGAAATGTGTATTTTTAAGAAATTAAGTGGTTCAAATTAACAAATGTATTTTTTTCTAAGAATTACGTGGTTTAAATTAACAAATGTACTCAGAGTACTCAGTATCACAAATTTTTTTAATTAAAAGGAGTAATGAATTTGAGCACATCCATTTAAATTAAGTACGTGAAGGTGTGTCGACACAAACTCAAATGTGTTGAGACACGTTTAGGTACCCAAAATCTCAAGAAAGGTGCTCAAAATCACCAACAACCTATGCAATTCAACAATCAATCATTATAAAATACGTGTCGATGTGTGTCGACACATGTAAAGTGTTGATGAATAACTGAATTTGTGTACATTATGGTGATGTGTACATGGGTATGAAAAGATGTGTTGACACACTGTCATGTACTCAAAATCTTGAGAAAGGTGCTCAAAATCACAAACAACCTACTCAAATCAACATTCAATCATTATAGATTACGTGTCGACACACGTCCAGGGTGTGTCGACACATGTAAAGTATTGATGAATAACTGAATTTCTGTACATTATGGTGATGTGTACATGGGTATGAACTCTGTGTACGCAGATTGTGTCCACGATTATGTGTTGACATGTCTATTTCCTGTGTTGACTCAAAATGCAGAATCTAAAGCATGTGTTGACACACGATCACCGTGTTTCGACACATTAATTGTGTTGACAAATTACTGAATTTGGGTACACTATGGTGACGTGTACTTGGCCATCCCTTTTGGGTACATTGATTGTGATATTGAGTAAAATGTTACGTGTCGACACATATATTTCTTGTGTTGACACATAATGCCCATTGTAAAACATATGTCGACACACGTATACTATGTGTTGACACATGTGATGTGTACATGGATATGAATTTTGTGTACCCATCTGAGTACATGATATGTGTGTCGACACATGCAAGACGGATTTTTGACACACATTGCTCACTGTGATGCGTGTCGACACACAATATATATGTGTCGACACATTTGCTAAGCGTGTCAACACATAATGCTCACTGTAATTTGTGTGTCGACTCCAAAATTATCCTTTGTTTGTCAAATGTTTGCTGGATACATTCGTGTCGTCACACATATAAGTGTGTCGACACATATGTTGTGTTGATGAATATTATTTGAGTACATTATTGTGATGTGTACATGAGGTAGTAATTTCTTGAGTACACGATTGAGTGTCGACACAGATATTTCCTAAGTCGACACCTAATGATCATTATAATTTTTGTGTAGACACACGTGCACCACGTTGATGAACGATGAGTACATAAAAGTGATGTATACAAGGATTTTATAGATTTTGGTTCTTTGATGGTGATACTGAGTACTCTAAGACCATTATTTGTTTCGTTGAGCACTTGATCATTTTTAGCATGTTAGAGGGTACTTGGTTTGTGATTTTACGTACATTAGTGAGTACTTGGGTGGTGATTTTGAGTACATTAGTCTTACAAAAAATCACGATGACCTCAGAACTACATTTCACCAATCCCTTCTTTTAGACAATAGAGTTCCTCAATCATAACAAACAACATACATAAATTTAAATGGCTCCCATCAACAAATTAACTAGTAAGATCTGGTTATACATCCATACTCATCGGTTTGAAATGTACACAATATCAATACAACATTACATTCACACTCATTGTTTCAAATGTACAACATCAATACAACAATACATCCATACTCATTGGTTTCAAATGTACAACATCAATAAAACAATTTTATTGCTACGGTTGTTTCTTTACATTTCTTGTTTCTTTACGAACGTTTCCTCCCGATCACCTCCTACGTTTCTTCAGCGGGTTAGCCTCATTGACCACTCGTGGTGCCTTTTCAGTCGAGGTTGAGGCCGAGGTTCTGATGCGAATCGCGATATTCGATGAGTTTCAGAAGTTTAGTCATGTCTTTCTTTCCCCTCTTGTGAGCATTCAACACTTTCATGAAATGCACACCAGCATTAAACATTTCAGGAGTTTTTCTTTATCTTTCATCAGTTTAGTCTCTGCAAACATTAACTCATTTGTCCCATATTCCATGAGACTCAGCTTCCTTTTCAAGTTCTTTGTATCATCTTTCCTTTGTTTCGCTCACACTCCTTCTCTTTAGGGGTCCATGTTCCTCTTCTTCTTCATTAGACATCCCTATTAAAATGTTCTTTCTACTTATCTCTATCCTTATTCATTTTTATTGTTCTTCTACCTCCTTTTGGAGGAAGTTAAGAAGGTAGAGAAAGAAAATGATGACATCGAGGCTTTAGAGGCCAAGAAGGCAAAATTTGAGGGACAATCTACAAGAGGGTTGAATCGGAAAGGAATGTAATTCAAAGGTTTTGAACGAGTATGGAGGAAGTTAAGAAGATAGAGAGAGAAAAGGATGAGAAGATTGTCCGGAAAAATTTAAGGTTGAAATAAAATTTGCGTACCAGATCCGGGAATACCGGTTCCTTTGTACTACAAATTTGAAGTGAACCTACACCTTCGAATAAAACATATAATTGCCAAAAGTTATTTATCCTAACCCAATCCCAATCTACGAACCTACCAAATAACACTTCCTTCGTGAAGAAAGTGTTAGGGGAATTTACTGGACTATGACCCCATGAAGTAGACTCACTTTTTTTGTCTCTAGATTTCTTCTTGGATGTAGTTTCATATCTCCGCATGCGACCCATGACTTCTGCTCAAAAAAAAAAAAAAGGGAAATGTAAACAAAATTTGAGAGAAATTCCGTGGAGGGGTTAGGGTTTGGGGGTGCAAGGTGAAACTTTGATATTTGTAAAAAAACTGTTAGAGATAAGAAAAGTTTATAACAAATAGATGGCTTTTTACTTACACTAGTAAGAAAATTAAAGAAAAGCAATAAAATTTAACATGAAAACAATAAAATCTGACCAAAAGATCCAAAGATTTTGACAGAATGTCAAAATGCGCATATACAAACCCGGTTTTGTAATAAATATTAGCTTATGTACCTAGTAGAAGTGATAACTTTGCTAAGATATTGGGTTGTGACGCATCTAGGGTTTGTGGGAGAGAAAGGAGCAAATGAAGTGAGGGAGACGACTAGGTTTCGACTTAAATAGAGGAGGCGTGTGTCAACACACGAAATAAGTGTGTCGACATACAATAACATTATTGGATGATATTAGGTACATGGGTGGTGTATTTGGATACTTTGTGGTGAATGTGAGTACACAAAGATAGTGTTAACACATGAACAATGTGTGTCGACATATATATTCTTTTTGCACACAATGCACTTTGGGTGTCGACATATTCTAATATGTGTTGACACATATATTAGTACTCATTATCACAATAAGTGTACACAAAATTCTTTTCCATGCACACTTCACCATAGTGTACACAACTTTAGCAATGGTGAACAACACAATACATGTGTTGACACACAGAGAACATGTATGTTTTACTTTGGGGAGTATGTGTCAACATCGAAAATAGATGTGTGGACACGTATTCTTGTACTCAATATCACAATTAATTTACCTAAGAGGGTACTGACACGCTGTCACTGGATCCTATTAGAACTTTGAATTTAAGCGTGCTTGGGCGAGAGCAGTACCAGAATGGATGACCTCCTGGAAAGTCCTCACCCTCGGGTTTGGGGCACTTGGAAACAGCCTCTCTTCAGGGTGAAGGCTGCATACATCCGCCCCCTCCCCCCAGGCCGTGCTTAGGCGGGAGCCTTTGGGGCACTAGGTATGTTATTGCTTTGTCGCTTTGTACCTGAAATTCATACCCAAGTACACATCACCTTCGCGTACTCAAATTCAATGATTCGTCAACACAATTACTGTGTCGACACACGGTGAACATGGATGGGGATTTCAACAACTGGATTAGAGCAGGCTGGCATAAATAAAGGATGGCATCCGCGGTACTTCGAGATAGAAGGATCCCATTAAAGCTAAAGGGAAAATACTATAAGATAGTAGTGAGACTGCCTATGTAGGGCGGAGTGTTGGCAGATGAAACAACATCACACACAGAAGATAAAGGTGGTGAAGATGATGATATTGCGGTGGATGTGCGGACATACAGTGAAGGATAAGATTAGGAATGACGTTATAACAGGCAAATTAGGCGTCGCACTGATTGAGGATAATTTAAGGGAGCAACGTTTGTGATGGTTTGGACATGTTAGTAGGAGACCTTCCAACGTTCCAATTAGGAGATACAAACAGCCCCATACTACGCTAGGGAGAAAAGGGAGAGGTAGGCCTAATAAGAGATGGATGGAGACGATCTGAAAGGACCTCACCCACCTAAAACTATGGGAGGAGATAGCCTTAGATAGAGCAAGGTGGAGGGCTGGCATAAGGGTAGCCGATATAGAGGCTTAGAGTAGTGCTTCCTTTATGGTTGGCACTAGTGTTTCTTGGTGTCTTAACTCCCTCTTTTGGCGCAGGTATTTGAGATCTTATTTGTTTATAGGTGCACCTGTATATGTGTGTACTTGCGGGCCTGCAGTGATCTTTCGTGAGTCTTGATTCATAGCACTAGGCTTATGTTGTGTTTGATTCTAATTTTATGTTGCTCTCATAGTTTCATGCGATATGCTTCCAGGACAACATGCTCTTCCGGTTGGGAGTCCTAGGAAACAGCCTCGCTTTAGGATAGCACCCTAAAGGGGGAAGGCTGCATAAGTTCAACACACCCCCCCCCCCC
Source organism: Simmondsia chinensis (assembly GCA_018398585.1). Classification (NCBI taxonomy): domain Eukaryota; kingdom Viridiplantae; phylum Streptophyta; class Magnoliopsida; order Caryophyllales; family Simmondsiaceae; genus Simmondsia; species Simmondsia chinensis. The sequence goes on from JAGTTD010000014.1 coordinate 12,548,560, forward strand.
CCCCCCCCCCCCCCCCCCCCAAAGACCCTGCTTTTGTAGGAGCCTTTGTGGCACTGGGACTGTCGTCGTCGTCGTCGTCGTCGTTCAGTGTCGTGATTCATGTTCCCTCTTCATGGTGTTCCTTGTATATTCACACTTGTAATTAAACTGTGTACTATTAATTTTCATTGGATGTATATTCATGATTCGGTTCTTATATTTGCACATAAAATGATTTGTGTGAACATCACTCTTAGATTGGGGTGGCATCGACTCGGTCTCTCTCTTGCATGTATTCCTTTTGTCTCACCTCAATGCCCAAAAGATTAATCTTGGGGATTTAGTCTTAAAATTTATGTTTCATATCCATAGTCAGAAGACTAATCCAGCTTATGGCATGTTTCTTACCCGTGTGTTCTAACGCACGTTAAATACATCATCTTCGACAAGCCCTACTCCGTACGAAGATTACTCAAAGGAAACATCCTTGAAAAGGATGGGATTTGAATTCAAAAAAGAAATTATATGGCTCAAATTAACAAACAATAATTAATTTTATGTACCTAATATTATGTATACAAACTACTAAACTTAATTATATTGAATTTTTGGGCAAATTATTTGTCTTCAATTATTAATGTATGTATTAATTTATATTATATAAAAAATGAATCAAGTTAAATATTAATTAAGTAGGATAATTCAAAATTTTTTGGTTCGAAAAAGAAATTAAGTGGTTAAAATTAACTATTTAAAAAGAGCAAAAATATATTTTTTGAGTAAAAGGGTACTGATTCCGAGGACAACATTTGAGATTTTGAGTAAAAGTGTGCCGACACACAACGTAAATGTGTCGACACACACACAAGTGGGTGATATTAAGTATGTATTTGCTGATATTGAGTGCATTGTTTGTGATTCCGGGCACAGTTAATTCTACACATTGAACCCGTGTGTCGACACACTTTGGTGAATTTGAGTATATGTTTTTTGATATTAAGTACATAGCTAGTTATTCCGAGTACAATCTGTGTGTCGACACACATAAATTATGCGTCAACATACATGAACCTTGTCGTATACGGTATACTAGAGTTCACCGTGTTTTGAACTTTGAGTTTTGAATTTTGAAATTTGAATTATGAAATTTGAATTTGGAGCTGTTGGCGGTCTTTAAAAAAAAAATTTTTATAAAATTCTTACCTCATTTTATCATTTTACCACGCACTTCAATTTTCTCTTTCCTACTTACTTGCATACAAGTATTTGCTCTGAATATATAAAGTTTGAAGTTCCAAATATTTTCTACTTGTAGAAGTTTGTAGAAGTTCAAAGCTCTGTATTTGATGGTCATTTACTCGCCGGAAACACCCCCCCCCCCCCCCCCCCCCCCCAATTTCTTATTTGTTTACGAGGGTTACCTCCTAGATCACCTCCTCCATTTCTTCAGCCACCATGTTAGCCTCACTCACCTATCGTTCCGTCTGATCACTCGAGGCGAACGTCACATTCGCATTGTTGACTTCGATGAGTTCGAGAAGTTTACATGTGTGTTTTTTTATTGTCAAACTCAAACTCACCCAAGTATGTGAACTTCTCGAACTCTTCGAAGTCAACGATGTGAACGTGATGTTGGCCTCGAGCGATCAGATGGATCGATTGGTGAGTGAGGTTAAAATGGTGGTTGAAGAAACAGTGGAGGTTATCCCTCGTAAAGAAAGAAGAAACGGGGGCGAGGAAATGATTGTAGCAGCAGTACAGCAAGTCTTGCACAAACCGCACAAGTTTGGAAAAGGTTATGAATATATTTTCTTTTATATTTGTATGTATACTATTTCATGACCCATGTAGTGTTCAAAAAAAGAAATAATTTCACGACCCATTTACACTCATGTACTCAAAACCAATTTTATTGTCGGAATCACATGCGTGTTGACATACACAGAATGTGTGTCGGCACACAGTTTTTTAGGAGTGTTGATTTGAGTACTTGGTTAGTATTTTGAGGAACATGCACTCAAGATCACCGGTTACTCAAAATCAAATGCGTTAAGTGTCGACAAACATATATTCTACGTCGACACACAGTTGTGCTTGAATGAGTTGTGATGTTGATTGCACTTTTGTACATGGGTTGTGATTAGAGTACATGGGTGGTGACTTCGAGTATGTCATTACTAATTTTGAGTACAGGTACTAAAAAATTACTAAAAATTCAAAATCAGATGTGTGTTGACACTCACCAGAAAAGTACTCAGAATTACTTTTTTTTATTCCCCTCGCTCTCCTCTCACTCCTACCCATCTCTTTTTACCGGTGATCCATTTATATTTTGATGAGCGTCGTTTTATACTGTGTTATTCATTCCACTTATAAGATGAAGCTAATGGTTTCTACTCCATCTCGTAGTGAAAAAAAGAAGACAGAGCTCAATCAAACAGTAGTGCCGGAAGGAAAAATATGTAAAGCCAAGTGTAATTTAGTATAGTTTCAAATGATGTGACGTCTTTCATGCATCATTGGTTGATTACGTTTACTACTATAGTGGGTAACGAGGATGAGCAAATTATGGAAGGCTTTGCCAGAAGAGGAGAAACAATCGTACCTACTTGAGGCAAAGAATGACTCAAGTATGTACCAAAGTCGTAAAAGTGAATAGTAATTCAAGCCCAAGGTAATACATTCCGAACATTTGTACTATTTCTTGTATTATACATTTGAAGCTAATTACACTTATTAATATTCAGGTATATACACATTGCATCCTGCACCGGGTAATCGAATTGATGAAGCGATTGTTCGTAGAACAGGGGATTGCCATCGAACCTTTGGGCTTGTGTGGTTTGATGCACGTAAAGTGCAACAACATTCATTTGGATCTGTGTCTGAGTGTAATTGACCAATTTGACCCAATGTCACGAGGCGTCTCCCGTTCAAATAATAACATTTTTTTGACCGAACAAGATGTCGAGGAACTTTTGGGATTTCAAAACAAAGGTTTTGAGATTGAGGATTGCGAAGATGAACCAAGGCCGAATCTCTTGTACAAAGAGTTCGGCGGTTGGGCATGTAGTCAAATGGAACAAGCGCTAGTCACCCACGGTACTGTTGATGATTGATTCAAAGTGCTAGTGGTTCTGTATGCATTGATTGCATTTTTGCGTCCATCCAGGGGACTCAACTTGAAAAATTCATGGTTCAAACTCGTAGTTGACACCAAAAAGACATCGGGCGTAAATTGCGCGAAAGTTGTATATAAAGGAATAATAAAGAGCGTTTTGGAGTATAGGAGGGGCAAAAGAAGAGTGAATGGATGCATTTATTTATTGATGGTATGCACATCTCTTGCTTAATAGTTGTTATATTTCCACGTAATATATTCTAAATTATCTGGCTTTGTCAAATGTACTAGATTGTGTTTTTTGCGAGTACTCAATCGATGGACGAGTATCGATGCCCCCCTCAATTCGGATGAATCCTCGTTGCCACTTTTGGACTGCCGCAGAAGTGAAGGCTAAGAGAGGGTACATTCTTTGAGCGTATAAATCGTTTGGTGATGTCAAGGTACTGCATAGTATTTGGTTGTCTCTGAAATTGCTTCTTCTGACTTTAATTATTTTTCTTTCTCATTTTGTGTGCTTGGTGTTATATAGTTCTCGAAGGTCCCTATAGAGGGAACAACAAGCCCCCTGTTAGCATTCGTACCTTCTGCTCCATCCTATGTGGCTCGCAGAGACCCAATTGAGGAGGAGCATCGCGCTTCCATCGATGAGCTTGGCGATACTAAAGAATGCACGTGTTGTAAGGACCGCATTGATGCATTGGCCGTGCAAATAAGTGCATTGTCTGCGCAAAATGATGCAATGGCCTTGCAAATACATGCACGGGATGAGAAAATGGATGCAATGGCCTTGCAAATAAAACCACTTTTTGACACAATAAATGATTTCAACGAAAGTAAAACAAAAGACCAAAAAAATGATTTCCATTTTGAAAGTTCGAGTATATTTGATTCTTTAAGTGCGGACAAAGATGTCCATCCTCAGTGGCGTTCATTGGTACCTACTCCCCCATAGTATCAGTGTACAAACGGGTGAGCAAACACTAACACCCAACGAGGATGTATGATCCTCCACTTTCGTTGGTTCAAGGTCTCCAAATAAGGTGTGGAAACCAATGTCAGAGCTGGATTTCAACCCAAAGCCTCTAAAGGTGATTCCCACCCTTCCTTCTACGACCTTGGAAGATGAAACTGTCCAACCACCTAGTGTTAGTAAATCACACGAGATGTCTTTGAGGATAGCATCAAAGAGGAAAAAGGAGTCATCCATATGTACACCCTATACAACGGGGCAGAAGAGGCGCCCAAATAGCCCGGGTAACAATGACAAGGTTGAAGAACAATCCACAAACGTGGTTGAATTGGGTGGCGAGAACGGAGAGCTCATTCGACCAACAGAGGCTACAGGCCAAGTGCGCATCCCTATCTCCAGATATCCAATCGATGCCATACTTCAAAATCTTAGGCACACTGAAAGGTGCTTATGCCAATACGTTTTCAATAGCAATTTGGATGCTTCGTAAGTACATATGTTTGACGTGTATTTTTTTGAATTCATATCCAGATAGCAAGTTAAATATTTCATATTACTTTGTAGGGATGTATTAGTGAAAAGAGAGCATGATTGGTACGCTCGCTCGTACTTGAAAACTTTATACCCGCTCGAGTGGCTAAGCGACAGTGTAAGTGAACATTGCGTGCATTTGTATTCATCATCTTATGTTGAATTACCTAATTGGCTACATTGTCACAGGTTATCGACTGCATTATTTCGTACCTCACGATCTCGTATAGAAATAACGGATGGGCTCGAGTCTTCTTGCCTACCTATTTTTGGTAAATCACAGTTCAACACACATACAAGATCGACTTAAATTATTGTATCTACTGTGTTAAGAAATTCATACATGTGCCTTTATGTAGTCATGTGCTCTCTCTTCAAGCGCGAAGGACAAAGCAGCATTTTGTTGCACATACCCTGGGACATATTTTCCACGTTCGATGGAAAAAAACTCATACGGTAATTAGCAATGATTTTTATGATGATCACAGCTCGATAAAATTGTTCATCAGTGGACATTCTGAGGACTTTTGTTGCAATGCAGATATACATTCCCATGAATGACAGTCAACAACATTGGTATCTGTGCGTGGTTGACCTCCACAGGAAGGTATCGTATGTACTGGATTCCCTTCCATCGGAGGTAGGAAGTAAGCGACGAGTGGATGCGACAAAGAAACTTGTAAGCGTCGTTGTCTTCACCACATGTTTGGTACGAATAACATGTAGTTATAACTAACACATATGCAATGATAATATCCTATTTTATTGCCGTTGGAAAGTACATTAGCATACCTCGGAGGAACGATTGGGTGGGAAAGGTGTGCTAAAATATGTTCTTATCCAATCCAAGTTCCAACGGTCCCCCACCAATGCAATAGGTATACCACTTATACTCGAGTTGTTGATATCGTTTCCGTTGGACGTGTAGTCATTTGAACTGTCACTCTGATTATGCAGCCACGATTGAAGATTTTTTGTAATAAAGTGGATGCAAGCGGTTCAATGGGATAACCTCCCGCCGTTCGACCAGAAGTCAATTCAGGTGAATGTTCAATGTCGTTGTGTATGATCATCATTCATATTATCTCTTGAAAGTTTTCCACATAACCGTAATTGAATATTGTAATTTTTTTTTCCTATTGCATGTAGGAATGGGATCATGATAGACTTTAGTTGGTGCTAGAATTATTGACTAATCCGCTCAATAGTAAATTACAAGAAGTTAAAAACAAAGCAGGCTGCTAATATTCACAAATAGTGAAGTTGTACTCAGTTTTGTTGACTTCTTGCATTCGATTATCCCTTCTTGTATTGAACGAAACTGTTGTGCAGTAAAATTGTTGTACTAATCTTGTACAGTTTAATACAATGAGTACAGACGTATTGATGTATTGTTTATTACCGGATCGTACTAGTTAAGATGTCGACAGGATCCGTTCAACTTTATGTATACTATAATTGAGAAACTATATTGTCTCAACGAAACTTTAATGCAATAAATTGACAAGCTTCATAGCCCATTTAAGGTGTTCAACACAAAGGTCCCTAACAGATGGATCTAGGAAATCTCGGGAAACCTAATTGGCGAAGGAGAGCTTTCATCTGGGGGACACACATTTAATGAATACGCAGCGATGCCCACCACCTCAAGTGACAAGCTGTCCTCACTCCGAACCTTAAAAGAAAAAGCCTCAACATAGCTCTGCTTATGTACCATTGAGAAGATAGGAAGAAAATTGTAAAAGAAGAACAAAAAATATATATACATATAATAAGAATCAAAGAACTTACTTGCGGTACCCTCAACATAGCCCGACTTCCAAAATCCTTTCGTCTCCAATGGTTATTGCGGTACCCTCGACCTATAAGAGGAGTTCGTTAAGCATCTCATCATTCAGCTCTCCTACCCTCAAACATCTAAGAGGGAAGAGAACCGGGCAGCATAGTAACAACAAAGAACTAGCCTAAAACTAGGGAAATGTGAAAAATCAATCTTAGCCCAAAACCCACAGTCAGAGAAGCGTAAAAAATGAAAACTAAATAACTCACATGAAAGGCGCCCAAAAGAGACAAAAACCACACCACGGCAGCCTGATAGAAAGTACATGCATATATTAGTGGTGAGTAATACGATTAACGCGTAGCAAATACTCTGCAAAACACCTTTAGGTGACAAACAAATTAGCCTAAGAAATCGCCGTTATACAAACAAACGTAAAGAAACAAAGCAAATGATGTCCTAAACCCTCCTTCGGCAAAGACAAGGGGCGAATAAACCTCGAAATTCCCCCCCACCCCGTTACAAAATATTAAACTATAATCGGGTAAACACTAGGGGTGAAATCGGTCACCCCGAAACAAAAAACAAAAAAAAAAAAAAGAGTGGGCCAAAGGCTTACCCACGGAAGACAAAGAACAAAAATTCGCACCCAAAACAAACTTGATTTGGGGAAAAAATGAAGGCTAGGGTTCATTCTTGACAAAGAAACAAAAATTCCTAAAAATGTCACAAATCTCGCTATGAAAAAGAAGAAAAACTAAAGGGAAGAAGAGAAGGCATACCCATGACTCGCAAGAAAGCCAAATCTCCTCCCAAAATTGCCTCGAAACCACCTAAATTGGGAAAGGAAAACCTTGGGCTCTTCATCAACAAAAAACTTAAACTTACCCAAAAACAGCCTGAATCTCACCGCCAAACAACGATCAATCCAAAGAAAAAAGAAAGAACGTACCTACGAACAAAAGAACTCTCAATCCAAAGCTCGGGAAGCCCAAATCAAGCAAGAAAACCTAGAGTCCACCGGAAAAGGAAAATGGGAGTTGGAGGAAAAAGAGAGGGAAAATTTTAGTAAAATATATGGAAATGAACTTACAAAAAAAGAAAGGGCGAAATCTCACCTAAATCGGCACCTAGAACGACGAATAGGAGGAGGGAAACCCGACCCAAGCAATCGAAAGAGAGAGGAAGAAAAACAAGTGTATACAGGACCTCAATTATATATATATATATATGTAAAAAATACAAATAATAAAATTTTGGTGGCAATCGACAAACGAGACCGAGATGCAACTCAGGCACCAATTGACAATTCGGACCGAGATGGGAAAGAAAATGGAAAAAATCGGACAAGCCAGACCGAGATTGGAAAACAATTGAGTCCTTCCACCTTGAACACAAACATATAATCAATAAAAAGTCCAAAATATCAAACGCAAACAATGACAACAAAGGTACAAAAACGCCATTTTTATTAAAACAAAAACATAACTCCTACTATATTAAGCACTCCCCCAACTAGCATATCCACCAAAATGCCAAGATGCTGTAATGTGGCTACCACGACAAAAACATAATAAAAAGTACAACAAGAGACTAGTACACCGTCCTTAAATGGCAGGGCGGGACCAGGCAACTCAGGATAGAGTGTCCCCACATACGGGAACAACGAAAGGAGGCCTCGATAGGGATGCCGTTTCAGGCGCTCCAAGAGTCCGTTCTCAGGCCCGTCCAAGTGAAACCAGTATATCCCTCTTGCACAAGCCAGGATTAGATATCGGCCCGAGATAGAGAAGCCGGTAACATGGAAACCGCCAAATGCCCTAGGGATCGGGAACCAGTACTCAACGCTCTTATAAAAGAACTAGGATGAGAAATCACCATGGTCAAGCAATAGCCACACTCCAAAGGGAATACCACGAAGTAGGACCAGGCATAACGAGGTGTCCAAAGTTAAAGGACCATCCCAACGAAATATGCCTACGTCATCGCTCTGTGCAATACCCAGATGGACCCTTGGCGGGAAACACAGAAATTCCGTTGTGTTCGTGACAATATTCCAACAGATGATGTAGGTACAAGAGAATGGGGACTGGTGCGAGATGCAGGGACCCCAGTTCGACATCAGGAGGATCGCGTCATCAGTACAAGTAGGAACATGGAAAAGCAGATTCCGCCCTCTGGCATAAAGTTTGCCCTTGTAAACCCAGCCGTCTTCCCTGGCAAACACTTTGTGGGTACTAGTCCATTCTCTTCCATCAGATCCCGAGGTATGATCGTAAACCAGCATATGGGCAAAGAAGCCAAATGACTTACCAGGACCCCGACATCCGAGGATAGCTGTCATTGGGAATTGAACAAATGGGGCTAATACCCCCTCCATCAAGGAGACCAAGGGAAGATAGAAGCAAGTAGCCGGGTTAAAAATAGAAAGGCAAGATGGACCAACTGGACTGAGCTCCCTACACAAAACCAGTCCCCCGTGGAATCCCATGATCCTTCTATGTCTGGAAAGGAATTCTACCAAAGATTGGGGAAGGACTGTCTCGGCAATAGGGGTGCAAGGGAAAACCAAGATATTGTCTGGGTCAATGTTACAACGAGATTGGATAAGGAGACCATTGATATAACAGTCTAAGGAACAAGATGCTTGAGCATCTATAAAACAATGATTACTTATGAGACAAGAATGAGAGACAGACAAGGTACGAAAGTGTAAGAGAGACTTCACTAGGAGATAAGAGAAAATCTCAAAAGTTGTATCATCCGATTCGGCCATCACTTAACTAGACGAGTTCGAAATGGGGCAAATAACTTGAAATCTTGATTTACAAATGAGGTCTTGGGTAGTGGGGTTCAAATGGAAGATCTCCCCCATCCATATTTATAAGCAAAAGCCTAACTAAGTTGCAAATGAGAGTCATTTGTGAAATGGCGGGGATTAACTGATAACAATCAATAAGCAACATTTGCGCAAGAATACAGAGCCTCGAGGACCAAGGTGTATCTCGCCCTAGGAAGCATCCCAGGCGGTCCATGAACAATTAAATCATGTCAGTAAGGAACGGATGCATCTCGTTACCGAGATGCATCCCGCACCCTGATTGAACATCACAACCACCGACCGAAGCGAGACCCATCTTGGACTTGCAGAGGCATCCCGTCCGAGTTATGGTCTTGCCCAAGAATCAGCTGACAATGACTATCCGCTACCACGAGACAAAAAAGCAGCTACCCGAAACAAAGGGCTTGAAAGCCAGGAGCATCATGCCTTGCATTAAAGATCGGGTGAAACTCATCCCAGTACTAAACATGGCTTTAAGGCTTCCCCCAGTAAAAGGCTATAAATATGGTCTAGGCCTTGAGAAGAGGCAGGTCATTCTTCCCATCCTTGAACAATCAAACCCGAAAGCAGGATCAGTCACTTTTCCCTTTTTGCCCTATCAGTCTTATACTAAATCCGATAGTTCTTGTATCTAATTCCTCAATTAATAAAGATAGAGGTTTGGGTTTGAACTTTCGTAAAAAGAACATGTTGGTTATAAAACCTTAAACACTGATCTGATAAATTTAACGTCAAAACCTATTTTAATAAACTTAGACTTAAACTTTGCTTGTTAAATAGTTATCTTGTTAAAGTTCACCAAAACTTTACTGATTTTTGGATCTTTGAAAAACGTTGACAAAATGCTACCCTAGATTAGAGATTAAGCTTCCAAACGATGATAGAAAAACGAAACATAAAACAAGTACAGAGCGATTTACATGGTTCCACCCTAACTGGCCAATTCCATGGTTCCCCCTACCACAAGAGAGCTCTACTTTTATTATTACAAACCAAAAGTTATATATGATAAATTTACAAGGTGCTTTCCAACAAAACTTAAGCTATTAATTTCAAAACTCTCTTTAAATCAACGAACTCATCAAATGAAATGAAGAACTTAAAGAAAGAGAGTAAGAAAGGTTTACCTACTCTGGTTGATTGTTACAACACAACATGGCCCGATATTAAAGCCCTTCATGATCTCACTTTGTGGATCACAGCACCCAATAGCTTAACAGCTCCCCATTAACAAGCTTGGAGAACCACCGTGGGAGAGAAGAGGGAGATGAAGAGGTAGAAAAATGAGGTTCAACTTTTTTCTTCGGAAAAACTGGGTTTAAATAACCCAAGAGGCACAATTCATGTGCCTGTCATCTCAATGATCCATCACACCTAATCAACGGCACAGGTTTGACCAAGAAAACATTAAATTGGTGCACCAGCTTGTGACACGTGGCTCAACGTGAGCCTTTAGATGTAGACTAGATCGACGGCCTACAATAGCCAAAACAAACCAACTTTTAGCCCGTTAGGTGGGCGATGCGTGGCTTGATATGAGCCTTTGAATTTGAACCAGTAGCTTCTTCTGTAAGCTTCATAAATGCAAGGGAGTACAGCTAATCAACAAGGTACATGGGAAAATTGGGGGCCTAAACGGGCAGCACAGGCAGCGAGGTAGGGTAGGGTCATTTTGGTATTTTTTGGGTAAAACCAATTTTAAACTTTACATAATATTTACCAAAATACCATTGTTAAAATCTGATATTTTAACATAATTTAAAAACAATATTTTAAATATTTTACTTACCAAAATGACGCGTTTTGCTTCCAAGCAATATAACTAATAGCTTAGGCTATTCTAGGGTTGTTTTTTGACATAATTTAGACTATATAAGAACCAAAAAATAATAATTCTCCATCTGGTTCCTATTTAGTCTAACTAATGGACTCTCTTTAGTAATAAGGGGGACAAAAAAACCTATATTTTTGGATCCTAGTCTCCTCCAGGATCCCATGCGGACTGAATTAAGTTGATGCACTTATTCAACTTTGGCAGTGGCACGGCCTTAGTTCCCATATCAGCCGGGTTCTCATCTGTTGAGATTTCAGCAATTCTACCGATTTAAAATCTAACTTTTCTTTTATGAAGTGTCTCCTAATAGCAAGATGTTTACTCCTATCATGGAATACATGATTTTTACTTAGCGCTAACACTGACTGGATGTCGGTGTAGATACATGGTATCCCGAGCCCATTTTAATTCATCTAGAAGTCCCCTTAACCAGATACCTTCTTTTATAGAATCCGTTAGCGCCAAGAGCTCAGCCTCACTCGTTGGCAACAATGTTACTGATTGAAGCTTAGATTCGCAGCTGATAGCTCCACCATTCAAAGAAAAGATATACGGGCTGGTGGACTTACATTTGTTTAAATTTCCACCGAAGTAACTATCGGTGTAATGTAAGAGTTTTAGTTTAGTATCTGTTCTACCAAACGTTAAGTCCTAGGTCCGTTGTACCCGTTATATACCTTAATAGCCACTTTACCCCATTCCAATGCTCTTTTTCGGGATTATTCATGAATCTGGAAAGAGCACTAATGGGATATGCTAAGTCAGGTCTAGTACATGTCATTCCATACATAATCAACCCTAGCATTCGCATACGGTGCACTGTTCATAGTAGCCCTTTCCTATTCATTTCTAGGACACCGTTCTACTAAAAATCTATGATGCTATGCAATGGGAGCTTTAACAGGTTTTGCATCAGACATGTTAAACCATTTAACGACCTTTTCTAAATAATTAGTTTGAGATAATTGTATCGTTTTCATATTACGATCTCTATTTATCCCCATTCCTAATATTTTTTTTGGCTTGTCCTAGGTCCTTCATCTCAAAATTCTAGTTTAACAATGTCTTCAACTTATTTATCTCATTCCTGCATTTGCTAGCTATCAACATATCATCAACATAAATCAGTAAGTAAATCACAGAATCAGATTGCACATTTTTGGCATAGAAACACACATCATGAATCGACCTAGTTAAACCTACTTTAGTAAAAAAATTGGTTGAACAACCTATACCATTGCCTTAGAGACTATTTCAGTCCATACAAGGACTTTTTCAGCTTGCATACCAGCCCTTCTTTCTTGGGTTCCACAAAACCCTAAGGTTGGGACATGTAGATTTCTTCTTCTAGTTCCCCATGCTAAAAAGTAGTAGTCACATCCAATTGTTCTAGGCGCAGGTCAAATTTGGCAGTTAAGGCCATCAATACTCTAATGGTTGTGTGTTTGACTATGGGCAAGAAAATTTCATTATAATCTATGCCTTCTCTTTCCGTGAAACCCTTAGTTACAAGCCTTGCCTTAAACATAGGTTTTTCAGAAGGTAAACTAGGCTCCTTAACCTTGAAGACCCACTTGGAGCCAACTAGTATATTTCCCATAGGTTTTGGCACTAGTGTCCAAGTCTCGTTCTTCTTTAAGGACTCCATTTCAGCCTTCATAGCATTCATCCATTTTGCTGAATGCTGGCTATTTATGGCCTGTTTGTAGCTCAAGGGTTCTGATTCTACATATTCTAGGGTTGTGTTCAAGGCATATGCTATATAATCGGCATATCCTAACCTATTTGGAGGTCTTATGTCCCCCTTACCCTATCCCTTGCTAATTGATAATTGCCAAGCTCATTTTCATTTGTTATTTCTTTTTCAATTTTATTTTTAGTGCCCCTATCAGCACCTCCTGCATCCTAAGATTGCTCTACCTATTCTTGTTCATTTTCAGTTTCTAGATTATTATCGAGTTCAGTTTCTGTTTCTGCAATAGTCCTATTTTGATAGGTTGGTTCAGGTGGATTTATTTCAAATTCATACTTATCTAGTTCAAACTTCGTGTTTTTAGGAATCCAGTTATTATTTTCGATTAAGTAGGGCATGTCTAACTCATTAAACGTGACATCTCTACTTATAATAACCCTAGTTCGATTACCTTCTTTTACTCCTATCCTATATCCCTTAAGACCGTCAGGATACCTTAGAAACACGCCCTCAACAGCCCAGGGTTCTAGTTTGCCCTCAGATTGATGGACATACGCCCCATAACCGGATACCCTTAGATAGAGCAGTTCGGGGGCTTTCCAGTCCACATTTCTTCTGGTGTTTTAAAATCTATTCTTGTTGAAAGTGTCCTATTTACTAAATAGCATGTTGTTTTGTCAACCTCTCCCCCGAAACTGTTTGCTTAAGCCTGATGCAAACAGCATATCCGTACTCTATCTAATAGGGTCCTATTCATTCATTCAGAGACCCCATTTTGTTGTGGCGTGCCCCTAACAGTGTTATGACATTTTATACCATTTTTAGCGTATAATTCATCAAGCTTTGAATTAATGTATTCCAGTCCATTATCTGTTATTAGTATTTTGATTTTTCTCCCCGTTAAGTTTTCTATATGATTTTTCCACCTAACAAATGCAAGAAAACAATTATCTTTACATTTTGACAAAAAAATCCACACTTTTCAAGAATAATCATCTATAATGGATAGAAAATTCGAAGTTCCACCTAATGTGGTGACCCTAGCTAGTCCCCACATATCAGAATGTACATAATCTAGTGGCCCATTGGTTGTGTGTTTGCCTACCTTAAACGTTAATCTATGTTGTTTACCGAAAATACAAGATTCGCAAAAGTCAAGCTTAGAAATGGCATCACCACACAAAATGCCACGTTTTGATAGCTCACACAACCCTTTTTAGGACCACTACGGATTCTTTCACGATCCTCAATTCTGAATTCATGGTCCTAAAAGACATTCCTTTGAGGTCCAACTGACATAAGAAAATCAGGTTTCTACATAGGTCAACAACGTGTCTAACATCTTCTAGGATATACACCATGCCAATAGTTAAACGAATTTTGACAGAACATATACCCATTTTACATCCCCTATTAGCTCCTAACAGTACTCTTCCCTGGTTCACTAGTTTGTAATAAAAAAACTTTGCCTTATGTGACTCAAAATTTGCACAAATTTGACCAAGATAACACAAAATCGGTGCACCAGCTCATGACATGTGGCTCAACATGAGCCTTCAGATGCAGACCAGATCGATAGCCCAAAATAGCCAAAGCAAACCCATTTTTGGCCCATTAGATGGGCGAAATGTGGCTCGATCTAGGCCTTTGAATTTGAACTGGTAGCTTCTCATGGAAGCTTCATAAATGCAACGGAGTACAACTGGTCAGTAAGGTACATGCGTAGCCTAGGGTTCTAAATAAGCAGCACAGGCAACGGGGCAGGGCAAGGGCATTTTAGAATTTTTTAGGTAAAACTAATTTTAGACTTTACATAACATTTACCAAAATACCAATGTTAAAATCTGACATTTTAATATAATTTAAAAACACAATATTTAAAATATTTTATTTACCAAAACGACGCGTTTTTCTCCCAAACGATAAAACTAATAGCTTAGGTTATTCTAGCCTTGTTTTTAGGCATAGTTTAGACTATATAGGAACTCAAAAAAAAAAAAAAAAAAAAAAATAGAACCTGTACCCAAAACAAATATATTGAAATTTGATTATTTGTTACATAGGTATCATGATGTTTTAATAATACAATGTTGTAACCTCAAGTTTAAAAGTTTATCACTCAAGTATCTTATAACTCACCACATTTTGACACAGAATATGCCTAGATGATAAAATTTTGCGTTTTAGATACCTCATTGCATATAAAAGAAAAAGAAAAAAAAAAGAAATTAGAGCTAGAGTTACTATTCCTTCCAATAGTAACTCTTAATCCTTTTTTAGGTTTTATTATATATAGATTATAGAAGAGTTACTATTCCTTACAACTATAATTCTTACTCCCTTTTTTAGATATACGGTATACTTATGTAATAAAATTTTACGTCTTAGGTACCTTATTTTATATAGAAAAAGGAAATGGGAGTAAAAGTTACTGTTCCTTGCAATAATAACTCTTACTCCCTTTTTTAAGTTTTATAGATATAGATTATAAATATATTAAGATTTGATTATTTCTTATATAGGTATTTTATATAAAAAAGGAAATGGGAGTAAGAGTGACTATTCCTTGCAATAATAACACTTACTCCTTTTAGGATTTATAGATTTATTGATAATAACTTTTACTCCATTTTTTAGATTTTATAGATAACGATTATAGATATATTAAGATTTGATTATTTGTTAAATAAGTATCCTAAAGATTAATAATATACAATGTTGTAACCTAAAATTTAAAAGTTTATCACCCAAGTATTTTAAAACTCACCACATTGTGACACAGTATATACCTAGATGATAAAATTTCATATCTTAGGTACCTCATTATGTATAGAAAAAGAAAAAAAAAATGAAAAAATAGAAAAAAGGAAAAAAGAAGAAATGAGAGCAAGAGTTACTATTACTTGCAATAGTAACTCTTGCTCCCTTTTTTAAGTTTTATAGATTATAGATTTATAGATAGTAATTCTTAGTCCCTTATTTAGGTTTTATAGATATGTATTATAGATGTATTAAGATTTGTTTAATTGTTGCATAGGTATCCTAACGTTTAATATTATACAATGTTGTAACTTGAAGTTTAAAAGTTTATCACTTAAATATCTTTAAACTCACCATATTCTAACACAGGATATACCTAGATGATAAAATTTCGCATCTTAGTTACCTTACTATATATAGAAAAAGAAAAAAGAACAAATGAAAAAATAAGAGGAAAAAAAGAAAGAGGAAATGCGGGTAAGAGTTACTCCCTTTTTTGGTTTTATAGATATGAATTATAGATAGTTACATAGGTATCTTGACGTTTAGTAACATACAATGTTGTAACTTCAAGTCTAAAAGTTTATCCCCCTAAATATCTTAAAACTTACCATATTCTTACACAGGATATACCCAATTGATAAAATTTTGCATCTTATTTATCTCATTGTATATAGTAAAAGAAAAAAACAAATGAAAAAAAGAGAAAAAAAAAAAACAGGGAGCAATTGTTACTATTTATTGCAATAGTAACTCTTACTCCCTTTTTTAGGTTGTATAGATTATAGATTGTTACATAGGATATCTTGACGTTTAATAATATACAATATTGTAACCTAAAGTTTAAAGGTTTATCACCCATGTATCTTAAAACTCACCACATTCTGACACAGGATATACCAAGATGATAAATTTTTGCGTCTTAGGTATCTCATTGTATATAATAAAAGAAAAAACAAATGATAAAATGAGGAAAAAAAAATGAAAAAAGAGAAATTAGGAGTAAGAGTTACTATTCCTTGCAATAATAACTCTTACTCCTTTTTTAGGTTTTATAGATATATATTATAGATATATTAAGATTTGATTATTTGTTACACAGGTATTCTAGCGTTTAATAATATACAATGTTGTAACCTAAAGTTTAAAAGTTTGTAGCCCAAGTATCTTAGAACTCTCCACATTTCGACATACGATAGGAACTATTCCTTACAATAGTAACTTTGTAGCACTTACTCCCCTTTTTTATAGATAGATAGATAGATATAGAATATAGATAGGTGTTTAGGTTTTATAAATTATAGAAGAATTATTATTCCTTACAATAGTAACTCTTACTCCCTTTTTTAGGTTTTATAGATTATATAGCGAGTTATTAACTAGCCATTCTAACACAGGATATACTTAGGTAATAAAATTTCGCGTCTGAGAAACCTTATTATATACCTAAGAGAATACCAACACATAAGCACCGAATCCTATGAGAACTTCGAAGTTAAGCGTGCTTAGGCGAGAGTAGTACCAAGATGGTTGACCTCTTGGGAAGTCTTCATGTTACACCCCTTAGGTTGAGAGTTCTCGGAAACAGCCTCTCTTCAGGGTGGCACCCTGAAGGGGGAAGGCTGCGCACGTCCACCCCCCCCCCCCCCCCCCCCCCCCCCGCGGGATCCTGCCTAAGCGGGAGCCCTTGGGGCACTGAGAATATTGCTTTAGAAACCTCTTTATATATCTATAAAACCTAAAAAAAAAGTAAGAGTTACTATTGCAAGATAATATTTAGGTAATACTATTCCTTGCAATAGTAACTCTTACTCCCTTTTTAGCTTTTATAGATAGTAACTCTTACTCCCTTTTTTAGGTTTTATAGATTATATAGTGCGGTTATCAATTAACCATTCTGACATAGGATATACTGATATAATAACATTTTGCGTCTTAGATACTTTATTATATTTCTGCAAAACCTAAAAAAGGAGCAAGAGTTATTATGGCAAGGTAATTCTTAGGTAATATTATTCCTTGCAATAGTAACTTTTACTCCCTTTTTTAGGTTTATGGATATAGATTATTGATATAAATATATTAAGATTTGATTATTTGTTACATAGATATCTTGGCATTTTAATAATATACAATGTTGTAACCTGGAGTTAAAAAGTTTATAACCCAAGTATCTTAAAACTCACCACATTCTAACACGCAGTATACCTAGTTGCCAAAATTTCGTGTCTTAGGTACCTCATTATATATAGAAAAAGAAAAAACAAATGAAAAAAAAAGAGAAAAAAAAAAAGAGGAAATAGGAGGAAGAGTTACTATTCCTTATAGTGGTAACTCTTACTCCCTTTTCTAGGTTTTATTATAGACATGCTCTACCTTTTTATTAGTTTGTAATGTCCAAAAAATGCATTAAATGTGAGAATGTTCATCAAATTATGAGCTTATATTCCAAATTAAAAAAAAAAGTTAAACACATAATATCTCATTTTAACCAACATGTGAGCAAACGAGTAGGCACTGGATTGTAGCAAAGTAGTGCTTAGTTAGTATTTGCGATATTAAAGTAGGGTACTTATACTCTATCATCGGAGATGAAATGGGGAAAAGGATAAAGTTTGTAATTCATTATGCTTATATGCTTGAAAAGCATACTTAGTGAACAACATAATATTATGAACATGTAAAAACATATACATGATATATATTATTTTTGTAAAATGGTTAACCAAAATGGGCAAAATCACTAGCCGTCACCATCCCAAATACTTCAAATTTATATGGTTCGGTTAACAAAACCGAAAATTCGGTATGGTTAACCCCATTTTCGGATCAGTATTTCAGAAATTCAGTTCAGTATTTCGGTTCAAACTTTTTTGAACACCCCTAGCTACAATTGTTATGATCGGCTTGCACTTCTGACG
Source organism: Simmondsia chinensis (assembly GCA_018398585.1). Lineage (NCBI taxonomy): Eukaryota > Viridiplantae > Streptophyta > Magnoliopsida > Caryophyllales > Simmondsiaceae > Simmondsia > Simmondsia chinensis. Next base: position 12,566,994 of record JAGTTD010000014.1, read on the forward strand.
ATTATCTTCTCTTTTTCCATTGTTTTGTTTTGTTGCATTTGTTTTGTCTCTTCCTGTTCCTGGTCCTCTCTAGTGATGGGGTAGGCTTCTAGCAATTAGTAGTGTCGCTTGTAACTTTCTTTCTCTGGTTGTTTCTAGCTGTATGTTTGCTAGCTCCCCCCTGTTATGCGGGCTAGCTCAAACTCTGCTTTTGCACGTTTGCTTGTATTTCCCTTGACTCTTGTCGCTATTTATCAAAACAAAATACTCCAAACACATACATGGAAAATCCAGAGACAGTGTAGTCACCTTTTTTATATTCAACCAATCCAGTATAGTAAGTTACAACTATGTGAGTAAAATAATCTCCCAAATCCAAGTAAATATAGAGGATAAACAAAAAAATCAAAAACAAAAGAATGAGAAATCATCAACTAACCTAGTTTTTTTTTTTTTTTTTTTTTTGATAATTGGGGTAAAACTAAATGCTCCAAGGTGTAAGGCATGAGTCAAAATAATGAACAAAAGCAAAACAAAATATAATAACTAACGCTAATACACCCACAACCTTTAGAACTCCTCAAACCAAGAAAAACCCCAAGCATTCAGTAATAAGTCATGCATGTGAAAGATTGTAATTAGAATAAGTCATGATGTAATAGGTAGCATTAGCTTTTGATAAGTCATGTAATAAGTGGAGTTTAGTTGTTTGGTAGCTTGTAGTGGCGCCAAGGGTCTTGATGATTAGTTATTTCGGTTAGAGGATCAAGTATGGTCAATGTAAGTAGATCTAGTATAAGTAGTAGTCTCAAGTGTAATGTTGGATTCATTCAATCAAATATACAACCAATATCTTTTGAGATATTTTCTCTCTTCCCCATCTAACTTTCTCTAGTTTCTCATCTCTTTCACTTCTTTATCTCATCTAAACACTCTCTTTGATTCTATCTTCCCCTAGGTTATGATTTAATTTTAACCTTGATCATAACAATTGGTATCAGAGCCTCATTTGGCTTCCAAATCAAACATGATTTGATATCAAATATCTTTGATTTCATTGCAAATTGATTAGGAGTTCAATTTTGAATTCTTAATTGATTGATATCAAGTTCTTGAGTTCTTGATCAAGAGCGTATCTGAAAATTTCATTGAAACAAATAAAAAGAGGTTGAGTATCAAATTCAGTTCAGATTGTGTTGATCATTAAGCCCTGCATTGAATCAAGCCGGTGGAGATTGCATCTGCTGCAGATCTTCAGAGCTTGAATTCATTGTGATGAAGCCTGTGTTTGGCTCAGGATACATCAGTTCAAATTGTTACGAATGATCAATGCGAATTGCAAAGGAGGAAATATTCTCCCAATGGCGACAGTCACAGTTGGAATGGGATCGAAAGTTTGACGCGCAATGGAATGAGCGATGGACTCAGCGATTACAGCGTTTTGAAGAGAAGCCAGTTGAAGCTGCGAATCGGATTGATGTGGAGCCAATTCATCTAATTGTTCATGAAGAAGTGATAGGGGATGGTGATGTAGTTCATGCGGAGAAGCCTAATCAAGAGAATGAGCTTGAGGAAGAGGTTGCCTATAGAGGACAAAAGGTCTTGATCTGCTGCAGGTCTTGCAAGCAAATGAGGTGCAAATAGGTTCCGGTGCTGATGGCTCGGATTCAAGTCAAGTTCAAATGGAGCCGGTGCAATTAGTTGAGCAAGACTTTGTGCCACAGAGAAATGCAACAAAGAAATTAGGAAGTTGAGATTTAAGCTCACTTTGCAAAATGTTGCCATCAATTCGGAAGTCTCCCTTAATCACAAGAAGTGTTATTCAAGTAAGAGGTTTAGAGCATTAGAAAGGAGAATTGTTGTTTACAAAGGAAGTGTACCAACATTTTTACTTCTTAAGAAGAATAAGGTGTACCTTGAAAAGCAAAAAATGCTCAAAGATATTGAAGTGGGGAAGACTAGGTTGGTGTTTTGGTATGTGGAAAGACTTGGAGCATCATCTTGGATTAAAATATTGTTGAAGAAAGCAAGGAAAAAGGAGTATTTGAGCAGGTGTGATTCTAGAGTTGAGCATGTTGAAGTATCTGTAAGCAATCAGGAGGTTAATGCTGCAGTACCGATGAATTCAGCTGGAAATTCACAAGGTGTTGATATGACATCAATGAATACATCACCAAATTTGCTAAATACTTCTCCATGGCAAGCTAGTATGCAGAATCAGAATGTGAGGGGTACTAACCACTAGAGTTTCAGCCAGAATCATAGCATCTACACTACAGAACAATCAAATTCTGTTGGGAAATTAGATGTTGTTGTTGTGGTATCATCTAATGCAGAACAAGGTGTGTTTTTGAGTGGAGCGAAGGTTTATCTAAGTGCAAACATGAGTGTAAAACCTCCTTCTAAGCCGGGTGAAGAAATATGTGTATTTAAGCAAGCTGAAGCACACTGTCAGCTGGATGATTTGCAAGATCAAGCTGATTGGCTTCTTTATTCCAGTAGAGTTGTGATTTTCCCAAGTGCAAGCACTTGTAACAAGCCTCCTCCTAATCCGAGAGAAGGGGCCTATGCTCTCAAGAAGTTAAGATAAATACAGTTGATGAAGGAGCAAGTGACTATAGCTTTGATTGTGCATCTCATATTTCAGCAAAAGAAATGCCAAGTTTCTGATTTCAGATTACAGTTCAGATTTGGGATTGAAAAGCAATCAGCTGACCTATTGAGGGTGTACAAACAGGTCCGAGTGCCTATCGATCGATTCCAATTTTTGTACCAAGGGGTCTTGTTTAGGAGGATCAACTTGGTGGTGAAATCACTTGCCAAGAAGGGATATGTTTGGCTACTTCGGCATTTATTTGAGAGCTTACATGGTTTTGGACTTAAAGGCAGCATAATTGAATCAGTTTTGGAAGTTTGGGGCTTGGATAAGAGATGGTTTCAGTAGCAAGTTGGGCTCGTGGAAGAAATCCGAAGGCTCATTGACATGAATGTACATCAACAGCATACTGCTACTTATCCAAGGCCAATTGATGAACTTCTTCAGCTGGAAGGTCTATAAGATTTGATCCCAATGCAGGCTAAATGGAGTGGAGCTGATTTGTATTAATCTAAGAGCACTAATGGTAAGCCTCCTGATTTGGTAGAGGTGGAACAAGCTGAAATAAGTATGCGCTGCAGTAGAAAAGTTCAAACCAGGTCAGGTTTTTGTCTTGAGAAGTGCAAGGCTATTTTGAAGTTCCATTGGTTTCATGGGCTAGTGAATTTAGCATTCTTACATGTGCTCATTGTTAAAGGCTTTATTTGAATTAATTTAGCGGAAGCATCTCAGTTGAAGGCAAGAAGCTGAAAGAGGTTCAATTAAGAGCTAAAGTCAAACTAGAAATTGCAATCTGCAGCCAGTGGTCAGTCAGTTGGGATACTTTGGAAGACTAAGTGGTGACATTGTGTCCTCGGAGTTCAATTGTGAAGCTTGGCAACTCATCTTGGTGGAGGATATTTCAGAAGTTGCCAAAATGTTGCATTAAGAAGCAATGTCTCAGATGTTTTTTGTGCACTCTCTTCATGTTGTGGCAAGACACGAGAGTGGAAGTGGACATTGGTAATAGCAAGGATCAAATTCATGCCATAATTGAATGTATTAAAAGTTGGAAAAATGAAGATAAGACTTCCATAACTTCGATGCTCCTACAAGAGTCGCAGCCAGCAGATTTTAGTAAAGTTGATATGGATTCATTGTTTAGCTCATTGCACTCATTGGAGGCAGCATCTAAGGATGTAAATTGGACAAGGGAATGTGCTAGCTAGATTTCAAGAAGCCTTGAGTACTTGGGGATAATTGAAAGTCTCTTCTTCAGCTTGTCAGTTCAGGGAGACTGCAAGCTTCTCAGCAGCATAGTTATTGGGTTTTGCATAATTAGACAGTTGAAGCTTAAGACAAAGGTTGTAATTCCTTAAATTCGTGGGCCTCAGCTGCTGTGTTCAGGGTCAGCAAAGCTTCATAACTTCAAGTAGTGGATGTTTGACAGCATTAGTTGCAGCCAGAGGTTCTTAAGAGATGATGTTGGTGTCTGGCTGGTTTTGTTTGGTCTGGGCAGACCTCCAGAAGTATCCATTACATTCAAAAGCAACATGTGGGTAGAAACAAGAAACATATTCAGAAGTAAAGCATTAACTGCAGGACTTTGGGTTGGAGTACTTCAGAATCTGCATCATCAAATGTTCTTCTGTTGTTGCAAATTTTTAGTATATTTGAGGCTCTTCAGCTGCAGATTCAGTAAGGAAATTCACTTAATCCAGCTGCATTTTAGATTCAGATGTATTCCTTGAAAAACATGCTTTCTGCAACAGCAAATTTCAGCAGGGAATTCACCTACAACAATAAGTGTTCTTCAAAGTTTCAACTCTTTTCTTAGATTCTTGAGGACAAGAATCTCTTAAGGGAGGAGTATTGTTATGATTCCTGTAGGTGGGGCATGTGAAAGATTGTAATTAGAATAAGTCATGATGTAATAGGTAACATTAGCTTTTGATAAGTCATGTAATAAGTGGAGTTTAGTTGTTTGGTAGCTTGTAGTGGCGCCAAGGGTCTTAATGGTTAGTTCGTTCGATTAGAGGGTCAAGTATGGTAAATGTAAGTAGATCTAGTATAAGTAGTAGTCTCAAGTGTAATGTTGGATTCATTCAATCAAATATACAAACAATATCTTTTGAGATATTTTCTCTCTTCCTCATCTATCTTTCTCTAGTTTTTCATCTTTTCACTTCTCTATCTCATCTAAACTCTCTTTGATTCTCTCTTTCCCTAGGTTATGATTTGAGTTTAACCTCAATCATAACAATTCAGTTTTAAATTCGAAAGATAACCATGTGTTAATAATGTTAAGGATGCTGGCTTAAACTATAGGCAGTCCTAATGACCCTTCCAAGTGCTTCTAGTTTTAAAGAGAGGTCTTAACAACAAAGACCACATGAAAATGTGCTCAGCCATGCATCTCTTAAGTCATATCCTCAGTGAAAAGCTTGGCATTGATGAATCCTCCATACAATAAGTCTGATTGTCTACACTCAAAGTTCATCGTCACGCCCCCTTCTTCTGGCCACTAATTGCTTCATAACGCTTAATATGCCACCCTTATTCAAATTAGCTAGTTGCTTTACCACAATACTACCACCACCACCACCACCACCAACAACAACAACATTCCCAGTGCCACAAGGGCTCTTGCCCGTGCAGGGTCGGGGAGGTATGATGTACGCAACCTTACCTATCAAGGTGAGACCTTGACGAGAGGCTGTTTTCGAGGATCCCCAACCTGATAGTTGAAAGTTATGAGTACCTAAATACAGAGCATGTAAGGCAATAAGATTATGCGAAGCATGTATGAATCTAAGCACGTAAACATGTAATCAAAGTAGGAAAAATAATCATGTAAGCATTTAAGCATGTACACATGGGGACATAGTAGCCCGAACAGAAGGTAAGAGCAAACACGCATCTAGTGGAGAGATCGTACAAGCGATAGAGTAAAGAAAGAGAGAAAGGGAGCAAGAGAGAGGGAGAGAGGGGGATGGAGAGAGAGTAAGTAGAGAGAGGGAGAAAGAGAAATTAGAGAAAGTAGAGAATGTGAGTCCTACGTTGCTAAATAAGTTACCCCAAAAACCCCTATACCCCAATAACTTATCCTCCACTGAGCTCTTACTTAGGGCTATCTCTTAATTTAAGTTGAGGTAAGCGGTGTCCTATCAAATTATCTTCAATCAATTCTTCTTCTTTGGCTGGCCTCTTCCACTCTTCCTGACTGTGCTATGGGGTTGTTCGCTTCCCCTTACATGGGCAACGGTGGGTCTCCATCCAACTCCTCTTTGACCAGCCTCTTCCTCTCTTCTCGTTTATCGCCTTCAAAAAGGAGTCCCAGCTTTTTTCCAAGCCTCCATGCTTGTTCAACAAGCAAACTAGCTTCATCACACTCATCATCAAAGATAGGGATTAGAGGTTGTGATTCACACATATTTCCAGGTTTAGGCCTCGCACAATTTTGATATGCCACAATATTTTGATCAGCCATGTTGGATTCTTTAGCAACTCTCTCATCATTAATAATGATGGAAAATATTTCAAAAAATATTTTAAAAAATAATAAAAAAGTGCGGCTTGAATTTAAATTTAATTAATTTCAAGACCTCTATCCTAGTATGCTCATATGTGACATAAAAATGTCGAATAAAACAAATAGATACTGAACATATATGAAAGTGAGGAATAAAAGGAAATCATAAAAAGAAAAACTAGAAAAGCTTACAAGAAAAAGAGTAAAAGTTGTCTATATGAAACCTCAAGGACGCGAAGTTTTTTTGATGTGTCTCATATTTGCACTTCTTTTCGTTGCTATTTTAGCTCTTTTGCACATGTTCAATTTTCGTTATATCCTCACTGATGCAGCGGGTAAGTGAAAATTAAGGGAAACGGAAGGTTCACAGCCTTCCTTTAAATTTTATTATGAAAATAATAAAATAAAGGGGAAAAAGTTGCTCAAATTCTCACACCCGAGAAAGATAGAAAACTCTAGAAAATATGAATGAATGCAAAACCCCAGATTTTCTCTTTCTTAAATTGAAGAGCCAGTTGACTAAGAATAAAAGACTAAAAAATAAATACAAATAAATAAATGCTAATCTAAACTAATCTTACTAGATATCCAACTCCTCAGCCGCGCATCTCTGCTCGCCAACCACCATACTCTCCAAGTCATACCCGCTAACCCGCCAATGCCCATTGCTCATGGGCCACATCATCCTCCCTGGGTTGGAGAGAATTCACCCGCAAATTTGTTGGAAGTTCAGTAGGATCGTTGTCACCCAAGCAAGGAACTAGGTGTTTGGCGTTGAACGCACTAGAGGTCCTTATACCGAGTGGTAGCTGAAGATGATAAACATTGTCATCGATCTTCTCAAGGACAGTCGAAAGATCGCTCTTGCACACTGTCATCTTGATGTACTTCCATTCCGGGAATCGTTCCCTCATCAAGATTGCCCAAACCTTGTTACCTACCTGAAATTGAACTGCCTGGCGTCTCTTGTCACTTGCTGTCTTATACTTGGCAGTAGCTTCTAGCAACCAAACTCTTGCTTGTTGATGGACATCTTTAAGGCTCGAGATGAAGTCTTCCGCCTCTCAGTGAGGACGAGTTAGATCTGGAATAGGTGCCAAGTCTATAGGAGATTGTGGTCCAAATTCATAAATGACTTTGAACCGCGCAAAACCCGTACTCCTATTAACTGAGCCGTTGTAGGCAAACTGAGCTTAGTGTACTTAAACTCCCATCCCCTATTGTAGTTAGCAACAAGACATCGAAGGAGATTGTCTAATGAACGGTTGGTCACCTCAGTTTGTCCATCCGTTGAAGATGATGGACTATACTAAAGGCGAGAGATATGTTCGCCATTTTCCACAGCGTCTTCCAGAAGTAATTGACGAACAGCACATCCCTATCGGAGACGATGCTAGACGGCAATCCATGTAGCTTGTACACCTCTCAGAAATATAGCCCATGCCACATACATTGCGTCAGCGGTCTTCTTGCATCCTATAAAGTGCGCCATCTTTGAGAACTGGTCAACCACAACAAAAACCAATTCAATGCCGCCCCACATTCTTGGTAACCCAATACGAAGTCCATGCTAATGTCTTCCCAAGGTTGGCTCGAAATTAGTAACGGGAGATATAACCATGTTAGTTGTGCCGCCTTTGGATACTTGAAAGATACGGCATCTCTGGATGAATCGTTATATCTCCCTTCGCATTGTAGGCCAATAATAATTGGCACCCACTAGCTAGATCATCTTGTCTCTCCTCATATGTCCGGCATTGTGTTTCTCTTCAATAATATTGAGCCGTAGACTAGAATCTAGAATGCGAAGTTGGTTTCCTTTAAAAAAGAACCCATCATGAATGGAATACCCATGGACAGAACTGGATTGGACCTCTTGCCAAGTCTAACAAAAGGCGACGCCGTCCATGCACTGGTCCGCCAACTACTCAAACCCGATCGCTGAAGCTCTACTCTGAGATAAGATGAGATTGAGCCTACTCAGTGCATCTGCTACCTTGTTCAAGACGCCAGACTTATGCTTGATGACGAAGTGAAAGAGCAAAATGTAGCTCGCCCCGTTGGCATGCTGATCTGAGAGATTGTCTTGGCTATTAATGTACTTCAACACCACATTGTTAGAGTATAACACGAACTCACTGTGGACAAGGTAAGACTTCCAGTGCCTCAAGGCCCTAACGACCCCATAGAACTCTATGTTGTAAGTCGAGTAGTTCAACTTACTTCCATCAAACTTCTCGCTGAAGTATGCAATTGGTCTCCCCTCTTAGCTGAGTACTGCACCAATGCCAATTTTGGAGGCATCCGTGTGAAGCTCGAACATTTTTCTGGAAGTCCGTCAAGGCCAATACCGGTGCCATTTTCAGTCTTTTCTTGATATCTTCGAAGGTGGTAGCTGCCTCTGGAGTCCAAGCGAAGCAATTCCCCTTCATATAGTCCATGATTGGCACCATCACCGAGCTGAAGTTAGGAATGAATTGCCTATAGAAAGGACACCAATTTGTGAAAGCTCCTCACTTTGCTGATTGACTTCGGTTGTGTCCAACTGCGAATCACTTCAATCTTCCCTTTGTCAACTAAAATACCATCCTCAGACACGGCAAACACAAGGAAGGTTACTTGGGCCCTCATAACTCGCACTTCTTCAATGCGGCGAATAGGTATTGCTTCCGCAAAGTGTCCAACACGTCCCTAATATGCGCCAAGTGCTCTACTCGGTTCTGACTATAGATCAAGATGTCGTCAAAGTAGACGACGACGAACGTCCCAATGAACAGGCAAAGTACCTGGTTTATAAACCGCATGAATGAGCTTAGCGTGTTCAACAACCCAAATGGCATGACAAGCCACTGGTATAATCCTTCCCGTCTCTGGAAAGTGGTCTTCCATTCGTCACCTGGCAAGATGCGGATCAGATGATACTCGCTCTTCAAGTCTAGCTTGGTCAGCACTTTCGCGTTTCGTAGTTGATCGAGTAGGTCATCCGATCTCGGGAATTGGTAGCGCACCGTGATCTTGTTGATAGCCCTACTGTCCACACGCATCTGTCAACTACTTGGCGTCAACAGAGTCGGCACCGCACAATGACTCAAGCTCTCCCAGATAAACCCCTTGGTGAGTAACTCTTCCACTTGGCTTTTCAGCTCCTCATGCTCAGATGAACTCATATGATAGTGAGGCCTATTCAGTAAAGTAGCCCCTAGCATCAGATCTATGCAGTGCTGAATGCCTTGTAATGGTGGTACTGTTTCTGGTCACTCCTCAGAAAAGATATCCGCGAACACCCTCAACAATTCGGCAATTGCACTCAGTAACTCCCCTAAATTCACCCTACTCTCCTTATCAATCAACACGAAAACGATCTTGATTTCACCGACCTGCTAAGAGAACATAGCTCTTTCTTGTACGCTCAGGTGCTGAGATGTTAAAGCATGCGGCGCCTCATGCTTCTTATGCAATAAGATAACCTTCATCCCCTCGAAGAGGAAGATATATGTGTTCTTCGGTCAATCATGGTTGGCACTCCTATCGTATTTCCATGGGCACCCTAATAATAGGTGAAAAGCATCCATGGTGACTACATCACACCACGCTCTGTCCTTATACTTTGACCCAGTCAAGAAATTTACCAAGCATCGATTAGACACAGTTACCTGGTTTTCTATCTTGATCCACAATAGCTTGTACGGATTTGGATGCGCCTCTGTCTTTAACCCCAACTTGGAGAAAGCCTCCTTGTATATCATGTTCTCACAACTTCCCAAGTCGATCACCATGCAACATACCCTACTGCCAATGGTGCAGGTGGTCTGGAAGATGTTGTTCTTCAACCATCCATCTCCCAGTTCTTCTCTTTGCGCAAAGCAAGCACGCCTAATCACAAGTAGGCGACCTTCGACACCCACAATGGCGTCCTCTTCTAGTGGGGTCAACTCAGTATGGGCTTCATCTTTAATCACTCCGCCATCTTCGTCATGGAGTTCTTCGATGTTTATGCCCTTGCTTGTTCTATCACCTTTTCGACACTCAGCAACACGGTGTCCCATCTCTCCACACTTGAAGCATCGGGTTCTTGAACTACCCGCCAAATCCTAAGTTATTGACTTATCAGCATTGGAGACTACTGGCCTGATCTGTACACCTTGGTTTGACGGTGCTCGCCCTTGATCACACCCACTAGCCTGTGTTCCCCAAGCCTCGCCAACTTGGTGACTCCTTTGCTGTCTCTCGACATTCACGGCTCTCTATTTGCCTCCGAGACGAAAAAGATGTTGAACTTGTTCAACACCTTTAGTATGGATTCCTACAACCCGCCAATGTAGCAATCTGCCAATTGCTCCCCTGTCTCCTCCAAGTCATTCCTGGCAACTAATGAATAGAACTTCGCCACGCACTCCTCCACGGATCTAGAGCCCTGACACAACCCTTACAGATGCTAGTACATCACCTTGGCGTGATTGTGAGGTAGAAAGGTGCCTCTCATGTGTTTCTTCATCTTCTCCCATGTCTCATTCTTCGCCTTCCCTTTGACGAAGCCGTGTGTTTTGGCGGCAGCCCTACCCCGTAACCGGGTAGCAACCAATGGCGCCTGCTTCCTCTTCGAAACCTTCGTGAACTCAAGGATCTCCTCCACCGCAATAAGCTAATCCCAGAAATCCTCTGGGCATCCTCCTCCATTGAACTCTGAAATCTCAATCCGAAGACTGAACTCCCACCTTCGATCTTTCACATCAATGTTCCTGGTATTGGGCCGATTCCTTCCCAAGCGCCGATCTTGTAATTTGACCTCTGGAAACGGGTTGTGGAAGCTCTCGTCCGTCTCTACTTTGCCACCCCTCATCGGTGGGTTTTGAGGGTGTTTGTCAGGTTCTTGATCGGGATTCGCACCTAATTGAATCAAGCACTGTTAGATACGCTAGAATTTCTCCTCCCATATTGTCGCTGGTCATCATGTTCATAAACGTCTTCGATGGCTGCATATCTCTGTCACCCACGGGCCATCTCAGAAGTCATTCTAAGCTCTGATACCAACTGATGCAGCTCGTAAGTAAAAATTAAGGGAAATAGAAGTTTCACATCCTTCCTTTAAAATTTATTATGAAAATAATAAAACAAAGGAGAAAAAGTTGCTCAGATTTTTACACCCAGAAAGAAAGAAAACTCTAGAAAATATGAAAATAAAACAAAAAATATGAATAAATATAAAACCCTAGATTTTATCTTCTTTAAATAGAGGTGCTAGTTGACTAAGAATAAAAGACTAAACGATAAATACAAATAATTAAATGCTAATATAAACTACTAGATGTCCAACTTCTCAGCTGCGCATCTCTACTCGCTAGCCTCCATACCGCCCAAGTCATACCTGCCAATGCCCGGTTGCATCACTCACTTTAGCTATTTTTATATTTTATAGGTTCAAAGATTAATGTTTCTCAAATGGCCAAAACATTGGTGAAAACGAGGCAAAATTCAAATGCGTGGGCACTTAAATCAAGTCAATCGGGGTTCGAGAGAAGAGGGTAACAGCTCCGCCCGTGTCTTCGGCCCACCACCGCACGCATCTCACATTTGCACCTTCTCAGCTGCGCACAGCCCAACCTCCAGCCCATGTCCAGCTTGTCCGTGCCTCAACACCAGTTGCCGCTCAAGCCCACCAGCACCGCCCAGCACATCACCATATCTAGCCCAACGCTTGTTGACCTCGGGCTAGCCCCGGTCCACATCCTCTGCCCACGTATTCACCCGCAGCACCTCACAAGCCCGCGTCCACCGGCCCAGATCCATCAATGCTACCCATTAGCCCAGCTCCGTCTAGGGCTTGAGCAACATCAACAGCATCCTGATATTGAGCGTTTTTAATCATCGTTTTGATGTCCTGTTTTAATTTCTGAATATTATTGATCCTCTGATTTATGAACAGGGGGCATTCTCTGTTTTTGGGGCATTCACCGCTTGAACTTTTCCAAATTCTCCTTTCTCTCGAATTTTACTATTTACCTTTTTCTCTAATTGGAACGTGATCAAGGCTAGCGCGGGATCGACATGGGCTCATGCATCAGCTCCGTCACCAATTCATCCTTGATGGAGAGCTAACTTACTCTCTAAGGTTAGATAAAGTCTTAGTTCTTTTGCTCTTGTGTTACTTTTATTAGGCATAATGTGATTGCGTTACATGAATTACTTGGTTGTGAGAAATTAATTTGAAGTATTATCCTTTATCTATTATTCAATTGAGATGATGATTGAGTTTGTAACATTTGTTCATTGACATTGATATTTACGAATTACTTCTTTGCACTTATAGCCTTAAGATTAATTAATCAAAACAATACTTTTCATAGAATAGTTAATTAGAGCCTATTTTCCTTATACTTTAGTAAAAATAGGGTTGATATAAGATAATTAATAATATGTTGGGTAGAACATATTTTTCATATGCTTTAATTAGATAGGGATAATACATGAAGCTAGCAACATTAGTAGGTTAAAGCTTGGAGCCTAAACCACTATCTGTGTAACAATCAATAATTCCAATTTAAGAGGCAAGAGTAATTGGCTAATGATAGAGTCAAAACCTTAGGTTTTAATTCCACATACTTTTCCCTCTAGAAGTTAAATCCCATAATTCAATTGGCTTTTCCTTAGAGTAGTTATCGCATAAATTCTCAATTTTCCTCTAATCAATCTAAGTCATAGAATAGATTCACGTACTCTTAGTCCTTGTAGTTCGACACCCTCTCGTCCTAGACTTCAACTGAAGTGTGTTTAGTGCATAGGGTTTTATATTAAATTTTGATTGATATAAGAAAATACATCACCTTTTCACAATCTACTCCAAAATATATTAAGTGTGGGTTCTGAAAGTTCTTTAACTTAGGGAAATTTTAAAAACAAATTCTTCCTTTTTTCTGAAGAATAAATTTTTCAAAAATATTGAATGCTAAATTTAATTCCCAAATTTCCTATTCATAAGAGAATTTTGGGTATTCTAAACACCACAGGGTTGATGTGGGACGGCAAGGAAAAAAAAAAAAAAAAAAATATATATATATATATATATATATATATATATATATATATATATATATATAAACCACCCTGGCAATTGTACACACAAGACACATATTACTGATATCGCGCTAATGTCATGTTGTCACCAATGTCATGTTGTCACCCAGTTGTCTACTAAGCTAACACCTAGGGTGTCCACTAGGGGTGTTCATGATTCAGTTAATCGTACCTAAAAGTATTCTGGTTTAGTTAACCGTAATCAAAATGCTCAGAAATCTCTAACCATTACCGTAACCAAAAAGACTGGTTAACCGACTTTCGGTAAATCAATAATTCGATTCGGTTATGTCGGTTAACCGGTAATGGAAAAAATAATGCATCGCCTCTTCCATGTTATATGATCTACCTCCTTAACGATTTGTATATGTCAAAAAAATGTGTAAAACGTGAGAATATTCAACAAATTATGAGTTTATAATCTAACTCTAAAGACTTTAACGTATAACTTCTCATTTTAATCAACATGTGGGAAAATGAGTAGTACTATATTGTAGCAAAGTAGTGTTTAGTTAGTATTTGGAATATAACAGTGGGACATGAATACTCTATGATAGGAGATGAATTGAGGAAAAAGATAAATTTGATAATACATTATGAAATAGTGACTTATATACTAAAAAAATACTTAGAGAACAATATAATATTATGAACGTGTAAAAACATATAAATGTTTTTGGTTAGAAAAAACATATATATAATATATAATATTTCGATAAATCTGTTAATCCAAATGGACAAAATCACAAACCGTACTATCCTGAAATACATCAAAGTTATTCGGTTCAGTTAACCAACCCGAAAATTGCAATTTGTGAGGGAATGCGAAAATCCCAAGTACTGAATTCGAATCAAATATCACGACATTCAATAAGTAAAATAGACTAAAGAGAATCAAACAAAAGAACACAGCAATTTACGTGGAAACCCCTGTACAATCGAGAGGGGAGAAAACCACGGGCGAAGATTGGAGCTTTTATTATTGAACCGAAAAGAAGAATTACAATCACTCATTTTCTCTCTCTCTTTCTATATTTGGTGCAGCGCCGCTGGGAAAAAGTAATTGGAATAAAACGGGCGTACCCTACATCATTATTTATACTCGCGTGGAAATACGGCTCCCGATCGATCGGTAGTTCACCGATCAATCGGTGAGCTCTCTGCAGACCTCCCAGATTTACGTAACATTCTCGATCGATCGGTGCTTCACCCAATCGATCGGCCTCTTCACGGCTTCCCTACTTAGACTTCCAAGGAATTTTGAGACATATTCCTAACAAATCTCCACCTTTGCTCAAAATTTATCACAATAATAAAAACATCTCTTCCTTCTCCAGTAACACCCCACACCGGGGTTAACAAACTGAAACTATAAGTCCAACTAAATTCGAGCAATGCTCGAATTTCCTGCCGGGTAAAACTTTAGTGAACATATCTGCTGGGTTATCTTTAGTTCCAATCTTCTTCTACTCCACCTTCTGCTCATCAATCAAATATCTAATAAAATGATGCTTGACATCAATGTGTTTCGTTTTGCCATGATGCATCATCTGATCTTTAGCTAGGTGAATCGCTAACTAGCTATCACAGTAAACTCGAATAGTACCCTGATCAACACTGATCTCACTAATCAAACCTCTCAACCAAACAGCTTCCTTAAATGCTTCTGTAACTACCATGTACTCGGCCTCGGTAATCGACTGTGCAGCAACTGATTATAGGCAAGCTCTCCAACTGATAGTGTTGTCTCCCAAACAGAACACATAACTTGAAGTAGACTTCCTCTTATCAAGATCTCCATCATAATCAGAGTCAACATACCCTACTAAGCAGCATTCACTCTTCCCAAATTCTAGACAAACATCAGAAGTGGCATGTAAGTACCTGAGAATCCATTTAACAGCTTGCCAATGTTCCTTTCCTAGATTCGCCATGTACCTACTCACTTTGCTCACAACATAAACAATATATGGATGAGTACATACCATAGCATACATGATACTACCCACAACACTAGAATAAGGGACTTGAGACATGTACCTAACATCCTCCTCAGTTTGAGGTGAATCCAATGCTGAAAGCCTGAAGTGAGCTGCTAAGGGAGTGCTAACAGGTTTAGCATTCTTCATGTGAAATCGGTCCAAAACCTTCTCAATGTACTTCTCCTGAGACAAGTACAATTTTTCAGCTTTTCGGTCCCTGCTGATCTCCATGCCAAGAATCTTCTTAGCTGCTCCTAAGTCCTTCATCTAGAACTCGCTTTTCAACATTGCTTTCAAATCATCAACATCTGTCATGTCTTTAGCTGCAATTAACATATCATCAACATATAACAGAAGATAAACAAAAGAGCCTGAATCTGTCTTCCTAAAATACACACAACTGTCATACTTGCTTCTGAAGAACCTGTGACTGGTCATAAACTGATCAAACCTTTTATACCACTGTCTTGGCGATTGCCTTAAACCATACAAAGATCTTTTCACTAAACAAATATGATCTTCTTTACCCTCGAAAATGAAGCCTTCAAGCTGATGCATGTAAATACTCTCCTCTAGCTCACCATGCAAAAATGCAGTTTTCACATCTAACTGCTCAAGCTCTAAATCATGCATAGCTACTAAAGCAAGTATCGCTTGTATGGAACAATGTCTAACAACAGGTGAGAAAATATCATGAAAATCAACATCGTGTACTTGACTGTAGCTTTTAGCTACTAACCAAGCCTTGTGCCTTGCATCTTCCACTCTAGGAATGCCTTCTTTTCATTTGAAGACCCATTTGCACCCAATTACTGTTTTTCCTGTTTGAGGTTCAACTAGCTGCCAAGTCTGGTTCTTCATCAAAGACTCCATCTCTTCATGCATGGCCATAAGCCATTTATCTAAGTCAGATCTCGATACAATCTCTGAATATGAAGACGGTTCACTGTCTTCCACTGTCTCAGCTGTAGTAAGGGCATAGGCTAGCATCTCCTCATACCCATATATCTGTGGCGGCCTAATCTGCCTTTTCTGCCTATCACCTACAATTGTATGTTGCTCCACCTGCTGACCTGGTTCTGTTTCATCAATCTCATCAGAAACTTGTATTGGAGGTGCCTGCATACTCTCAAACTGAACTACCTGTTGCTGATTAGAACTTTCTAACTGTATCTCACTTCCATCAGGCTTTTGCGTATGAACTGATTCATGAACTAAGGAGGGCATGTGTGGTGGATGTAGTAGAGCAGACTTATCAAATGTAACATCTCTACTAGTCAAACATTTATGAGATTTTGGATCCCATAAATGATATCCCTTCACACCTGACGTATAACTAAGAAAGATACACTTCTTGTCCTTGGGCTCTAGCTTTCCATCATTAACATAAGCATAAGAAGGACAACCAAATATCTTCAAATTGGAATAATCAGCAGGAGAACCAGAACATACCTCTTCTGGAATCTTCAACTGAAGTGATGAATGAGGAGATCGATTCACTAGATAACAAGCCATGTTAACTGCCTCTGCCCACCATTCTCTTCTTAATCATGCATTTGAAAGCATGCACCGAGCCTTCTCCAGTAACGTCCTATTCATTCTTTCTGCCACTTCGTTCTGTTGAGGTCGACCTGTACAAGTCCTGTGTCTGACAATACCTTGGTCCTCACAGAATTTGAGGAAATCACCCTCAACGAACTTAAGACCATTAGCTGTCCTCAACCTCTTTATCTGCTTCCTTGTCTGTTTTTCATGCAGTGTCTTCCACTTCTTGAAGACTTCATAAACTTCATTCTTCTGCTTAAGAAAATAGACCGAAACTTTATGTGAAAAATTATCAATGAACTTTAGCAAATACCTAGAACCTCCTTTAGAAGAAACTCTGGACGGTCCCCATAAATCAGAATGAATGTAGTCCAACGTTCCTTTAGTCTGATGCACTACCTGCTTAAACCTGACTCTCTTCTGCTTCCCATATACACAGTGCTCACAGAAATCCATCGGTCCAGTTGACTGACCACATAACAGGCTCCTCTTACTCAATTCTGACAGCCTCTTATCACTCATATGACCCAATCTCATGTGCCACATCTTAGTGATCTCTACATCTATCATAGGCGATGTAGAAACAGCCACTGACCCTGTCACGGTAGAACCTACAAGCTCATACAAGGTTCCTACCCTTCTACTCTTCAGCACAATTAATGCACTTTTACGGACCTTTATGACTCCACCTTTAGCTGTGTACTTGAACCCATTGGACTCAAGGGTACCTAAAGAGATAAGGCTCTTTTTCAAATCCAGGATGTGTCGCACATCAGTAAGTGTCCTAATCGTACCATCAAACATCTTCACATGAACTGTTCCAATACCCATCACCTTACATGTGGCATCATTGCCCATCTAGACTACTCCACACTGAATTGACTTATAAGTGGTGAACCAGTCTCTATTAGGACAAACATCGTAAGAACAACCCGAATCCATGATCCACTTGTCCCTGGACCTAGCCTGCAACCCAATTACTAATAAGACATCAGCATCTTCCTCATCTTCAACTACACTAGCCTCAGTGGACGTATGGTCGTTCCTGCTGTCATCTCTCTGCTTGTTCTTAAGCTTATAATAGTTTTTCTTTATGTGCCCCTTCTTGTGACAGAAGTTACACGACAGGTTCTTTTGTCTAGATTTAGACCTAGACTTCTTTCCACCTTCAGACCCTCTAGATTCAGTCTTACCTCTCACAAACAACCCATTACCAGAGTTATTCATAGAGTCAGACAATTCCCTATCAACTCTCTCTTTACTTACTAGGTTTCTTTTAACCTCATCAACTGTGATAGTAGGCCTACCACCATATATCATGCTTCCTACAAAGCCTTTGTAAGGATTAGAGAGTGAACACAATAATATCATGGCCCGATCTTTGTCCATAGGGGTGTCATCCAATTCTTTCAATTCTTGATTTATAGAATTAAATTCACTAAGATGGTGTTTAAGTGATGTACCTTCCGTCATACAAAACGTGAATAACTGGCGCTTTACTGCTAGATTATTGGAGACCAATTTGTGACAAAATATTTCTTGCAACTTCTCCCACAACTCCTTGGCGGCAAGACTTCTGTCAGTACATCATCTGCTAAACCCAACTGTATCGCCATGAGAGCCTTGTCATCCAATTCTTCACACTGTGCCTCTGTCATGTTTTTTCGGTTTCTTCTCTTTTCAATCCAGTGCTTTTTTCAAGCCATTCTGGGTCAGGAGTCCTTTAACACGGACTTGCAACAAATTGAAACTTCCTTGACCTCTGAACTTCTCTATCTCAGATTTGATTACCGACGTCATTGTACCAACTCGAACAACATGGGCTCTGATGCCAATTTGTGAGGAAATGCGAAAATCTCAAGTACTGAATTCGAATCAAATACCACGACAATCAAGAAGTAAAATAGACTAAAGAGAATTAAACACCAGAACACAGCAATTTAAGTGGAAACCCCTTTACAATCGAGAGGGGAGAAAACAACAGGCGAAGATTGAAGCTTTTATTATTGAATCGAAAAGAAGAATTATAATCACTCATTCTCTCTCTCTCTCTCTCTCTCTCTCTCTCTCTCTATATATATATATATATATTGGTGCGGCGCTGCTGGGAAAAAGTAATTGGAATAAAACGGGCGTAACCCCTCTACAATAGAGACTAGTTCACCACTAATAAGTCAATTCAGGGTGGAGTAGTCTTGATGGGAAATGATGCCGCATGTAAGGTGATGGGTATTGGAATAGTTCGTGTGAAGATGTTTGATGGTGCGGTTAGGACACTTAGCAACGTGCGACACATCCCAGATTTGAAAAAGAACCTTATCTCTTTAGGTACCCTTGAGTCCAATGGGTACATGTACACAGCTAAAGATAGAGCTATAAGGGTCAATAAAGGTGCATTGGTAAAGACGAAGAGTAGAAGGGTAGGAACCTTATACGAGCTTGTAGGTTCTACCGTGACAGGCTCAGTGGCTGTTTTTACATCATCCTTGACAGATGCAGAGATCACTAAGATGTGGCACATGAGATTGGGCCATATGAGTGATAAAGGGGTGTCAAAGTTGAGTAAAAGGGGTTTGTTATCTGGTCAGTCAACTGGACTGATGGATTTCTGTGAGCACTGTGTATATGCGAAGCCGAAGAGAGTCAGCTTCAAGCAGGCAGTGCATCAGACTAAGGGAACGTTGGACTACATTCATTCTGATTTATGGGGATTGTCCAGAGTTGCTTCCAAAGGAGGTTCCAGGTATTTGCTAACGTTCATTGATGATTTTTCACATAAAGTTTGGGTCTATTTTTTTAAGTAGAAGAATGAAGTTTATAAAGTCTTCAAGAAGTGGAAGACATTGCTTGAAAAACAGACAGGGAAGCAGATAAAGAGGTTGAGGACATATAATGGTCTTGAGTTCGTTGAGTGTGATTTCCTCAAATTCTGTGATGACCAAGGCATTGTTAGACACAGGACTTGTACAGGTCGCCCTCAACAGAACAGAGTGGCCGAAAGAATGATTAGGATGTTACTGGAGAAGGCTTGGTGTATGCTTTCAAACGCAGGATTAGGGAGAGTATAGTGGACAGAGGCAGTTGACATGACTTGTTATCTAGTGAATCGATCTCCTCATTCATCACTTTAGTTGAAGATTCTAGAAGGGGTACGGTCTGGTTCTCCTACTGATTATTCTTATTTGAAGATATTTGGTTGTCCTGCTTATGCTTATGTTAATGATGGAAAGCTAGAGCCTAGGGCCAAGAAGTGTATCTTTCTTGGTTATACGTCAGGTGTGAAGGGATATCGTTTATGGGATCCAAAATCTCATAAATTTCTAACTTGTAGAGATATTACATTTGATGAGTCTGCTCTACTACATCTACCACACACGCCCTCCTTAGTTCATGAATCAATTCATGTGCAATAGCCTGATGGATGTGAGATACAATCAGAAGTTTCTAATCAGCAGTAGGTAGTTCAATTTGAGAGTATGCAGGCACCTCCAGTACAGTTTTCTAATGAGATTGATGAAACAGAAACAGGTCAGTAGGTCGAGCAGCGTACAACTAAAGGTGGTAGGCAGAAAAGGCAGATTAGGCCGCCACAGAGATATGGGTATAAAGAGACAATAGCCTATGCCCTTAGTACAACTGAAACAGTGGAAGACAGTGAACCGTCTTCATATTCAGAGATTGTATCGAGATCTGACTCAGATAAATGGCTTATGGCCATGCATGAAGAGATGGAGTCTTTCAAGAAGGGCCAGACTTGGAAGCTAGTCAAGCCTCAAGCAGGAAAAAGAGTAATCGAGTGCAAATGGGTATTCAAATCAAAAGAAGACATTCCTGGACTGGAAGATGCAAGGTACAAGGCTCGGGTAGTAGCTAAAAGCTGCAGTTAGGTACAAAGTGTTGATTTTCATGATATTTTCTCACCTGTTGGTTAACATTGTTCCATACGAGCGATACTTGCTTTAGTAGCTATGCATGATTTAGAACTTGAACAGCTAGATGTGAAAACTACATTTTTACTTGGTGAGCTAGAGGTGAGTATTTACATGTATCAGCCTGAAGGCTTCATTGTTGAGGATAAAGAAGATCATGTTTGTTTATTGAAAAGATTTTTTTATGGTTTGAGGCAATCGCCAAGACAGTGGTATAAAAGGTTTGATCAGTTTATGACCAGTCATGGGTTCTTCAGAAGCAAATATGACAGTTGTGTGTACTTCCGGAAGACAGATTCAGGCTCTTTTGTTAATCTTCTGTTATATGTTGATGATATGTTAGTTGCAGCTAATGACTTGATAGATATTGATGATTTGAAAGCAATGTTGAAAAGTGATTTCGAGATGAAGGACTTAGGAGCAGCTAAGAAGATTCTTGGCATGGAGATCAGTAGGGACCGAAAAGCTAGAAAGTTGTACTTGTCTTAGGCGAAGTACATAGAGAAGGTTCTTGACCGATTTCACATGAAGGATGCTAAACCTGTTAGCACTCCCTTAGCAGCTCACTTCAGGCTTTCAGCATTGGATTCACCTCAGACTGAGGAGGATGTCAGGTACATGTCTCAGGTCCCTTATTCTAGTGCTATGGGTAGTATCATGTATGCTATTGTATATACTCGTCCTGATATTGTTTATGCTGTGAACAAAAGTGAGTAGGTACATGGCGAACCCTGGAAAGGAACATTGGCAAGCTGTTAAATGGATTCTCAGGAACTTACGTGGCTCTTTTGATGTTTATCTTGAATTTGGAAAGAGTACATGCTGCTTAGAAGGGTATGTTGACTCTGATTATGGTGGAGATCTTGATACAAGGAAGTCTACTTCTGTTTATGTGTTCTGTTTGGGAGACAGCACTATCAGTTGGAGAGCTTGTCTACAATCAATTACTGCACAATCGATTACCGAGGCCGAGTACATTGCAGTTGCATAAGCATTTAAGGAAGCTGTTTGGTTGCGAGGTTTGATCAGTGAGATCAGTGTTGATCAGGGTACTGTTAGAGTTTACTGTGATAGCCAGTTAGCGATTCACCTAGCCAAAGATCAGATGATGCATCATGACAGAACGAAGCACATTGATGTCAAGCATCATTTTATTCGAGATCTGATTGATGAGCGGAAGGTGGAGTTGAAGAAGATTGGTACTGAAGATAATCCAGCAGATATGTTCACTAAAGTTTTACCTAGCAGGAAATTCGAGCATTGCTTGAATTTAGTTGGACTTATAGTATCAGTTTGTTAACTCTGGTGTGTGCGTGTTATTGGTGATGGTGGAGATGTTTTTATTACTGTGATAAATTTTGAGCCAAGGTGAAGATTTGTTAGGAATATGTCTCAAAATTCCTTCGAAGTCTAAGTAGGGAAGCCGTGAGGGGGCCAATTGATCGGGTGAAGCACCGATCGATCAGGAATTTTAAGTAAATCTAGGACGTTTGCAGAGATCTCGCCGATGTATCGGGAGCCACGTTTCCACGATGGTATAAATAATGACGTAGGTTTACGCCCGTTGTATTCCAATTACTTTTTCCCAGCGGCGCCGTACCAAATATATAGAGAGAGAAAAGGAGTGATTGTAATTCTTCTTCTTGATTCAATAATAAAAGCTCCAATCTTCGCCCGTGGTTTTCTCCCCTCTTGATTGTAAAGGGGTTTCCACGTAAATTATTGTGTTCTTGTGTTTGATTTTCTTTAGTCTATTTTACTTCTTGTTTGTCATGGTATTTGATTCGAATTCAGTACATGGGATTTCCGTATTTCCTCACAAAATTGTATCATAACCCTTGTTGTTCGAGTTGGTACAATGAAGTCGGCAATCAAATATGAGGTAGAGAAGTTCGAAGGTCAAGAAAGTTTTAGTTTGTGGCAAGTCCGTGTTAAAGGACTTCTGACCCAGAATGGCTTGAAGAAAGCACTAGATGGAAAAGAAAAGAAACCAGAATACATGACAGAGGCACAGTGGGAAGAATTGGATGATAAGGCTCTTACGGCAATACAGATGTGTTTAGCAGATGTTGTACTGACAGAAGTCTTGGAGATAAAAACCGCCAAGGAGTTGTGGGAGAAGTTGCAGGAGATGTTTTTGCTACAAATCGGTCTCCAATAAACTCGTAGTAAAGCGCCGGTTATCCACGCTTCGTGTGACGGAAGGTACATCGCTTAAAAACCATCTTAGTGAATTTAATTCTATAATTCAAGAATTGAAAGATTTTGATGACACCCCTGTCATGAGCATGACATGTCCCAGCGCCCAGATCGTGCCATGACATTATCATGACACTGTCAAGTCTGTGTCCCAGTCGCGCCCCAGTTCGCTGCCCAGTCGCTGCCCAGTTCGTGTCCCAATTTGCGTCCCAATCCATGTCACACTACCCAGTTCACGCCCTAGGGGCTACCAGTTCGTGCCTCGGGTCACGACCCAGTTCGCTGCCAGCACCCGCGCCCCTGGCACTGCCTACTCACCTCACGACAGTACAATTGCCAGCTGTCTAGCATTCCAGAACATTCCAAATTCTTCTAAAAGCTGCCAGCTCATTATAAATAGTACCATTTAGATCTTATCCTTTATTTTCAGCAAATATTAGATATTTTCCTGATATTTAGATATTTTGCTCGATCTCATGTAGCTATATATAGAAGGTTGTAATTAGGGTTTTGCTCATCCAATGAAATATTATCTGACTTTTTCTCTTTCTCGTCTCTTACTCTCTTCCTCTCTTTCTCATCTAAATTTCATCTTCTCTTTCTCATCCCAAAAACCCTAATCCTTGTGTCATCAACCCTAGGGTTGTGACATTTGGTATCAGAGCCTTCTTACGATCACTAAGCTGGCCTTTACACACAATGCAAGTGCAGCTGCGGCCATGTCTTCATCGGAGGACACGAACGAATCACAAGAACGTGTCACTGCCGTTGAAAGACAGTTGGAGAGATTGGATGCTTCTTCCCATGACCAGGGTAAGGCCATTGACTCGCTAGCTAACTGTTAGCAAGCAATGCAATCCACCTTGGAGTCCTTGGCGAAGTCCGTTAACCGTCTGCTTCGAATTCAGGAGAAAAGACCGAAGGAGGTTCTAGAGGCTGTTCGTGAAGGGAACCGTAGAGGTGTTGAAGGGGCTAGAGAATACATGAGGCTGGGTTGAGACGGAGTGCTGCCACCACCCCCACTTGCACGGGAGCAAAGAGGAGAAACAAGGTTCCAAACCCATACCATGGGGGAAGGGGACCATAGCCGTCATAATGGCAACACACGAGCTTGGGCCCTTAACTACAACCCAAAGCTTGATTTTCCAAAGTTTGAAGGAATCACCCACGAGCGTGGGTGAGAAAATGCCTGCAGTTTTTTCGGTGGTATCAAATGCCCAATCAGGAGAGGGTAGAAATAGCCACAAGTCATATGCATGACCAAGGAGATGTGTGGTTCCACGCATTAGAGCTACAACATCCACGTTTGACTTGGCAGTTTTTTATTGACAAGCTGTGCAAGGCATTTGGTGATAGGTCCATCCAAGATGTGGTGGAGGAGTTTAGCAAGGCAGTGGAAACGGGAATCGTGGAGGAATACCAGAACCACTTCGCAGAGCTTAAGGGTTGGATGCTAGTGTATCATTCGTCCTTGAGTGAAGGCTACTTCGCTTCAAGTTTCATTAGTGGTTAAAGCCCGCCATTAAGGCAGCAGTTAAGCCTAACCATCCGCCAGATTTGAGCTCAGCTTTTGAACAGGCTAGATTGCAAGAGATTGCCATTGCTGAGATTCGGAGCACCACCGGGTACAAGCAAGGTCCCTACCAGGGGCTGGTACAAAGCTCAGGAAATAGGATAGGGTCTACGTTCTGGCCAGGACCCACCGCCACCCTCCAAAGTAACGCGAATTCGTAGGCTACCGTGTCTAAGCCAGGAGCACCCAAGACCGGATCCGTTGTCTCCGACGGTACTTACCCCCCAAGGCGCGAACCAGGGCAATGTTACAAATGTCATGAGAGATACTTCCCTGGACACGTGTGCAAGAACAAGTGATGACAAAGCATGGAAGGACAAGAGGAAACGGAGGAGGAGCTAGAGGACGTTAAGGAAGAAGCTCCACAAGAGGAAGATGGGGTCATGGAAATATCCTTGAATGCACTATCCGGGCGCATAACTAACAATACCTTGAGCTTGAAAGGGTCCATCAAGAAGAGGACCATTACGGTCTTAGTGGACAGCGGGAGCACCAATAGCTTCCTCGATGCGCAGGTGGTTCAAGAACTCAGGTTGGAAACAGTACCAACGACTGTCATGACCGTTACGGTGGCCAATGGGGAAGGCCTTGTTCGGTACCAAAAGTGCTCAAGGCTGACATGGAAGGTACAAGGGACACCATTCACGGATGACCTAAGAATATTAGAGCTACGAGGCAGTGACATGGTCCTAGGAGTGGACAGGTTGCAACGCTATGGACCGGTGACCATTGACTTTACAAATCTGAAGTTCACTTGTGTTTAGGATGGGAAAGACATGCATCTTCAAGGCACGGTTGAACAAGCCTCCCTGCAATCGATTTCAGAAAAAAGGCTCAAGAAATTCTTGAAGAAGAAAGTAGGAAGCATCATGGGACACTTGTTCATGGCTACCGCAGTAGAGGAAACTGAAGTGCACCTCCATCCAGGCATTGCGCACCTATTGTGCAAGTATGAGGATGTCTTGGACAACCTGAGTGCACTTCCCCCGGAGCGAACACATGACCATGGCATACCCACCGTGACAGGGGTAAGGCCCATGAACATAAGGTCCTACCGATACCCACTTGCACAGAAAAATGAAATAGAGAAGCAGGTGCGTGAGATGCTTGCCTCATCCACCATACGGCCCAGCAGGAGCCCCCTTTGCCTCACCCGTGCTGCTTGTGAGGAAAAAGGATGTTACCTACTGATTCTGTGTGGATTATAGGCAGTTGAATGGCATCACTATAAAAGACAAGTTTCCAATGCCTGCGATAGATGATCTCCTGGATGAACTACGAGGGGCCAGCATATTCTCAAAGATAGACTTGAGGGCCAGGTAACACCAAATCCGGATGAGAGAGGAGGACATACACAAGACGGCTTTCCGAACACACCACGGACACTACGAGTTCCGGGTCATGCCTTTCGGTTTGACCAATGCGCCTGCATCATTCCAAGCCTTGATGAATGAGGTATTCGCTGAATTCTTGCATAAGTTCGTGTTGGTTTTCTTTGATGACATACTAGTCTATAGCCCAAGTCTCATCGAATACTTGGGGCACCTTGACAAAGTCCTAAGGATCTTGCGCGCACACCGCCTATATGCCAACCAAAGCAAGTGCGCGTTTGGCTGAGACCGTGTGGAGTACCTAGGGCACGTCATATTAGGGGAAGGAGTAGCAACCGATACTGGAAACATTGAGGCCATGAGAAATTGGCCTAGGCCTAAGAACATGAAAGGCCTTAGGGGATTCCTTGGGCTCACAGGTTATTACGGAAAATTTGTGAAGGGCTACGGGACCATTAGCAAGCCTTTGACTAACCTCCTTAAGGAGAGAGAATTCAAGTGGAATGAGGAAGCGCAAGGTGCATTCGAGACACTCAAGCAAGCCATGATGACCGCTCCTGTGTTGGCCTTACCAGACTTTAGCAAACCGTTTGTACTGGAAATGGATGCCTGTGGGGTAGGCATAGGTGCCGTGCTGACACAAGAGGGAAGACCGATAGCATATTTGAGCATGGCCTTAAGCCCACGCCACTTGGGTCTCTCCGTATATGAAAAAGAATTGATGGCAATGCTGATAGCCGTAGAAAAATGGAGACATTACTTATAAGATAACCGATTTGTCATCAAGACAGATCATTCCAGCCTGTGCCACCTACTAGAACAGCGTGTCACCACCCAGTTGCAGCAAAAGGGCCTTTCTAAGTTCATGGGCCTAACCTACATCATTTTGTACCGAAAGGGAGCAGAAAACAAGGCCGATGATGCTTTGTCAAGGTGTGCTGAAGACAACGAAGGCGCAACCTCTACACTCATGACCTCAGTGACTCCATTATGGATGCATGAGGTAGGGGACACCTATGAGGGTGATGATCAAGCTTCAAGGTTAATTACGCAACTAGTGATTGACCCGAAGAGCAACTGTCCTTATACTTACCAAAGCGGAGTGTTGCGCTACAAGGGGAGAATTTTCATTGGAAACATAACGGAGCTCAAGGGCAAGATAATGCAAGAACTTCATGACTCTCTAATAGGAGGGCACTCAGGCACCTTATGCACCTTGATGCGTGTCAAGCGCCTGTTTTATTGGCCTTAGATGAAAAACACCGTGCAAGAGTGGGTCAGTAATTGTGATACGTGCCAATGCTTCATGAATGAAAATGTTGCTTACCTAGGGCTGTTACAACCGTTAGCCATTCCAAGCTAAGCTTGGGAGAGCATTAGCATGGACTTCATCAAAGGACTACCGAGATCCTTAGGCAAGGACACTATCTTCATGGTGGTGGACAGGCTCACCAAGTACTCACACTTCATGGCACTGACACACCACTGCACCGCAACAAAGGTAGCACAGGTTTACTTGGACACAGTTTACCAATTACATGAGCTGCCCAGGGACATAGTCTTGGACCGTGATGGGATCATTCACAGACTATTCCAGAAGGAACTGCGACGCGTTGCCGAGGTAGAGCTAAGTATGAGCAGCGCTTAGCACCCGCAGTCGGACGGACAGACCGAAAGGGTGAACCAGAGTCTTGAGACCTACCTGAGAGGGATGGCACTACATAGGCCCAAGCTTTGGGCACAGTGGCTACCATTGGCGGAGTACTAGTATAATACTAACTACCACACAACCCTAAAGATTACGCCTTTCCGCGCACTTTATGGGTACGAGCCGCGCACCTTGGCTATTAACATCCCGTGTGACACCAGCTCCGCTGCTATAGAAGATTGGGAAAACGAACGCCAAGTCATGATCAACCTCCTCAAGGATAATCTTAGGGAAGCCCAACACCGTCACAAACAAGCTGATACACGTAGAACCGAGAGAAAATTTAAGGTGGGAGACCTCGTTTATTTGAAGCTCCAGCCATACCGCCAAACTTCAATGGTTATGAGACGGAACCTCAAACTAGCTGCACGCTACTACGTTCCCTATAAGGTCCTAGCAAAGATCGGGGAAGTGGCCTACAAGTTAGAGTTACCTGAAGGATCTCAGGTGCACCCAGTCTTTCACGTCTCAAGGCTTATGAGGAAGTTGGGGGAAAACACATCCTATAGCTCAGAGCTACCACACTTGGACCTGGAAGGAAACCCTAAAGTCAAGCCGCAAGCTGTGTTGAAGCAACGCAAAATAACTAGAAAAGGGCAGAAGACCAAGCAAGTGCTCATTCAGTGGGAAGGCATGCCAAATGACACTGCAACTTGGGAGGATTGGACCTTCATCAAAGGCCAATTCCCTCACTTCAATCCTTAAGGACAAGGATTCTCTGAAGAGGGGGGGGGGGGGGGGGGGGGGGGGGGGGGGGCATGAGCATGACATGTCCAGCGCCCAGATCATGCCATGACATTGTCATGACACTGTCAAGTCCGTGTCCCAGTCGCACCCCAGTTCGCTGCTCAGTCGCTGTCCAAGTCGCTGCCCAGTCACGCCCCAGTTCGCGTCCCAATCCATGTCATGACATTGTCATGACACTGCCAAGTTCACGCCCCAGAGGCTGCAAGTTCGCGCCCCATGTCACTGCCAGAAACCCGCGCGCTTGGCACTGCCAGCTCACCTCAAGACAGTACAATTGCCAGCTGTCCAGCATTCTAGAACATTCCAGATTCTTCTAGAAGCTTCCATTTCATTATAAATAGTAGTATTTAGATCTTATCCTTTATTTTCAGCAAATATTAGATATTTTCCTGATATTTAGATATTTTGCTTTGTCTCATGTAGCTACAAATAGAAGGTTGTAATTAGGGTTTTGCTCATCCAATGAAATATTATCTACGTTTTCTCTTTCTCGTCTCTTACTCTATTCCTCTCTTTCTCATCTAACTTTCATCTTCTCTTTCTCATCCCAAAAACCCTAATCCGTGTGTCATAAACCCTAGGGATAAAGGTCAGGCCATGATATTATTGTGTTCACTCTCTAATTCTGACAAAGGCTTTGTAGAAAACATGATATATGGTGGTAGGCCTACTATCACAGTTGATGAGGTTAAAAGAAACCTAGTAAGTAAAGAAAGAGTTGATAGGGAATTGTCTGACTCTTTGAATAACGCTGGTAATGGGTCTTTTGTGGGAGGT
This sequence comes from Simmondsia chinensis, assembly GCA_018398585.1. Classification (NCBI taxonomy): domain Eukaryota; kingdom Viridiplantae; phylum Streptophyta; class Magnoliopsida; order Caryophyllales; family Simmondsiaceae; genus Simmondsia; species Simmondsia chinensis. The sequence goes on from JAGTTD010000014.1 coordinate 12,595,942, forward strand.
AGGACTGAATCTAGAGGGTCTCAAGGTGGAAAGAATTCTAGGTCTAAATCTAGACATAAGAACCTATTTTGTAACATCTGTCACAAGAAGGGGCACATAAAATAACTGTTATAAGCTTAAGATCAAGCAGAGAGATGATAACAGAAACGACCATAAGTCCGTTGAGGCTAGTGTAGTTGAAGATGAGGGAGATGCTGATGTTCTACTGGTAACCGAGTCACATACCAAGTCCAAGGATAAGTGGATCATGGATTCAGGTTGTTCTTACCATGTTTGTCCTAATAGAGACTGGTTCACCACTTATAAGTCAATTCGGGGTGGAGTAGTCTTGATGGGCAATAATGCCACATGTAAGGTGATGGGTATTGGAACAGTTGGCGTGAAGATGTTTGATGGTACGATTAGGACACTAGGCGACGTGCGACACATCCCAGATTTGAAAAAGAACCTTATATCTTTAGGTACCCTTAAGTCCAATGGGTACAAGTACACATCTGAAGGTGGACCTATAAGGGTCAGTAAAGGTGCACTAGTCATGATGAAGGGTATAAGGGTAGGAACCTTATACGAGCTTGTAGGTTCTACCGTGACAGGTTTGATGGCATTTTCTACATCGTCCTTGACAGATGCAGAGATCACTAAGATGTGGCACATGAGATTTAGCCATGAGAGTGATAAAGGGCTGTCAGAGTTGAGTAAGAGGGGTTTGTTATACGGTCAGTCAACTAGGCTGATGGATTTCTGTGAGCACTGTGTATATGGGAAGAAGAAGAGAGTTAGCTTCAAGCAGGTAGTGCATCAGACTAAAGGAACATTGGGCTACATTCATTATGATTTATGGGGACCGTCCAGAGTTGCTTCCAAAAAATGTTCCGAGTATTTGCTAACGTTCATTGATGATTTTTCACGTAAAGTTTGGGTCTATTTTCTTAAGCAAAAGAATGAAGTTTATGAAGTGCAAGACACTGCTTGAAAAACAGACAGGGAAGCAGATAAAGAGGTTGAGGACAGATAATGGTCTTGAGTTCGTTGAGGGCGATTTCCTCAAATTCTGTGAGGACCAAGGCATTGTCAGACACAAGACATGTACAGGTCGACCTCAACAGAATGGAGTGGCAGAAAGAATGAATAGGACGTTATCGGAGAAGGCTCGGTGTATGGTTTAAAACGCAAGATTAGGGAGAGAATGGTGGGTAGAGGCAGTTGACATGGCTTGTCATCTAGTGAATCGATCTCCTCATTCATCCCTTCAGTTGAAGATTCCAGAAGAGGTATGGTCTGGTTCTCCTGCTGATTATTCTTACTAGAAGATATTTTGTTGTCCTGCTTATGCTTACGTTAATAATGGAAAGCTAGAGCCTAGGGCCAAGAAGTGTATCTTTCTTGGTTATACGTCAGGTGTGAAGGGATATCATTTATGGGATCCAAAATATCATAAACTTCTTACTAGTAGAGATGTTATATTTGATGAGTCTACTGTACTACATCCACCACACATGCCCTCCTTAGTTCATGAATCAGTTTAGGCGCAAAAGCCTGATGGAAGTGAGATACAGTCAGAAAGTTCTAATCAAAAACAGGTAGTTCAGTTTGAGAGTATGCAAGCACCTCCAGTACAGGTTCTGATGAGATTGATGAAACAGAAACAGGGAAGCAGGTTGAGCAGCATACAATTGCAGGTGGTAGGCAGATTAGGCCACCACAGAGATATGTGTATGAGGAGATGATAGCCTATGCCCTTACTACATCTAAAATAGTGGAAGAAAGTGAACCATCTTCATATTCAGAGATTGCAGCGAGATCTGACCTAGATAAATGGCTTGTGGTCGTTCATGAAGAGATGGAGTCTTTGAAGAAGAAACAGACTTGGCAGCTAGTCAAGCCTCAAACAGGAGAAAGAGTAATCGGGTGCAAATGGGTCTTCAAATGAAAAGAAGGCATTCCTGGAGTGGAAGATTCAAGGCACAAGGATCGGTTAGTAGCTAAAGGCTACAGTTAAGTACACGGTGTTGATTTTTATGATATTTTCTGTCCTGTTGTTAGACATTGTTCCATACGAGCGATACTTGCTTTAGTAGCTATGCATGATTTAGAGCTTGAGTAGTTGGATGTGAAAACTGAACTTTTACACGGTGAGCTAGAGGAGAGTATTTACATGCATCAGCCTGAAGGCTTCATTGTTGAGGGTAAAGAAGATCATGTTTGTTTATTGAAAAGATCTTTGTATGGTTTGAGGCAATCGCCAAGAGAGTGGTATAAAAGGTTCGTTAAGTTTATGACCAATCATGGATTCTTCAGAAGCAATTATGACAATTTTGTGTACTTCAGGAAGACAAATTCAGGCTCTTTTGTTTATCTTCTATTATATGTTAATGATATGCTAATTGCAGCTATAGACATGAAAGATGTTGATGATTTGAAAGCAATATTGAAAAGTGAGTTTGAGACGAAGGACTTAGGAGCAGCTTAGAAGATTCTTGGCATGGAGATCAGTAGGGACCGAAAAGCTGGAAAGTTGTACTTGTTTCAGGAGAAGTACATTGAGAAGATTCTGGACCGATTTGACATGAAGGATGCTAAACCTGTTAGCACTCCCTTAGCAACTCAATTCAGGCTTTCAGTATTGGATTCACCTCAGACAGAGGAAGATGTCAGGTACATGTCTCAGGTCCCATATCCTAGTGCTATGGGTAGTATCATGTATGCCATGGTATGTACTTATCTAGATATTGTTATGCTGTGAGCAAAGTGAGTAGGTACATGGAGAATCCAGAAAATGAACATTGGCAAGCCGTTAAATGGATTCTTAGGTACTTGCGTAGCAATTCTGATGTTTGTCTGGAATTTGGGAAGAGTAAACGCTGCTTAGTAGGGTATGTTGACTCTGATTATGGTGGAGATCTTGATAAGAGGAAGTCTACTTCTGGTTATCTGTTCGGTTTGGGAGACAGCGCTATCCGTTGGAGAGCTTGTCTACAATCAGTTACTACATAGTCAACTATCGAGGCCGAGTACATGGCAGTTACAAAAGCATTTAAGGAAGCTGTTTGGTTGAGAGGTTTGATTAGTGAGATCAGTGTTGATTAGGGTACTGTTGGTATTTACTGTGATAGCCAGTTAGCGATTCACCTAGCTAAAGATTAGATGACGCATCATGGCTGAGCAAAGCAAATTAACGTCAAGCATCATTTAATTAGAGATCTAATTGATGAGCGGAAGGTGGAGTTGAAGAAGATTGGTACTGAAGATAATCAAGCAGATATGTTCACTAAACTTTTACCTGGGAGGAAATTCGAGCATTCCTCGAATTTAGTTGGACTTACAGTTTTAGTTTGTTAACTCCGGTGTGGGGTGTTATTGGAGAAGGTGGAGATGTTTTTATTATTGTGATAAATTTTGAGCCAAGGTGGAGGTGTCTTTATTATTGGATGACACCCCTAAGGACGAAGATCAGGCCATGATATTATTGTGTTCACTCTCTAATTGTTACAAGGGCTTTGTAGAAAGCATGATATATGGTGATAGGCCTACTATCGCAGTTGATGAGGTTAAAAGAAACCTCGTAAGCAAAGACAGAGTTGATAGAGAATTGTCTAACTCTTTGAATAACTCTAGTAATGGGTTGTTTATGAGAGGTTGGACTGAGACTAGAGGGTCTGAAGGTGGAAAGAAGTCTAGGTCTAAATCTAGATATAAGAACCTGTCGTGTAACTTCTATCACTAGAAGGGGCACATAAAATAACTGTTATAAGCTTAAGAACAAGCAGAGAGATGAAAACAGAAACGACCATAAGTTTGTTGAGGCTAGTGTAGTTGAGGATGAGGGAGATGCTGATGTCCTACTGGTAACCGAGTCACATACCAGGTCCAAGGATAAGTGGATCATGGATTCAGGTTATTCTTACCATGTTTATCCTAATAGAGACTGGTTCACCACTTATAAGTCAATTTGGGGTGGAGCAGTCTTGATGGGCAATGATGCCACATGTAAGATGATGGGTATTGGAACAATTCGTGTGAAGATGTTTGATGGTACGATTAGGACACTAGGCGACGTGCGACACGTCCCGGATTTGAAAAAGAACCTTATCTCTTTAGGTACCCTTGAGTCCAATGGGTACAAGTACATAGCTGAAGGTGGACCTATAAGGGTCAGTAAAGGTGCACTAGTCATGATGAAGGGTAGAAGGGTAGGAACCTTATACGAGCTTGTAGGTTCTACCGTGACAGGTTCGGTGGCATTTTCTACATCGTCCTTGACAGATGCAGAGATCACTAAGATGTGGCACATGAGATTTAGCCAAATGAGTGATAAAGGGCTGCCAGAGTTGAGTAAGAGGGGTTTGTTATACGGTCAGTCAACTGGACTGATGAATTTCTGTGAGCACTGTGTATATGGGAAGAAGAAGAGAGTTAGCTTCAAGCAGGTAGTGCATCAGACTAAAGGAACGTTGGACTACATTCATTATGATTTATGGGGACCGTCCAGAGTTGCTTCCAAAGGAGGTTCCAGGTATTTTCTAACGTTCATTGATGATTTTTCACGTAAAGTTTAGGTCTATTTTCTTAAACAAAAGAATGAAGTTTATGAAGTCTTCAAGAAGTTGAAGACGCTGCTTGAAAAACAGACAGGGAAGCAGATAAAAAGGTTGAGGACATATAATGGTCTTGAGTTCGTTGAGGGTGATTTCCTCAAATTTTGTGAGGATCAAGGCATTATCAGACACATGAATTGCACAGGTTGACCTCAACAGAATGGAGTGGCAGAAAGAATGAATAGGACGTTACTGGAGAAGGCACGCGGGATAAGGGAGAGAATGGTGGGCAGAGGTAGTTAACATGGCTTGTTATCTAGTGAATCGATCTCCTCATTCATCACTTCAGTTGAAGATTCCAGAAGAGGTATGGTTTGGTTCTCCTGCTGATTATTCTTATTTGAAGATATTTGGTTGTCGTGCTTATGCTTATGTTAATGATAGAAAGTTAGAGCCTAGGGCCAAGAAGTGTATCTTTCTTGGTTATACGTCAGGTGCGAAGGGATATCGTTTATGAGATCCAAAATCTCATAAATTTCTAACTCGTAGAGATGTTACATTTGATGATTCTGCTCTACAACATCCACCACACACGCCCTCCTTAGATCATGAATCAGTTCGGGCACAAAAGCCTAATCGAAGTGATATACAGTAAGAAAGTTCTAATCAGCAGCAGGTAGTTCAGTTTGAGAGTATGCAGACACCTCCAGTACAGGTTTCTGATGAGATTGATGAAACAAAAACAGTTCAGCAAGTCGAGCAGCATGCAATTATAGGTGGTAGGCAGAAAAGGAAGATTAGGCCGCCATAGAGATATGGGTATGAGGAGATGATGGCCTATGCCCTTACTACAACTAAAATAGTGGAAGACAGTGAACCACCTTCATATTCAGATATTGTATCGAGTTCTGAGTTAGATAAATGGCTTATGGCCATGCATGAAGAGATCGAGCCTTTGAAGAAGAACCAGACTTGGCAGCTACTTAAGCCTCAAATAGGAAAAAGAGTAATCGGGTGCAAATTGGTCTTCAAACGAAAAGAAGGCATTCCTGGAGTGGAAGATGTAAGGTACAAGGCTTAGTTAGTAGCTAAAGGCTGCAGTCAGGTACACGGTGTTGATTTTCATGATATTTTCTCACCTGTTGTTAGACATTGTTCCATACGAGCGATACTTGCTTTAGTAGCTATGCATGATTTAGAGCTTAAGTAGTTAGATGTGAAAACTGCATTTTTGCATGGTGAGGTAGAGGAAAGTATTTACATGCATCAGCCTAAAGGCTTCATTGTTGAGGGTAAAGAAGATCATGTTTGTTTATTGAAAAGATCTTTGTATGGTTTGAGGCAATTGCCAAGACAGTAGTGTAAAAGGTTTGATCAGTTTATGACCAGTCACGGGTTCTTCAGAAGCAAGTATGAAAGTTGTGTGTATTTCAAGATGACAGATTCAGGCTCTTTTGTTTATCTTCTGTTATATGTTGATGATATGTTAATTGCAGCTAAAGACATGACAGATGTTGATGATTTGAAAGCAATGTTGAAAAGTGATTTCGAGATGAAGGACTTAGGAGCAGCTAAGAAGATTCTTGGCATGGAGATCAGTAGGGACCGAAAAGCTGGAAAGTTGTACTTGTCTTAGGCGAAGTACATAGGGAAGGTTCTTGACCGATTTCACATGAAGGATGCTAAACCTGTTAGCACTCCCTTAGCAGCTCACTTCAGGCTTTCAGCATTGGATTCACCTCAGACTGAGGAGGATGTCAGGTACATGTCTCAAGTCTCTTATTCCAGTGTTGTGGGTAGTATCATGTATGCTATGGTATGTACTCATCCAAATATTGCTTATGCTGTGAGCAAAGTGAATAGGTACACGGCGAATCTTGGAAAGGAACATTGGCAAGCTGTTAAATGGATTCTCAGGTACCTACGTGGCACTTCTGATGTTTATCTGGAATTTTGGAAGTGTAAATGCTACTTAGTAGGGAATGTTGACTCTGATTATGGTGGAGATCTTGATAAGAGGAAGTCTACTTCTAGTTATGTGTTCTGTTTGGGAGACAGCGCTATCAGTTGGAGAGCTTGTCTACAATCAGTTGCTGCACAGTCGACTACTGAGGCCGAGTACATGGAAGTTACAGAAGCATTTATGGAAGCTATTTGGTTGAGAGGTTTTATTAGTGAGATCGGTGTTGATCAGGGTATTATTGGAGTTTACTGTGATAGCCAGTCAGTGATTCACCTAGCTAAAGATCAGATGATGCATCATGACAGAACGAAGCACATTGATGTCAAGCATCATTTTATTAGAGATCTGATTGATGAGCGGAAGGTGGAGTTGAAGAAGATTGGTACTGAAAATAATCCAACAGATATATTCACTAAAGTTTTACCTGGTAGGAAATTTGAGCATTGCTCGAATTTAGTTGGACTTACAGTTTTAGTTTGTTAATCCCGATGTGGGGGTGTTATTAGAGAAGGTGGAGATGTTGTTATTATTGTGATAAATTTTGAGCCAAGGTGGAGATTTGTTAAGAATATGTCTCAAAATTCCTTGAAAGTCTAAGTAGGGAAGCCGTGAGGAGGCCGATTGATCGGGTAAAGCACCGATCGATCGGGAATGTTACGTAAATTTGGGACGTCTGCAGAGAGCTCCCTGATTGAACGGGACCCCCAATCGATCGGAAGCCGCGTTTCCACGCGGGTATAAATAATGACGTAGGGTTTCGCCCGTTTTATTCCAATTACTTTTTCCCAACGGCGCCACAACAAATATAGAGAGAGAGAGAGAGAGAAAAAGGAGTGATTGTAATTCTTCTTTTCGATTCAATAATAAAAGCTCCAATCTTCGCTCGTAGTTTTCTCCCATCTCGATTGTAGAGGGGCTTCCACGTAAATTGCTATGTTCTTGTGTTTGATTCTCTTTAGTCTATTTTACTTCTTGATTGTTGTGTTATTTGATTCGAATTCAGTACTTGGGATTTCCGCATTTCCTCACAAGTATGGTTAACCACATTTTTGGGTCGGTAATTCGAAAATTCAGTTCGGTATTTCAGTTACAGATTCTTACGAACACCCCTAGTGTAAACGGAAGGCACATGTGTGGCTCCTATGTGCGGGCCCCATGATGGGCTATGGTACTGCTTTAATATCATTTTTCTGTTTTTTCCCATGAATATAGATATGTATTCATCTCCTGAACAACTAATTTATTTCATAAATTAATTAAAATATTTTTTAGTTGGTGTATTCGTTGAAGCTTACGAAGAAATCTCATAAACAAATTAATACTAGTTCTAAATCAGTGAAATCTAAATATCATCATATGAAAATATTTTATTACTATTTATTAATATTTAGTTTCACTAAATAAATATGGTTATAGTCTACAACTAAATATATTTATTCAATAATTCTCATATTACCAGTGCAGTGCATGAGGACATCCATGAGAAAAATAACTTAACCCACTATCATTATATTTCTCACAGCTATTACATTAAGTTATCGATTTTCTCTTTTCAAAGTAAATATGATACCGAAAAAAATTCTTGTATTAATTTCGGTTACAGTCACTTGAAATACTTTGGGAAGGGATGGGGCCGGCTAGGGATAATAAGATTAGGGTTAGCTTTTCATTTTGTCCATCCAAAATTACATTTTTGCCCCTTTAATTGTCTACAATTACTCAATTGTCCTCTACTTGAATATTTTAGGAAAAAAGACATAATATCTATTATTAATTTTAGACAACTTAAGTTAATAAACTTTGTTCCTATTGTGTTCAATCCGGGGGGACAAGAATAGAAGTTATACTAGACTTAAAGTTTTGTTTTTCTTTTTTACTAGTTATAGAATATGTCATGACCGTGAGGCATTTTCTCATTTGCAGCTACTGTCTGAGTCGAATTGTTATGATTTTGCTTTTGTTCATTCAAATATTAGCTTGGCGGGAAATGTAGTGTAGTTGGTTAGCGGGTGAATTGAGTTTTGACAGCTAAGTTTAGTTTAGTTGGTTTGAGTGCTTGTTTTGATTCAATGTTTTAGCTGACTTAATTCTTTTGTATAAATAAGCAAAATATCTTGTATTCTTGATTCATTGAATCAAAATTGATCTTTTTCCCCTCTCAACCCTAATTTCTCTCTAATTCTCATCTCTTTCACTTCTCTTCTCATCTCATACTCTTTTATCCCTAGGTTATGATTCAAGTTTGATCTTGAATCATAACAATTGGTATCAGAGCTTGTGTTTGCTGTTGATTGATCGTGAATTTGTTTGATTGGAGCTGGCTAGACGCAAGAAGAGTGTAATAATGGCTAGTGGAGTTACAACTAGAGCACATGCTGCTGCAAATGCTGCTGTAAATGCTGCTGCGAATGCTACATATGTTGCTATTGCTAGTGCAAATGTTGGAGCTAGTGCAGAAGTCAATCAATTTTTTAAATGGAGTAGATGTTTGTTAAAATGCAGCAATCACAGGATCAAATGTTAGCTAAAAGGCTAGATCAACATTCACAGCAAATGGAATTGAAGACCATTGGACTACCGCAGCAGATTGCTAGGAAGAATTTGCCTGCGGGAGCTGAAGTCCTATTAGCTGCTAGTCAACAAGATCATCCTCCTGATTTTCTGCAACCTCAAGCATTAAGAGCCAGTGAAAGTGGAACAGCTAGTGGTAAAAGCAATGGATTTAGACAAACTCGAGTTTAAATTGAATCGTTTAATGGCAAGCAACCTCAATCTTGGATTAGGAGGTGTGAAAGATACTTTCGATTCTATCATATAGATGAAGCAAAAAAGGGAGAGCTAGCTATGGTATATTTACATGGAGATTAGGAGGTTTGGTACTACAGTTTGATACGCAGCAATCCATCCTTGACTTGGACTGAGTTTGTGGATGAACTTTGTGAAAGATATGAAGAAGAGGATCCCGGTGCTATGATAGATCACTTCAATAAATTGGCTCAAACTACTTTAGTGAAGGAGTATATGACTCGCTTTGAGAATTTGACAACTAGGATGATGTTAGTTAACCCTAGAGCCAAGGAATCCTACTATGTATCAAGCTTTATCAATGGCCTAAAGCCAAGAATTAATAATCTGGTAAAGGCATTGAATCCAGAGATACTGACTCAGGCCTTCTCCAACGCAAAGTTGATGGAAGCTACGGTTTTGGCTTGTTCTGAGGGACAAAGGACTAAGGCTCCTCAAACATCCGCTGTTCAATAGATAGCACCTGCTAGTGTCCCAAGAACCTTAAGTTTGGAGGAAAAGAAGAATCATAGATTATGTTTTAAGTGTAATCAGGGGTATTTCTTTGGTCATAAATGTAATTCGTAGCTTCTAATGAAAATTACTACAGCTGAGGCTGATGATGACCATGAGATTTAAGAAAGTGAGGAAATTGTTGATGATCAGGGAGAAGAAGTCAAAGCGGACCCTGAGGATGATGAAATGGAGATATCAATACAAGCGTTAATTGCATATGGTTCCCACAACACAATAAGAATTAAAGGAGAGGTTGGCCACAAGCACATATTGATATTGATAGACAGTGGGAGCACACATAGTTTTGTGGATTCAAAAGTAGTGACGATGGTGGGGCTTGAGATGATTAAGACCAGTCCGTTGGCTGTTACAGTTGTTGATGGTAATTCCATGATAACACAAATGAAATGTAAGGGGTTCTGCTGGAAGATGCAAGGACACCGTTTTGAGTATGACTTCAGAGTGCTTAAGTTAGGTGGCTGTGACATGGTCCTAGGAGTGGATTAGATAAAAACCGCCAGTCCTTTGGTCTTTGATTTTATCTATTTCCTTTGAAAGAGAAGGCCATAATATGGCATTGTAAGGAATTATGGAGCGTGGACAATTACAATTAATGAAAGGGAAGAAGCTAGAAGAAGTGATCAGGAACGGCAAATATTAGTGGATTGAGCAGCTGTTTTCCATCAGTGCTATTCCTGAGGCTGCTTAGGTGAATTCTGATCCTTTTATTGGCAGATTGTTACATGAGTATGAAGATTTGTTTACACAACCAACGACATTACGTCCTAAGAGGGCCTTAGATCATGCTATTCCTCTCAAGGTTAACTCTAACCCCGTTAATCTTAGGCCCTATAAGCATCCTCACTCCCAGAAAAGTGAGATTGAAAGGCAAGTGGAAGAGCTCTTGAAGATAAATTTCATTAGACACAGCCATAGCCCTTTTGCCTTCCCAGTGATCCTTGTTAAGAAGGATGGCTCTTCTCGGATGTGTATTGACTATAGGCATCTCAATTCTCTCACAATCAAGGATAAATTTCCAATTCTAGTCATTCATGATTTGCTAGATGAGCTGAATGGATCTCAATATTATTCCAAGCTGGATCTAAGGTAGGGATATCATCAGATAAGAGTGTTGGACAAATACACCCAAAAGACTACTTTCAGAACACATCATTGGGCATTAGGAGTTTGTTGTTATGCCTTTTGGCTTAACCAATGCTCCCACTGCCTTTCAAGCATTAATGAACCAAATTTTCAAGGCTTATTTGAGGAAGTTTGTGCTGGTATTTTTGAATGATATCTTGGTTTACAGCCCTACATGGGACTTACATGTCAAGCATCTGAGGCAAGTTTTTCAGACTATTTGCTAGAATAGGTTGTATGTTGAACTTTGCAAATGTTTTTTTTTGCTAAAACCCAAGTGGAATACTTGAGGCGCATTGTTTCAAGTAAAGGGATTGCAGGAGACCCTGGCAAAATACAAGCTATGAAGCAATGGCCATTGCCTCTGAACCTCAAGTAGTTTAGAAGATTTCTTGGATTGAAAGGATATTATAGAAAGTTCATAGTTGGTTGTGGAGTATTGGCTAAGCCATTAACTGACCTTCTTAGAAAAGATGCTTTTGTATGGTCTGAAGCTGCTTAAGTAGCCTTTGAGGTCTAGCAATGTTGGGATAGGAGCAGTGTTGTCTTAGAGGGGAAGGCCAGTGGCATTCCTTAGCCAGGCTCTCAGTCCAACGAACCATCAGCGTTCCATCTAGGAAAAGGAATACTTTGCAATACTTATGGCATGGTAGAAATTGAGACATTATCTTGAGGGTCACCACTTCATTATTAGAACTGACCATCAAAGCCTCAAATATCTGCTTGAATAGAAGATTACCACTAGAGCGCAATGAAAAGGTCTTATGAAGATGCTAGGGTTGAGCTATTCTATTGAGTACCGCAATGGTAGAGAAAATCTAGTAGCAGATGCCCTTTCAAGAAGATTGGAAGGAATAAAATTAGGCTCCTGCTCAGCCATTTCATTTGCATTGCCTGACTGGATGGAGGAGGTGTACGAATCCTATGAAGAAGACAAATTTGTTAATGAGTACATTACAGCCTGCAGTGTGAATAATTCCTCTTCCTCAGGATAAAAATCACAGTTGTCAATGGAATTGTGCGAGTCAAAGGGAAGGTGTATGTAGGAGCAACCACTGAAATGAGGAGACAGATCATCCAAGCCTTCCATGCCTCTGCTTGGGTGGTCATTCCGGAATTGATGGTACTTACAAGAGGATTAAGTAGTATTTCTATTGGACTGGAGCTAATAAGGGTGTTGAAGAGTTTGTCCAAGGATGTGATGTATGTTAGAGGATCAAGACAAATCATGTTTAGTACCAAGGTTTACTTTAGCATTTGCCAATTCTAAACAGGGCTTGGTGGCACATTAGCATAGATTTCGTGGAGGGGTTACCCAGGTCTGATGGCAAGGAGGTGATATGGGTCATCGTGGATCGATTCACTAAGTTTAGCCGCTTCATTGCCTTAAATCATCCAATTTCTGCAGAAAGATTGGCTAAAATGTTCCTTGACAGCATCTATAAGTTGCATGGTTTACCTCAGTCCATTGTTTCAGACAGGGATAGGATGTTGACCAGTCAATTTTGGCGAGAATTGTTCCTATTGTTGGGTTCTACGCTTGCTTTTAGCTCATCTTATCACCCTCAGATAGATGGGCAGACTGAGAGGGTAAATCGGTGTGTTGAGTAGTATTTTCAAAGCATGACATTCACCTATCCTAAGCATTGGCATCGATGGTTATCCTTGGCAGAGTTCTGGTACAACACTCATTTTCATTCAGCTATAGGACCAACCCCTTTCAAGGCACGATATGGGTATGACCTCTCTCACCTATGGTACTTTAAGGTGTAACTTCACATGTTGCTGAGGTCAATGAGCTACTATTACAAAGAAGATAATTGGTCCAGCTGTTAAGCAACAACTTACAGTTAGCTCAATCAAGAATGAAATACTTTCCTGATAAGAAGCATACTGACAAGTTCTTTGTTGTGGGAGATTTAGTTTATCTGAAGCTTCGGCCTTAGAGACAGTCCTCAATAACTGTACACAAGAATGTCAAGCTATGTGCTCATTATTTTGGGCCTCATAAGGTGTTAGAGAAGTTGGGAAGTGTGGCTTACAAATTAGAACTTCCTCCTGACTCTTATGTTCACCTTGTCTTTCATGTTTCTCTTTTTAAAAAGAAACAGGGTAGAGGGAAAAGGTTGCTCAGCTAGTCCTCCGGAGGCAACCAGCAGTGAGAATTTGGTGCAAGCTCCTGCAACAGTATTGGGGTCACATCTAGTGCAGCAGAATGGCAAACCAGTGGAAGAAATTTTGATACAGTGGGCTAATTTGTATCCAACAGATGCAAGTTGGGAAGATTTAAAGTTCATTCGAAGCCAATTTCCTTCCTCTTCATTCTTGGGGCAAGAATGATCGCAAGAAGGGGGTATTGTCATGACCATGAGGCATTTTCTTATTTGCAGCTGCAGTCTGAGTTGAATTGTTATGATTTTGCTTTTGTTCATTCAAATATTAGCTTGGTGGGAAAGGTAGTTTGGTTGGTTAGCCGGTGAATTGAGTTTTGGCTGCTAAGTTTAGTTTAGTCGGTTTGAGTGCTTGTCTTGATTCAATATTTTAGCTGACTTAATTCTTGTATATAAATAAGCAAAATATCTTGTATTCTTGATTCATTGAATAGAAATTGATCTCTTTCCCCTCTCAACCATAATTTCTCTCTAATTCTCGTCTCTTTCACTCATCTTCTCATCTCATGCTCTTTTATCCATAGGTTCTGAGTCAAGTTTGATCTTGAATCACAACAGAATATTATACTTAGACCCTTGAGGACAAGGGTCTCTGAAGGGGAAAGGATTGATACGTACGCAAATTAGGTATCTGGGTCTCAGGTATTAGAGTAGCTTATTAGGTAGTATAGTGGGCCCGCCATGGGGAAGGACATACTTTATAAATAGGAGTACTCATTGTAATCCAAGGCATCAATCAAATCAAATGTCATCTTTTATGTTTTCTCTCTTTATGCCTCTATTTTCAGTATTTTAATGCTTTCTCTTAGTTTTAGTATACTTTATATTTAGGTTCGTATCAGCATGGAGCCCAAGTACTTGCTCAGCCATATGCCTTCCATTCCTCACTCATGAAGTGCAAACACAGGGTCTTGGCATTCGGCCATGCCTATATGCTCGACCCATCTAATCTTTCTTTCTTTATTTATTTATAATTTTTTTTTCCTGTGATTTCATTCCTTCTTAAACATATTTACATATCTCATGAATATTGTTTAGCATTAAAATTTAGGGCAAACTACACAACCCCCCCCCCCCCCCCCCCCCCCCCCCATCTGTTGCTTCAATAACAGAAAACCTTCTCATAAATAAAATAACTTATTAAACCTTCTCACTTTTAAAAAACAAACACTTAACCCCCATTTTGCTTTTTTTTGGACTATTTTGCTCCCCCAAAAGTGAGGGGGTTAAGTGTTTGATTTTATTTCTAGAACAGGATTCTAAATTTTTAGGCAAAAATTAGGAATTTTATGATTTTAGCAAAAAATGAGGGAGCTTTCCATATTCCAAAATACATAATTTTTTATTTAATTATATTAACAATATTATAAGTTTAGAAGATAAAAATATTTTAAAAATTTTGTAAAAAATATTATGAGATAAAAAACAATATTCCCAGTACCCTAAGGACTCCCGCTTAAGCAGGTTCTTGGGGGAGAGGGTGGATATACACAGCCTTCCCCCTGTAGGGTTCTACCCTGAAGAGAGGCTATTTCCAATAATTCCTAACCTAAGGGGTGTAACATGAGGATTTTATAGGAGGTTACCCATCTTAGTACTATTCTCGCTGAAGCACGCTTAACTTCAGCGTTATAATGCATCTGGTGCTTGCCGTTGGTACCCAGTTAGGTAAAAAATATTATGAGATAAAATATAATATTTTTTTTTTTTTAAAATAACTTCAAATTAGATCTAAAAATTTTAAATTTAAAAATTTATAAAAATAAAAATTCAAAACAAATCATGGAAATATAATGTTCTGAAAAACATTTGAAAAATATGATAATATTATTTAACTTCGGTTTTTCAAATATTTCAAAAAACTTAATTTTCATAATTTCTTTTTATATTTTTAATTTCAAATTTATTAATCTCATTTTAAATTTTATTTTTAATCAACAATTATTAAATGTTATCTTATAGTATTTTTAAAATTTTAAAAAGTATTTTATTATATTTCAAATTTATAATATTATTATTATAATTAATTTAAATAATTATAGTTATATAAATAATACAAAATTCTTATATCTTTTGGGTAACAATAGAAAGCTCTTATCTTTCGACTAAATACATAAAATTCCAATTTCTGACAAAACTAGAAAATTTATAATTTATAATTTCCACATTTTTTATAGTTTTAAATTTATTTGTCTAATTTTATCAATGACAAAAAATATCATTATATTTTTTAAACCTTTTTCAAAAATTATTTTTCTATATTTTAAATTTTTATAATTTTTTTAGTTTCAAATGTATCAATCTAATTTTAAATAAAAATATTTTATTTTATTTTATAATATTTTTTTATGAAATTTCAAATTTTTTTTTTATTTTTCAAACTTATAATATCATTACCATAATTAATTAAAATAGTAATATTTATAAATATAGAAAATTCCTTTTTTTAAATATAAAAACTCTTGAATTTTTCCCTAAAAACATAAAACTCTCACCTAAAAATAAAATCAAATACTTAACTTTATTTAATTTTGAGGGAATTTTCTATTATTAAAACAAAAGTTATGAGGTTTTTTGTAATTTAGATAAAATTTATTAATCTCATAAATAAATAATTTATCTCATTGATTCAATTTAAATATTTTCAAAAAACGTGTTTGTTCAGGATTGCAAAGTGACTCGGAGATAATTTAATTCTATCTGCAAATGAGTCAAATCAAATTATTCTCACATGATAATATTTTATTACTATTTTACAATACTTAATTTTACTAATCAAATATTGTTGCACTTTTCAATTAAATATATTTATTCAAGAATTTGCATATGCGGTCGAACAAATGACTAACCACTCTATTGGACATCCACAGGAGCAAAAACATTAAACTGCTATTATTATATTACGTAAATTACATATTGGTACCTAGGTTTGGTGAAATAATTTTTTAGTCCATAAACATTGCGAAATAATTTTTTAGTCCGCAGGTTTGGATGAAATAATATTTTAGTCTAACCGCCATTGAATCTTTCACAAGAGTTTACAAAATGATCAAAATACCTTTACTAAATATTTTTACCCTAAATAAATAAAAAAAAAAAATCTCCTCTTACTCTTCTATTTCTTCCTCCCGTTTCTCTCTCCTCCTCCTCCTCTCCTTCGTCGCCACCATCGCTACCCGCCGTCAGCGGAGGAGAGATCGGTGATTGGGGACTGGCGGCTGGCAACCCGGATGAAGGTGGGAGTAGAGAGAGAAGCATAGGAGGTTGTTACATAAAAGTGGGGGATGTGGGGGTTAGGGGAGAAGAAGGAGAGTTGGAAAGTGCAGTTGTGGTTGAAGACGGTGGTGTTGGAGCGGAGGAGCACCACTAGATTTGGTGTCGGCGTGGCTTTGGTGACGATGGAGAGGAGGAGGAGAGAGAAAACGGGAGAAGGATAAAGAAAAGGAAGAGGAGATTTTAATTTTTTTATTTTTTTTGTTTAGCATAAAAATATTTTTAGTAAGGATCTTTTAGGTCATTTTGTAAATTTTTGTGAAAGATTTAACAGCGGTTGGACTTAAATATTATTTCACCCAAACTAGTGGACTTAAAAATTATTTCACAAAGTTTGTGGACTAAAAAAGTATTTCACCAAATATCAGGGTACTAATATGTAATATACCTTATTATATTTATCACAAATTTTACTTAAGATCCCGTTCTTCAAAAATTCTATAATATGAAAAACATTTTTCTCGTATCAAATTTTAATAACATTCCCTTGAAATATTTTAGCCAAAGATTTCAAATTTTCAAACGCTTGCAAATCCTCTTTATGGCATATCTCTATTTTATGAATATACTATAAATTTCATATTGAACATTCTTGTCCACCACACTTCATGTATCACTTAGCATGGCAACTCCCTAAGACTTTATTTCCAAGTAAATCAAAGTGATATACACTATATGCACGAGTCCAAGAAATTTTCAAGATTCGCCTACTCGCATAATATGAATTATTTGTCTCCAATAGTAGTTGAGGAAAGATTTAAAAAAAAAAAAAAAAAAGTCAAGTGGTATAACTTAGTGTTTGAGACTTTTTGACAAACATCAATACGATATTCTTTGAATCTCTACCATATGACCAAGACTGCTCATAACTTATATGATATTATAGTCTTATTTGATAAGTAGTCCAAACTAATCATGGACTACAAACTAGTTTTCAACAACATACCACTCCTTTTAACTTAAATATATGCGTGACTTAATTCTATTGTCCACTTGAATCAAAATATCATGGACAAGGGCCATCACATGGTATGCTTTAAAAAACAATCACATGTATGTTTAATTCATAAAACATAATCAAATAATAAATAAATAAATAATTTTTTAGGGACGTTTATACCAAAGATCCAATGTACTTTTGTCCTTGTACTTTTATTTGTATCAGTATAGTCCCACCATAATTTATATTGTGTCAATTTAATCCTTTGGCCAAATTCAAGTTAAGTTATTAGTCTGATTTTTAACGGCATAATCACATTAAATGCAAGTAAGTCACTACTAATCCATTTGTTGGCTCAATTTAACCCAATCCTTGGCGAACCATTAACATTTCATCAATAATTTAACACGAGGACCAAGTTGACACAAAATCCATTGTACATGGACTAAATTGAAACAAATAAAAGTACAAGAAATGTTTTGAGCCAACAAACCTATTTTAACAATGTCATTCAGTCTGTGGCAACTATTCTATGGGTAAACACATATTCTAACATCAAATATCCCGAATCCTTATAAAAAAAATAGGCTGCCTATGGTAAGCCCAACATCCTATTCTTACAATCTCACAAAATTTAGATCCTAAGAACATGGTTCACTCCTTTAAGGTCTTTCATAGTGAACTAACTGGATAACCAAATTTTAAGAGATGATCACAACCTAACAGATGAGTAACATGTCATCCACATACAGACTAACAAAGTCAGTACTTTGCATTACATTGCTTGCACACACATGGTTCATCAACCAATTGTTCAAACCCATAGGATTTGTCAACTCTATCTAATGGAATATTTAATGAACGTGATGTTTGTTTTAGTCCATAAATATACTTCTACAATTTTCATACTATATGCTTATGAGCCATGGCAACAAATCCATCTAGTTATATAATAAAATATTTACCTCAAGAAGACCATTCAATAAGGTTGTCTCGATATCCATTTGCATTTCTCATTACAGTGAGATGCAATGGATGAGTGTTCCTTATATAGTTAAGCATAGAAACTGGTGAGAAGGCCTCATCATAGACAGTTTCCATTTGGGTACAACCTGTTGCTACCAATCAAGCTTTGAAGTATCTACCTTCCCATCCATTCTTGTCTTTCTCTTGTAGACCCATTTTGGTCCAATGTACTTAATATGCCTTTTGAATCTTCTATAAGTTTCTGGACTTGGTTAGAATACCACTATTCTTACTCAACGTTTCATTACTGGTTTGCATCTCTATCTTTAAGAGCATAATTACAGTCAATACGATCAGGTTTGCTCAAGCGTTAAGTTTATCGACGTGTATCCGTCAAGTGCCCATACAATCCTCGCATTGCACCTACTTCTCCTGTGCACCTAGTTTAACATACAAACTAGCTGAGATGCGTCAAATGCTTCATTCATATTATGAGTTGTATCTGACGCCGTCACATTCTTTAAAACAAGCTTACTTGTACTCTTGTGGTCATTAATTAAACCTCTTTCATAGCAAACATTTTGATACGTATGAAAATAAAATAGGTCACCCCTTGTTCTTTTAGGATAACGTACAAACAAGTACATATCTATTCTTGATTACAAATTATCAATATCCTTTCTCAACACTAGGGTTGGACACCCCCAAAAACTAAGATACCCAAAGCTTCCTCTCTATCCACAACTCCTCTAGTATTTAAGGAACCAATTTGTAAGTAACCATAGTAGCCACACAACTATGCAGGACACAACCCAAAAATAAGATAGAGCAGCATGGCTTTTCATGGATCTTACTATGTCTAATAATGTCTTATTATTCCTTTCTGTAAAACTATTGAAGTAAGGAAATTTAAGAAATCATCTCAGAAGGCCTTCACCACCTCATTCTAATTTAAGCGTCTTATACCTAGCTGATTTTAACTTCCATTCTAACTAATTTGAAGCTCTCAAGAATTCATACTTTGACTTAGATATCAATATCTTGTGTAGTCATTCGTACATGTTTTGAAATACTTATAGAATCCTCTTGTTCGAATATTCAACGTCCACAACCATCTTTGTCAACAAGTTTGTGCAACTTAGTAGTTCTTTTTCTTTTACTCTTAGAGGTTCGTCTAGTCACTGTTATTTCAAATGTGATTCATAGATTGGTGAACTTTCCGAATCTAATGATCATATAAGACCATTGCAAACTAGTCATTGAATCCCATTTGGAGCAATGTGACCTAAATATAAATGCCACTTATAATCTATGTTTGTTTTAAGAGATTCTTTTTACGTGGTTAGATAGTATTGCTTGCATTAGAGATAGAGAATTGCCACTTATAGAGTTTTGATTAGGAAATAAATAAAAGCTATGTATTAATATACCTTTGTAAATGAACTTTTTATTTCACTTAATATGTGGTCTATTTTTCAAACAATAGCCATTATGAATAAAAACATAGAAATTAAATTTCTAAAGAAATGGGTGCATAAAGACAGTCTAGTACTTAAAGAAACTCTATTTTTAAACTTAAACTACTATCTCTTAGTGCCAATGCTAGGACCCTTATACCATGTTTGAGCATTACGTATAGCTCCCCATCATGAAGCTTCCTATTAAGTTTGAAATCCTGCAACATCTAGCAGATATGATCAATTGATCTTAAGCCCACTCTTCAGAAACTTGTTGGACTTCCAACCAAGTGTGATTCAAGCAGACAAGATACCACGTACCTTGTCCCGGTCGCTCAACGATCTTGGTAATAAGAGTAGTTGAGTACCCTTAGCAATTCTTTTATGATGTTTAGGCTATTTTTTTTTTCCTTTTTTTTTTTGGCAAAAGAAGCAACTTCTAACATTTCTATTAAACTAGTTGTACCCTTTAAATATTTCCTGTCCCCTAAGATGGATGCGTATGCTAAGTGAGCACTTTCCATGCTCTAATGATGGCTTTTTCCACTTATCGTGCCTTCATCAATTTAGATCACAAATAATCTTTATTAGTCATTATACTCCAACCTAAGTTGAGTGACCGAGCTCGAACTACAATTCAAGATCATACCCTGTTAAATTTAACTATCTCTCTGAGCATAAAAACTTTGAGTTAATTTAAATAAGCCATCATCAACATGACCTACTCTTAACAAGAGTTCCCATCATGAACTAAGGCAATATCAATTCATTTTTTTATTGAGTGCTCTCATTTATTTTGTGTTTGTGTGCCTAAAGGAATTGCTGTGACCTGGGAGTAAGTTAATTTCGAATAAAATTTTGTACTTGCAACCAACCTCCCGAAGATGGGGATTGATATTTTGGTGGAGTTGGCTTAGGTTTACAATTTAAATATGGATCTAGCCAATGCTCAAATTAAGAAAACTTTGATAACTATATTTTTGGTGTTCTTATTTTATAAGTTTGTGAGAAAATAAAAGTGGATATGGATCTGGCCAATGCAATGGTTGGGGTGGTGAAGAAAAGGCATAGATGCCTTATCTCGTATGCTTAAGAGCTAGAAAATGGGATGGAGACAAGTTTAAGATCTCAGCAGATAAGTCCCTTCATTTATCTGTACTTGCGCCTCTGATAAGGGATCATGAGCATAACCACCGAGCACTGCAGTAGGAGCAATTAGCCTTAATTGTAAAAGGTCATTCTCTACTACCTTAACAAGGCTGTCATATGTCCCAAATTGCATGGTCAAGATAAGTTCAACTTCGACTACTGTACGTCTTGCCACATCTTTGGTTATGAGACTAGCAGTAGATGACAAGGCCATGTTCATTTCGACCAAAACTTTGTCACCTTCCTTTTGCATTCTCTCGTTCACTAAGGTCCCAACGTCATTAATGTTGGTTCTCAGAGTTTCTGCATTTTCATGTTGGCCAGCTAGAGCATGGATCAATCTCAGCACATTGTCTCTCGAAAACCGCTTTTAGAGATTGTTCTATTCTCTCGTCAATGCGTTGCATTTTCCACTTAAGCATGGCCTTGAAACTCTTTCAAGAATAGCCATCAAGCCTGATGTGCTCCTTTTCTGAGATGTTGTCATCACCTTCGCTTTCTATATTGTGATTGTGACGAGTCTCATCCTCTTGTGAGATTGGTGTTTGTTCTAAAGAATGCTCGAATTATGGCCCAATTCAGGAAAAACCTTTGGGCTTCTCACCCTTGAGAGGGGTAGCTCTTCTAGTTTTGACCATTAGAGAATGGTCGGAGATTATATTGTTAAACTCCACCATGCGGTAAGACATTATCAGAGTATCCAACTATAGTTGCGAAAAGGTGTCTTTGTTCCTTTTTTTTTTTTTTTTTTTGCTTTTAATGTATGTGTGGTCACCATAAATATATAATCAAACAAACATACAAAAAAGGACTCACTTCGACATAGGAGGAAGTCTAAATTAAGAACCGCACATGTTTGACCTCAATCAATTATCTCCAGATTAGGGTTGGTGCTTTTGGTGAATCTAACTTGGATTTACAATTAACATGTGGATTCCACTCACCCTCCAATTAAGGAGACTTTAATTATTTTTTTGGTGTTTTCTTGTTGATTGATTTTTTGCAAAAAATAAAAGGATATGGATCTAACTCAAGTGACAGTTGGGGTGATAAAGCAAACTCTACAAACACCTTACCTCATACACTTAAGAGTTAGAAACTGGAGTGAAGACACAAGAGCTCAGTTGTCCACTCACAAGGCCGAATTAATCAGGTTTTTAATCCCCGCACCTTGACTTTTGATTACTCGAATAGTTAGGACTTAACAAGAGAAAGATGGAGCAAACTGTATTCAGGTCACTGGTTTATGACCATCGTAATCAAGGTTAGAGCCTTGGCCATAAAAGCGCTAAAATATGACTCATAGCTAGATTCACTTGACTTACTAAGCCGCGACACCAACCTAAGACCAACGCAATCATGCTCTGGGCTTGGCCATCAAAGCCTTAGACCAATGACGCTAAACTTAACTTGTCAAGTTTTTAATAGAAACTATGGTAGAAAGAACATACCTTCTCGTATACCATTACTGAAAACTCAAATGTATTGCTTGAAGAAGCAATGCAAAGTTACAATTACCGCTACTTCCAATAAAAGACGAAAAAGAAGTTAAAGCATAATTGTGCTGTAAAAAACTTGAAGAAGTTTTGTGTGTTGGTGCTGGGACCCTTTACAACATAACTAGAGTCGTACACTTATAAGATAAAAATCTAATTGTTACATGAATTATGCCATATCTATCCCATGTTTAGCCTACATGCTCTCCATAATGCTGATTAGGCATTTGAACGTGCTTTGACACATGTGCTTGAGGTTTCTTTAGTCTTCCCACGTACTTCTTGAACACCTTTGGGGCCCACATTTTTTATACTCACTTTAAACAAATGTCTCGAGCCTTGTAGTTGCCTTTTCTGCAGCACTTTTAGTAATATCCTCTAGCTCAAGCATGTTTTGCCCCAACCAGCCATCTCGAGTGCCTTTCATGTTAAGGCTTCCATCAGTGAAGTAGCTTGAACCTGGACGTTGTCGTTTCCATTCCTTAAGCCTTTAGTGCTGATAAGTATAATTTAGTATATAATTATTCATATAATTTAGGTTCATTTTCTCACTCGCTTTTGCTCTTTTTTGCAAACTCCTATAGCTATTTCCTTGCAAAAAAGCTCATTTTATACTAATTTTGGCTAGGTTTTAACATCAACATCAACAAGTGAATGCAAAAAAAATCAAGGGTTATTTACATTTTAGTACCCCTAACGTTTTTGGAAATAATAAAAAGAATCCTGACCTTTTTGAATTATTAAACTCGTAGTAATAAAAAGCTCCTCTCAAGCGTGACGATGTCATTTTTCATCGACAGAGCTAATGTGGCAACTACTTTTTATTAAGGCTATGATAAAATGACCTAAAGTATGCTTTAACACCCTTTATTTTACTTTATAAATACAAAATTTGAGATTTTATATTATTTAAAAGTTATCTATTTTCGCTAAATTTGTTTCAAAATATGGTTATTAAAGGGTAATTTTGTTATTTTACGGTAGCATTAATAAAAAGGCAACTGTCACGTCAGCTCTGTCTACTAAAAATGGCATCATCATATTGGAGATGAGCCTTTTTATTAATGCGGCAAAAACTTAGGGGCCTTTTTATTAATACAACAAAAACTTAAGGGCCTTTTTAATAATTAAAAAAGGTCAGGTCCTTTTTATTATTTCCAAAAATGTTAGGGTACTGAAATTAAATAACCCAAAAATCAAACAAAAGCAAAAAAAAAGGACAAAATACATCAAATGTACACGATAATGCAGGGAAAGAACAAGAACATGTACAATGTGTACAATTTGCAAAACTTGGGCGGCAATTCTAGCAAATCAAAGCAAAAATTCATCGCACACTTCAAGAGCACATACAACTTGCAAAAAGGGACAGAGTTTGGGCGGTTGGAAGGCTGAAAAAATGAAAAAAATAAGCTAAAGTTTCAACTTGCAAGTGTGGGTGGCAAAGCTAGCAAATGAAGATGAACTTGATGTAATTTTTAATTTTATGAATTTGCAACCTCATGTACTATAAATAGGGATGTTAGATCAATTCATCCATCAAAAACCAATTCCAAAGTAGAAAAATAGAGAGAAAACATGAGGGAAGAAGAAGAAGTGAAGGAAGGAAAGTCTGGTTTGTAAGTTCATATTTTCAAGTTCCTTTCTATCCTTTTCTGCTTTAAGTTCACGAATTTTGTCTGATTTTTACTTTATAGTATGTATATCATGAACTAATTTTGTCTTTCAAAGGCTACATCTTGTAATATACACTCTTTTCTAATTCAAAGTTTATTTATTACTCTGTTTGAGTGTTTATCATTGTTCTTCATGAGTTTTGAATGCTTGATCACCATTCAAAGCCTATAATGATTCATAGTGAGTTCAAGAGGAAATTTATGATGATTGCTAAAGTGATAAACACCACAAATTGAGTGAATGCTACGTATAGATTAACGTGATTTGTATGGTCTTAAGTGAAAACCATGGATCTTCAAAGCTCTCTTCTTATTTAAATTCATGCAAGAGATTGATGAAGTAATATGTAAAAGAGCATGGTAAATGTTGCTTGAGAGAGAATATTTGGCAAACTAGGGTTTTCGACCATCAACATGTAATAACAACTTGAATATCGTGAATAAAAGGTGTATTGATACAATTAAGTGAAATCGGATGCCTTGGATCTTATTAAATCATATTAATCATCTAAAATAAGAACACTTTCATAAAAATTAGTAACCAGTTTTGTTCCTTTTTAATTTGTTTTGTTTCATATCAAAAACTTCATTTTGATCTTTCAAATAGTGCTGAAACTACTAATTTCGGTACTCATTTAATAACAATCCTCATGGGATAATACTCTACTCATTTCTATATTACTTGATACGACTTAGTACACTTACTAAGCAAACCATTAAGCATCAAGTGCCTTAAGCATGGCCAGACATGTTGTGCACGTGTTCTTTTATCTCAAGTCGATGTTGTTCCAACTCCCTTGAATTGTGGTTGTAAACACACTTGAGGCAAAGAAACTCACGACCTAAGCTATCACTAGCACATACCTAAAATATATGCAACAACTATGGTAGATATTGGTGCTAAATAAGTGATTTGAAAAACTTGTTCCCCTTAAGCTTTCCCTGGTCCATGTAATGAGCTTTGAAATCAATAGGTCCCAGTCCAGTTGGCTAGGGGTATTAGGTGTTATAAAATCCATATGGATCTATTTGTTCGAGACACAGTGGCTACAAAAACGAGCTAGTCCCCAGTATATATGTAGTTGTAGAAACTACCAACTACTGGTATTTTTTTTTTCCCAACATTTCACCATGTGATTACAAATAAAGGAAAAAAAAAAAAAAAAGGCTTTGTGATTCTAGCATAACGAGAAACATAATATTCCATGTATCAATTTTTAAAATGAAAATAGGGTTGTTTAAATACTGATCATGATCACAAACTGGACTGAACCGGTAGTTCGATCCAAGACTGAACTGGACGGATTCGATATCTGTCCATCCCCGTGTATTTTGGGTTTCGCTCTGGTCCAGTGCAAACCAAAAGAACCTGAGATCAAACTGAACTGGTCATTCTATCTATGATCGGACAAGACTGATTCAATATCAGTACGATTCTTGGTCTTTAATGTGAGGGTATTTGTCCGAAGCTCAAAAACACGAGACTGGACCAAAAAACCCGATATAATTCTATTTGAATTTAGTTGTGTATGAGGGTATAATTGTAATTAGCTAAATTATTAGGCTTTATTATAAGTTTTCTTTTGAAACCCACACAAACTTCAATTTCAAACCCTTCTACTTTTTCATTTCTTCTTCCTTTTCATTCTTTTTTCTTATTTTTTTTGTTTTTATGTCAAAAATTTTAGCTTATTTCAGATTAGATTGCATTATATGTAGATTTGTATTCTTATGTCACAGATTTAACTTCCGTGAGTGGATTTTAGATTCTAGGATTTTTCAAAGTCCAATGCTTATTGATTTCGTGTAAATTAGTCTCTAATATTTGTAACTTTGAATAAATTACTCAAACTTTGAGTTATTTGCACCGTTAATCCCTGATATTTTTAAGTTTATCCAAATTGATCCCTAATACTCGTAAACTTTGTATAAATTAGTCCATCAACATTTCTTTTATTAAAAATTGTGCCTAATATTTCATTTTAAGACAAAATAGGTTCCTCATTTTGGTGACCAAAATTAGGTAAAAGTTACAAAAGATGAGGAAGTAGTTACCGTAAAATAAAACATTATGGAGCATTTTGAAAAAAAGAAAAAAAGATGAAGGATTAGTTTGAACAAAGTTACAAACATCAAAACCATTTTGAACAAAAAACAGATGAGGGGTTAATTTGAACAAAATTAAAAACATCATGGACCAGTGGTGTAAATAACTCCAAGTTTGAATAATTTGTTCTTCATCCTCATGCTCTGAATCTTTGAATCACCCATGAATTCAATATTAGTTTATGCCTATTCCACATTGATCAATGTACTAAATGATCTAATTTAGAGTATATTCTTGATAATACTTTGCATTTTTCTTTAAATGTCACATGTTTTACACTTGGTTCATAACCACGGATTCATTAACTGCGTTATCTTGTAACGTAAGTAATATGAAGTAATTTATTATATAGAGCTATTGTATAATCCATGAAGCCTAACCCGTGTGACTTATTCATAAAATATTTAAAATCTATACAAAATATTTTAAATATTATTATAATATTTATATATTTAAAAAATATTCTAAATATAAAATATAAAAAACATGCATAAAAATCCAATAGTTAAAAATATATAATAATATTTAAATGTTAAAAATATAAAAATTGTCCCATTTAGATTTCTATTCGACACTAATAAACACTAATATTGTTATTGATAAATAAAAATATTAAATATTAGAAAATTATTTTATATATTTATAAAAATATTTTGTACATTTACAAAAATATTAAAAAATATTTCAAGATTAAAAGAATACATTAGATATTCAAAAAAGCGAATAAAAAGTAGAAGAAATCTACTATGGTGTTGTTTGGGGTGACTAGAGGTCAGCAACGATGTCGGTCGGGATAGGTCGTCGGCGTTGTAATAGGTATTATCTAATTTTTTTAATAATTTCAAATTATTTGTTAGATATTTAATGCTCGTCCATTATACAAGAAGTGATTTTGTTCAATGTTTTAATAAATAGTTATATTTTATTATAATTGAATTTAAAAAAATTAAAAAATATAAGAAATAAATTGTCACATAAAAGAATAAAAAGAAGTATGTTACACTCGAACCAAACATAATGAAAAATTCATGGGTTAATATTTACTCATTTAAAAGTGTACAACTAAACAAGGTAAAAGGAAAAAATTTTATGGAGTAATAATTACCCCATTAGCAATTACATCATTACAAATTATCCCTTTTTTTAAGCCTATATCAAACATGGCCATATGTTAAACAAGACATTACTCATTTCTCAATAGATCATAAAATATTAGAAGATACATGCGTGGAAAGATTGTCCGAATCCGCAGTGGTTCCCACTTCGTACACTTGCTTGTGATTGTACATTTCTAGTAAACTCAAACACGACTTGGCTTTCTTGCGTTCGAAAAAACAAAACACGACTTTCTCTCTCTCTCTTCTGGGTTTGCATTTCATCCTGATGAACCTTACAATTTTTTTGCCGATCTATCAATCAGAGAATTGGAAATGGGGTCATTGAAAATGAAGATGGGGAAGAGGTGATGGAGTCTAATGAAGCAATTGTGTACATCAATGGTGTCCGCAGAGTTCTTCCTGATGGCTTGGCTCGTTTGACTCTTCTTGAGTATCTCAGAGGTACCTCCATGATCATTCTCATTCTGGGTCTATCTAAACAGTTTGCAGAAATGGGTGTTGTTAAAATGTTATTGCCATAATAATAATGTGACTTGAAATGAATCATAGCCACAAAGTTTTAAAAGTTTGCTCTAATATTAATATTTTTGTCGTAATAGTAATATAATTCAAAGAAAATTGCAATTAAGATAGAACAAATAGGATTGTTTAATTTGTTATGTCATTGCAAAATATATACTTTCGCATTTTGGAAACAATTTCGAAGTAAATTTGGACCCCTCTTTTTCTTCTTTGTGCCCTTATTTTTGTTCTTCTATTTGGGATGAAAGTGTTAAGGCTTCTGCGTTTAGAATAGCAATTATAGAAAACATGTCTCGCTTTTACCTTAAAAACATAAAATTTTCTTAAGAAATAAATCAAAAACTTAATTTCCTTACTTTTTTAAATCCATCATTTTATCCCAATTTGTTAGGTTGAACTTAAAATCAGATCATTTTGGGGATTAAGCATTTTATTTTATTTTTAAAATAAAGTTTTATATTTTTAGATAAAAGATAGACGGTTTTATATTTTGGGCAAAATATATGAGAGTTTTCTGTTTTTAGGAAAACTAAATAAGGAGGTTTTCTACAATTTATACAAAAGTAAATTTTTAATTAATTATAATAATCACACTATAAATTTATAAGACGAGAAAATATTTTAAAATTTCCGTCAAAAATCTAAGAAATATGATAAAATAAAATACGATAACTTTTTAATAAAAATAAATTTCAAATTTAGAGTAATAAATTTTAATTAAAAAATGTGCAGAATTTTTAAAATTGAAAAAATATTTTTTTTGGAAAAAAGTAAAGTTAAAAATTATTTTTTAGACGAGCTTAACATAATTCTTAAAGTTGTCAAGCTTTGACTCTCTAGTCATGAACTCCTAAGCCGACCAAGTATGGTATTTACGAGCCCCGTCACGCAAACTGCCGCTTGAGTTGAATTCATATCTTTACTTTTTCGCAGCATATAAATACAAAAATTGTAAAAAGTACAAGAGTCTCTTTAATTGAGGTGGTTGAATCCACGTATAAGTGATTGATTAAGATTAATCATGTGAGGATCAAACTTGATTTACCCCTAAGTTGTGGTAACTCCTTGAACAAATTTGTTTATTGAAAATTAGGAAATCGTATGGTTTAGACCTCCAGCGCGCCCCCCCCCCCCCCCCCCCCCCCCCCCCCCCAATCTTTTTTAGACCCCTCTAACCTTAAATAGACTTTTTTTGACAAAATTGCCCCTCCCACTTCAAAACCCTACCTGTCCACTCTCTCTCTCCTCTTCTCTCTCCTCATTTAATGCAAGGCAGTAGTCCATTCTTTCATTCAATGCAAAAGGAAACTTTTTGACTTTTTTCATTCTTTTCATTCTTTCTTTCCATTCTCTTCCCGCCCATTTGTCTTCCTTCTCTCATATCTCATTCTCTCTCTTTTTTTTTGAACAGAGATATCTCATTCTCTCTTCTTTCTTCTTCTTCTATTATTTTTGAATTTTTCTGTCAAAAAAAATATATTATTTTCTAATTTTCGAGCTCCATTCTCAGCGTCCTGCATGTTTGCTCGTTCTACTTGCGCCCTTGGGTAGTTGTTTGTGGTGGCTTTGGAAGAAGAAGAAGGCTTTGTAAGAACGGGTTTGAAGCATTGTGGCATTGTTGTAGGTTCAAGGTTGAGTCATTACACATTTAACGGTTTTCAGATCAGACATTGATGGCAAAATGATCATTTCATGAATTGGTCGTTAATGGATCTCTATCATATGAGGTTGGTGTGTTACAAGTCATTTATGGTGCATGATTGGTGTAAATGGTGTATTATAATTTTCTTTTGGTGTGTTTCAACTCATTAATGGTGTATGATTAATCATACACCGTGTATGATTGGTTTAAATGGTGTATTATTATGTTGTGCTGGTATTTTTCAAGTCGTTAATGGTGTATGATTAATCATACACCGTGTATGATTGGTTTTAATGGTGTGAAATCAACTTGTTTAGGTGTGTTTCAAGTAATTAGTGGTGTATGATCAATCATACACCGTGTATGATGGGTTTTAATGGTGTGAAATCAACTTGTTTAGGTGTGTTTCAAGTCATTAATGGTGTATGATTAATCATACACCGTATATGATAGGTTTTAATAGTGTGAAATCAACTTGTTCAGGTGTGATTCAAGTCATTAATGGTATATGATTAATCATACACTGTGAATGATTGGTTCAAATGGTGTATTATCATATTTTGTTGATGTTTTTGAAGTCGCTAATGGTGTATGATCAATCAAACACCGTGTATGATTGGTTTAAATCATGTAAAATCAACTATTGCAGGTATTTTTCAAGTAATTATGGGTGTATGGTGTGAAATCAACTTGTTTTAGTGTGGTTTAAGTAATTAGTGGTGTATGATAGGTTTTAATGGTGTAAAATCAACATATATAGGTATGTTTCAAGTAATTAGTGGTATATGACTTATCATACACGGTATATGATAAGTGTTAATTGTGTAAAATCAACTTATATAGTTATGTTTTAAGTAATTAGTGGTATATGACTTATCATACACGGTGTATGATAAGTTTTAATAGTGTAAAATCAACTTGTACAAGTATGTTTCAAGTATTTAATTGTGTATGACTTATCATACACCGTGTATGATAAGTTTTAATTGTCTAAAATCAACTTTTGCATTTTTTTAAGTAATTACAGGTGTATGGTGTGAAATCAACTTATTTTTAGTGTGGTTTAAGTAATTAGTGGTGTATGATCAATCATACATGGTGTATGATAGGTTATAATGGTGTAAAATCAACTTATATAGATATGTTTCAAGTAATTAATGTTGTATAATCAATCATACACAGTGTATGATTTGTTTTAATGGTGTAAAATCAACTTATATTGGTATGTTTTAAGTAATTAGTGGTGTAATGGTGTAAAATCAACTTGTATAGGTATGTTTCAAGTAATTAGTAATGTGTAATGAATCATACACGATGTATTATGGACTATAATAGTGTAATATCAACTTATATAGGTATGTTTTAAGTAATTAGTGGTGTATGACTTGTCATACACGGTGTGTGATAGGTTTTAATGGTATAATATCAACTTTTGCAGTTTTTTTCAAGTAATTAGTGGTATAATAGAATAAAATCAACTTTTATAAGTGTGTTTCAAGTAATTATTGGTGTATGATGAATTATATACGGTGTATGATGCGTTATAATGGTGTAAAATGAACTTATTTAGGTATGTTTCAAGTAATTAGTGTTGAATGACTTATCATATACGGTGTATGATAAGTTTTAATGGTATAAAATTAACTTTTGCAGGTTTTTTCAAGTAATTAGTGGTACAATGGTGTAAAATCAACTTTTATAAGTGTGTTTCTAGTAACTATTGGTGTGTGATGAATCATACACGGTGTGTGATGAATCATATACGGTGTATGATGCGTTATAATAATGTAAAATGAACTTATATAGGTATGTTTCAAGTAATTAGTGGTGAATGACTTATCATACACGGTGTATGATAGGTTTTAATGGTATAAAATCAACTTTTACAGGTTTTTTTCAAGTAATTAATGGTATAATGGTGTGAAATCAACTTTTATAAGTGTGTTTCAAGTAACTATTGGTGTATGATGAATCATACACGGTATATGATGCGTTATAATAGTGTAAAATGAACTTATTTAAATATGTTTCAAGTAATTAGTGGTGTATGACTTATCATACACGGTGTATGATAAGTTTTAATTGTGTAAAATCAAGTTATATAGTTATGTTTCAAGTAATTATTGGTGTATGACTTATCATACACTGTGTATGATAAGTTTTAATGGTGTAAAATCAACTTATATGAGTGCATTTGAAGTAAATAATGGTGTATCATAAATCAGACACGGTGTATGATAAGTTTTAATGGTGTAAAATCAATATTTGCATTTTTTTTTTCAAGTTTTGCTAGTATAATGGTGTAAAATCAACCTTTATAAGTGTGTTTCAAATAATTATTGGTGTATGATGGGTTATATTGGTGTAAAATCAACTTATATTGGTGTATTTAAAGTAAATAATGGTGTATTATCAATCATACACCGTGTATGATGAGTCTTAATGGTGTGAAATCAACATTTACATTTTTTTTTCAAGTTTTGCTAGTATAATGGTGTAAAATCAATCTTTATAAGGGTGTTTCAAGTAATTATTGGTGTATGATGAATCATACACGGGGTATGATGGGTTATATTGGTGTAAAATCAACTTATATTGGTGTATTTGAAGTAAATAGTGGTGTATTATCAATCATACACGGTGTATGATGAGTTTTAATAGTGTGAAATCAACATTTGCATTTTTTTTTTAAGTTTTGCTGGTATAATGGTGTAAAATAAACTTTTATACATGTGTTTCAAGTAATTATTGTTATATGATGAATCATACACGGTGCATGATGGGTTATAGTGGTGTAAAATCAACTTATATTGGTGTATTTGAAGTAAATAGTGGTATATGATCAATCATACATAGTGTATGATGGGTTTTAATGGTGTAAAATCAACATTTGCATGTTTTTTTCAAGTTTTGCTGGTATAATGGTGTCAAATAAACTTATATTGGTGTATTTGAAGTAAATAGTGGTGTATGATCAATCATACACGGTGTATGATGAGTTTTAATGGTTAAAATCAATATTTGCATGTTTTTTTTCAAGTTTTGCTGGTATAATGGTATAAAATTAACCTTTATAAGTGTTTTTCAAGTAATTATTAGTGTATGATGAATCATACATGGTGTACGATGGGTTCTATTGGTGTATTTGAAGTAAATAGTGGTGTATTATCAATCATACATGGTGTATGATGAGTTTTAATGGTGAGAAATCAACATTTGCATATTTTATTCAAGTTTTGCTGGTATAATGGTGTAGAATAAACTTTTGTACGTGTGTTTCAAGTAATTATTGTTGTATGATGAATCATACACGGTGTACGATGGGTTATATTGGTGTAAAATCAACTTATATGGGTGTATTTGAAGTAATAGTGGTGTATGATCAATCATACACGGTGTATGATGACTTTTAATGGTTTAAAATTAATATTTGCATTTTTTTTCATGTTTTGTTGTTATAATGGTGTAAAATTAACCTTTGTAAGTGTGTTTCAGGTAATTATTGGTGTATGATGAATCATACACGGTGTATGATGGGTTATATTAGTGTAAAATCAACTTATATTGGTGTATTTGAAGTAAATAGTGGTGTATTATCAATCATACATGGTGTATGATGAGTTTTAGTGGTGTGAAATCAACTTTTGCATGTTTTTTTCAAGTTTTGCTGGTATAATGGTGTAAAATAAACTTTTATACATGTGTTTCAAGTAATTATTGGTGTATGTTGAATCATGCCTTTATATTTGCTGCCATGTTGGACCTTGAATCTTATATAGAAGGAATAAGTAATTTTTGGTTTGAGCCATGAAAGGGCGGATGAGAGCTTCTCAAAAGGGAAAGGGATGAGAGTAAGTGAAAAAAATGAGTGTTGTATTATATTGGATAAAATACATACATCCAATAATCAAGCTATTTACACTCATAAATAAGATGGGGAAGAATGACTGTTGGCAAAGTACAACAAGTTTTATATATTTCTCCTTTTTTGGCTAAATCCATACGTCTATCACTCAATCAATCATACACTTAGTACAAACCCATAACAACCTCAACCAATTCACTAACATATCAAACGAAAATGAATATAAAGAATACGGGAATATACAACAATATAAAAATATACAATAATACATACACATCACAACCTTTCTATTCGCTCGTATATATTTTCATTTTTTTCTTTCTACCGTGGCTGTACAAGTATATACATGTATTGGTCCGCAACGTCTCCATCCACTCTTGCGTGCATTGGAAGACATCGAGACCATTCGTAAACAAAAATTCTACAAACTTCACGACGAACATGCCACAATCAAACCTGCATTTAAATATAATACTCTTGACTTGAAAGACACTAAAACAAGTTGCACACCATTTAAACCAATCATACATGGTGTATGATCAACCATACACCACTAATGACTTAAAACACACCAACATAACTTGATATCACACCATTAAAACCAATCATATACCGTGTATGATAAGTCATACACCACTAATTACTTGAAAAATACCTATATAAGTTGATTTTACACTATTATAATCCATCATACACCATGTATGATTCATCATACACTACTAATTACTTGAAACATACCTATACACGTTGATTTTACACCATTATACCACTGATTACAAGGAAAAACCTGCAAAAGTTGATTTTATACCATTAAAACCTATCATACACCGTGTATAATAAGTCATACACCACTAATTACTTGAAACATACCTATATAAGTTGATTTTACACTATTATAATCCATCATACACCATGTATGATTCATCATACACCACTAATTACTCGAAACATACCTATACAAGTTGATTTTACACCATTATACCACTAATTACTAGAGAAAACCTACAAAAGTTGATTTTATACCATTAAAACCTATCATACACCGTGTATGATAAGTCATTTACCACTAATTACTTGAAACATACCTATATAAGCTCATTTTACACCATTATAACCCATCATACACCGTTTATGATTCAGCATACACCAATAATTACTTGAAACACACTTATAAAAGTTGATTTCACACCATTATACCACTAATTACATGAAAAAACCTGTGAAAGTTGATTTTATACCATTAAAACTGATCATACACCGTGTATGATAAGTCATTCAACACTAATTACTTGAAACATACCTATATAAGTTCATTTTACACCATTATAACGCATCATACACCATGTATGATTCGTCACACACCAATAATTACTTGAAACACACTTCTAAAAGTTGATTTTACACCATTATACCATTAATTACTTGAAAAAACCTGCAAAAGTTGACTTTACACCATTAAAACCTATCATACACCGTGTATGATTGATGATACCCCATTAAATACTTGAAACACACATATACAAGTTGATTTCACACGATTAAAACCTATCATATACCGTGTATGATTAATCATACACCTCTAATTACTTGAAACACACATAGAGTATTCATTTCAAACCATTAAAACCTATCATACATGGTGTATGATTAATCATACACCACTGGTTACTTAAAACACACCATTAAGTTGATTTTACATAATTAAAACTTATTATACACTGTGTATGATAAGTCATATACCACTAATTACTTGAAACACACTTGTACAAGTTGATTTTAGACAATTAAAACTTATCATACACGGTGTATGATAAGTTATACACCAATAATTACTTGAAACAAAACTATATAAGTTGATTTTATACAATTAAAACTTATCATACACCGTGTATAATAAGTCATACACCACTAATTACTTGAAACACACTTGCACAAGTTGATTTTACACAATTAAAACTTATCATACACGGTGTATGATAAGTCATACACCACTAACTTGAAACACACTTGTACAAGTTGATTTTACACAATTAAAACTTGTCATACACAGTGTGTGATAAGTCATACACCAATAATTACTTGAAACATAATTATATAAGTTGATTTTACACAATTAAAACTTATCATACACCGTGTATGATAAGTTATACACCACTAATTACTTGAAACACACTTGTGCAAGTTGATTTTACACAATTAAAACTCATCATACACCGTGTATGATAAGTCATACACCACTAATTACTTAAAAAATATGCAAAAGTTGATTTTACACAAATAAACTTATCATAGGCCGTGTATGATAAGTCATACACCATTAATTACTTGAAACATAACTATATAAGTTGATTTTGCACAATTAAAGCTTATCATACACGTTGTATGATAAGTCATACACAACTAATTACTTGAAATATACCTATATAAGCTGATTTTACACAAATAAACTTATCATACGCCGTGTATGATAAGTCATACACCATTAATTACTTGAAACATAACTATATAAGTTGATTTTTCACAATTAAAGCTTATCATACACGGTGTATGATAAGTCATACACAACTAATTACTTGAAACATACCTATATAAGCTAATTTTACACCATTAAAACCTATCATACACCGTGTATGATTGATCATACACCACTAATTACTTGAACCACATTAAAAACAAGTTGATTTCACACATACACCTGTAATTACTTAAAAAAGATGCACAAGTTGATTTTACACAATTAAAACTTATCATACACGGTGTGTGATAAGTCATACACAATTAAATACTTGAAACACACTTGTACAAGTTAATTTTACACAATTAAAACTTATCATACACCACTAATTACTTGAAACATAACTATATAAGTTGATTTTACACAATTAACACTTATCATACACCGTGTATGATATGTCATAAACCACTAATTACTTGAAACATACCTATATAAGTTGATTTTACACCATTAAAACCTATCATACACCGTGTATGATTGATCATATACCACTAATTACTTAAACCACACTAAAACAAGTTCATTTCACACCATACACCCGTACTTACTTGAAAAATACCTGTAATAGTTGATTTTACACGATTTAAACTAATCATAGACGGTGTTTGATTGATCATACACCATTAACGACTTCAAAAACATCGACACAATATGATATTACATCATTTGAACCAATCATTCACAGTGTATGATTAATCTTATACCATTAATGACTTGAATCACACCTGAACAAGTTGATTTCACACTATTAAAACCTATCATATACAGTGTATGATTAATCATACACCATTAATGACTTGAAACACACCTAAACAAGTTGATTTCACACCATTAAAACCTATCATACACGGTGTATGATTGATCATGCACTACTAATTATTTGAAACACAGCTAAACAAGTTAATTTCACACCATTAAAACCAATCATACACGGTGTATGATTAATCATACACCATTAACGACTTGAAAAACACCAACACAACATGATAATACACCATTTAAACCAATCATACACGGTGTATGATTAATCATACACCATTAATGAGTTGAAACACACCAAAAGAAAATTACAAGACACCATTTACACCAATCATGCACCATAAATGACTTGTAACACACCAACCTCATATGATAGAGATCCATTAACGACCAATTCATGAAATGATCATTTTACCATCAATGTCTGATCTAAAAACAGTGAAATGGGTAATGACTCAACCTTGAACCTACGGCAATGCCACAATACTTCAAACTCGTTCTTACAAAGCCTTCTTCTTCTTCCAAAGCCACCACAAACAACTACCCAAGGGCCCAAGTAGGACGAGGAAACACGCACAACGCTGAGAATAGAGCTCAAAAATTCGAAAATATTTTTTTTTGATAGAAAAATTCGAAAATAATAGAAGCAGAAGAAAGAAGAGAGAATGAGATATCTCTATTCAAAAAAAAAAGAGAGCGAGATATGAGAGAAGGAAGACAAATGGGCAGGAAAAGAATGGAAAGAAAGAATGAAAAAAATGAAAAAAAAAAGTCAAAAAGTTTTCTTTTGCATTAAATGAAAAAATGGAATATTGTCTTGGATTAAATGAGGAGAGAGAAGGAGAGAGAGAGAGTGGACAGGTGGGGTTTTGAAGTAGGAGAGGCAATTTTGTCCAAAAAAGTCTATTTAAGGTTAGAGGGGTCTAAAAAAGATTATGGCGGGGGGGGGGGGGGGGGGGGGGGGGGTTGGCGCTGGGGGGCTAAACCGTACGATTTCCCGTTAAAATTACAGCCTCCACATACATAAAAAATAAATGAAACAACATGAACACAATAATTTTTTCTAATTTTTTTAGTTTTATCTCTTTTATAGTTTTAAAATTTATCCAGTTAAAGAATTAATTTTCTAAAATTTATTTTTGATAAAAAAATTATTATATTTAATCTTATATTTTTTTGAAAAACTTTTTTCGTGGAAATTATAAAAATATTTTCTATAAATTATTTTTATAATAAGTTTTATTTTTAGTTATTTTGTATAACATTTTCTATCTTTTGTATAAAAACATAAACCCCATCTTTAATCTAAAAACATAAACTCTCATATTTTTTTGTCTAAAAATAAAATCAAACATATAAAATCCCCTACTTTTTACGGGCAAAATTTCATGAAAAGTTGGCACTAAAGCACCGATGGATTTACCTTATACGAAGGGTGGGCTTAAGTGTGGTTATTTTATTTATTTATTTATTTTTAGTGCATGCAATCATTATAATGGCTAATAAAATCCACCCTCAAAGTTATTAATTTTATTTACGCATATGCATATGCAATTTGTTTATATTTCACTAATTACCATTTAATTATCTTAACCTAAGAGGGTACCAACACACAAGCACGGGATCCCATTAGAACTCTGAAGTTAAGCGTACTTGGGCAAGAGCAGTACGAAGATGGGTGATCTCCTGGGAAGTCCTCGTATTGTACCCCTTTGGTTGGGGTTTCTCGGAAATAGCCTCCCTTCAGGCTTCTACCCTAAAGAGGGAAGGCTGTGCACATCTATCCCCCCAGACCCTACTTAGGCGGGAGATCTTGAGCACTGGGAATGTCGCTTTTTTACCATTTAATTGTCTTAAATTTGAAACATTTATTATTTTAACATGTTGTGCTTAAAAACAATTTTCAAAGATCCTTAAAGAAACTTAAAAATCTGTTCAAAAAAACTAGATCTACTTTTTCGTCCTTATTAATGTAGCAAAGTAAACTCATGAATGTAAAAAACACACACAAAGACAAACATACAGTATTTACGTGGTTCGACACATCTAAACAAGGTCCTATTCCACAGCTCCCTTTTTTAGGGAAGCCTCTCCACTATAATCAAATGTTCAAGCAATTACAGACCAAATCCAACCACAAATCAGCATATTCCTGGGAGCTCTCACACGTGAGGTGTTACAAAGTGTGACTCTCCGACCGGGGCTTAGGTAGAGAGAAGAGCCTCCTACTCTAAGTGCTCTAATAGGTGTCTTTTATTGTGACTATAGTTGAGCACTGTGAACCCAATAGTCGATATCAGAGTTATTTTTTCCCAACAAGTGGTATCAGGGCCAAGTTTTGATTACATTCATAATATACGTGAATAGGAATAATAAGATTGAAATAAATAGATTTGCAATTTAATAAAATAGAGATTTTATTAAGAAAGAAAGTTAGTTTAATTTGACGATTCGATTTAAATTCTTTAAATCGATATTGAATGAATAGTTAATTCAGATGATTATTTAAATAGCCATTTAAATTGTTTAAATCATTTATGAATTAATAGTTAATTAGATCGTTTAAGTTAACGATTTAAATTGTTTAAATTGTCAATGAATTATTTGTTAATTCGGATTTGTCAATTCATGAAATTACATTCATATTATACACATAATGAGATTGTGCATATTTAATCATAATTTTTAAAATCGGATAAAATTGATCTAATGAGATTAGATTCAATTAATTTTTTACAAAATTGGATAAAGTTGATCTAATAAGATTAGATTCAATTATATTTTTTAATTTAAAAAATTTATAATTAAAAAAAATTTCTGATGTGATGTCAGCACTCGTCAGGTTGACGCCAGCGCTCACGTCATGCTGACATCAGCGTCAGCAATTATTAAAAAATTTATTTCCCGGTTTACATAATAATTAAATTAATTATTGTATTAATTAATTTATTTTAAGAATGAGATTCTAAGCTATATTATGAGATAATCTAAATTGTACGTCAGTGTTATTTTAAATAAAAGTTATTTTAAATTATTTTAGAACAACAACAGCAGTCCCAACGCCACAGAGGCTCCCACACGAGTGGGGTCGGGGGGGGGGGGGGGGGGGGGGGGATGTACGCAGCCCTCCCCCTTCCGGGTAGAAGAGGGGCTGTTTCCGCTGACCCCCAGCCTGAAGATCAAGTCGTCATGCGAACATGGTATCTTGCAGATAATAGAAGCCACAAGCATCAACTTTGGACCCCTCATAGGACTAGCACTATAAATATACCTTACATGAGACAACTACATGCATATAATAAAGCCAATAGTACATGGCCAATAAAAGCCGAGTAATCGGAAAACACTAAATAGCAGATAAGTGCACTACCTGGGGTTATGACTGCCTAGAAATCTTAAACTACCAGTCACTTAATGCACTATTCTACGCTGCCACATCCGCTATCCTTATGCGAGCCCTCCATCGTGCCCTATCTAAGGCCATCTCCTCTCTTCGGTTTAGGTGGGTTAGGTCGTGTCGGATCGTCTCCAACCAACTCCTCTTTGGCCTGCCCCTCCCTCTTCTTCCTAGCATAGTGTGTAGCTGTTCACACCTCCTGACTAGAGCTGTGGTCGGTCTCCTGCTAACATGTCCAAACCATCTCAAGCGGTGCTCCCTCAATTTATCCTCGATCGAGGCTACACCCAATTTACCTCTTATTACACCGTTCCTGATCCTATCCTTCCTTGTGTGGCCACACATCCAGCGCAGCATCCTCATCTCTGCCACCTTCATCCTCTGTATTTGATTTTGTTTCATTGGGCGACACTCTGCCACATATAACATAGCCGGTCTTACTACCGTCCTATAGTATTTTCCCTTTAGCTTTAGCGGGAACTTTCTATCACAAAGCACCCCGGATGCCATCCTCCACTTCTGCTAGCCGACTTTAATCCTGTTGTTGACATCCTCATCCACCTCACCATTCTGGTGTATCATGGATCCCAGGTATCTGAAACTTTCCTTACTCGGTACGGTCTCCGATTCTATCTTGACATCCTCTGTACTAGTCGTGGTGGAATGACCGAATTTGAATTCCAAGTATTCGGTCTTAGATCTGCTAATCCGTAAACCCTTCGATTCTACAGCACCTCTCCACAATTCCAACTTCTCATTTATGTATGCTCGTGATTCCCCTACCAAAATTATGTCATCTGCAAAAAGCATACACCAAGGTACCTCTGCTTGGATATGTCTAGTGAGCTCATCCATCACTAGAATGAACAGAAAGGGACTCAAGGCAGAACCCTAGTGCACCCCAACTGTAATAGGAAAAGTGTCTGTCTCCCGTTCCCCTGTGCGCACATTAGAATGTGCCTGCTCATACTTGTCCCTAATGGCTCGGATATAAGGCATTGGGATGCCTCTCCTACCCAACACCCTCTATAGTACCTCTCTTGGCACTCTATCATATGCCTTCTCCAAATCAATGAAGACCATGTGGAGATCCTTTTGTCTCTCCCTATACTGCTCTATCATCCGCCTTAAAAGGGGGATGGCTTGTATTGTTGATCTCCCAGGTATGAACCCAAACTGGTTTTCGGTCACCTTCGTCTGTTGTCGTAGCCTCCTTTCTATGCCCCGCTCCCACAGCTTGAGAGTGTGGCACATTAGTTTGATCCCCCGATAGTTGGAGCAACTTTGGATGTCGCCCTTGTTCTTGTAGATTGGGACCAGTGCGCTCTTAATTATAGACTATGAGATAGTATAAGTTAATATTATTTTAAATATAAAAAAATTAATTTTACTAATTAATTTAATTTTAGAATAAGATTCTAAAATAGACTATGAGATAATCTAAGCTTATTTAATTTTTGGAATGAGATTCTAAAAATAGACTATGAGATAGTCTAAGCTTTAAATCGCTATTAATTTTAAATAAAATTAATTTTATTAAATAATTTAATTTTAGAATTAGATTCTAAAAGTAGATTATAAGATAATCTAAATCTCAGTATTATTTCAAATATAAAAAAATTTATTAAACTAATTTATATTAATTTATTTTGTTTTAGAATAAGATTCTAAAGAATAAGTTATGAGATAATCTATAGTACCTTTTTTAAAAAGTAAAATTAATTAATTACTTTTATTGAATAAATTTAGAATTGGATTCTAAAGCAAGATTATGAGGTAATCGATGTTATAAAATAATAATATTTTGAATAAATAAATAAATTAATTTGGGTGAATTTTAGAATGAGATTCTAAAGGGGGTTATGAGATAATCTAGGTTGTAAATGCAAGTTAATTAAAAATCACTAGTTTTAAAAATTAAGTGGGAGCGAGGTTTCAATTATTGTAACCTCACAGTCTCCATTACCGGTCTAGCAGTATAGTAGATCGATAGACCTCCCTGCAAAGGATGTCAGTTTGCAGATTATGGGGTTAGACTTCTAATAGGATAAACCAAAGTGCAAAGAAGTGATGCAACCACGCTGCCGTGGAGTATTACGTGTATTTGTATGGAGGTTTAGGTAATGGTTTACACTTGACTAGCGTGATGCATTAGCCTCCTCGAGGAGCTCTGTTGTGTCATATTACAGACTAAGGTAAAGCGGTGAGTTAATCATGTTTAGTAAGAGTGACAAGAAAACAGGTTCATTGAGAATAGTTCTCACATGAACCAGCTTCGTGTGACCCCGCTACCGAGAAGTTAGGAGTGGTGTGTTTGGGTCATCACTGTATGCATGATAATACAATTTGGTGGATATCAGACATATTATGTATCCTAAATTGTAAGAATAGATATCACTGCGCTATACATGACTCTTGTTAGGCAGTTACACGAATATTTGCATTTATAGTATTTTGAAATGGATACGACTGGTGAACTTCACTTTATTACTAATGTATAATGAACTCATTGGTCCAAATTACTTTTCCTAGAGAAACCAAGTTGGACTTAGTTATTACTCACAAGGGTCCTACTACAAAGAACGGAAAGGGCAAGGTTGCTAGTATAGCAACGAAGTCCATAAAGAAATCGGCAAAAGGAAACTATTTCTTTTGAGAGAAAAATTGGCCACTGGAAGAAAAAATGCACTAAGTACTTAGCTTCTCTTCTTATAAAGAATACTAAGCCATTTGGTGAAGATATATTGATATCTCACTTAGTTGAGCCATGCACAGTTGAGAGTCTACCAGGCTCCCGGTGTGTGGACTCAGGTTCAACTGACCATGTCTATAATATGTTATAGGGGCTCAGGCTAACCAAAATGCTGCATGATAGGGAGTTGCACCTGATGGTCAGGGACAGTACAAGAGTAGTGATTTTAAGTGTAGGAGTTGTTGGCTTAGTCTTTAGTGCTAGATTTTTTATTTTAAAAGATTTTTTATTTGTAGCTACTATGCACAGGTATTTGATTTCTGCATCTCAATTTATGAATAATTATTATTCAGTTAATTTTGATTATGAACCTTTTAATATAAGAAATAAATTTGCAAAATATTCATGTATAAATGGTTTATACATGCAATTTCCTAATCAAAACTCTCATATTTGTTTAAAAGATTCTGTCACAAGCTCACATGTTCGATCTTCTAAAGGAAAACACCTTGAAAGGGATAATGCCTACACATGGCACTAAAGTTTAGGTCGCACTAATTCGAACAGGATCCAAAGATTGGTAAAAGATGGACTTATAGAGGTTTTAGACTTGAGGTCATTACCAGTTTGCGAATTTTGCATAGAATGAAAAGGTGACCAAGTTTGTGTTTAAGAGTAAAGGCAACAGGGTTGGTGACTTGCTTGAGCTGGTTTACACATATGTATGTGGACCAATGAATGTTCAGGCAAGAGGTGGGCATGAGTAGTTCATCTAATTTAATGATGATTACTTAAGGTACATATATGTTTACCTAATGAGACATTAGTCGGACTCTTTTGGAAAGTTCAAAGAGTACAAAGCTGAAGTTGAAAAGCAATTAGGTAAATAAGTTAAGTCACTTCGATCAAATCGAGGTGGTGAATATCTTTCGGGTGAGTTTCTAGATTTCCTAATTGCAAATGGGATAAGATCTCAGCTTTCTCCTCCTGGTACACCGTAGTAGAATAGTGTTGCAGAAAGAAGGAATAGGATATTGTTAGAGAGGGTAAGGTCCATGATGAGTCATGCTACCTTACCAATCTCTTTTTGGGGTTATCCGAAAAGAACAAGGGTAATCTTCCTCACAGTCTTTCTTATCAAAAAGGGTTTTTGTAAGTATGCGAAATTTTCAAAGGAGGTTTTGTAGTAAATTCCAAAAATATAAACAGAGTAGTGTTAGAGGGTTTTTTTAAAGAAAGTGACGCTAATTCTGAACAGCTAAACACAACTTGACATACAGTAGATGCATTAGATGCACCTACTATTAAGGTTGAGAATGTTTTAAGTACATGAGAAACTAGGTGTAGTGGGAGGATTATCAGGGCACCTGACAGGTTCATGGCGGGAGCATCAATGGTTGACTGTGACATTGAATCTGATCCTCTCAACTACAATGAGGCAATTAAAGATAAGGATGCTGACCAATAGGTCTTAGCAGTAGAATCCGAGTTAGGATCTGTGTATTTTAATCAGGTCTGGAATCTTGTAGAGGCGCCTGTTGGCATTATGCCCATTTGTTTTAAATTGGTCTACAAGAGGAAAAGAGGAGTAGACTAAAAGGTAGAAGACCTTCATGGCAAGACTAGTTGCTAAGGGTTTTACCCAAAAGGAAGGAATTCTTTATGATGAGACAGTCCCACCAATAGCCATGCTAAAGTCCATAAAAGGATACTCCTATCAATTGCAACACATTTTGCGACCTGGCAAATGCAAGTTAGAACGGCCATTTTGAAAGGTCGTCTTCAAAAAGACATCTAAATGGTGCAACCAGACAGTTTCATTGGCAAAAATCAGGAGCATATGGTATGCAAACTTAAGAAGTCCATGTATGGATTTAAGCAAGCATCATGCTCAT
This sequence comes from Simmondsia chinensis, assembly GCA_018398585.1. Taxonomy (NCBI): domain Eukaryota; kingdom Viridiplantae; phylum Streptophyta; class Magnoliopsida; order Caryophyllales; family Simmondsiaceae; genus Simmondsia; species Simmondsia chinensis. Next base: position 12,640,523 of record JAGTTD010000014.1, read on the forward strand.
CGAATATTAGATTCAATGAAGCGACTAAGCCTTATGGTTTTGAGCAATTGATTGACGAACCATCTATGTACAAATGACGTCAAGAGAAAGTAGTGACTTTCTTAGTATTATACGTCGACAATATACTACTCGTTAGGAATGATGTAGGGGTGTTGTCTGCTGTAAGGATTTGGTGAGCTAGTTCCAGTTGGCTATACGGCTTTTGACTTCCAGTCAGATAAAGATGCTAGACGTACGACGTCTGGGCAAGTATTTAACCTTGGAGTAGGAGCCATTAGTGGCAGGAATGTCAAGCAGTATTGTATTGCTGGCTTCATCATAGAGGCTAACTACGTTGTTGCTTCAAATGCTACAAAGAGGGGCATGTAGGTTAGATAAAGTAGTTGACTTTACTAAGACCTTGACTTCACTAGACCTTTGATTCATACATAGAAACAATGAATATAAAGTTTATAAAAAATTGCATTTAGGAGATGTGAGAGATTGTTATGAATAGTATTCTCAAATCTAGATTTATTCTATTAATATTATTTTATTAATGAATAAAATTGAAGTTCCAGTCATTTCATTGCAAAATTTGTGTAAGCAAGCATTTATATTGCATGTGATTTTCTTTTTGGCAACATTCATGAGATGGGTGTAGTCCTCAGACTACAGTTTACATGTTTGTTCTAAGTGGTTTATGAGATTAACCCACAAATAGACTTCGAACAAATGATATGGATTGTTGTTTGAAAGACTTGTAGTTGAAGACAAGTTTGGACCACTTGTATGCTAAGACTATAACGTGACACTTTAGATGACTTGTCTTGGTCATGTGGATGGTGATCCAAAAGTGTTAGGTTGGTGTGTTTAATAAGAATGGCACACTGAGTTGGACCACGTGAGTTGCTTGTTTCTAAACTACTATCGGAGATAAGTGATTCGTGTTGTACTGTTTGAACGACGACTCTAAATCCTGAGATTATTTTAGACTTGTGCATGGAGCGTTAGTTACTTTGGTGTACTATAAGTAAGGTCTGAATGCATGACTGAATTCCTACGTACACTGGGTAGCGGCGTGAAGTGTGACAAGGATCAGGTATTCAATAGGAAATCTACAGTATCTTATGAAATACAGATGTCCTCTTAGTTAATTTGCAAATATTTGAATAGTTCGAAAACTTTAGCCAAAGTATTCCAAATGTTTGACATTTGGGATTTAAACTATAAATATGTTCAAGTATAAATGAATTATTCAGTGAAAGGTGAATCGGTAATTAATGGAGAAGCTGTGAGAAGAATGATGGTAGTAGTTACGTTTATTCCTCATCATGGACATCTAGTGGAGGAGATGTTGTCATCAATACAGTCTATTAAGGAGATATCGAACAAATGGTTTAAGTCTGGAGTGCAGTAAGATTTATTTAGTGGAGTTAAATCTCATTAAGTGATAATTAAATTATTTCATGAGACGATTGATTTAACCCATTTGGAGCTAGATTTAAATTATCCTTGAGGTCCCCGAGTTGTATTTATTGCCATTGAAAAAATATTAAAGAATTCATGGGATGAATTATTTATCCATGAGACGGTAAATTTAAATTTGGTAAACATTATTCATGAGATGAATAAAAATTAAAAATTATACAATAAAAATAATTTTGAAAAATTAAAATTCATAAGATGAATTTTTACATGTGGGAAACAAAGTAAAAAAAAAGGAAAAATGGCGAAAATCCCAGGCGGGATTCGTGTACACGCATATCAACCAACCAGTGCGCAGGCAAGGATCTGCTCTATCAGACGCGGACCAATCACCGCGTAGGCAAAAGGACGGGTGAACAGATGATTAAATACGACATTTTGGACTGCTCTAAAATAAAACGATGCGTTTAGTTTTTAACTGCGCAGATCCGACATCAAAAAATTGAGATTTTTTCGCTCCGGTATACTATTATAAATAGAGATACATATTCCAAGGGTTTGGTATTCAATTTAGAATTTTAAAAAAAAAATAAAGTTTATGAGAGTATTGACTTTTGGAGACTTAGTGGAAGAGAAAATTTTCTTTCCTCAAGTTTAATTTTTTTCGGAGCCCACCCTTCGAGCAACTCGAGATCATTGCGTAGAAGATCACGGGGTCTCGATTTTGTCTATGAAGATTATTTTCTTTTTGGTATTCTTATATTACAGCAATTCCCGGTACATTTCCTTTCCTTCTTCTTTTAATTTTCACTTTTCTACTTATTTATAGTATTTGTATTATGCCTATTTAAGTTTATTTACTGTTATGAATGTATTAGAGTAAAAGGCCTATAAATCTAAATTAAGAATTTAGATCTGTAGATTTAAACTATGAATTCAGATCTGTAGATTTAAAATTATGAATTTTAAATCAACCCTAAGTTTAGAATTATGAATTTTAAATCCTTTCCACTACGTAAACTTTATAAAATTGGGGATAATTTTTAAAATTCGTTACAACAACCAGTATTAGAGAAAAGCGATTTATAGTGATAACCCTATTCCCGGGAGCTCTCGCACATGAGGTTTCACGAAGCGTGACTCTCCGACTAGGGCTTAGGTAGAGAGAAGAGTTTCCTACTCTAAGTGCTCTAATAGATGTCTTTTGTTGTGACCATAATTGAGAACTCTGAACCCAACATTCAGCATCAGAGTTATTTTTTCCCAATAATTGGTATTAAAGCCAGATTCTTATTACATTCATAATACACATGAATAGGTATAATAAGATCGAAATAAATAGATTTGTAATTTAATAAAATAGATATTTTATTGAGAAAGAAAGTTAGTTTAATTTGACAATTCGATTTAAATTGTTTAAATCGATATTAAATTGATATTTAATTCAGATGATTATTTAAATAGCGATTTAATTTGTTTAAATCATTTATGAATTAATAGTTAATTAGATTGTTTAAGGTAACGATTTAAATTGTTTAAATCGTTAATGAATTATTTGTTAATTCGGATTTGTCAATTCATGAAATTATATTCATATTATATGCATGATGAGATTGTGCATATTTAATCATGCTTTTTAAAATCAGATAAAATTGATTTAATGAGAATTGATTCCATTATTGTTTTAATTAAAAAATTTATAATTAAAAAAATTTTCTGACGTGACGTCGGCACTCGTCAGACTGACGTCAGTGTCAGTAATTATTTAAAAAAATTATTTCATTTTTTACATAATAATTAAATTAAGTATTATATTAATTAATTTCTTTTTAGAATGAGATTCTAAATTAGGTTATGAGATAATCTAAGTTATAACTCAGTGTTATTTTAAATTATTTTAGAACAAAATTTTAAAATAGATTATGAGATAGTCTAGGTTAATATTATTTTAAACATAAAAAAAAAATTTAAATTTTACTACAACAACAACAATAACCCAGTGCCTCCCAGGGCTCCCGCCAAAGCAGGGTCTGGGGGGTAGATGTACGGAGCCTTCCCCCCTTCCAGGAGCTACCCTGAAGGGAGGCTATTTCAGAGGACCCCCAGCTTGAGAAGTTAGTCCAATTTTTACTAATTAATTTAATTTTAAAATAAGATTCTAAAATATAAGCTTATTTAATTTTTGGAATGAGATTCTAAAAATAAACTATGAGATAGTTTAAGCTCCAAATCGCTACTAATTTTAGATAAAATTAATTTAATTTTAAAATTAGATTCTAAAAATAAATTATGAGATAATCTAAATCTCGATATTATTTTAAATATAAAAAGTTTATTAAACTAAGTTATATTAATTTATTTAGTTTTAGAATGGGATTCTAAAGAATGGGTTATGAGATAATCTATGGTACCTTTTTTAAAGAACAAAATTAATCAATTAATTTTATTGAATAAATTTAGAATTAAATTCTAAAGCAAGATTATGAGATAATCGATGTTGTAAAATGATAATGTTTTGAATAAATAAATTAATTTATTTTGGTTAATTTTAGAATGAGATTCTTAAGGGGGTTATGAGATAATCCATGTTGTAAATGCAAGTTAATTAAAAACCACTAATTTTAAAAATCAAGTGGAAGCGAGATTTCAATTGTTGTAACCTCACGGTCTTCATTGCCGGTTTAGCAGTATAGTAGATTGATAGACCTCCCTGCGGAGGATGTCGGTTTGCAGATTACAGGGTTAGACTCCTATTAGGATAAACCAAAGTGCAAAGAAGCGATGCTACCACGCTGCCGTAGAGTATTACGTGTATTCATATGGAGGTTTAGGTAATGGTTCACACTTGACTAGCGTGATGCATTAGCTCCCCGAGGAGCTCTGTTGTGTTATGTTAGAGACTAAAGTAAAGTTGCGAGTTAATTATGTTTAGTAAGAGTTACAAAAAAAATATGTTAATTGAGAATAGTTCTCACCGGAACTAGCTTCGTACGACCCCGCTGCCAGGGAGTAAGGAGTGGTGTGTTTGGGTCATCATTGTATGCATGATAGTACAGTTTGGTGGATATCTGACTTATTGTGTATGCTAAGTTGAAAGAATAGATATCACTGCGTTATACATGACTCTTGTTAGACGGTTACACGAATATTTGTATTTATAGTATTTTGAAATGGATACAATTGGCGAACTTCACTTTATTACTAATGCATAATGAACTCATTGGACCAAATTACTTTGTCTAGAAAAACTAAGTTGGACTTAGTTATTACTTACAAGGGTCCTACTAGGGCAAAGGTTGCTAGTATAACAATGAAGTCCATAAAGAAATCGGCAAAAGGAAACTGTTTCTTTTGCGAGAAAAATTGGTCACTGGAAGAAAAACTGCACTAAGTACATAGTTTCTCTTCTTATAAAGACTACTAAGCCATCTAGTGAAGATATGTTGATATCTCACTTAGTTAAGCCATGCACAGTTGAGAGTCTACCAGGTTCCCGGTGTGTGGACTCAGATTCAACTGACCCTGTCTGTAATATGTTACAGGGGCTCAGGCTAACCAAAATTTTACATGATGGGGAGCTGCGCCTGATGGTTAAGGACAATACAAGATTAGTAATCTTAAGTGTCGGAGATGTTGGCTTAGTCTTTAGTGCTAGAGTTTTTGATTTTTAAAGATTATTTTTTTGTAGCTACTCTAGACAGGTATTTGATTTCTATATCTCATTTTACGAATAATTGTTATTCAGTTGATTTTGATTATGAACCTTTTAATACAAGAAATAAATTTGCAAAATATACATGTATAAATGGTTTATCCATGTAATTTCCTAATCAAAACGCTCATATTTGTTTAAATGAATCTGACACAAGCTCACTTGTTTGATCTCCTAAAAGAAAACACCTTGAGAGGAACAATGCCTACACATGGCACCAACGTTTAGGTCACACTAATTCGAACAGGATCAAAAGACTGGTGAAAGTTGGAAAGTTGGACTGATAGAGGCTTTGGACTTGAGGTCGTTACCAGTTTGCGAATTCTGCATAGAATGAAAAGGTGACAAAGTTTGTCTTTAAGAGTCAAGGCAACAGGGTTGGTGACTTGCTTGAGCTGGTTCACAAATATGTATGTGGGCTAATGAATGTTCAGGCAAGAGGTGGATATGAGTAGTTCATATAATTTAATGATGATTACTTAAGGTATATATATGTTTACCTAATGAGACATTAGTCAGACTCTTTTGAAAAGTTCAAAGAATATAAAGCTGAAGTTGAAAAGCAATTAGGTAAACAAGTTTAGTCACTTCGATCAAATCGAGGTGGTGAATATCTTTCAGGTGTGAATATCTTTCAGGTGAGTTTCTAGATTTTTCTAATTGCAAATGGGGTAAGATCTCAGCTTTCTACTCCAAGTACACCGTAGTAGAATAGTGTGGCAGAAAGAAGGAATAGGACATTGTTAGAGAGGGTAAGCTGCATGATGAGTCATGGTACCTTACCAATCTCTTTTTGGGGTTATCCAAAAGGAACAAGGGTAGTCTTCTCCACAGTCTTTCTGATTAAAAAAGGTTTTTGTAAGTATGCAAAATTTTTAAAGGAGGATTTTGTAGTAAGTTCCAAAAACATAAACAGAGTAGTGTTAGAGGGTTTTTTAAAGAAAGTGATGCCAATTTTGAACAGCTAGACACAACTCGACATACAGTAGATGCATTAGATGCACCTACTATTAAGGTTGAGAATTTTTAAGTACATGAGAACCTAGGTGTAGTGGGAGGATTGTCAGGGCACCTGACAGGCTCATGGCGGGAGCCTCAATAGTTGACCGTGACATTGAATCTGATCCTCTCAGCTACAACGAGGCAATTAAAGACAAGGATGCTGACCAATAGGTCTTAGCAATGAAATCTAAGTTAGGATGTATGTATTTTAATCAGGTCTGGAATCTTGTAGAGGTGCCTATTAGCATTAAGCCAATTTGTTGTAAATGGGTCTACAAGAGGGAAAGAGGAGTAGACTGGAAGATAGAAGACCTTTATGGCAAGACTAGTTGCTAAGGGTTTGACCCAAAAGGAAGGAATTCATTATGATGAGACCTTCTCACCAGTAGCCATGCTAGAGTCCATAAGGATACTCGTATCAATTGCAGCTCATTATAATATCTGGCAAATGGAATTCAAAACGGCCCTTTTGAATGGTCGTCTTCAAAAAGACATCTATATGGTGCAACCAAACAATTTCATTGGCAAAACTTAGGAGCATATGATGTGCAAACTGAAGAAGTCCATGTTTGGATTTAAGCAAGCATCATGCTCATCGAATATTAGATTCAATGAAGCGATTAATTCTTATGGTTTTGGGCAATTGGTTGACGAACCATCCATGTACAAACAACGTCAAGAGAAAGTAGTGACTTATTATGACTGGGACTAATTGATTGTTGAAATTGTAATGTTGAGTTCTATTGGAAGGCAAGTGGAAAGGCAGGAAAGTCAATTGGTAGTTAAGTCGGTATTTCTAGTCCATTTTGGCAGCTATTGTTGAGTTGGTTACAATGTATTTCTCTTAAGCTAGGATTAGTATAAATAGATCAATCTCTTGTATGGATCATTTCTCATGAATAAAAATATCTTTATTTATCTCTCATCTCTAGTTTTCTCTAATCTCTCATCCCTTGTCTCTTCTCTTCTCATCTTACTCTCTCTTTCCCTAGGTTATGAATCAAGTTTGATCTTAATTCATAACAACTGGTATCAGAGCCATAAGATTGGCGCCAATTGTTGAGTTTCATTGCAGTGTTCATTGCAAGAAGCTGAAATTTAGCTCCGTCGGCAGCACCTCAGTGTGAGGTTCAACTGGATTCACAGTTGCAACTATGTTGTTGATCACTTTGATCAACAACAGATACGGCTTGAACTGAAGGAATTTAGTTGCAAGATGACCAGAGGATCCATTCAAGCTTCAAGCAACTTGAATTGGACCTACTTGATCCTCTGCTTCAAGCTACATAACACTAATCCTTGAATTAGGATCTCAATCCAGCTAAGTGCAAGAACTTCTCATATTTCCCTTGCTTTTCTTACGCACTGTTTCAAATTCTAGTGCACATCCTATAGGTATTCTGAGATGGTGAACACTTGGTCTGGAGCAGCTCCTTCAAATAATGCAGCTCCAACCACAGCTACCTATGCTACCATGGTGACAGGAACTGAGAACAGGACAGAAGTTAGAGATAAACATGATGAGCAGTATGATCGGCTAAATCAACAGATGGAGAACATGAGGTTATTGCTCCAGTAGAATTAGTCGAACATCAATCAAAACTTTGAACAGCAGTCACAACAAATTAGAGGAATTGAAGAACACATTGGGGGAATGGAGGAGCGAATGCAAAGGCAACAACAGTTTCCGAATACAGGACCGCTGCTGCCTACTAGTCAGCTTGGGGGAATTCGCAACGTGGCACCTTCCTCAGTTGTTTTACCATGTCCCGTGAGCAACGAAGAGAATTCAGCTAATTTTAGGATCATGGAAATAGACAACCTCGAATTGAGCTGGAAACAATTGATGGAACACTGCCTCAATCTTGGATCAGGAAATGTGAGAGGTATTTTCGATTCTACAGCATTCATGAATCAGAGAGGGTAGAAATTGCCGCTTTATACTTGAAGGGTGAAATGGAGTCTTGGTATTACAGCCTCATACGAGTTAAACCTTCAATTACTTGGCCTGAATTCGTAAAGGAGTTGTGTGTGCGATATGGAGATGAGGACATCATTGATGTTGTTGACAATTTTAACAAGCTAGTGCAGACTTCCTCTATGAAGGGGTACATGTCAAGGTTCAAAGACCTCAGAGCAAGGATGCTGGCAGCCTATCCAGATACAACTAAGGAGTATTACATTTCCAGTTTCATCAGCGGCTTGAAGGCCAAAGTGAAACACTTGGTTACGGCGTTCAAACCTACTTCCTTGTTACAAGCTTATATGAAGGCAAAGAAGGTTGAGAAAACTGTTTTTGTCCCAAGTGAAGTTCTAAGGGCCAAAACTTTTCAATCTGGTAGCCCTTCAGCTTGACCAATTGCAGCTGGTAGTAAGCCAATGAGTAATGAAGAAAAGAGGTTTCAGAGGCTCTGCTTCAAATGCAACCAACGGTATTTCTTTGGCCATTAGTGTGATCCCAAGTATTTGATGTCTGCCTCAGGGTGTGATGCTGAGCGAGAAGAGTGTAAAGAAGCAGTGTTGGAAAATGATGAATTACAGTATGGTGATGCAGCTGATGAGCTAGAAGATGATGACATAGAGATTTATGTGCAAGCCTTGATAGGAAATGGCTCTCATAACACAATCAGAATTAAGGGAGAATCTCGAAGCAAGGCTTTCTTGATCTTAATTAACAGTGAAGCACACACGGCTTCATTGACCCGAAGATTGTAAGAATTGTTGGGCATGAGATGATCAAAACTACACCCTTAGAAGTGAAGGAGATGAGAAATAGAAGAAGTCTAGAGAGAATCTAGATCAAGAGAGAGAGAGAAAGAAGATCAATTATCATTCATCAATTATAGAGAAGTCTAGAGAGAATTCTTAGTATTGTACGTCGATAATATACTACTCATTAGGAATGATGTAGGGGCGTTATCAGCTGTAAGGATTTAGTGAGCTAGTTCCAGTTGACTATACGGATTTTGAGTTCCAGTCAGATAATATGCTAGACGTACGACGTCTGGGCATGTATTCACCCTTGTAGTAGGAGCCATTAGTGGGAGGAATGTCAAGCAGTTTTATAGGTTCAGATAAAGTAGTTGATTTCACTAAGACCTTGACTTCACTAGACCTTTGGTTCATACATAGAAAGGATGAATATAAAGCTTATAACAAATTGGATTCAGGAGAAGTGGGAGATTGTTAGGAATAGTATCCTGAAATCCAGATTTATTCTATTAATATTATTTTATTAATGAATAAAATTTAAGTTTCAGTCGTTTCCTTGCTAAATTTGTGTAAGCGAGCATTTATACTACATGTGGTTTTCTTTTTGGAAAAATTCATGAGATGGGTGTAGTCCTCAGACTATAATTTACATGTTTGTTCTAAGTGATTTATGAGATTAACCCAGAGATAGACTTAGAACAAATGGTATGGATTGTTGTTTGAAAGACTCATAGCCGAAGACAAGTTTGGACTACTTGTATGCTAAGACTATAATGTGACACTTTAGATGACTTGTCTTGTTCATGTGGATGGTGATCCAAAAGTGTTAGGTTGGTGTGTTTAATAAGAATGGCACACTAAGTCGAACCATGTGAGTGATGTGTTTTTCTACGTCTATCAAAATTTAATATAAGACCCTATCTATTAAACACACCTAAATTAAAGTGTAGGACGAGAGGGTGTCGAACCACAGGGACTAAGAGTGCGTGAATTTACTCTATGATTTAAATTGATTTAAATAAAATTGAGAGGTTTAGTATTAATTAACCTAAGGAAACAACAATTAAACTAAAGTAATCTACTTCTAATCGAAAAAGTGTATTAAATTGGAACCTAGGGTTTCAAATCCATCGTTAGCCAATTACTTTTGCGTTAACTTTTAACTTGGGATTATTAATTGTCACATGGGTAGTGGTTAGGCTACAAGCTTCAACCTACTAAGATAATGTGATTAGTATTGCGTATTGACCCTATCTAACTAAAGCATAAGGAAAATAGGTTCTACCTAACGTATTATTAATTATTATGTATTGACCCTATCTAACTAAAGCGTAGGGAAGATAGGCTTTAATCAACAATTCGGTTAATACTATTGCTTGATTAATTAATCATAAGGCTACAAGCACAAAGAATTAATTTGTAAATATCAATATCAACAATTAAAGGTTACAAACTCAATAATCATATCAATTGAATAAACAATAAAAATATAATACTTCAAAGTATTTATCTCAACCAAGCAATTCATGTAAACAATCAAATTAACCCGAATTAAAAGTAAACAAAATTAAAGGCTAAGACTTCATCTAACCCCGTAGAGCAAGTTAGCTCTCCATCAAGGATGATCCGGTGTAGAAGAAGTTGAACGAACTCATGTCGGTCTCCACGCTAATTTCACTTTCATTCCAATTTAACGAAAAAATAGAAAAATAAAAAAATAAAAAATCTGGAAGAGAGAGAGAGAAAGCCGAGGGAAAGATATGCAGAGGCAATGAAAGAGGCCAAAACAGAGATGCCCCCCAACGAACCCCAAAACGACCAATTTATATCCCCCCAAACTGACTCTTCTTCCCCTTTCTAAGACCTACCGGTTTGGGCTGTGGTTTGGTGTCAGTGGTGGGCTGGCGTTTGGGCTTGGGTCAGTTGGGCCTGCTAGTGGTGGGCCTGCTGGTGCTGTAGCGAACAGGGGTGCAGCTAGTGGGTGGGCCGGTGAAGGTCGAGTCGGGCCGAAACAGTGCTAGTGGGCCAGGCTGCTGTTGAGGACGGTGAACAGTGCTTGTTCGGGTCGAAGTGGCTTGAGCTTATACGTTCTTGTCCCGAATCTTGATTGACTTGATTTAATTGTTTACGCATCGAATTTGCCTCATTTGCACCAACATTTGACAATTTTTGGAACTTTAATTTCAAACCTGTTAAACATAAAAATTGCCAAAATGAGTGTAGAACTATAATTAAATAGGTGCAAAATAATTAAAATAACAATTAAAAGATGCGTAAATACGAGACGCATCAACACCCCCACACCTAACCTTTGCTAGTCCTCGAGCAAAGTATATGATTTAACATAAAGACTACAATGACCAACTAGCCCAACCATCCCAACCTTCACCCAATTTTCCGAGATTAACACCTATATTACAATTCAAGACAAGATTAAATCATTTAGAGCATTCTCCAATTCCATGAATTTAGATGATTAAACTTCAAAACTCGTCATAGAATTTCATTAACCTTGTATCAACTAATAGGGACTACCCAAGTAATTTAAGCCCACAAGTGAAAGTGATTAGGATTTTATGCCACAAAATCTCCTCAAATTCTCGCTCCCAACCAAATATATAAAGGTTTTGTGTACCCGCACCATTGAATCACCTAAACACATGCCTATACATAAAGAAATTCTAAGTGGCATATGAGTGACCACTTTACAACATTCTGACCTTAGTATAGCACAAAAGAAACTTCTTTGTTATAAATGTGCCCCAGTTTTTACTTTTTCTTTTTCTTTTGGAGGAAACCCTTTTTTTCTTTTTTTTTTCTTTTCATATTTTTTTCTTTTTGTTTCCTCTTTCTTTTTTGTCCATTTTTGGACTTTTTTTCCTTAAATATATAACACATACTTCATCATTACAATTGACATTGACCAACCAGTACTTTACATAATATCAAGAGCAAGGATTAGGATAAGCCAATAGGGCAAGCTTGCAAAACTCAGGATATATAAGGTTGTTTACTCAAATTCTTCAAATTTTTCGCAACATGAAAGTCCTGTGCTCAGTGAATATGTGAGCGGCGTGAGTAGAACCCATTAATATCAACAACAATAAACAACACTCATTAACAAGTATGAAGTAGAATAATTTAATTTCATGGAATTAAGAGAACGAAATAAATAACTAATCCCACCGTCATTATAACATACGCATCGATCAAGGAAAACTTAGCTAAACGGTTATAATGTACGCTCAAAATGCACAAAAAGATGTTCAAAATTTTAAAAATTTGACCAAAAATGAGCATATGCAAATGAGCCTCACTCCCACACCTAAATCATGCATTGTCCTCAATGCAACAACATCAATCATTAAAGCACAAGTAAGAGGTGAGATGGAGCAATACAACCAGACGAGACGGCACGGACATGTATATATGATTCCTTCAACCTGGCATAAGAACCTGAAAAGAGAGAAAACAAGCCTCGAAGCAACTAATTAGGTCAAAAACGAAATTAAAAACAAGAAATAACAAACCTAGGTTGCCTCCTAGGAGCGCTAAGTTTTACGCCTTCAGCCGGGCGCAATAGGTCTAGCAAAGATCAATTATCAGTCATTGTGTCCATCAAAGAGACAACTTCAACAAGCTGTCCATCAGCAATGCCATCCAACTCAATTACAGGTTTAAGCCTTTGACCATTTACAGTGAACGCACGACCATCTTTAGGGTGGTATATCTCAATAGCACCCGAGGGGTATACCTGCTTAACCACAAGAGGACCATCCCACCTAAACCTCAACTTACCAGGAAAAAGATGCAATTTAGAATTAAAAAGCCAAACCTTTTGATCAGGAGCAAATGTTTTCCTCAAAATATATTTATCATGAAAAGCCTTGGTTTTAGCTTTATAAATCTTTGCATTCTCATAAGCTTCATTCCTTGGTTCTTCTGGCTCATTCAATTGAAGCTTTCGGTTAGCACCAGCTTAGTCTAAGTCAAAATTCAAGGCTCTAGTGGCCCAATAAGCACGGTGTTCTAGCTCAACTGGTAAATGACATGCTTTACCAAAGACCAACCTATAGGGTGACATACCAAGTGGGGTCTTGTAGGCGGTGCGGTATGCCCAAAGAGCATCATTCAACCTAAGGGACCAATCTTTCCTATTAGGACGAATCGTTTTCTCAAGTATAGACTTGATCTCACGGTTTGAAAGCTCTACTTGACCACTAGCTTGGGGATGATAGGGGGCGGCAATTTTATGATGCACTGAGTACTTCCTAAGAAGTGCCTCAAATGACCTATGAATGAAATGACTACCACCATCACTAATGAGTGCTCTAGGGGTACCAAAGCGGTTAAAAATGTGGTCCTTGACAAATTGCATGACCACTTTGTGGTCATTGGTCCTAGTAGGTATAGCCTCAACCCATTTAGACACATAGTCGGCCCCTAAAAGTATGTAAACAAATCCAAAAGATGGGGGAAATGGTCCCATAAAGTCAATACCCCAAACATCAAATATTTCCACAATTAAAATGGGTTTCAAAGGCGTCATGTCTCAACGCGTCATTGTGCCTGTGCTTTGACAACGCTCACATGCAAGACAAAACTTGACAAAACTAGTGAGCATCCTTGAACAGAGTAGGCCAATAAAAACCACACTGTAGGACTTTTGCAGCAGTCCTACGACCTCCAAAGTGTCCTCCACATGCATATAAGTGATAAAAAGATAAAATGCTATGATACTCACACTCTGGAACACATCTACGAATTACTTGGTCCGCGCAATATTTAAACAAGTCAGGGTCATCCCAGTAAAAGTGCTTTACTTGAGAGTAAAACCTATCCTTTTCTTGCTTGGACCAAATAGATGGAATCACACCTGTAGCGAGGAAGTTAACAATATCTGCGGACCAAGGGCCACGTGAATGGGAGACAACAAAAAGTTGCTCATCGGGAAAAGAGTCATGCATTGAAATAGATGGATCATGATGCTCAAAGAAAATCCTAGAGAGATGGTCAACTACCACATTCTCTGCACTTTTCTTATCTTTAATCTCAATGTCAAACTCTTGAAGTAGAAGAATCCACCTAATAAGCCTAGGTTTCGTTTATTTCTTAGAGAGCAAATATTTCAACGCAGTATGGTCAGAATAGATAATGACTTTTGCCCTCAAAAGATAGGAACGAAACTTTTCAAGAACAAACACAACAGTTAGCAACTCCTTTTCAGTGGTGGTGTAATGGCGTTGGGCATCATTAAGAGTTTTACTAGCATAATAAATGACATGAGGCACTTTGTTCACTCTTTGACCTAGGATGGCACCTATAGCAAAATCAGAAGCATCACACTTAATTTCAAAAGGAAGAGAGTAATCTAGGGGCTGCATAATGGGGCCTGAAACAAAAAATGACCGTAGTTTTTGAAAAGCTTCTAGGGAAGACTCATCAAACTCAAATGATGTCTCCTTAGCTAGCAAGCTAGTTAATAGTCTGGCTAACTTCCCAAAGTCCTTAATGCATCTCCTATAGAAACCTGCATGACCTAGAAAGGATCTAACTTGCTTCACGTTTGAGGGAGGGGGTAAGTTTTCAATCAGATCTACCTTAGCCTTATCAACTTCAATACCCTTCTTGGACACTCTATGACCCAAATACAATCCCCTCTTGAACCATAAAGTGACACTTTTCGTAACTCAAAACAAGATAGGTCTCTTCACATCTTTTTAGCACAAGTCTTAAATTCTACAAACATTCATCAAACGAAGGTCCAAAAATAGAGAAATCATCCATAAAAACCTCAAGAAATCTGTCTACCATGTCAGAAAAGATAGACATCATGCATCTCTTAAATGTAGCGGGTGCATTACATAAACCAAATGGCATCCTGCGATAGGCAAATGTTCCGAAGGGGCACGTAAAAGTCATTTTTTCCTGATCCTCTGGGTAGACTGCTACCTGGTTATATCCTAAATATCCATCAAGAAAACAGTAAAAGCTCTGACCGGCTAACTTCTCTAAAATCTAGTCGATGAATGGTAGAGGAAAATGGTCCTTCCTAGTGGCAGAGTTAAGCTTCCTATAGTCAATACAAACTCTCCAGCCCGTGGTCTCTCTAGTGGGCACTAACTCTCCATCACTACTCTTAACCACAGTAACGCCCGACTTCTTTGGGACTACCTGACGAGGACTAACCCACCTATTATCAAAAATTGGGTAAATGATACCCGCATCAAGCAACTTCACAATCTCTTTCTTTACCACTTCTTTCATGTTAGGGTTCAACCTCCTTTGCATCTCTCTAGTGGGTCTAGCATTCTCATCAAGAAAAATCTTATGCATACAAATGGAAGGCTGTATACCCTTCAAATTAGCCACAGACCACCAAGTGGCACTCTTATGATCACTAAGCACTATCATCAATGCATCCTCCTGTTCCCTAGACAACTGAGAAGAGATAATCACAGGTAAAGTCTCATCGGGTCCTAAGAAAGCATACTTAAGAGTAGACGGCAACGACTTAAGTTCAAGTTTGGGTGGTGAAACTATGGAAGGCAAGGCAGGGGAATCCGAAAGCGTAGGTAAAGCTTCTACTTTTGACAGCTAATGACAAGTCTCTAAAGGGGCATATATCTCAAGCAAATCATTCATCTCTCTAATGTCATTTTCAATCTCAAAATCATCAGAACAATTGTATACTAGTGCTCGCTCAAGGGAATCACTAACTAGGATAGAAGGGAGTGTTTGGTCCACCAAATCATCAATAATATCCACCCAGAAACACTCCGACTCATCCTCACTAGTGGGTGACAACGAAGCCTTAAAAATATTTAACCTAATAATCATATTGGCAAAGCTAACATCCATTACCCCAGATCTACAATTATTGGTAGCATTGGCCGCTAAGAAAGGCCAACCTAGAATGACAGGGACATGGCTTTTTGAATGACTAGAGGGCTCCATATCAAGCACGAGGAAATCAGCAGGAAACAAGGCTTTGCCTACTCTCACTAGCACTTTAATCAGCTCACCACGGGAGATCATAGTTGATCTATCTGCTAATTGCAAGGTCACCGTGGTGGGTTGCAACCCTCCCAGGCCTAACTTCTCATAAACCGAGTAAGGAATAATGTTAACACTCGCTCCTAAGTCCAGTAAGGCTTTATCGATCTGGTAGTCCCTAAGCGAACAAGAGATGGTGGGGACACCAGGGACTTTGTACTTAACTGGAGTGTCACACTTCAGAATAGAGCTCACTTGCCTGGCTAAGAACACTTTTTTAGGCAGATGTACTCTAGATCGCCTCTTTTGGTTCAGAAGGTCCTTAATAAACTTTGCATAGGCCGGGATCTATTTAATCGCATCAAGAAGGGGAATGTTTATCTTTACTTGCCTAAAAGTCTCCAAAATGTCTTCCCACTTCTTGTCCTTCCCATTTGGATGTGGTTCAACTAAAGCTTGGGGGAAGGGCACTCTCGGTACATATGACGAAGGAAGATCAGAGGTCCTAAGAATGGGAGAAGGGTGCGTGACCTCATCGGTTGCCTTCTCCCTTTCCTTGCTCTTCTCTTCTCCCTCACCGCTTATGGGTACTCCACTCTCGACAGTCACCCCATTGTCAACCTCCGTCCCACTTCTTAACACTGTAATGGATTTTGCTTGTTCTTGATGGGGAGGATAGTTGTCTTTCCTTACACAGTTCCCAGGGTTCTCTATAGCCTGGCTAGGGAGTCTTCCCTCATCTCTCTTACTCAGAGTGTTAGCTAGTTGACCTATTTGGATTTCTAGCTTTGTAATCGATTGTGTATGGGAGTGGAGGAGTTGGAAATTAGCTTCCAAACCTTTCAGCGCACTCAAAACGTTCTCTTCAAAATTCGAATTAGAGCTCAAATTAGGAGGTTGAGTGTAGTTGGAAGCATACCCTTGCGGTTGAAAACCTACAGGCCGGGGCATACCAGGTTGTTGAGGTCATGGGTTCTATTGTTGTGGCATAAACTGTCCTTCTCCTCCTTGCCTCCAAGAGAAGTTGGGATGGTTTCTCCAGCTCGGATTGTACGTGTTAGAGTATGGGTCGTTTCGTGAGAATCCTTGGGCTGCATTGACTTGTTCCTCCGACCACTCCACATAAGGTGAAGCAGAGGGGCAGTCATGTGTAGAATGAGAGACACTAGAACATGAAGAGCAAGCACTATGCACATTTGAAATATGAGACACATTAGGTGCAGTAGAGGGTGCCAGTGTCATCTTAAATAGGGAAGTTAACTGCTCTACGGAAGAGGCGACTTTCTTATCTAAGATGGAGGTGTGAGCAATCTCATTTACTCCTCTATCTAACGTAATAGCATTAAGACGTGCATGTGCGGCAGATTGTTGTGAATTCTCATTCAAAAGTTCAAACAGTTCCCACGCCTCATTCTCATTCTTTCTAAGGAACTGACCATCACACGAGGCATCAACAATTTGTTGACCCTTCTTGTTTAACCCATAATAGAAATTTTGGACTAGTTGCCATTTAGGGATAGCATGATGCGGACATGCTCGTAAAAGTTCCCTAAACCTATCCCAACTCTCGTTGAACTCTTCAGTAGGAAGTTGGGTGAAGGTGTTAATGGCTCTTCTAGCAGTGTTAGTCTTGCTAATGGAATAGAATTTCTTAAGAAATTCTTGTTGCAGTTGAGTCCAAGTACTAATCGTCCCACTGGGTAAGGTGCCTAACCAATTTTAGCCTTTTACTTTAAAGAGAAAGGAAAGAGGCGAAGCAAGATGGCGTCATCACTGACGTTAGGAATCTAAAGGTTGAGCAAACCTCCATGAAACTATCCAAGTGTGTGTACGGGTTCTCATTACCTAAGCCGTGGAATGAAGGAAGCATTTGTATAGTTTGTGGCTTAAGCTTGAATTGATAGGCTACGGGTGGCAACCTAATGCAGGAGGGTGAAGTGTATGTGGTGGGAGTAAAGTAGTCCATAAGTGTATGTGGTTGTTGTTTGTCAGCCATTACGGTTTGTGCTCAGTGTAGGACTCTAAGGTCTTTTAAAGTTCTTTCAATTTCAGGGTCGGATCTAGTAAGGTCCAGAGACAAAAAACAACGACCATGCATGAACAATTAACCACACAAAGCAAGTAAATTAAAAATTAAATAAGCAAAACAGATAAAACAAACGAAACAAATACTAAAAAGAAAAGACAAATAAAAAGATAACCTAAAATCTACTTATACACAAAAATCACAAGAAAAATAATGAAAATAAAAAGAAATTTTTTTTTTAGAAAAGAGACAATAACAATTAAAGAGAATTAAAAATTAAAAATCCTAAATTAAGAATCAAATTAAGATTTCAAATCCCAGGTTGAAAAATAAAATAAATTAATTTAAAATTAAAGAAGAAATAGAAAGTTAAAAATCAAAGAAAATCACAAAATAAAATCACGAATGCTGCCTAGTCCCCGGCAACAGCGCCAAAATCTTGATGTGTTTTTCTATGTCTATCAAAATTTAATATAAAACCCTATCTATTAAACACACCTAAATTGAAGTGTAGGGCGAGAGGGTGTCAAACCACAGGGACTAAGAGTGCATGAATTTACTCTATGACTTAAATTGATTTGAATAAAATTGAGAGGTTTTTGTATTAATTAACCCAAGGAAACAACAATTAAACTAAAGTAATCTACTTCTAATCGAAAAAGTGCATTAAATTGGAACCTAGGGTTTCGAATCCATCGTTAGCCAATTACTTTTGCGTTAACTTTTAACTTGGGATTATTAATTGTCACACGGATAGTGGTTTAGGCTACAAGCTTCAACCTACTAAGATAATGTTGTTAGTATTGCATGTTGACCCTATCTAACTAAAACATAAGAAAAATAGGCTCTACCTAACGTATTGTTAATTATTACCTATTGACCCTATCTAACTAAAGCATAGGAAAGATAGGCTTTAATTAACAATTCGGTTAATACTATTGCTTGATTAATTAATCGTAAGGCTACAAGCACAAAGAATTAATTTGTAAATATCAATATCAACAATTAAAGGTTACAGACTCAATAATCATATCAATTCAATAAACAATAAAAATATAATACTTCAAAGTATTTATCTCAATCAAGCAGTTCCTGTAAACAATCAAATTAACCCGAATTATAAGTAAACAAAAGTAAAGGCTAAGACTTCATCTAACCCCAGAGAGCAAGTTAGCTCTCCATTAAGGATGATCAGGTGAAGAAGAAGTTGAACGAACTCATGTCGGTCTCCACGCTAATTTCACTTTCATTCCAATTTAATGAAAAAAGAAAGAAAAATAAAAAAATAAAAAATCTGGAAGAGAGAGAGAGAAAGCTGAGGGAAATTTATGCAGAGACGGTGAAAGAGGACAAAACAACGAACCCCAAAACAGCCAATTTATATCCCCCTAAACCGACTCTTCTTCCCCTCTCTAAGCCCTACCAGTTTGGGCTGTGGTCTGGTGTTGGTGGTGGGCTGGCATTTGGGCCTGGGTCGGTTGGGCCTGCTGGTGCTAAAGCGAACAGAGGTGCAGCTGGTGGGTGGGCCGGTGAAGGTCGAGTCGGGCCGGAACAATGCTGGTGGGCTGGGCTGCTGTTGAGGACGGTGAACAGTGCTTGCTCGGGTCGAAGCGGGTTGAGCTTATACGTTCTTGTCCCGAATCTCGATTGACTTGATTTAATTATTTACGCATCGAATTTGCCTCATTTGCCCCAACATTTGACAATTTTCGGAACTTTAATTTCAAACCCCTTAAACATAAAAATTGCCAAAATGAGTATAAAACTATAATTAAATAGGTGCAAAATAATTAAACTAACAATTAAAAGATGTGTAAATACGAGACGCATCAGTGAGTCGCTTGTTTCTAGACTTCTATCAGAGATAAGTGCTTCATGTTGTATTATTTGAAAGATGACTCTAAATCCTGAGAGTATTCTTGACTTGTGCATGAAGCGTTAGTTACTTTGGTGTACTATAAGTAAGGTCTAAACGTGTGACTTAATTCCCACGTACATTGGGCAGCGGTGTGAAATGTGACAAGGATCAGGTAGTCAATAGGGAATCTACAGTCTCTTATGAGATACAGATGTCCCCTTAGTTGATTCGCAAATATTTGAATAGTTCGGAAACTTTGGCCAAGGTATTCCAAGTGTTTGACATTTGGGACTTATACTATGAATATGTTCAAGTATAAATGAATTATTCAGAGAAAAGCTAGTCATTAACTAATGGAGAAGCTGTGAGAAGAATAATAGTAGTAGTTATATTTATTCTTCGTCATTGACAACTAGTGGAGGGGTTGTTGTCATCAATACAGTCTATTTGGGAGATATCGAATAAATGGTTTAAGTCTGGAGTGCAGTGATATTTATTTAGTGGAATTAAGTCTCATTAAATGGTAATTAAATTATTTCATGAGATAATTGATTTAACCAATTTGGAGCTAGATTTAAATTGTCCCTGAGGTCCCTATGCAAGCCTGTGTATTTATTGCTATCAAAAAAATATTAGAGAATTCATGCGATGGGTAAATTTAAATTTGTCAAACATTATTCATGAGATGAATAAAAATTAAAAATTAAAAAATAAAATAATTTTAAAAAATTAAAATTCATAAGATGAACTTTTACATGTGGAAAACAAAGCAAAAAAAGAAGGAAAAATGGCGAAAATCCTAGGCGGGATCCGTGTACACGCATATCAGCCAACAATGCGCGACACGTACAATGGCGCGGACCAATCGCCGCGTGGCAAAAGGACACGCGAATAGGTGGGTAAATGCGACGTTTTGGGCTACTTTTAAATAAAACGGTGCATTTAGTTTTTAACTACGCAGATCCCACATCGAAAAATTGAGATTTTTCGCTCCTGTATACTACTATAAATAGAGGCACCTATTTTAAGGGTTTGGCATTCAATTTAGAATTTTAAAAAAAAAATAGCTTATGAGAGTATTGACTTTCGGAGACTTAGTGGGAGAGAAAATTTTCTTTCCTCAAGTTCAATATTTTTCAGAGACTACCCTCCGGGCAGCTCGAGGTCATTACGTAGAAGATCGCAAAGTCTCGATTTTGTTTCTGAAGATTATTTTGTTTCTGGTATTCTTAAATTGGAGCAATTCCAGGTATGTTTTCTTTCCTTCTTCTTTTAGTTTTCGCTTTTCTATTTATTTATAGTATTTGTATTATGCCTATTTAAGTTCATGTATTATTATGAATGTATTAGAGTAAAAGGCCTGTAGATGTAAATTAAGAATTTAGATCTGTAGATGTAAATTATAAATCTAGATATGTAGATTTAAAATTATGAACTTTAAATCAACCATAGGTTTAGAATTATGAATTCTAAACCCTTTCCGCTACGTAAACTTTATAAAATTAGGGAGAATTTTTGAAATTCATCCCAACAACTTGTATTAGAGCAAGGGGATTTATAGAGATAACCCTATTCCTGGGAGCTCTCGCACGTGAGGTGTCACGAAGCGTGTCTCTCCGACCGGTGGCTTAGGCAGAGGGAAGAGTCTTCTACTCTAAGTGCTATAATAGGTTCCTTTTGTTGCGACCATAATTAAGAACTGTGAACCCAAGTGTCGGCATCAGAGTTATTTTTTCCCAACAAATCTGTGACCACAAGAATGTAAGAGTGTGGCTTGCTAGAATGGGGTTAATCTCCTATGATGTCTATTGCCCCACCTCTGAAGGGCCACAGTTTGAAAATAGCATGCATCTTAGTTGCAGGGACTCTTGGCACATGATCATGTCTTTGGCATGCTCTGCACCCCTTGGCATACTTTATGCAATCATCCATCATTGATGGCTAATAATAGCTATAACATCTGATGAGCCAATGCATTTTACTGCTTGCTAGATGGGATCCACAGATACCCTCATGTGCTCCTACCATTACTAGAATTACTTTATCCAAGTCAAGGCACCTGAGAAGCACTCCACTAGCGTCCCTTTTTTATAACTCTCCAGATTCATTGTCTAGATGAAATCTATAATCTCTCATTTTTCTTTTCTTACCCTTACAGTAGTCTTGAGAGTTCTTGAAGTAATCCATTAAAGGCTTCCTCCAGTTCTTGTGTTGACTTCGGATAGTTTGATGGGTTTCAAAGCAATCCAAGTGTTCACCAGGCAAGACTTCGCTCCCAAAACTGAAAGACTTAGTGAATTCGATGTCATGGTCTGATACCTTAGTCTTGTTGACCATGGTTTCTTCGCACCAAGTCCTGGGCAAGTTGTACCTTAAAGCTAACTAAGCTAAGTCATTGGCTACTTTGTTTTGCTTTCCAAGGATATGCTCAAACCACACACCATTGAACTTATTCAATAGCTTTTGTACTACTGAAAAGTATATGTTTGAGTAATAGCTTAAACATTAAAATTCCCCTTTCGCTTGGCAAATCGCCAACTGCAAATCCCCTTTAACAATGACATTGAGGACTTGCATTTCCAAGTATTTGCCAACTAAAGTAATAGCTAATTTGGTGATGGTTTTAGCAGGGGATTCGATCACAATTCCAACTCTAGTACCTAAATTGGTCCTTGATCCATCAAAGTATAGTTTCCAAGGGATTATTTCCACCACTAGGAGCTGGTCTGGCTCATAGTCTCAGCCAGTATGAATGTTTGGGTGATTAGCAACTAAGGCTTTACCCTTGACTGACTTTTGTGAGACATACACCAACTCAAACTGCATTAGAGCAATGCTCCACTTATTCAATCCCCCCCCCCCCCCCCCCCCCCCCCAATAAGGGTCTATCTAGCATGTATTTAAGGACATCTATCTGAGGAACCACATATATGGTAAATGCCAAGAAGTAATGTCTCAATTTTACTGATGCGTAAAACAAAGATAGACACAGTTTCTCAATTGAGGAGTATTTTATTTCACATTCATTTAAGTAACGACTAAGGTAGAACACAACTTGTTCAAACCCTTGTTCATTGTCTTGTACAAACAAACAACCAATAGATTCCTCGAAAGTAGAGACGTAAATCTTTAAAGGTTTTCCCTGCTTTGGTGCAATGAGAATTTGCGGCCTGATCAAGCATTCCTTGATGCCATCGAAACTTGCTTGATGTGGCTCCTACCACTTGAAGTCCTTCTCAAACTTAAGCCTCAGTAGTGCAAAGAAGACTTTCATTTTTCCTGCGACATTCGAGATGAAACGTCTTAGGAAATTAACCTACCTCAAGAAGCATTGAAGCTCCTTTTAGCTTGAAAGCAGTTTGGCCTGTTGAATGGCCTTAATCTTATTAATGTCCACCTCGATGCCCTTCTAGTGTACTAGATAACCAAGAAAGTTTCGAGCATGTACACCAAAGGCACACTTTAATGGATTCATTTTGAGGTTATGGGTCCTCATTCTAAGGAACCCCCCTCCCCCCAAGTCTTCCAAGTGTTTGACTTGGGACTTTGATTTGACCCCGATATCATCTACATAGACTTCCACGGTCTTGCCCGAATCATGAAAGATCATGTTCATGGCCCCCGGTAGGTGGCGCCAACATTTTTCAAGACGAATGGCATAGCCATCGACTCAAAGGTTCCTATTGACCTAGCACGCCTGAATGATGTCTTATGGGTATCCTCCGAAGCAATCTTAACATGGAAGTACCCATAGTAGCCATCCATAAAAGACAAGACCTCATGCCTTGTGGCTGAGTCAATGAGCACATCAGCAATTGGCATTGGGTATTCATCCTTTGGGGTGGCTGCATTCAGATTTTTGAAGGCAATACAAACCTGAATTTTTCCATTTTTCTTAATGACAGGAACAATATTTGCCTACCATTCAACATTCCTGGTAGTCCTGATAGATTTGGCCTTTAAGAGTCTTTTAATCTCCTCCTTGACCAAATTATTAACTTGTTGGGACATTCTCCTTTAGGCCTGAATGATGGGCCTCGAGCCTAGCTTGATAGGAAGCCTATGCTCAACCACCTTTCTGTCTAGGCCAAGCATTTCGAGATGGTCCCAAGCAAAGAAGTCCTTGAACTCGCAAAGAAAGGTCAAATATTGCTCTCTCTGCTCCTTAGAGCGTCAGATAGGTAGGTCTTAGGTTTTTTTGTCAAGCCCAAGATAACCTTGAGGAGGGGGTCTTGAACTTCGGCCCCCAAATCCTCCATTTTGGCTGTGATGCTCTTAAGTCAAAGAGTTCCAACTCCTTTTCTTGTGTAATTTGGACCTCAAAGCCACTGTATGGCTACTCAATCCAAAGTTGATCCTCAGCATGCCAAGCCACTAACCTTACTAGTGTTGAGGAAACGGCCTCTTGGTCCATTAATGGGAGGTCTTGGCTCTTCCACATAAGGGTTCTAGCATGCGTTAGAGATCTCCTTCCTAAAGAAGGGCCCTTGTGAATCCCCAGAAATCAAATTCTTCAAGCTCTACATCAACTTGACCAACCTTAACTTCAATAAGTGGGCTGTCAAGAACGGCTATTGTGTCCTATTGTTCGGCAATTTGTGAAGTGGACCTTTTGACATCAAGCGGTCCCATGCCATCGTCGTAGAATTTTGCCTCAACGTAGTTCGAGCAAGCCAAGAGTGGCCTGTTATCTGCCATAACAACCTCATACTTGTCACGATTCCAGAATATTAACAATTGGTGCAGTGAAGATGGGATATAATAGTTGGTGTGTAACAAATCTCTCCCTAGCAAAGCATTGTAGCATCATGTAGTATCCACTACAAAAAAAGTTGTTAGCTTGCTTAAGCTGCCAACAATTATCTCAATCGGGATGAGCCCTTCAGACTTAGTAGTAGCTTCAGAAAAGCCACAAACTGTAACATCTAAAGTAATAAGGCATCTCAAGATTTATCAATGACCCCCAACACTAAGAAGGCAGGATATTGATGGCTGCACTTTTATCCACCAAGATCATGTTCACTAGAATACCATCAAATTTGGCCTTGATGTATAGGGGCTTGATGTGTTTATTAGTGGTATTAAGCCCATCAAACATCATCTTTATTATGTCAGGTGTATCATCAGGCGATTGGGATGTTGGGGATATGTTATGATTCAAGCTAATCTTGAATCATAAACTAGGGGTTTTAGAGTTTTAATTAAGATAGAGATGAATTGAGATGAGAATTAGAAGAATAAGATGAGATTAAGAGAGAACTAGATGAGATTAGCAGATATTAAGGATGAGAAGTAGAGAAGAAGCAAGAGGTAGAAAGAATCTAGAGAGAATTTAGAGAGAAAGAGAACAATGGCTTTCTCATTTAAATAATATTTGGAATCTTGGGTTACTAATTGGTGGCCTACTAAGCAATTCGAAAATTTTTTGAATGATATTCAAGAAGTTATTCAACATATGAAGATTACAATCAAGATCATACTACTTATATTAGGCTTCACTAAACAAGATACAATTTATTTGGACACTTTAGACTTAACCGACTTAAACTCCTAGCCGCCATATTTGACCAGCTTGACTTAAGTTACCGACTTCAACTTCCCGCCACAGCATTATTTGAATTGTTAATAGCTTAACTACAATTCCAGCCAAACTCTGCTGCTGCTACCGAACACTGCTGCTACTACCAAACACTGCCCTTGATGATCTTATTTGACATATACTACTAGATTACTACTTAAAACTCATTACTACTTATCTCTTCCTATTACAATCATGACAATACTCCCCCCTTTAGGAGATTCTTGTCCTCTTGCTTTGGATAGGAACGTCTTCGTAAAACAAAAATTGATCCATGAACCATATTTGTTGAGAATGTAGCTAAAGACATACCCGCACTATCCTCTATGTCATCCACACCCCATAACTTCAAAGTCTTGTGTCATTGCCATTCTCGGATCATAATACTTTACGTCATCTTCGTGATCCCCTTCAATTTCAGTTCCCGAGACAGCCATTAAGTGCTGAGGATTACACTTATGACCGAAGAAGTATTTTCTATTACATTTGAAGCATAGATTTTGTGCCTTCTTCTCTTCCATACTTAATGTCCTCGAACCTTCAGGCACAGCTTGCGATAGGGACGCTGTTGACCGACTTCTTTGACCTTTTTCAGGCATAGCTAAAACGGTAGACTTAAACAATCTCACCTTCGCATAAGCTTTGGACAGTGTAGGAGGGTTGAGCGCCTTGACTAGATTCTTGATCTTGGGCTTGAGCCCACTGATGAAGCTAGAAACATAGAAGGCTTTCCTTGCTTCTGGAGTTATGGACATCATTCTTGCTTTTAAATTTTCAAATCTGGTCATGTACTCCTTCAAACGGCTTACTTGAGCTATCTTGTTGCTAAGCTCACTCGATTCAGCTGCTTCAGTTCACAACTTGTTGCAGCATTGGATTTAATTCAGCTTGTTTAGATTGAATCAGCTCCCGGAATTCAGTTCATAAGTGCAGTACAAGATTTGATCTAGGCTCACAAATTTTGTTGTTGGAAGGCAGCTACGATTATGTACTAAATTCGATTTAGTGAACATCCATTTAGGCACAGTTGATTTTGGCAGTTGGTTACTTAATCACAGATTGAATTGGCTGGAAAGACGTAAGCATTAGACATGGATGAGTGCATTACAACTCAATCTTAGGCAGCCACTTATGCTGAGGTAGCTGCTGGAAATGCATCGGTTACCCCTACCAATGCAGGAGCTAATGTAGGAAGCTCGGTTGTGGTGACACAGGATGAACAAATGGCGATGTTTCAGCAGCATATGGATGAAGTGATACAGTGAGCGCAATGAAGGAGCAAGTGATGATCTCACAGCAGCAAGTTGAGCAAAGGATGGTTGGAGTGCAACAACTTGAGCAACGATTTGAGCAATTTGAGCAAAGGCATCAAGCACAGCAAGAACAAAGTGAGCAAAGGCTTGAACCACGTTTAAATGAAATGCATGAGCTACTTCTTAGGCAAGATATTCACCTTGGTGTAGGAATCCTACCTAAAGTACCTCAACAAGAAGGAGTTTCGGTTCAAGTGGTGAATGTTGGAACTGGAAATGCACCTATCGTACCTTATCAGGTTAGGCCTTTGGATCCTCTTTTGCCAAGGCCGGTAGAAGTGCAAGCTGTTCCAACAGTTGTGGCAAGAAGAGCGGGGTTTAGACAGCCTCAGGTTGGTCTCGACACTTTTTATGGCACACATCCACAATCATGGATAAGAAGATGCAAGTGATACTTTAGGTTCTACGCTATTTCAGAAGAGGAAAAAATTGAACTGGCTGCAGTTTATTTGCAAGGGGACCCAGAAGTTTGGTTGCGTAGCCTAATCCTTAGTAATCCAACTCTAACATGGTGAGAGTTTGTGGATGAAATGTGTGACAGGTATGGAGATGAAGATCCGGGGGAGGTCGTGGACAATTTCAATGAGATACAATGTATTTGGGCACTTTAGACTTAACCGGCTTAACCTCCTAGCTGCCATATTTGACCAGCTTGACTTAAGCTATCAACTTCAACTTCCCGCCACAGCAATATTTGAATTGTTAACAGCTTAATCACAATTCCCACCAATCTCTGCTGCTACTACCGAACACTGCCCTTGATGTTCTTATTTGACATATACTACTAGATTACTACTTAAAACTCATTACTACATATCTCTTCTTATTACAATCATGACACGGTATTAACTTTAAAAGACAAAAGATTGGGGTTACCTTTGGTGGCTGCTACTTTAGCCACAAGTTCCACCTGGGGATCCTCATCTGATGCTATAACAACAACCACCCCCCCCCCCCCCCCCTCCCCTCTCGGCCTTCTTGAGTATGAGTTGCCATGAACTCCAAAGGAAGGAGCAAGGCAATTCTAACATCAACCTTTTCAGAGAGCATCCTAAATTGTATCCGAACTTGATCTATTTCCTTTTCAAGGCTGCCGCCCATGGGCACGTCCTGATCTTACTTTTAAGGACTGCCATTGGTTAGCATATCCTGATCTAGAAGTTGGTCTTTTGGATCAACAGCTGGAGTTTAAGACTCCTTCATGGGTTGGGGGAAGTCCTCCTCATGGAAGTCATTCTCAATATCAGACCATGTTAGGTTAACGCGGTCTAAAGGTTCCACTGCGTCGATGCTAAGAGGGGAGTATTCCTCTTCGTCATCAACTGATCTCCGAGTTAGGGAATTCTTGGCAAGCTAGTCCTACCAAGATTCTTGTCCTTCAGAAGATGAGAGATTGGTCCATCTCTCAAGCTTCTTGTGCAGTTGCCCTTTATTGGTAGTAGCAATAGGCCTGGACTCAGTTGTTAGATCTTTAAGATCCATAGGCTCAGTTTGCTTGCCCTTGCAAGCCCTGGCTTCCTCTTTAGAGAGCCTAGTTAAGCAAGTATTGACCAGAGTCCTTTGCTGACCTACCTTCTTCAGCACTTGCCTCCTCTTCTAAGTTTAAGTAAGGCTAAAGGAACCAACGTCCTCTTGATCGAGGTGATTCCTTCTCCAGACATTACCGAATCAGACTCGAGAAGGCTGGTGTCCTGACTGTCTTGGTCCCTGACTGGTGTCCACTTTCAGTAGGTGGTATTTTGGATTTCTCCTTGGATACCCAGTCCTTATGATGATCTAGGTCTTCAAAGTAAAACCTCGAGGAGGTCCCGTTAGTGATGTCTTTATTAATATAGCTTTTTCCTTGGGTCAAGGCTCAACTTCTTCATTTCAGACACCAACTTGTGGCCACAACCCCCACATAGGTCATGAGTGAGGCGCACGAGTTTCCTCGATGCCTGCTTCTTAGAAGCGAAAACTGTTTGCTAATGGTTGTCAAGAAGAATTCCCATGGCTAACTCTTCTTCTTTATAGAGAAGAATAATTCCTTCCTCTAATTGCTTTTTTAGGAACCTATTGAACGTAACACAATTGCATGTCGAATGTTTAGCCATGATGTGCAACTTGTAGCACTCTTCTAGCAACCTTACTGGGGTTTTGGGGAACCTTAGTATTCCTGACTCTAGTAGCCTATCAAACAAAGCATTAGCTACAGCCAGACTATCTTTGTATGTACTCATCCTGCATAGAGATTTGTAATTAGTTTGGCTGTTATGGGAATCATAAGGCTTTGCTACCTCAATTCTATTAACTTGGGAACGAGTAGGGAACATGTCTTTGTCAAAGCCCATCTATCCTTCTTCCGGGAAGATCAATTCACTTACTTCTATGGCATCCTGAACCACATTTCTAAGTTCATGTAATTCTTCGTTGAATGGGTCAACGTTCGTGCCATTAATAGTTTCCCTTCTCCTTCGTAGAATTGGGTCAGGCTTTCTATGTTTACCCACGATCTTGAGTTTGTTATTTAGCTCAAGCCAATCGAATATTATGTCAGCTCTTGAGAAGTCAAACAATTATTTTCTGAAGTCTTGGGATTGATAAGACTTCTTGACTTTGATATCCTTCTTGATCAAAGGATTGCAAACCGTAGGAGGTCCCTTGACATATTCAACGACGTCAATCTCATATGGAGGATCTTAATCCTCTTCAATTAAGTTGTGCATGTAAGTCCAATACACGCTATTTTCTTCAGGCTTTCTTCTTTTAAGACAGCCTCATATCTAGCAACACATTCTAGTAGCTATAAGGGCGTCGTGAAGTTGGAGCCTTCGAATTTCTTCCTAAATTCAATATCCAAACCAATCAAGGCTAGCTTGGAATATTCAACCTTAATAAGGGCTACAGTGCATTTTAACCGGGCTTTCTTGAACTAGTTAATGTAATCTTCCACTGATTCATATGTCTCATTCAAGCCAAGTCAGACATGGAAGTTCCTAGTTCCATTCTTGGGAAGTGAGCCTGAAATTTTCGTGCCATATCATCCCAAGAATAAATGAATTGAGGAGGTAGGCTAATGTACCACTGGAAAGCGATCCCAATTAAAGAACTAGGGAACAGCCTAGGCTCAAGATACTGATTGTCAGCCGCTTCTATACACTGGCAATTGAACCATGCCAAGGGCTCGAGGGCAGACACAGTTCCTTCTCCTGAGAAAAGGTTAAACTCAGGGATTTTGCATCCTTGAGGAAAAGGGTAATCCTTGTCTATGTAGTCAGGATAAGGTTTATTATACAAGGGTCTATTGACCCTCGTGAGGCCAGGCACATACATGTGTTTGACGAGGGTGGCCAATTAGTCCTGGAGGGGTAGGTTAAGCACATGGTTATGTGCTTGCCATTGCCACCAAAGTGGGTGAGGATCTCGAGGGGGATCTGTGGGATACCCTTGAGTACCCATCACAAAATGGTTGTTACCCCCCAAAT
Source organism: Simmondsia chinensis (assembly GCA_018398585.1). Lineage (NCBI taxonomy): Eukaryota > Viridiplantae > Streptophyta > Magnoliopsida > Caryophyllales > Simmondsiaceae > Simmondsia > Simmondsia chinensis. The sequence continues at coordinate 12,670,591 of JAGTTD010000014.1, forward strand.
CCGGGGTAACCCCCTTAATTAATTTGGCCATGCTCTTGGTTGGCCATGAAGTATGTTCCAGTAGGACCTGGGTCACACGGCATGCCTAGGAGCACACCAACATTAGCAGGCTGTCGATTCATCCTTGCTTGATCAGTCCCTAAGTCATGAGCTTGAGGAAGTGGGTCGTTAGCTTGCCCCCCAGCGTGATAAGCATGAAGTGGTCTAGGAAGGATAGGCTAGCTCCCAGAAGTGGGTACCCATCCTTGTACTCCTATTTTAAGGCTTTGAGTAGGCCTCTATGCAACCTCTACTACCTGAGGAGGTAGGAATGGCTACGCCTCCCTATCTTAGGGAAAAGTAACACCGACACATTGGAGTTGAGATCCCTCGAAGCTAGAGAAAAAAAACCTGATTCGAAGGCCAACAACCCCAAGGAGCATGTTGTCATTCCTATTGCTAGATTCTAAGTGCGTGACACTAGCCATAACTCGATTTCTTGCTCTTAAGGACAATGTAATCAGCCTGAGCAACTGGTAATTGTGAGCTCAAAGGAGGTTCATGGGGATATCCAGTTGGTACTGATGGAAGAGGTGCAGGCCTAAGTTGCCTGATATCCTTTCTAACGGCTTGGACTAAGCCATTATGAGCCTCAGCCTGTCTAACCAAGATAAGCTCAACCTCAACTACTATCTGTCTTGCCATGTCCTTACCAATAAGGGCAGCAGTGGAAGACAAGGTTGAGTTTATTCAACTAAGACTCTGTCAGTCTCTTTATGAAGCCTTCATTTATTAAGGCTCCAATAGCATTTATTACGGCTCTCATTGCGGCAGAGTTTTCATGCTGGACAACTAGATTATGCTCTATTTCAACACATTATCTCTCAAAGGCTTCTCTCATTGTTTGTTGGACTCTTTGGTCCACGAATTTTAAATGGCGTTTGAGCATAGTCATGAAACTCTTGTGAGAATGGCCATCTAGTCCAATGCATCCGTCTTTTGGGATGTCATCATTGGCGAAAGGCCCTAACTCAAGCGTGCTAGACCTCCTGGTTTTGACCATCAGGGACCCAACTAAGGCCAGGCCTTCTGGTTCCTCATGTTCAAGCGCACTAGCCTGGCTCTGACCATCAGCAAATAGCCCACAATTACATCCTAGTAATCCATGATGGGCTAAAGGCAATGAAGTCTTGTTTTAAGCCTTCCACTGTGGTCACCAAAAGGCTTGTTTGCTTTATTTTGTTTGTAATTAAGTTTGATGTCATCACTGTAAAAATTAAAACAAAACAAACATGTAAAAGGGACTCACTGCGACTAGGAAGTGAGCCTAAATTTGAACCGCACATCTTTGACCTCAACCGCTCACCGTTTTCGGAGAAAAGGTTGTGATATTTTAGTGTATCTAACTGCAGTTATACCGTGAGTTCAGCTTATACTTCAATTAAGGAGACTTGGTTAATGATTTTTGTGGATTTTTGTATATATATTGACAGAAAAATAAAGGGATATAGACTTAACTCAAGTGACAGTTACATTAATGAAGTAGGGCCCATAGACACCTTTCCTTATATACTTAAAAGTCAGGAATTGGGGTGGAGACAAACTCAAGAGCTCAGCAGCCCACTTACAAGCCCGAGTCAATCAGGTTTTTAAGCTTGGCACCCTTGACTTATAATAAATTGAATGAGTTTAGATCTACCGAGCTTAAGGTGGAGAAAACCATATTCAGGTCACTAGATTAGGACCAACACAATCAAGGTCAAGCCTTGGCCATCAAAGCCGTAATTAATGACGCGAACTTAAGTTCACCTACATATCAAGCATTGACAGTAGTGTTAAGAACAATACAATCAAGGTTAAGCATTGGCTGTCAAAGCTTTAAACTAAAGCCTCAATTCTTAACTAATCAAAATTTGGGAACAGATTAAAATAGGAAGTTCATACATGAAGCCTAAAAGACTGTTTTACTGAAGAAGCAAGTACAGCAAACTCTATGCTATGCTAAGCTACGTTAGGTTATGCTACTCCTAAGAAAAGAGTATAAGTGTGCTGTAAAGAAAACTTGAAGAAAGTTTGTATTGAGTGTGTGTGTGTGTGTGTGTTTTGGACTCTCACATAGTCTCTTATTTCTAAAAAAATAAATAATGGTTGCGCCCTTAATTCGTGGCATTTTCACCCCACGTCAGGCCACTAAGCTCTTTCTTACTCGTGAATGGTCAATGAACGTGTCCATGATTCTATTTGGGAGGGAATTCCTTGGAGCCCACATCAGAATTTCTAGCTGAAGTCCCCTCTAGAAGCCTTATGCTCTCTTGGATTAAGCTTAATGCCCAAGTATCTAAGATTGCGCTCTAAGTAACTGTCTCGAGCTTCAAAACCACCTATTTTGTAGCCTTCTTAGCAGTCCCTTGAGCTCGAGCTCCTTTTACCCCTCAAACATTTCAAGCCTCGAGTGGTCGATACCCTTGTTAGGGTGACACTCTTCTCAAGACACTGGGCTCGAGACGTCGTTATTTTAGCATGTAAAGGCCTAATTCTACTTGAGGAGGATTTCATGTGTTAAGTACGTGGTACTTTGCTCAAAATAGCGTCGCCCCAACTCCATCGAATTTAGGGTGTAAATACCATCGACACCCTCTTTTGGGTGTTGAGATTTTGCACATGATTCCATCTTCCACTTTGTCTAAGCTTCACATCAAGTTATATCAAGCGTGATATTCAAGCCTGACTATTGGTCATATTGTTATGGTTCTATCTTCCACTTCGTCTGAGTTTCACACCAAGTTATATCAGGCATGGCATTCAAATCCGACTATGAGTAGCATTGTTGAGGAATTATTGGATAAATTAGGGGGCACTTCATATTTTTCGGCAATTTATCTTCAAATCTGTGCAACCACCGTCGCATGAGCTACCACCAATTTCCGCCAGCCTCCATGCCCAAATTCTCTCTGCTCTTCAAACTTTAATTTGGATTAATTTTCGTTACAATCTTAATTCAATTCAAGAACTATTATTTTTCACTACAATCTCAACTCAATTCAATTCAATCCAACCCTAATTGAATCAATTTTCATTACAATCTTCATTTAATTCAACACTAAGTGGATTAGTTTTTCATTACAATCTTAGTTTAATTCAACCCTAAATGGCTCAATTTTTATTACAATCTTAGTTTAACTCAAACCTAAATGGGATAACTTTCCTTATAGTCTTAGTTTAGTTCAACCCTGATTGAACCAATTTTCGTCACAATCTCAGTTTATTTCAACTTAGATTTTTTATGACAATCTCGGTTTAACTCAACCCTGAATAGGTGTTTTTTTTCATTACAATCTTAGTTTAATTCAATCCTAAATGGCTCAATTTTCATTACAATTTTAGTTTAATTCAACATTAAGTAGGTCAAATTTCATTATAATGTTAGTTTAATTCAACCCTAAATGGGTCAATTTTCACTACAATCTTAATTGAATTCAACCTTGATTAAACCAATTTTGGTTACAATCTCCATTTAGTTCAACCCTAATTGAACCAATTTTTATTACAATCTCAGTTTAGCTTAACCCTGATTGAACAAATTTTTGTTACAATCTCAGGTTAATTAAACCCCAATTTGGTTAGTTTTCATTACAATCCTAGGGTCGACTTTTGTCATAATCTCAATTCAACTAAACCTTGTTTCAATTCAATATTCGTTGCGGTTCATTTTGAACCAAGTCTCATTCAATTAAGTTATAATTAAGTAGATATTTCTTACATTTCATTCTTACCCAATTAAACCTTGATCCTATCAACCTTCATCAATTTACATTTTACAGCCATTGAACTTGCCGATCCTATCGGTTTCATCTTATTCGCTCATTGATATGTTTTGCTATGATCTCTTATGTCTTTGATAATCTCACTGAGATCTCTTTTGCTCTCTTATTCAGTTTAACTCAATTGCTATTGTATACCTTAGCACTACAAGGTAGTTTATTTTATTGGTATATTCAACTATTATGAAAAAAATCATATGTAATTCCTATAACAAGCTCTCTTTCAACTTTTCTTACTCTCTCTAGCTCTACATTCATAATAAAACATGATACTGACCCGCTAATGCTAAAGTTTAGCTCATCTTTGCAAAGAATGAAACTAAGAAATAGGTCCACCACCTACAAGAATATAGCAACAGAAACATAATTTTAGCCTTATCTCTCACAAAAAGTATAAAACACTGAAACTTCAAGGTAATACACATAGTCTCAACTCTTATACCCCAAGTCCTAATGTGTTAAGGATGAAAAAATTGATGAGTTTAAGATCTTCCAGTCAAGCCAACAAAGTGCAACACCCCTCCAATAATTTGATAAAACATTTCCAAACCCAGGACTACATATATAAGGCCTTGGGGACACCACCAAGAAGCATGATCCTCACTGCCTTGTAGAAATTTCATATCTATCAAACAACTACAAGGAGCCTAACATAATAACTGACTTCTATCTGTACAAATTTTAGCAACAAGAGGGGGGAAAAAAAAGCATCAGCTCAACAGCTGATGCATCCTTGAGGGCATTAATGGTCGAAAAACAAAAACAATAAATGTAATGCGAATACGAATCACAATGGCTTTGTTATATCATGTATCAAGATGGAGAAAAACAAGTATATAATTTAAGGAACAAACAGAACTAGCATAAACTGCATGCATAATACATAGATGATATAACTCAACAGGTTCCTTTGGCTAGGAGGCCTCAACAACAACTAAGTGAGTAAAAGACAAGTGAATCCACGTACTCACTGTGGGATAAGACAAACAATATTTTCACTCGCCGATAGTCATTCCCTATAGACACACTATGTTAACCATCGTCTAGGGGCTATGAGTTATGTCTACTCATCTACAGGCTCACCTGTCATGGTAGGCGTTAAGGTTTAGGATAGACATCACCTCCCGAAAATCAGAAAAATTATAATCTCTGACAAACTTGTTTATGCTTGCCGGCTATTAAGTGAGTAACCTACTCATTCATCATGTACCTTTCTCAAGTCAAGTCATTCTTCGCTAGTTCTTTATCGAAGAACCATTACATGCACTACAAAGCTAAAATCGTCAACCCTGTCTTTGACAATTCAATACAAGCACATAATCTAATATCGGGGCACAAGTGCAAATCAAAGGGCACATGTAAGAGATAAGATTGCATAATTCACTCCAAGGATTTTGTTTGGGTGTGTAAGAGACTTTACAACTTCCATTGAACCTGAAAAACATGCCCACTTGTTCTCATAAGTATATTTATTCTTTTTGATAAAATCACTCCATTCACGACAATCTGAGAATTTCTCATCGGCATGTTTTATACACCTACAAAGCAACCTCGAAGCAAACAATTCATTAAATGGGAGCACAAGGCATCATTGTTGCTCGTAAATTTCATCAACCCCCCATGTGCCAACGTGCCCAGTATTTTCTTGCAAAGCACTAGCGAATGTCATTATAAAAAAAGATGGAATTTCCCCATACTTGACCTACTTGATAAGTTGCACAATATCACCATCTCTTAAAATCTAACATTGCAATATGCACTTTTTGGAGATGTTGCTTAACCTAGCCAGATTAAGTAAGTCAGAAAGTCAGTAAAGAATTTGAGACAAAAACCATTTTATAAATAGTGAGGGCTGAGAAATTTTGCCTTCGTTCTTGATTCTCTTTCCACGGTGATACCAATCGTTTTAGGACTGGAGGACTTCACCTTAGTTAGGAATTCAATTTCATTTGCTTGATGGTGGCGTAAATCATTTTTGGACTGGGGGACTTCACCAAAATTCACAACTTAGGTTTTCTGATCTTGGTGGTGTAAATCATTTTAGGACAAGGGGACTTCGCCTCAGTCATGAATTAGATTTTATTTCCTTGATGGTGGCATAAATCATTTTTAAACAAGGGGACTTCACCCTAATTTTCAACTTAGATTTCTTTATCTTGATGATGTAAATCAATTTAGGATATGAGACTTCACCTCAGTCGTGAATTGGATTTAATTTCCTTAATGGTGGCATAAATAATTTTTGGACTGGGAGACTTCTCCCCAATTTACAACTCAGATTTCCTTACCTTTGTGGCACGAGTAATTTTAGACTGGGGAACTTCGTCCTACTTGACAACTTAAGTTTCCTTACCTTGGTGGCATAAATCACTTCTGAATAGGGGGACTTTGTCCCAATTCACAACGTAGATTTCCTTACCTTGATGGTGCAAATTATTTTAGGATTGGGAGACTTCGTCCCAATTCACAACTTAGATTTTCCTACCTTGGTGGTGTAAATCACTTCTGGACAGGGGGACTTTGTCCCAAATCACAACTTAGATTTCCTTACCTTGGTGGCATAATTCATTCTTAGATAGGGGGACTTTGCCTCAGTTGTAATCTAAAGCGTATGAATCACTCTAGGAGTGAGGGGCTTCGCCCGCAATCATGTCATGTTATATAACACAACCTAGGAAACTTCGTTAAAACCAAAATATATTTAGGAAACTTAGTCATTTATGGCGACTCGAGAAAATATTTCTAATTAAAAAAAAATCTAACATGAATCACACCTGTTACTGTACTTGAGCAACCCACACTCTAATCAATTTTTTGCTAGTTAGGTACTACTATTGGTCAATAACTTAATAAGAGTAGAGTGGGATGTCACTTCTATTCTGAAAGCTATAAACGCTTACTAACCACCATCATAATCACATATGCAGGGACCAAATGCCGTGTCTGGCAAACATACCTTATCCTCGTACTCCTTTTTATTCTTGTACATTTATCCACAAAACCAAATATATAAGGGAACATGATAATATCATCCCTCACTAAATCTCTCAATTCTTCCCCTTGTCCTAGACATTTGACACATAAGAAATGATAATTATGAATAGATGTAGGGGTATGCGCAAAAAAAGTTCAACGCGATTTTGGTACACTATGACTCTACATACCAAATTTTCAAAAAATAAAGATTTCGAGCTAAATCTTTATTAACTTACTTCAAAGAGCTAAATGTCGCATACCTTATGTTGCAACATATAATTGATAACTTCGAGCCTCTAAAACAACTTCTCACAAAGCATGCCCAGCATGAGGATTGGCATCAGAAAATCAAAAATATTTTCTCAAAGATAGTAAAGGTAGCCATAACCACCTTACTCGAGATGAAGAATCACAAGCTAGTGACAAATGGGAATAAATGGTACTTAATAGTAAAAACCCCTTTGGAATGTGGCAATGTGAACAATAGACGAACATATAACAATAAGGACGGACTAATTCAATACTCGCAGTAACCTATTTCAAGATCTTCTTGAACTTTCTCACAAGTTGTGTAGAACTTCTTTTATAGCTTACTCGATTTAGCAATGGTTGTTATCGTCGAGGTAATATACAATAAAGGATCATTAAGTCCTTAAAACTAATTCGCAACCTTAAAACTAAAATAACAAGAAGGATATGTATTGAAAAATGTTTACATCTTGACAATTGCATCCTTAGATGTCGTTCACCATCAATACACTATGAAACCATCTTGTTACGCCTTTGATATGTTGCATCAATAAAATCTATGCAATGCAAAACCATCAAAAATCATCATTATTACGCCACACGGTACATATAAGTACTTGTTATCCAAGCATTTGCAAATGTTCATACGATCAGTTATTAATCGCATTGTGTGAGTGTTATTCGTTTATATATTGCTTCATACGAATGCTAATGATGACTATTTGTATGATTGTTTGTTCACAACCACCCAAGATGAGTCACATCATGTTCACCAGTTTATAGGTGAACATCAGGAACATAAAAATATTAGCCATGAACATCCTTTGAGGGTGATTTACCACAAGTTTGGTTTGTTGCATTTCTTATCGGGCATATAATTTACAGCCTTCTTAGTATCTTACTTCCAGCAACTTCTCTTTATTTTAATATGTGCCCTCGACATACCTAATATCAAACAGGTATATTATACCGACCGTGTGGTTTGGTTTTGCTACCAAAATTATGCTTGCTACTTTGACTTTATCCAGGTATTTTATGCATGACACCTGACAACTATTCAGATACATACTCATCACCATGGTTCACCCTGGTGTAATCGCTCACAATGGGTGCAATACTCATCACCATGGTCCGCCTTGATGCAATCTCCCACAATGGATGCAATACTCATCACCATGGTCCGCCCCGGTGCAATCAGTCATAATAGGTGCAATACTCATCACTATATGGTCCGCTTTGATGCAATCACCTGCAACGGGTGTACTACTCATCACCATGATCCGCCCTTGTGCAATCACCTATAACAGGTGTAATACTCATCACCATGGTCCGCCCTGGAGCAATCACAAGCAATGGATGCAATACTCAGCACCATGGTCAGCCTTGATGCAATCACCCGCAATGGGTGTAATACTCGTCACCATGGTCCGCTCTTGTGCAATCATCTACAATGGGTGCAATACTCATCACCATGGTCCAAGCAGGTGCAATACTCATCACCACGGTCCGTCCTAGTGCAATCACCCGCAACGAGTGCAACACTTATCAGCGGGGTCCACCGTGGTGCAATCACTTGCAATGAGTGCAATACTCATCACCATGGTCTGCCTTAGTGCAATCACCCCGGAACGGGTGCAATATTTATCACTGGTGCAACACACTCATCATCGTTATTCAATTATATTTTGATTTAGCACATATGATTTACAATTTTAACACATATGATCTACATATTTCAATGATATACTAGTCTCCATGATACAACTTTTGACTAGTTGCATGGCAGTTGCATCATTGGCATGCTCATCGCCATCGGATCAATATGACATATTCATCATCCTTGATGTTAAAATGCCGAGGTATACTCACCACCTTGACTTTATTCAAGTATATTACATAATGTTCACTTTGGTGGTAAACAAGTAACGCAACATATTGGACACCTTAATCGCGTCCTAGTGTGTTACACATATCGCCTATATATTAGTCAAGTATATTGAATCAACCACCTTTGGCTTCGAATAGGTGTACGTTGTTTGTCAAAGTAATTTGAGCTAAATGCATCCTAGATAATGACCCTTGTAAGCTAATGCACGTACGAGAATAGAGGGTCATCTAATAACAGTCAGATATAACATGCCAACCTTACACCTTGGCGCACACGGCAGAAAAATATATCTGTAGGAGACGCTTGAGTAGTATTCAAGAATCTATAAATACAATAACATTATGAATAATCTATTTAATCAACATTTAAGGGTCTACTTTTATTAGGCAAGTACTTCATTTCATTATCAAACAAGTACATTAGAAGCACCCCGACTATCTAAGTTAGTATCACCCTGAAACAAATATGTGAGATGTACATACCAAGTTCAAATGCGCTTCATAAGTACCTTGTTGTACTTACCCTTACATAACGTTGTTAAGATACGCCCAATTGCTAATCATGTAGTTATTGACGAGGACATTATGATTTAGATACTTTTAATAATTTGCCACGAGCACTTATAGGAATATAAGATCAGAATGCTTTAAATACTCTAGTTCCAGAATGCCTCAGAGGCTGAAATTCCTTTAAGCATTTTTACACACATCAAAACTACTATATTCAAATAAATCATGAGTTAAACGCCATATTAAAATCCCTGATGGGCCAGACGTTTTGTTAAGGTGATCAATGCGTTAAACACTCTATTAAGATGCATGATTGGGCTAAACGATCTATTAGCATTCACGATGGGTTACATGCCCAGTTACGAGCCATAATGACGTCAACACCGTATTAAGTGTCAAATTCCCGTTACACATCTTGTTAGGTCATACACACTATTAACTTTGGGCAAAGTTAAAAATACACATAAATGACAACTGTGAAGTGCCAAAAATAGAACATTGAATACCTCCATCGCTTGGACAAATGTTGTACAATAATAAGTTATAGTTAAAAACCGGCTCGTAATGTACTCCATGGTCAAACTTGGAATGACCGAAGTTCGCTCACGGAGTAGGGAAACTATATGTTTATAATATAGGGGGTGGATTGCTAGGTGAGTAATTATACGGATAATAACTGTATAAATCGGCTAGTTATAATTGAAGGTTACACCTATTTTGAGTTGCTCGCGTGGTACTCACTTGTGCAATATTTATAGGTCCGGTACTATAAGTATAATGAATAGGTAACTATACTATATAAATATTAGGTAACAATAAATTAGACTTAAATTAAAAAACTGGACCCGAGAATACCAAATACGTCAATGTGACCGAGTCCCACCATGTGTCACTTTCGTGACACATTGCAAGAGAAGAGGTCCCTAAAGGACATCTTCCCCCAATTCAATGTAAAATAAAGAAGGCATAGGAGAATGAGGAGGGAGGCATTCTCATAAAATGGAAGGCTCTCACACGCCTCCCCTTTTTACTCTCGTTACGAATCATCTCTCCGGAGTATTAATAGTTCAAGCTTCTTGCTCTCCTTCAGCTAAGTATTTTATATCTATTATACCTATTATTGAATAAGACTAAAGCTAGTCTTTATCTTATATTAGCCCCTTTATCATATCCTTTTAAGAACTTTAACCAAGTATTCTGGTATATTTATATAATTCCATTAGTTCGTTAACTCATCATTATCATGTTTATTTATTACTCGCCTTCATTACTATTTTTGAGATTGATACTGACTTAAGCGTCGGAGGGGTCCCTTGTGGGTTGCCCCACGGGCCCCTCATTTGTTTAATCATGCAGGAAATACCAATTCGGGTGCGTAGCTAAAGCTTGAGTCTAGCTCATCCTAACAAACCTCATCTCATACAGAACTCTAATATGATGAATAAGTATATTGAACCCAAGCATCATAAACAATACCTAAGATCATTTTCTATATCATTGCTCTTCAATTAAAATCCACTGAACTTTTATGAAATTATCTAATTGATAAAATTTTTAAACTTTTGAAATATCATAATACTTATTTGATAAATGATTAAACTTTAGGACATCTAAGTGATAAATTCCCAAAAAGATAGAATATTATTTTATATATAATACATAATAAGATACAATTATATATAAAATAATACTAAATAATTAGTTTAACAAATACAACTTGTATATTAAAAATAATGATTCATATTTTTACATGTACCTTTACAGCATATCTAGAATTTGTGAGAATTGATATTAAATATAGCAAGCCTATACTAAATGTTTCGGGATTTTTTGGTCAGGTTCTAGATGAAAGCGGGACTCAACCCTCATTTGAGAAAGCAGCTGCTAGCGCATTCAACCCGGGCTCCCCTGCAAAACAAGCAAGACCATCAGAGGGACCCACGGGTTTGCCTGCAGGAGACCCCTCCGATGCCTAAGTTAGCAAAGGCATAATCATAATAATAATAATATATGATAAGTAAATAGCATAAAGTAAACAATAATAAATACTTATCGTATACAGAGAGGGGGGCCCTTGGTGGCCAGCACGGTGGCCTTATAGGCCTAGAGAGAGAGAGGAAAAAGAGCACCGGCGAGGTGGCAGGAGCCCGTACTGGTGAGGTGGCCGGAGTCCGTCCTGAGTTGTTCCAGCAAGGTGACCGGCATGGTGACCTTATAGGCCTGGAGAGAGAGAAGAGCACCGGCGAGGTGGCTAGAATCTGTACTGGCGAGGGGGCCGGAGCGTGGCTGGAGTCGTACCAGCAAGGTGGCTGGGGTTAACCGGAGTGAGAGGAGAGAGAAAGACGGGTTGTTGTGTTGCTGGGTTGTTAAGAGAGAGAAGAGGGGCTCCTTGTGCCTTGGCTGTGAGGAGAGGGAAAATGGGGCATTTATAGAGAGAAATGGTGGGTGGTACCGGGGTGGTCGTACCGGCGAGGGTGTCGGGCGGTAAGAGAGAGGCGGTAACGGCCGGGCAGTAGTGGTACCGAGGTGGACGGTAGCGTCGGCGTGGTACCGGTAAGGCCAGCTGGTGCTGGTAGCCGGGTGAGAGGATCTGGCGGCACCTGTGATGTCCTGCATGAGTTGGTACCGATGGTGGTCGTCGGTACTGGGTCGTCGTTGCCGATAAAGGAGAGAGAGATGACTAAGGAGAAAGAATGAATTGGTGGTCGGTAGAGAGGCGGTAGGGGTGTCGGTGTACCGTGATGGACGGTAATGGTTAGGCGGTAGTGGTACTGCGGTGGTCGGGTGGTAGAGGTGAGAGAGGGAGGCGGTACCGAGGTGGAAGTGAGGGAGGAGAAAGACGGTAGGGTACTAGGTGAGAAAAGTGAGGAGAAAGAAAGAGGAAAAAAGTGAGGAGAGAGAGAGAGCCTTCGGGAAGGGGAAAAGGAAGAGAGAGAAGGTGACTTGGGAAAAAGGGAAATCAGGGGGGCACGTGAGAGAGGAGAGAGGAGAGAGAAAAAAGAAAATTAAATTATATTTAATTTTTATTAGTATCTCATTATTCAATTTTAATATTAATGTGATTATTTTTATCCTCTACACTAAATATAAATTATACTTAAATTAACATCCAATATCTATGATAAAGTAATAAAATAAAGTTTTCATATAATTGTATTATGATACATATAACTTGACACAATTATAGTTGTGTTTTTGAAGTGACTTTTTATGTCAGCTTTCTCTCGAAAAATGACGTCATCTCGCCATAGAGGGTCCTCTTTATTAAGGGGCTATTTGGTATGAGAGAATGAAAGGATGGGAGTGGAAATGGTCAATCCATTCAGTTCTTTACCTGTTTAGTACAGGGGAGTGGGAATGGGGAGAGGGTGAGAGTGAGAACGAAATGTATTCTCATTCCCATATTTTCATATATCTAGGGGGCTGAGTTTAGAAATATGGGAATTCGAATAAGGTGATAATTATTATTATTGTTGTTGTTGTTGTTGTTATTGTTATTATTATTAAAAGTTGAGGGAGCAATGTTTGCAGTGGTTTGGGCATGTAGGAGGAGACCGACCACTGCTCCTATCAGAAGATGCGAACAACTCCATACTACGCATGGGAAGATAAGGAGAGGCAGGCCAAAGAAGAGATGGATGGATACGATTCGACATGGCCTCACCCACCTCAATCTAAATGAGGAGACGGCCTTAGATAGAACTGAGTGGAGGACCAACATAGGTATAGCTGAAATAGCAGTTTAGAATAGAGGAGCACAACTAAACTAGGCCTAGTGCCATTAGGCATATATGTTTACATGTTTGTTTTTACTTGCTATTGTTGTGTGTTATTGTGCAATGTATTATTGCTTCGCAGTAATATGTACTTTGCAACTTGTTAGTCTGTTACTTTATTGCTTATTACATTATTGGTTTATGCTTTCTTTGTGCTTATGTTCTTATGCTTTCCAAGTTGGGAGTCCTCGGACACAGCCTTTCTTTATGGTAGCACCTCGAAGAGGTAAGGCTGCGTACTTATAACCCAAAAGACCCTGCATTGGCGAGAGCTCTTAAAGTACCAGGTTTGTTATTGATATTAGTATAGTTATTAGTGTCATTATTATTGTTACTATTACTATTACTATTTGTTGGATATTTTAATAAAAATATATCTTCAATTGTGGTTTTGATGATATTATATATGTCCTTTAAATTGTTGAAAAAATTTATACTCAATGCTAACAATTATATCCTCTTTTGTATTGTTAAAAATAAAATTTAATATAAACTTAAGTGTGTTTTATGTTACAAGATTAGAATTAAATTACTATTGACCGTTCATTTTACCAATAGCATAACAGTTGAAATTACACCTTCAAAGTAAATGCATATGAAGCTTTGAGAGCATTCACAACTTCCTATTATAAAATTGTGTTTATTCCTCAAATGTTGTGTGTACATAAAAAGAAAATGGTGTTGATTGAATAGAATATTAGTATATCTTTTCAAAAAAAAAAAAAATATATATATATATATATGTTTTTTTTTTGTTTGTTACTGTAGTTAAATAGGATGTCGAGGAGGCTTTGGCTTTCAAGGTTGTGCAAATCGAGAAAGCGACAACTTTGTAGTTGGGTGTTGTATCCTGGAGGCAGCAGGTTAGTACTTGCTGTACCGGTATTTGATCCAATAGGGGCAAGATGCAGTTTTAAAGTGAGCGTGATCCACGCCTCGCTCAGCTATTACATTACCGATTTTTTATCATTTTCACACACTTCAGGTAATATCCTTCCATTATATGTTCTTATATAACATTTTCTACTTTTGCTTCCAACACTATTATTATTACTATATTTATTGTAATTGTTATAATAATAGTAATAATATTATTATCATTATCATTAATATTGTTGCTATTGTTATTGTTATTATTATTGTTCTTATTATTATTGTTATTATTATTACTATTTTATTGTTACTGTTATCGTTGTTGCTGTTGTTGTTGTTGTTGTTGTTGTTATTGTTATTATTATTATTATTATTATTATTGTGATACCACTAATAATAATATTACACTAAAATGTATTAGAGAGTATTTTGGTAATATTTTGCTTATATTACCTCCTACTTGTGTATACCAAATATAATAATGGCTATTTCAACCTTGTTATCATCTCCATTCTACTCATATATCAAATAGATAAGTGAGGATGACTAAGTCACTCATCAAAATTCATTCACATTCTCTCATTCTATCTCTCACAAATTTATTTCCTTGTACCGAACAATCCTTAATATGAAGAAAACCTTAGTAAAATAAAAATAAAAATATGAAAGATCAAATGTCTTTTATTATTTTTATTAATGTTGCTATACTAAAAAAATTAATAACCCTATATATTATATATAAAGGGTTTTTTTTACAAAAAACTGCCTACATTTTAGGTACGATTTCAGAAAATCATCTAACATTTCTAATTTTTCAAAGTCACACCTAATACGGACACTATTAATTTTCCATTAAAATAAATTGGAAATTAGTAAACTACTGGATTTTAGTGAATTAAAAAATGACCTTTTTTTTTTGTTTTAATAATTGACTCCCCTCAGTCTCTCCACCAACCTTCTCATCTTCAACTGCCCTTCCATAATTTTTTAATTATTTTATTTTTAGTTATTTTTAACTCTTTCTTTAATTTTTTTTTTTTTCAATTTTTTCCCTCATTTTAGAAATTTTGTGTAATAATTGGAATTTTTAAATTAATTTTAAATAATTTGACAAATAAAAAATATTTTTAAAATTTTTTGGTAGCAAAAGGCTATAGCAGCCTGTCAAACTCCTTCATAATTTTATAAATTTAGAGGTGGAGGATAATTTCGTATTTGTAAAATATATTACGTAATATAATTTAATTAAATTAAGTTAAACTTGATATTTTGATGCATTTATACCCAAAACCCAATGTTTTATTTGATGGAAGTTAAAGGCATCTGCATTAGCTATGACATTGAAATTTTTTTTAAAATTTAAGTGTGCCTTTGAAAAATTAAAAAGTCAGGTAATTTTTTAAACCGCAACTAAACTATATCAATGGTTTTCAGGGGGGAAAAAACGCCTTATATATAATTACCATTTGTTGTAAATATTGGATATTTTTTAGGTACAATTTTTATGGTCAATATCGAATATTATTAAATATCCTAGAAAATTAAAAATAATATAAAAGATCTTTATACATATGTGTGTGTATATGTGTGTGTGTGTGTGTGTGTGTGTGTTGATTATGTAAGGTGGAAAAAGATGACTCACGCTTTCATCTGCACAATATAAATACCTATATGAACAGGGAATGAAAAATGTGCAGTGAAAGTATGAAAAGAAAGTGAGAATTAGAGAGGTGATAGGGATTGAGAATTAAAAGAATAAAAATTAAGAAAATTATTTGAATATAAAAAAAATTTCTCTTGCTCCTGAGTTCTTAAATAAAATACTTGTTATTTTTCTTTAAATATATTTGAGTTTGTATTTTTATCCCATCCTTTTGAGTATAATATGTATCTAGTTTTATAATACGTTATCAACATGAGTCTCTAGCCAGTCCAAGGATTATCATATACTTGTGGTCTAATTTTTGTGATTTTTAATGGCTAATATAACTAAACTTGAGTTTACTGCTCTTGATATAATTGACAAAAATTATTTGCCTTGGATCGCTTGATACTGAGATTCACATTGATACTATGAATCTCAGAGATACAATTAAAAGGGGAAATAGCGCATCCCTACAAGATCGTGTTAAAGCAATAATATTTCTTAGGCATCATATCCATGAAGGATTGAAAGCCAAGTATCTTACTATAAAGGACCCGCTTGTCCTTTGGTTGAATTTAAAGGAGAATTTGATTATCAAAAATATGTGATCCTCCCTAAAGCTCACTATGAATGGATTCACCTGCGATTGCAGGATTTTAAAATTGTCAGCGAGTGTAACTCTTGAGTATTTAGTATTACCTTCTAACTGAAATTATGTGAAGAAAATATTACTGAGGAAGATATGTTAGAGAAAACATTCTCTACTTTTCATGTCTCGAATATGCTTATGCAATTGGAATATCGAGAGGGAAATTTGAAAAAATACTCAGAGTTAATGTCATGTCTTCTTGTTGCGGAACAAAACTATGAACTATTAATGACAAATCATCAGTTATGACCAACTGGGTCAGAGCCATTCCCTGAAGTGAATGCTACATCCCGCGACAATGATACATATGCCCATGGCCGTGGTCGCGATCGCAGACATAGCCATGGTCATGGACGTGGTCGTGGCCGTGGTCGTGGACGAGGTTATATCCGTAGTTATAATAACTGGCACCATGGTAATCAAAATGGACCAAAGTTTAAGAAGTTCGGCAATAATGAAGAGAGATATAAAAGGGAGAAAACCCATCAACAAAATTTATCATAAGACATGGAAACAAATTGTTATCACTGTGGTATGAACGGTCACTGGTCGCATACCTGTCGTACGGCTGAACATTTGGTGAACCTCTATCAAGCATGGTTGAAAGAGAAAGGCAAACATTTGTTGAAGATCATTCTCCAATTAATGTGATGCATCTTGATGTTTCTGGTTTCTTTGAGGGTGCTAGTGGGAGAATTGATCATTTGATAGGCAATAGAAATGTTAAACTGGACTGAAGTTTTTATTTTCAGTTACATCTTTTGTACTAAAGTTTGTCTTACTTTTAGTGAAACAATATCATTTTGGTGTGTGTAATTTAATACAATATTATGTTTCTGATATTTTCATCTTAATGGATTATTTTCAATAAAACCAGGCTTGATCAACTATATTTATGAAGTAAAATTCAAAAGCAGCATTAAATTATAGTCATTTTGAAATACTTTATTCATCACACTTTTGTAATTTTATTAATGCGTAACATACATAGAGTTCAACTAATACATATGTATTTCATATTTGAAGAAACATGGATTTGGTCAAAGATGGAGATTTATGTCTAGCTGACAGTGTAACGACACATACTATCCTCAAAAGCAAAATATATTTTTCTCAACTACGATTAGCTGAAGCGAATGTTAATACAATATCGGGTGTTTCAAATTTAGTTGAAGGCTTCGGAACAGCACATGTTATGTTTCTTGGAGGACCAAAACTAAACATAAGTGATGCTCTGTGTTCTAGTAGATCACAGAGAAACTTGATCAGTTTTCGAGATATTCGTGGCAATACTGATCATATTGAGTCAATAAATAAGGATGATAAAGAATATCTTTATATTACATCGCTTACCTCAGGAATAAAGAACATAGTGAAAAAATTGTCAACACTTTCTTCTGAGTTATATTATACTTATATAAACCCGATTAAATCAAATACAGTGGTTAATCAGAAGTTAACTTATTACAAAACATTCACTTTATGGCATGACCGTTTAGGCTATTCAGGTGTAACGATGATAAGAAAATTTATTGAAAGTTCTCATGGACATTCATTAAAGAACCAAAAGATTCTTTCACTTGATGAAATTTTATTTGCTGCTTGTGCTCAAGACAAAATGATTACTCGGCTATCCCTAATTAAAATTGGGATTGAATCTCCTGCATTTTTGGAAAGAATACAAGGAGACATATATGAGCCTATTATTCCATCATGTGGACTATTCTGATATTTTATGGGGTTGATAGATGTCTCAATACGTTGGTCACATGTCTGTCTATAATTATCTACTCGCAATGTAGCGTTTGGGAGACTCCTTGCACAAATAATCCAACTACAAGCTCAATTTCCAGATTACATGATCAAAAAGATCCGTCTTGATAATGCAAGAGAATTTATATCCCAAGCTCTTAATGACTATTGTATATCAACTGGGATCACAGTTGAGCACCCTGTGGCTCACCAACATACACAAAATAGTCTTGCAGAATCTCTTATCAAACGTCTGTAACTAATTGCTAGACTATTGCTCATGAAAACAAAATTGCCTAGTTCTGCATGGGGGCACGCTATATTACATTCTGCAGCACTGATTCGTGCCAGGCCAACTGCTTATCATAAATACTTCCCATTGCAACTTGTTTCTGGTTAAGAACTAAATATCCCATCTATGAATTTTTGGTTGCGCTATGTATGTTCCAATTGCTCCACTCTAGCGCACAAAGATGGGTTCACAGTGAAGACTTGGAATTTATGTTGGGTCTGAATCCCCGTCAATTATAAAATATCTTGAACCATAGATTGGAGATATTTTTACTGCACGTTTTACAGATTGTAAGTTGACGAATTAATGTTTCCATAATTAGGGGGAGAAAAATTACAGCTAGAAAAATGAGAAATTGTGTGGAATGCATCTTGAATATCACATTTTGATCCACGTATGAATCAATGTAAAATGGAGGTTTAGAAAATTATCCATTTGTAAAATATTGCAAACCAATTACCAGATGCATTCATTGATATAAAGAGAGTGACTAAGTCACATGTTCCAGCTATGAATTAATGTTCCAAATGAACAGTCTTCTACGACATTGGCAGGTATATCTACTGCACGCCAGAAGTATGGTAAACCTGTTGGTTCTAAAGATAAGAATCCAAGAAAGAAAATGGAGCAAAATATACAAGTTGGTTCCTCAATTAAAACTCCTGAAGAGGTATAAATACAAATCCAAGAAAAAGATATAGAGGATGAAATGGTTCCTCGAGAATATCAAGTACCTAAGAATGGTGAAAATGATGAAAATATCGAGAATGAGAAAATCTCAATAAATTATGCCATTACTGGCATAAGATGGAACCGAAATAAAACCATTATTGATCAAGTGTTCGCATATACTGTGGCTACTGATTTGACCATAGAAGGTGAAGATCTTGAGCCAAAATTTGTTCATGAATGCCAAAGAAAAATGATTGGCCAAAATGGAAAGAGGCAATTCAGACAGAATTAAATTCACTTATGAAACGTGTAGTTTTTGGACCCGTAGTCCAAAAGCCTGAAAATACGAAACCTGTAGGCTAAAAGTGGGTATTTGTACGAAAAAGAAATGAAAAGAATAAAGTGGTCAGATATAAAGCACGACTTGTAGCTCAATGTTTCTCACAGAGACCATGAATTGATTATGAAGAGACACATTCACCAGTAATGAATGCAATTACATTTAGATTCTTAATAAGCCCGGCAGTCTCTAAAAGTCTCCACATGTGTCTTATGGATATGGTGATAGCTTATTTATATGGATCACTTGATAATGATATCTATATGAAAGTCCCTGAAGGACTACAAATGCCAGATGTATATAGCTAAAAACTTCAAGAGCTGTATTCAATCACATTGCAGAGATCATTGTATGGATTAAAATAAATAGGCCGAATATGGTACAATTGTCTTACTGCATTTCAACCTTTCTGATGATCTAAACATCATAGAAACTCCTAAAGCAATTGAACAAGCTGCTACATATCTGAATAAGGAGTTTGAGATGAAAGATCTCGGATAGACAAAATATTGTCTTGGCCTACAAATAGAGCACTTATATGATGGAATTTTAGTCCATCAATCTGCTTATATAGAAAAGGTGCTAAAACATTTGAATAAGGATAAGGCACATCCGTTGAGTACCCCAAGGGTCGTCCGATCCCTTGATGTAAATAAGGACCCTTTTCGCCCTCGAGAGGATAAGGAAGAAATTCTTAGCCCTGAAGTGCCATATCTAAGTGCAATAGATGCATTGATGTATCTTGCTAACTATATGAGACCAGATATAGCATTTTCAGTTAACTTATTGGCAAGATATAGCTCAATTCCTACATGAAGACATTAGAATGGAATTAAACATATATTTCGATATCTCCGTGGTACATCTGATATGGGATTATTCTATTTGAGATAGTCAAATCCAAGATTGGTTGGATTTGCAGATGTTGGATATTTGTTTGATCCACATAAAGGTCATTCACAAACAGGATATTTATTTATCTATGGTGACACTGCTATATCTTGGCGATCTACCAAAAAAACAACAGCAACAACTTTTCAAATCATGTTAAAATACTTGCAATTCATGAAGCAAGTAGGGAATGTTTATGGTTGAGATCTCTTATTCAACATGTTTAAGAAGAATGCAGTATTCCAACAATTAGGGGGGGTCCGACAATACTGTATGAAGATAATGCTGCATGTATTACTCAGATCAAAGGTGCATACATTAAAGGCGACATAACTAAACATATCTCACAAAAGTTTTTATTTACACATGGGGCTTCAGAAGACGGGTGAAATAGATGTTCATCAAGTTCGCTCAAGTGAGGACCTAGCAAATTTATTCACGAAACCATTGCCAACAACAACTTTTGAGAAACTAGTTCACAAGATTGGTATGCGTTGACTCAGAAAAGCCCCTTATTAATATGTTCACATGAGGGGGAGTTAAATACTCACTGTACTCTTTTTTCATTCGCTATGGTTTTTGTCCCACTGGGTTTTCCCTGGCAAGGTTTTTAACAAGGCAGTTTAAAAGGGTATATAACTCGGACACTATACTCTTTTAAGAGTTTTTGTTTCGTAATATTTTAAAGAAAAATATCTAAAGGGAAATTGTTGTAATTATTGAATATTTTTCAGGTAGAATTTTTATGGTCAATATCAGATATTATTAAATATCCTAGAAAATTAAAAATATATATATGTTTGCATGAACGACACATATATGTGCATGTGTTGATTATGTAAGGTGGAAAAAAATGACTCATGCTTTCATCTATACAATATAAATACCTGTATGAATAGGGAATACAAAATGCGTAGTGAAAGTATGAAAAAAACTGAGAATTACAGAGGTAAGAGGGATTGAGAATTAAAAGAATAAAAATTGAGAGAATTATTTAAATAAAAAAAATTAAAAGAACAAAAGACTTACTATTTGTTTAAAATATACTTAATTTTATATTTTTTATTTCTATCCTTTTGAGTATAACATGTAGCTAATTTTATAATACCATTTATGTGTGCTTACCAAAAACAGGAAAAATGGAAAGCAACTCTAATCTCACCTAACCTAAGGCAGCGGGGCTGAGCAGTGCCACCAACCACCCCCCACCCCTCTCACTGCCAAACCCTTCATCTATTCTCATATGCTAGCGTTTTGCATTGGGATTGGGTGGGTTTAGGTGACAGATTAAGAAGACAACTCAAAAATGGCGTCGTCTCTCTCTACCAAACCCTTCATTGGATCCACCCGCTCCGATGGCTTTTCCGGCCTCCGCAACCTCTCTCCGGTTGTTACTGTTTCCTTTCGTCCTACTCCCAGGAAATTAGGTCTGCTTCTCTCTCTTTCTCTCTCTCGCTTGCTCGCTTCTTTTTCTTCTAATTTTTGTGCCATTCCGTCCATGAAAAAGATAAATGTACCCAATTTGCGTGTCCGTTATTGCTAGAACAATGATAATAATCCGAAGTTTTCATAAATTTGCTCCGCTTATCGTAATAATAGTATCCTAAATTGATTATATAATATTCCAATTGTTATAAAGATTACTTTTTTATAAGTTAATTATCTTTTGTTATTGTATTAGGTGTATTAATTGAGTGTACATATAGCATGCCTCTTCATCAATTTGAGTTCTTTTCTTCCGATTTCTTTATGTGGATAATTTTGTTCAGGATTTAAGATCTCAAGATAATTGGATATTATGTGAATTTCAGTCTTGCTTTATATTGGAAGGATTACCGCTAATCCTGCAAGTATTAAAACAATTTGAACTAACACACGGAACAAATCAAAATGGAGCAGAGTCTGGATAGCCTTGGGACCAAGGCAAGACATAATCTCAAGGAACCACTTGGGGCCCCCAAATTTTGTGGGTTGTGTTGTTTAAAGTCATAATTGTTGTTGTTAGTTAGTTTCATTTTAGAATTTTAATAATTTGGCGTACTAGTATTATGTTGTTAAGAGAAATTTTATTATATATAAAGGATCCCATTTGAAAGTTTTACTTTAGGGCCTTGAAAATGTCAAGATTGGCCCTGCTTGGGATGTGCTGGCAAGTGTTTCATAAAAATTTGGAGATGCACTATGTGGCCTAAAGAACTCTGAGAAAGAGTACTAAAATTCAGGAGTTTTTGTTGGAGATATGGTTAGTTGGAATAATATACGAACTATAAAATTTTCATGACTTGATGTGGATCAATTTTACTTTAATTCCTGGTTATTTTGGGACAATTTTAGAGTAGCTTCTGTTTTCGAAATCTATTTATTTCATCTTTGTAATGATTAGATCAGTGGCAATGGACTCTAATCCAGGTGTCGCAAGAAAGAGAAGAGAAATAAGTTTCATATTGAGGGTTCTGATGAATTTTAAGTTCCTAGTTATCTTGGGACAATTTTAGAGTAGCTGCCGTTTTTGGAATATACTTATTTCATCTTTGGAAAGATTGAGGTTGGTGGTAATGGACTCTAATCCAGGTTTGGCAACGAAGAGAAGAGAAATAGACTTCATATTGAGGGTTCTGGTGGCGTCAAGTTTGGCATATGAAGATATGGTTATTCCTATATTGACGGATGATTCATGTTTGATCTATGATGAAACTAGTTGGTGTTCTATTTTCAGTTTCTCATAATTGATTGAGACCAATTGAATTGGTATTAGTTTGAATGAATATTAAGTTCTTCTAGTTTACCATCTTTCTATTAGCATCAGCATTACTTGGAGGATTAATGACAATATTTGTTAGGAAAAGCTCATGTGAAATTAGGATTTTATCAAGTTATGTGATATCTGTAATCAATTACTAATGTCCTATGAAAGTACTCAATTACACTTGTTTCTCTTTGGGATAAGTGATTAATTGATTGACGAATCATTGGCCTTGACATGAGGTTAACTGTCCAGTGGCAAACAAAATGAGTTTGAACTGGGTTAGGTGAGAGTACTCGTTTGATTAATGCCCTACTACTATTAACTACTTACAAATAGCTCGAAGGATATGCATAGTGCATGCAAGATCTTAAACAGTTATCCATCTTGTAAAAACATATTTAGGAATGGAGACACATTATAAAACTGAGGGTTAGATGTGAATTAGTGATTAGCAAATATTGGACATTAATCTATTCTCTATCACTGTTTTCCTTTTTAAGTTTTGGGCTATGCCCTCTCGCTCTCCATACAATCTTATTAATGGTTGATTTCCTTGCCCGCTTCATCATCAATGACCATTTAATTGGATCAATCAAGTCAACTGACAGTAGAGGAACTTTCTTGTGGCCTTTGAAACACACTCTCCCGTCTTTGTTCTTATTTGATTGCAGTTGATATTTCTGAGCTGGGGGATGGTTAATGGAACAGCACATAATAACTAGTTAGCTAAGAGTCTTAGATTCCACACTTGAGAAAAATTAGCATTCTGGATTGGTCATGAATGTCTCGGAACTTGCCACAATCCTACTTTCTCATGATTTTTTATTAACAAGTATCTCCATCAATTCTGTATGATTTTTTATTAACAAGTATCTCCATCGATTCTGTAACTAATTTTAATAGTGATAACAATGTGGAATACTTTTTCGATTAAAAAACAATGTGGAAGAGTTAGAAGATAATTCAACTTACTTTTGCAAACTAATGTCAATTTAATTAGTGTCACTGCGCACAAGCTGCAGCAGATATTGTTAAATAAATACTTAAATGGTGAAGCTGTTGTATTTTATAGACAACCATATTCCTTACATAGTGGCATTACTTCGACCAAAGCCCTTAGCTTTTAATTGATTTGTTCGAAACTTAAGTTATTATTACAGAATCAAATAAATTTCATTACTTAATTTCAACAATATTTACATACCTGACTTCAAAGTAGCAATGCGTGAACTGCTGATACATGTTTGTGCCTTTTTAGTTGTCTTCATAATGCATAAGTATTGTGTTATTTGTTAGAATGTAAATATAAATGTATGTGTGTTAAAAACAATGAAAGGGGTATTAAAATCAATGATTGTATGGGTTTCATTCAAATTTCTACAGATAAGGCTTCTTTCTAGAAAAACCCAATGCGATCATGGACTTGTCTGCTCCACCTGCTTTTGAGACTGCAATATTCATAGGATATAGAAGTGGGATTTTACCTCTTAAAAGAAGAATTCTGTGCACAGGAAGATTGCAGTCTTATACTATGGCTTCTTATGTCTCTAGTTTTAGGTTATTGTTTCTAATTTTAATCTTACGGCAGTACTGTTTGAATTTTGTCATTGTGGTTTTCTAATCAGTAGAGGGATATTTAAAATACTTGCAGTTCGCCAACTGGAACTATTCATCGGGATAATGATCCGCATATGGTTAAATTTCGAGCTAATTTGCATGATGAAAACAAGCACCCTAAGTTCTCATCTACTCTCGCAGAAGGGTGGGATACAAGTAGTCAGTTATTCTCATGCCAAATAAGTCTAATTAAGCGATGGAAGAACATCACATAGGAAAAACATTTGCATTTGAAAACTGACGGCTTTTGCTATCTATGAGATGCTCACTATAGCGGGCATGCGTTTGCATAATCCCCAAAACCCACCTGACCCAAGTCATTTGGGTTGGATTGACTGGGGTAAATTTAAAATATGGTTCTCCAGCGATTCATAACCGTAGGTGGTAGACATTGCACAATTTAAAATGAAGGAATTAAGTTTCTAAACTGTATATAAGAGTGTAATGCTGGGCTTCAAAATTGCATTGGGACGGTAATTCCCTTAGTGTAAAGTTCTACAGGTTTTAGTTTCATAATTAGGAGCCTTATCCGCTTCAAACCCGAGATAGGACAATAGCTGAGATTGTGATGGGTGGGAAACTTTATAGACATGACTTGTCAAACGATTGGTAACTTGTGACAAGCCCAACATAAATATGAATCAAGTTTACTTCATGCCATGATTACATGTGAATGCTAACTGAGCTAGTTTATCATCAAAAAGTTGATGTTATCTTGACTGAACTTACTTCATTTGTAACTTATTGTTGGCTTGACATGAGTATGACTCTGGTGCAGAACAGTGACACAGCTGGATTACGGGTCGGAAAATTTTTTGTTGGCACAACTTGGTAATGAGTCAAATTCGGATCGGATTCATATGATGAATCCAAATCCAATATGCTAAATAATCAGATTATTGAATGAAAATTCTATCATTCAACGCCTAAAAGAATCTTTCTTGATCACTTAAGTAATTCTAAAATGATAAAATTTATCATTCAAGTAAGAAATAACGAATTCAATCAATCAACTCCAAAATTAATATATTTTTCCATAAGAGCTATGCTATGGGTATCCAGAAAATGTACCTAGAAAACATACCCAATTGTATACCTAACATACATGGCCAAAAGTTGTCAACTTATAAAGAACAATTAATTTGTTACCTTTTTGAATCAATGGTTTTCCACTAATTGAATGCATAAATTGCCTCGGCCTCCCTTTAGGGTACCTTAAAGGGGGTAGGGCTTCGTACATCTCAAACCCTCCCCCCCCCCTGGGGGCAAAAAAAAAAAAAAGGACCCTGCTCAGGCGCTTGCCCTGGGGGCACTGGATTTTTTGTTGTTGTTGAATGCATAAATTGGGTACATATATTACTTGTGTTTTCTTGCCCAAAGCCCTTTACCCCCTTTGTTTAGTGAGTGTGAGGCTTAGTGGGTGTTTGCGGATACTATTTTTCTTCAAGAGCTATGCCATAGGTATCCAAAAAATGTACCCAGAAAACGCACCCAATTTGTATACCTAACATACGTGGCCAAAAGTTGTCAACTTATTAAAAACAATTAATTTATTATATATTACAATCAATGGTTTTCCACTAATTGAATGCATAAATTGCTGCGGACATAGCCTCCCATTAGGCTAAAGGGGGTAAGGCTGCGTACATCACAACTCCCCCCCCCCCACCAAACCCAAACAAAATAAGACTCTGCTCAGGTGGGAGGGTTTGTTGTTGAATGCATAAATTGGGTACATATATTGCTTGTGTTTTCTTGCCAAAGCCCTTTACCCTTTTGTGTAGTGAGTGTGATGCTCAGTGGGTTGTTTGCGGGTGTGGAGGTTCAAATGAATTTGTTCACTCCAGCTATTTTTTGTGTTTTAGGTTGTAAAGATGGATGATGTCACTTGTGATTTGGGTTTGCTATGAGGGAGTTCGGGAAAATATTAATTTTAGTCTATGTACTATTTGGTGTTTTTCATTGTCTTGTGCAGGTTTAGAGCATTTGCGCTCTTTGTACAAAAATCCTATCTATTGCAGAGTCTAATCTAGATTGTTTTTTGTTTCTATCTCAATTAGGGGTTACCCATATGACCCTAATCCAACCTAACTTGAGATCGTAATGCAACTATTTTGTGGTTTCAGGTTGGGTTTAGGTTTGAGTCTATTATTACATGGGCCAAATTGCTTCAAGGTCCAAACCTCCCAAACTTTCCAATTGAGCACCCAGTGTTGTCTTTTTCTGAGGTACTATTTGTTGGTGGAGGAGATAGCGCTATGCTTAAGATTGATATAGATGTTGTTATTGTCTACAATGGTTAGATTAAAAAACAGTCTTTAATGGGGCGGCCAAAGTTTATTCAGGTGCTTGTTGCCAAAGACAGAGAATTGAATGAACACATTCACATTAATTTTCTTTCCACTTGTGCTAACAAGGAGAAAAAAACCTCCTCTTTCCCATACAACTAATCCAGTTACCATGTGCTTTCTGTCAAGGTTGTTAATGTTAACCCTAACTTTAAATCCCCTTTAGCTTATTCTTCTATGTTAGTCTCCAAAGTCTGCCATGGATTATAGATTTTACATCTACATTGTAAAAGTAGCATAGGGTCACTTCAAAATTATTAGTTTGAAAGCTTTAGACTGTGGAACTTGTTGGGTTATGTGTGGAGCTTGGTTGTATTGGGCCTTGTTTATAAGGTCTGGGATTGGGACAATCCTATTTAAGCCTATGACACACTAGGGTTTTTAGTGTGGTGGCTCTATATATAACAAGGGTTGTGTATGTTACCATTAGGGTTGAGAGTTGAGTCGTCTCATGTAAACTTTCAATGAAATAATCCCCTTTGTGGATGTAGATTTCAGCTGAACCATGTAAATTTCGGTGTTCTCCCCAATCCCTCTTTCTTTGTGATTGACGCTGAGGGTTTGGAGAAGACTAGTTAGTGGCGCCTGTGTTTAGGCGGTGGTACGCTGGTGTTGGTGGCGACGTGGTGGCATCTGTGGTCGGCCGATGTTCGTGACTGATATTGAAGGCCCGTGGTGGTTCACGCGGAGGCTAGGTTTGGTGTGTTTTGTTGCCGTGTGCCATTGATTTGGTTAGTTGAAAATTAGGGTTTTTTTATTTTAGGTCAACGGCTTCAATTGGCCAGGTTGAATATCGTATTTGGATCGAGTCCTTAAATTTCTGTCAAAGCTAGATTAAAAAAATTTTCAGATGGTTTAGTCCCATAATGATATGTAATCCAACCAGACTCCAATTGGGAGAATTGTTAGGTCATGTGTGAAGTTTGGTTGTATTGGACCTTTTTTATAAGGTATAGGATTGGGCCAATCCTATTTAGTCCCATGACACACTAGGGTTTTTAGTGTGGTGGTTCTATATATACACAAGGGCTGTGTATGTGACCATTAGGGTTGAGAAAGGGTTGAAAGTTGAGACGTTCCATGTAAACTTTCAATGAAATAATGAAATTATTGTGCCCCCCTTCGTGGAATGTAGGCTTCAGCTAAACCAAGTAAATTCTGGTGTTCTCCCCAAACCCCCTTTCTTTGTGATTGTTTGTATATTCTATGGGTGATCATAACAAGTGGTATTAGAGGCCCTACAGAACTTTCAACTGAACCTTGATGTTCCTCTATAAACAGTTAGTTGGCTACGTTTCAGAGTTCATACACATGCAAAGCCAGGCTTTTAGAAGCTGTTAGATACATTGCTTGCAGCTGTGAATCACAGTTTTATGTGGAAGAACATTTTCATTCTATCATTTTTCTGACGTTACCTTTTCCCTTTGGCAAAGATTATTTTCTTGTAAAATGTGAAAGTTCCTATATTTTACAAATTGTAGTGTAAAAATAATCTTTTTTTAAGACGAAGCTCTATCCCCTTGTGTTTGGATCGACTTCAGCTATAGGGGATAAAAAAGGAACTGGGTGAAGAAAGAATGTTAAACTGTAAAAGGAAGGCACCCTTAATTTTACAGCAAGTACAGGAAAATAAAGAGACTTAGGTTACAAAATGAAGCATGATTATTGACTTTTTCTTGATAAGCAGAGGACTAAAATATTTCCTTCCATTTCGTGCTAGTCTTTTATGCGCATTTGGTAAAAAGGGGGAGTTCATGTGGATCTTATTTCTATGTAAAATAATGATATGTGAAAACCTGTCTTAATTGACTCATTCTGGTGATTTCATGATTGATATCAGAAATACAGGCTGTGGGGAGTACGTCCGGAAATTATTACCGTGTAACAACATTTGGAGAATCTCATGGAGGTGGTGTTGGTTGTATAATTGATGGTTGTCCTCCTCGGGTTCCTCTCTCTGAAGAAGATTTACAAGCAGAGCTTGATAGGAGGTCTTGAACCCATGTACCTTATATAACTGGGAAATGCCATTTGTAAAATTGGCCCTTGTATGAACACGTACTTATCTGATGCAGGAGGCCTGGCCAAAGTCGGATCACTACTCCTAGGAAAGAGACAGATACTTGCAAGATATATTCGGGAATTGCTGAAGGTAAGATATTATAGCCAGATAGCAAATGTGAAGAGAAAAAAAAAAAAAAAAAAAAGCCAGATTGGCTTTGACCTAGTACAGTTACTTTAAAAATTTATGCTCTATGTTCTGGAATGTAGTGATTTTTGATATCTTGAGTGTAGGAGTGACTACTGGTTCACCAATCATGGTAAAGGTGCCTAATACAGATCAAAGAGGATTTGTAAGTACCAAAAGCTGGAACTTACGTGGAATTGACTGAAAATCTGTATGCCATTTCTTAACACATTGCAAATCTGTTGTCATTTATCTTGGCTTTTCTTGTCTGTCCCTTAAGTAATTGTCTTGTAGTTTGTACGCCCTGTAGCCAATAATTTTTGCTTTATGATTTGTTGTGGGCAAGGTGTTGGCGAGATATGTTTTTTTACCCATTCCATTCATCTACTCGATGTTTAGTTCATGGCTAGTTGTGGTGACTAAATATGTGACCTCAAAATCTCCCCCCTTTCCATGTAGAAGGGGAGTGGGGTTTCCTCCATCCAATGCCTCAATGTCCATCCCTGTTTTTGTTATCCAAGCATCTATCAAGCCATCAATATATTGATGAACATGGGTCCTTAAATGATGATATACTGAAAAATTGGGCCAGGTACAATTTCTCAATTATAACTGTCTTTCCCTGTTCAATCCAGGATTAAAAAGCTTTCCATTCTTCTTTTTGCGGAGGGGGAAGCTGTAATGAACTTGGACTTGAAGTAGAGTGCAGTGAAATTTTGCCTAATATGCCACAATATCCATTGTCAACCTATAGGTTTATTATGGCTGTTTATTATGCTGGCTGCAATGCACATCTTTTGGTTTGCAACAAATTGGTGGGAGCAAGCCGAATAGTGGTCAATTGTGAGGATTTAATGGCATCCCATATCTATCATAGTACCATGAGATATAATAGTGGGAATACATTTATCGTGGATGCCTTCTCTCCTCTCTTAGCTTGTCGAGAAAATTTAGAACTGTTTGTAATTATTTACTGGCGAAGCTTGTTAAAGGTATCTTGAGGTGCCAGGTGCATGTAGTGCCAGCTTGGCTACCTCAACAACCATCTAGCTAGGTGTTTTCCTCAAAGTGCATTGACGCATGTGTTTTTCGGGAGAAGCATAGTGTGCGTGAGGTGTGAGCCTTAGGCGCTACTGAGTGAAGTTTAAAACACAAAGTTAAAATGACACCTGAGAACCGACTTTTCCCCACCTCTTGAAAAATGAAACCCTAACCTCTGTTGCTGACTAGCCACTATCTCTCTGATGGCTGCTTGTGCGGCACTTGCTACTGACTCCCTGTACCATTGACCAGCCCCTCTCTCTCTCTTTGTTGCTTTCTTTCCTCAATTCCAACTTGAGGAGATCACCTATTGAATTCTCTCTAATTTTAGTAAGTTCTGCATATAGAGGGCATGGTTTCAATACTTAATAAATATTCATTTAATTTGGCGGCTTTCCTAGCCACCTTGCAGTCATGTTTTAATTTTGTAGCTTGTCTTTCTTTTGCGTGCTAGTATCGAAATCTTGAAATTGGTGCTTATTTTCTGTGTTTGAGACTCACTTTTAAACAATGTCTGTGCACTTGACTTTGATATGCTATTTACTTGGCCAATCTTATCATATGTGTTTTTGGGTTGATATATTACTAGTTATAACTTGTGTGTGAGTAGCTAATTCACTGTTTGAGTAGTATATATGATTTTCTTGTAACTTAGGACACCTCATGTCCAAGAAGCCTGCACCTTAGTCATGCAATTCACGCCTTTGACAACACTAATGTTGATATTGAGATTATTAGGAACGAATTACTGAACCCTAGATTCATTCTAGCCCCCTTTCAGCTTCGATCTTTGATTCCTTGCTGATTAAAACCATCCTGAAATCATGGAAACTAAATTTGGGCCTGGTAGTTGAGATCTGGATATATCTGTGCACTTATGCGACCAGGCCATAGTTTGAACTTCCAAAAACATCATTCAGTTATTAGATGTGAGCATTAGAAACTTCAAAGCTAGACTAAGCCTGTGGGAATTAAGTTTCTTAATAGCTTTGTCTTGGCTTTGGACACAAAATATTGGAATTCCCATCTTTTTAAGCTTGCTTTTAGCTCCATTTGACTGCATCAACTGCCTGTGGTCCAAGCAACAGCCTCAATTTTTGTTGAGCATTGCCTTTTAATAGATTCCTGTTTATCTACATTCTGTGGCAGTCCTGCCATAAAATACCATACTTTTTTCCTAGCAATCGCCAACTACCATATAATACCGTCTGTTTGTGGATTGTAACCATGCATTTGAAGAAAGCCCTAAGTTGGATGCCTACATAAAAATTTCCAGCCACTGTATCATTTTGCTGAATGGTCATTTCTTGTATAAAGTCCTGTGAGGGGCGCTGGGTAGGATTTTTCGTAAAACATCTATGTATTAATGATATACTGTTTCTGAAATAATTAGATGGCATGTCCAATTTTGCATGTTTGCGACTTCATTGGACTTTTGTGCTACTTATAGTGTTACAACAACAACAACAAGCTCAGTGCCTCTAAGGGCTCCCGCATAAGCAGGGTCTGGGGGGTAGATGTACACAGCCTTCCCCCTTCAGGGGGCTACCCTGAAGAAAGGCTGTTTCCGAGGACCCCCGACCTGAGGTGCTACTTATAGTGTTACTTACCCAAAAAAAAAAAAAAGCCCTTATAGTTCTGGCATTTTTCTTTTTCCTGTTTTACTTTCTCTGTTATTATTAATTTACAATTAGTTACATCTGAGATCTTTCATTAATCTCGTTCTGATGGCAGGATTATAGTGAAATGTCTGTAGCTTATAGGCCTTCTCATGCAGATGCCACTTATGACTTCAAGTATGGTGTGAGATCAGTGCAGGTTATGTGTTGTACATCTTATGGGATCTTGGAAAGACTGGTATTATCTAAATTCTTGGATCTTTGTATTATATTTACTTTTTTGTGTAAATAAAATGTAGGGTGGTGGTAGATCATCCGCTAGAGAAACTATTGGAAGAGTTGCTGCTGGAGCCATAGCTAAGAAAATCTTAAAGATGTACTCAGGAACTGAGGTGAGTCTTTTATTTACTATCTGATGATGTCTCCCTCTCTCTTTTTCCTTTCTCTCTCACTCTCTTCCAGTCTATTCCCTGCAAAATTTTATGTTGACATGTGACATATTTGGTGCATGTAGTTGTGGGGTCTTCGTGTCTCTGTTGTTTGTTGACAACTTTGCTGTTTTTAAAGTACCTGCATTTTAGCATAACTTATGAACAACTTGTTGGTTTACAATGTTGCCAGAAAGACACAACATCTCATCTAGATAGAATTTTGTTATTACGAGGGATTTTATAGAGTCAATTTGCAAAGGTCTTCCTCCCCTAGACCCTGAAGGGGTCAGGCTGCATACATCTCACCCTCCCAGACCCTGCTCAGGGGGGCGGGAGCCCTTGAGGCACTGGGTGGTGGTTGTTGTTGCTGCAAAGGTCGTCCTCCTTGTTCATATGTCATTGTTCCTGGTTCCTCTATATCTTTTGACAAAATGTAAACAGCAAAATATGTTCAATATTGTGATCAGTTTTAGCCTTTTCTGTATACTTTGTTGAATTCAGCCAGGATAAAATGTCAAATTTATATTTTATGCACTAGTGCCTAGTTTTCTCCCTCTTTTTCTAGTTCTTGTAATTCATCTTGTTCGTATTCATTTCTCTGTGTTCCTTTCAGTAGCCGGCTTCGGTACTTGTGTTTGGTTCTTTGTTTTCATCTCTTTCGAACCTTTTTTTCCCTTTCCCTATGCGGGGCTTATTTTCCTCATCTTTTCCAGACCTCTTCTTCTATATCCTTGGCTCTTCCAAGGGTTCATTTACGAAGCACTAATGCACTGGATTCCATTAGAACTCCGAAGTTAAGTGTGCTTGGGCGAGAGTAGTACCAGGGGTGACCTCCTGGGAAGTCCTCGTGTTGCCAACCCTATAAGGTTGGGGGTCCTCGGAAACAGCCTCTCGGTAGGGTTACACCATGAAGGGGTAAGGCTGCATACATCCATCCCTCCCAGATCCCGCTTAGGCGGGAGCCCTTGAGGCATTGGGTCTGTTGTTGTATCCTTGGCTCTTCCACACCTACTTCACTGATTCTTGCACCCTTCTCTTCCCTTGTGTTGATGGTTAATGCAGGCATTTGAATCCGATTTTCCTCTCACTTTGGTGCTCTTCTCGTTCTTCTGTTCTTGAGCCTCTTATGTCGAGCTTGCTTACCCTAGAGATATGTTTGTAATTCCTTTAAGCCCTTCCCTTTAGTTTTTCATTTGGAACCCAGCACTTCCCCATTTATCCCTCAATTTCTTCTAGTGTGATGCACAAAAAGAATCACTTTTCTAGATTATCTGTTCACGAAGGTACAGAAAACGGGTTTCTATGTACCGTGCTTTCTCTACTTTCCTACCCGTTGTCCATTTTAATTTTTTTCGTTTTCTTTCCTTTAATTTGAGTTTGGGAGGTGAAGATGGAAAATTGAAGAAAGTGGGCTGGTTTAACTGGATGATTTGCAGTGGAACTTGTGGTCCTTTGTCTTTTACGTTCGTGACAAGATTAGAGGTTGGAACTGATTATGGACAGAAAAGATTTGACCCTCAAAAATGAAACAGTTTTCACTTCTTTGCTCAGAGACTAAAATTTGCAATAGTTCTGAACATGGTCATCAGTCTTTCTACAAGTTATTTTTTCATCTTTTGCTCTTATTAATTGTACTGAGATCATGCTGTCCCATGTTCCTGTTGGCACTGGAGAACAATATTTTTTATCCTTTGTTACGTGTGACTTAAATCTATATGCCTTTAATGTCTTCAGATCCTTGCTTATGTTTCTCAAGCTCACAAGGTTGTGCTCCCTGAAGATTTGGTTAATCATGAAACTTTGACACTCGAGCAGGTATCTGTAATCATGCTTGCACTACATTTTCAGTCGATACATGGCTCTTCTTAGGGAGCTCCACATCTTGCAGTATCATCCGTGGTTGGATCCTTTTATTTGGGTGACTAAGAAATTAACATCCAGAAATGCATGATGTTCTTAACGACCTTGTTATCTTTAGTGATGCTAGTCTAGAGTTCAATGCAAGTATGGAAATAGTTGCTGTTTCTATTATCAAGCCTCTAGTATAAAGCTTTTGATGTTCCGGGAATCAGGTTGTGTCGTGACTAATAGATCTACCAGTTTCCCCTTGTGAGGTTTCTGGTATATCAAAGGTTTGATAATTGCGGCATACTTTGTTAAGTAGTCGGTCCCTCATCTAACAGTTGTGCAATTGGTTTCGTTTTATTAATAAAAAGGCAATGTAAATAGGAAGAAGAAATGGTCTAAAAAATCCTTTTTCTTCCATTGTTGGACCTTTGGCTTGATAATGACAAAGGAGATTAGAGCAGGGGTCATTTTTTATTTATGGGTCTGTCATTCGCCTAGCCTTTTCTGCTTTTGCTATTTTTATTTCCCTCATCAAAGTTAAAAGAGATAAAAAGGAAAATTAAAGCCATGAAATAAAGGGTGAAGAGATAATATAAAACATTCTGGGTGTTGTGTTTGTGGATTGAAGATTTCAACTTATGTTAGTGACAAAATTGTTTGGCAATGTAAAACAGAGCTAATGAACCTCGCTTCAACTTAGAAAGGTCGTTCATTCAACTGTAAAGATTTCAACTTATGTTAGTGACAAAAATAGTTGGGAGTTCTTTTGCTTGACTAACCACTAACTCAAGCTGTTTGCCTTGCTGACCAATGGCCGCACCTCAAATATTTTTTCTGGTGACGATTTCTGATTGAAATTTTGCTGAATGGTTTCACTTAAGCTGTATTAGCTGTAAAGAACAATTAAATCTTCTTGTTGGTGACATGATCGAGATTCAGTTATAAAATCTGAAAGTCCACGTGCTGTCATGATACATGGTAGAAGCAGTAGTAGTTTCTTTATACGTCTCTGTTTTTTATCATTGAGGTGCGAAATCAGTGATAAATTGTCAAAAGCATTTCTTTTAACAAAAATAGTTTGGAATTGCTTTCCTTGACTAACTACTGACTGCAACGGTTTGCCTTATTAACCAATGGCTGCACCTGGAATATTTATCTAGTGACTTTTTCTGATTGAAATTGTGCTGAATGGTTTGACTTCAGCTCTATTAGTTGTAAAGAGTAAATGCAACTTGTTTGGTAGCATGAGAGAGATTTAGTTAGAAAGTCTGGAAGTCTATGCGCTGTCGTGTAAAATAGTAGAACCTTAGTAGTTTCTTTACACTTGATTTGAAGTGGAAAATCAGGGATAAATTGTCAAAAGCATTTGCCTAGAAGATTTTTCTGTGTGAATCTGACTTTCAAAGATCCTTTTCATCTAACTATGATCTGTTTCATTTTATTTTGTTTTTGTTTCGCTCTAGGGAGTAACTCTCTTCATTTTTATCAATATCAAATACTCATTATAGACATTTCTGCACTTCCTGCTAAATGATGACAATTTTTATCTGTCTTTCAAACCCTACCAGATAGACAGCAATATTGTAAGGTGCCCTGATCAGGAGTATGCAGAGAAGATGATTGCTGCTATAGATGAAGTCCGAGTTAAAGGGGACTCTGTTGGTGGTGTTGTCACTTGCATTGTTAGGAATGCTCCACGTGTAAGTTTCTCTACCTGTGTACTTGAGAAATTGAACGTTCTTAAAAACTTTTATGGCTTGCTGTGGTTTCAAGAATTACGTTTTCTAGTTACTTGTAACTTATGCTTCTTGTTTTTGCACTTTAGGGTCTTGGTTCACCTGTTTTCGACAAACTGGAAGCTGAGCTTGCAAAGGCTGCTCTATCACTACCTGCTACCAAAGGCTTTGAATTTGGTAGTGGCTTTGCGGGTAAGAAAGTTTAAGAATCCATTTTCTCTCACAATTTCTTTTATTTTCCCTTTTCTATATGTGGAGGTTAGAGATTCATTCGTTTGAGCACAAGTTTGGCAGTAGAATGGTTTTTCTATGTACATGCACTTTGTGATTGAACTTCAAACTTGTTGAAATGACTGCATGTTTAGGTACCTTCATGACGGGGAGTGAACACAATGATGAGTTCTAT
This sequence comes from Simmondsia chinensis, assembly GCA_018398585.1. Classification (NCBI taxonomy): domain Eukaryota; kingdom Viridiplantae; phylum Streptophyta; class Magnoliopsida; order Caryophyllales; family Simmondsiaceae; genus Simmondsia; species Simmondsia chinensis. The sequence continues at coordinate 12,706,883 of JAGTTD010000014.1, forward strand.
ACAGATGAACATGGAAGAATTAGAACGAGAACAAACCGGTCTGGTGGCATACAGGTCAGGCCATTCAATGATCCTTGGATCATATCATTTGTTTGCATGATAAGTAACATTTTACATTGATGATGAATTGTACATGATCAGGGAGGAATATCCAATGGAGAAATAATTAACATGAGAATAGCTTTCAAGCCCACTTCAACAATTGGGGTAAGTTTCTCCTATTTTTCAAACTATGGATAGTTACAGTTCAACCCGTACAATTGCAAGCAGAGGCAATTCAATGAACTGGATGTTTCTGTATTGTAGAGAAAACAAAACACAGTCACGAGAGAGAAGCAGGAGACAGAGCTTATTGCACGAGGACGTCATGATCCTTGTGTTGTCCCACGAGGTACGCTTTCAGTTATCCCTTGCTTGATGGCACTAAAGGAAGGATAGTGTTAAGCTGTGGAAATTAGCCAATTCAGCTTGTGTAGGCTTGTAATCTTGCTCGATATTTAGCTTGAAAGGCTTGCTTCATATTGAGCTCAAGAATAGTTGAGTTAGCTTGTTTAACTAAGCAAGCCGTGCCTGAGTATGCTCGGGTTTGGAAGCTAGCGAGCCTTAACATGCCTAAATGAATCAATATCGAGCTAAATTATGAGTATGAATGTTTTTGAACGAGCCAAGTTCCAGCTGAATGAGCCGAGCTTTGAACCTAAATGAAAGAACTGTCACTGATGCACGGGTTGTGAAAATGGTGATGCAGCTGTACCAATGGTGGAAGCCATGGTTGCATTGGTGCTGGTGGATCAACTGATGGCACAGCACGCACAATGTGAACTATTTCCCATCAACCCCGCTTTACAGGAACCTCTCAAGTTACCAGAGCTTGAGCCTGCTGCGATTTCCCTATGAACCTAAGCCATCCTGTTTCTTGTATGATTTTAATGTGTGAGTTGAGTTGAAAGTGTATTGCCGGTCCAATTCTAATTTATGTCTTCATAAAAAGAGGGTTCAGATTATACATATACATAATCCTCTTTGAGTTGTCTCTCTACAAATCCTTTTTTTATTTGTTGTTTTTTATCGGGTGATCAGCAAGAAGTGCATCAAGATATACATAGATAATGAAACTCATGAATAATTTTTGGTAGTAACATTTGTGATTTTTCTTCTTTGTGTTACGCATCCATTGATTGGGTGTCTTGCATGTATATGGTGAGGATATCATTTTCTTGAATAAGCTGATTTTACAGGTGAAGTTATACCCAGTATCTTTTACAATCTTATTGGAGGTAATGCTCGATGTACCATGTTTGCACCCCCAATGTCGATATTCGCCATTGTTTGGTACGGTTAGAGTCAGGTTTGAATATTCTCCACAACTACGGCTCCATTTGTTTAGGAAGAAAACCACATTTTTGGAATCAGTTTGCCCTTTTTTTCATTGTTTGGTGTGCATTTTCGATGTAAAAGGTTTTTTGAAAGAAAAGCTTTTCCCTCTGGGGGAAAATGAGTGCTCTTTTAAAAGGAAAAAGTCGTTATTTCTAGCAATCCAAAGAATTTTGAAGTGATACACCAGTTCGAATATGGGGTTAAGACCAAAATGAACTTGGGGAATCTCAAGTCGCCCTAGGTAATAATATGGGACAACAATTGGACAAAGATTGATCAGTCAGCTCCAAGTACTAGAGTGAATAATATGGTTTCATTTGATTTTCGTTCCTAACTGATATTTGATATTTTAAACATCTTTACTAATTCAGACTATGATAAATATTATAATTAGGAAATAATGTTTACATTAAATCAAATACCAAAAAATTATTTATATATATTTTAGAAAATACTTTATTTTGATATATGTTTTTTAGAAAAATTATCACTTGTTATGTTTAACTATTTATCACCTAGGTACCATAACATTTCAATGCATACAATGGGGCACCTTGAGGTTTAATATTTTACTATTTAGGTACTCTAAAGTTCTGAAATTTTATCAATCAAGTGTCTTTTGTGAAAATTTGGTAGATTTTTGATAGAAAATGCTAAAATAGAACATGATTATGACAATATATTAATATTCTTATTGTATATATTGCAATGTTGCAACAGCCGATCAAATCTCAATGTACCTTAGTAATAATTTTACCACCATACAAAGTCTAGATAATTTTAAGTAATATCGTATTGCTATTTATATTACCTATGACAAAATATAATATGATTGGTAGAAGATGATTCCTTTAAAGCAAACAAGGAATCTCTTAAGGTAAGAACATGTTTTCCGTTTAAACAAACAACGAAAACCTCAACGGGAATTCCATTTTCTACAAAATACTTTTTCCAAAGGAAAATGTTTTACGAGGGAAGAGTACTTTCTTTGAAACAAATGGAGTTTAAAGGAACTCGTTTTTTAATTGTTACTAAGGAATTGCTGTTGATATAATTGATTCTAAACTACGGCAATCTATAACCAAAAAAAAAAAAAAAAAGAAAAAAGAAAGGGAAGAAAGTGTTGGATACAAAAGTTTGATAAACCATAAGCCTTGCTACAAAAGAATGAAAGAATGAAAAGAAAACAAGCAGTTGTATTGCTTTCTATGGAGTTGATAAGCCTTTTTGGTACATTACTACAAGGGAAGAAGGTACACATATATATCAGGGAAGAGCTTAACAACTTTGTTAGTAATGTAACAAACTATCTATATATGTGATAGCTAACCATAAATCTATATAATTAGCTCTATAACAGATTTATTCCTAATAGAAAGAATGATAATAAAAACTTGGTTTTAGTTGCGACTTGGTAATGAATTCCAGCTGAAGATTATTTCATGCGATTCAAAGTCGTTATAATCATTGTTGATCAACTCTTTGTTTGGGTAAATCTAAAACCAACCTAACCTACTTATGCCTTGTTTGGCAACAGGGTAAAAGAAAATAAAGAGGCGGAGAGTAAGATAATATCCTACCATATCTAAATATGTTAAATTAAGAGGGGTAAGGGTAGAGAAAAGTAAATGAATTACTCTTATTTGACAATTGAATAAAGGGGTAAGGGAATTACAGTTAAAATAATAGTAAAATTGTCCAGAATCTTTCAAAAATTTGCCCAATTCCCCCCTCCCCCCCCCCAAAAAAAAAAAACATTTGCTCCCTGAGGGGTAAAGGGGGTAATTTCTTACCCTTGTTTGACAAATAAGATAGGATGCCTTACCACCATCCTCCTACCAGGACATCTTCTCTACAATTTTTTTTTTTTTTTTTTTTTTTTATGATGGTAAAGCCATGGGGAGGGGGGAGGGGATAAACCCCTTAAATCCTCTACAAGTATTAAAAACAAATGATCAGTTGGAACAAGATAACTTCTATATGGTATATTAAGATGTTTGACAGAATGATCAGTTGGGACAAACCCTAGTCCAAATTATGCAGTTAGTTTTGATTTTACGATTCTAAATGATATATTATAATTTAGAGGTCCTTTATTACTTTATACTTGAATCAAGCTAGGCCAAGGAGAAACAAAAATATAAACAAAAAATTGAGGATCAAACTACATAATAATAAGTTCAATCAACTTATATACTGAATAGTTAAATTTCATTCGAGTTTACAATTTGGAGTGCTACTTGAATACCCCTCCCACCACTGATCTTCTTTGTGAAGTTCTAATTTGTTGATTTAGCTTGAAAGACACCGTCTTGAATAATTGGAGGTTTTTAATGGCCAAAATCCAAACCAAGTTAAACTAAAGATTAAAGAATAAATTTTATTATACTGGTTTATTTTGGTACAAGACCAAATTTAGTTGATATGGTCCAAGTTTTATCTTGAATCACTATTTTATCATGCTTAAATTATTAATTACACTAAAATTGCATTGAACTTTTGGATGGGTATAATAGTAAATAGTGCTATATTGAATACTACAAATAACGCATATTTTTTATATCAAACTAAACGCAACAAAAAAGAATATTTTCGTTATATTTTGTTTCCTGAAAGTTGGAACAAGATAACTTCTTCACAACTCAACGAATACTAGATGTTACTTTGTTATTGTTTCAACAAAATAATTTCTTTTCATTTTGAGCTATCAAATGATGATTATATATAGCTTGAAGAATTAATTTTATATAGCTATTACTTATTATATATTTTGTATCGCTAATTATGTTTTCTTAATAACAAATACATGATGATTGGTAGACTATGATTGCTATCAGACCGAACAAGGGAATATTAAGCGTGCTTTCCATTGAAATAAACAACTGAAAACCTTCAATGGATTTTGATTTTCCTTGGAAAACCTTTTCCTAACGAAAACATTTATCGAGGGAAGAGGACTTATGTTGTACCAAATTTAGCTTTAATTTATAACTTATATAGATTTTGAATTGTTTAGGTCCCTTAGGTTTAAACGCGTTCAATTGAGCTTTACTAAGATGAGGCTTGACTTATTTAGTTAAATGGTATGGCTCAGCTTGGTCCAAGCTCAAAGCACACTAAGCCTTTTGAGCAATTTTAAAAGTTGGCTTTCTTGTTTACACCCCTAGTCAAACCAAAAATTTCTAACCAAAAACACTAGATTTGGGCAAAGGACACCGACATATTGTCAAAAAAACATTCTCCACCAGCAAATTTTGATGAACATTAATCGGATTTCTACAGAGAATATCAAATTGATATCAAATTTTGGGAAATTATTACTTATGTATCCCGATGTTTGAATATTTTATCACCTATCTACCATATATTGTATTTTTGATGATTTCGTGTAACTATTAGGATATTATTATAGTATTAGATGCAGATGTGTTGTCTCTTACTGTAGGTCCAACTCTTTGTATCTTATGATGATTGAGATGGCTTTATCATATCTTTATACTCTCTTATTATTAATACATAGGCTTGGTGTCACGGTCCTAGGAAAGGAGCCGTGCGGCGCGCGTAGTTCACTAAGAACAGCATGCAAGCCCGCACTATAGATCACTTTGAGCGCACAGCGGTTTAATAAGTTCGGACCTTCCGGGTCCCGGGGCAACGAGTGTGCGAAAGTGGCGCTGCGACTCCCACTCAAGTGCACGACAAACAATCACACGTGAACACAAAGCTTGAAAAGAAGGCAATTTATATTCATTAACAAAGCATACAACGGATACGGGGTTTACAAGTTGAGTGGACTCTCCCCCATATATATACAAAATGGGACTCTATACACTTGACACAAGGAAACATCAAGGGGGTCTCTGCAATCATACACCCCTATTTTGAAAAAGGACAAAAGATAAAAAGAAACTAAAAATTTTCTAAGCTACTATATACATATGGCTATCCTAGGACCCATGGGGACGACGTGCAAGAAGCCCCATTGAGTCGAACAAAAAATAAAAAAAGTTGACGATGTCAGGCCCTGCGGCAGGCCCTGGGCAGCACCCTGGGGCGCGACCTGGGCGGGGGCGCACGGGCCCTGGGTCGCGCACTTGGGGGCGACCTGGGACGGGCACACGGGCCCTGGGTCGCGCCCTAACAGGGGGTCACAGACACTGGGCAAGCCTAGGACCATGACATCGTCCCCCACTTGAGTTGTCGACGCCCTCGTCGACTTCTTCTTTTTCTTCATCTTTGTCTTCATCCTCTCCCTGTCAGGGAGGTCTTCTTCAGCGATCCAGCTTGTTTCTTCAACAGGTCTTCCCCTCCACCGTATCAGGTACTCCGTCCTCTTGTCTCCCTTGTCTTCTTCAATTTGTTGATCGGCAATCACTTCTTCTACTTCGGGAGTAGGAGTTGGGCGTGTGCGGATGTCAGCCCTCGTGGATACATTATGTGAGGGATCTTCTTCATCTGCATGGAAGGGCTTTAGGCAACTGACATGAAACACCGGGTGGACTTTCATCCAATTCGGGGGTTGGACCCGATAGGAGGCTCGTCCCACGCGGGCCACCACCCGAACTGGGCCTTCGTATTTGTGCACTAGCCTCTTGTCCCTTTTTCGGAGGAATCTTTGCTGATCAGGGTTGATCTTGACCAGCACCAAGTCCCGTAGTTGGAACTCCATCGGCCGTCTTCCTTGATCGGCCCACTTCTTCATTCTTTTGGAGACCTTCTCTAAGTAGGCCCTTGCAACTTCATTGTTGTCCCTCCATTCTCTTGTGTAGATTTAGGCTCTCGGATTTTCACCCCTGTACGGTTCTGTTACGGTGTGAGGTAGCAGAGGTTGCCGGCCATTGACAATTTCAAAGGGGCTTTTGTTAGAGGATGAGCTCTTCTGGGAGTTGAAACAGAATTGAGCGACATGGAGGAGCTCAACCCAATTGGACTGATTGGCACTCACAAAATGTTGTAGATATTCCTCCAATAACCCATTGATTCTCTCCGTCTGACCATCGGTCTCTGGGTGATAGCTCGAGGAGATGTTCAGCTCAAACCCCAACAGCCTGAAAAGTTCTGACCAAAATGTGCCGGTGAACCGAGGATCCCTGTCGCTTATGACACTACATGGTACTCCCCAATACTTCACAATGTGCTGGAAGAACAAGGACGTTGTCTCCTCGGCAGGACAGGAACTCGAGGTAGCGATGAATGTTGCATATTTGGAGAAACGGTCAACAACCACCAATATTGCGGAGAGCTCCCCCACTTTTGGCAAGCTTGTGATGAAGTCCAAAGAGACACTCTCCCAAGGTCGCGACGGAACAAGGAGGGGCTCTAACAGCCCCGCCTTCTTTTGTCTCTCGATCTTGTCCTGCTAACAGACAAGGCAGGTCTTTGTGTAGCTCATCACATCCTCCTTCATTCCGGGCCAGAAGTAACCTCGCATCAGCAAACTCAGAGTTCGTTGCCAACCGCGATGTCCTGCCCAAAGGGTGTCGTGACATTCCTTCATCAAGGATCTTCTGAGTCCCCCTACTGTCGGAACAACCAACCTTCTCCCATTTGTCAACAGGAGTCCGTCCTCCTCCCAGAACCGTCGGGTTTTTCCTTCTTGGGTCAGCCCACGAATGACTCTGGCGAATGGATCTTCATTTAGATGTCGCTTGATTTTCTCTTGAAATAAGGTTGTCACACCGCTATAGGAGAGGGAAGCACACATGCTCAAAGCTGCCAAGTCGGATCGACGGCTCAAAGCGTCGGCCACTTGGTTGCTCTTCCCGGCTTGATATTGTAACTCCATGTCAAATTCGGCAAGGAATTCCTGCCATCTAGCTTGCCTAGAGGATAGCTTTGGCTGGGTCAGGATATGGCTAGTAGCGGAATTGTCCGTTTTCACCACGAACCTTGACCCCATAAGGTAGTGTCTCCACACCCGTAAACAGTGAACCACGGCCGGGAGCTCTTTTTCCTGTGCAGCATAGTGACGTTCGGCATCCTTGAGTTTTCGACTTTCATAGGCTATGGGATGCTTTTCTTGCAGCAAGACTCCTCCGAGGGCAAAGTCGGAGGCATCCGTTTGGACTTCAAAGGGCTTAGTAATGTCGGGAAGGGCCATGATAGGCTCTCTCATGACTGCGGTCTTCAAATCTTCAAAAGCTTTCTGGCATGAATCCGACCACTCCCATTTGTGGTCCTTCTTCAACAAATCAGTCAGCGGGGTTGTCTTATTTAAATAACCCTCAATAAATCTTCTATAGTAGTTGGCAAGGCCGAGGAAGGAACGGAGCTCGCTGACATTCCTCGGCACGGACCAACCTTCAATTGCCTGTATCTTTTCGGATCCATCTTGATCCGTCCTTGTCCAATAAGGTGCCCTAAGAAGCTGACTTCTTCTTGGGCAAAAGAACACTTCTCTCGCTTCACAAATAGATGATGTTCTCTCAATTGCTGAAAGACCAGCTTCAAATGCTCAAGTTGTTCTTCCATGGTGGTTCTATAGATCATAATGTCGTCCAAGTATACCACGACAAATTTGTCAAGTTACTCATGAAAGACATGATTCATCAAGGTGCAGAAGGTGGCTGGAGCGTTCGTGAGCCCAAAAGGCATAACGAGCCATTCAAATGCCCCATAGCGGGTCACACACGTCGTTTTAGGCTCATCTCCTTCAGCAATGCGGACCTAATGATAACTTGAGCGGAGGTTGAGCTTAGTGAAGAACTTAGCTCCCCCCAGTTGGTCAAACAGATCGGCCACAAGCGGGATGGGGTAGTGGTTCCGCACGGTCACCTTGTTAAGAGCTCGATAGTCTATGCACAGTCTCAGGCTGCCATCCTGTTTCTTCTGGAATAGCACTGGGGCTCCATAGGGAGCCTTAGAAGGGCGGATGAAGCCTGATTCGATTAACTCCCCAAGTTGTTTCCTAAGCTCAGCCAACTCCGGAGGCGCCATACGGTAAGGTGCTAGGGCGGGGGCCCTAGCTTCGGGTAACAACTCAATTTGGTGATCCACAGTATGTCGAGGAGGAAGCACTTTCGGAAGCTCCTCTGGCATGACATCTCCATACTCTTCTAGTAACCCCTGAATTCGGGGATGCACAGCGGTAGGTTCTTCGTCTTCTTTGGCAGACAAGGCTACCAGGAAGGTAGGCTCACGTCTCTTTAGCCCTTTCTCCTACTGCATCGCCAACAACTGAGGACCTGCGCCCCCCTTGACACCTGCCTTTGAAATCGGGGAGGCCTTTACCAAACACAGATTCTTGCCCATCAGGAGGAGTGAGTTAATGTGCGGCATTGGGACTCCCTTGGCCCGTTGGAGGAACTCCATACCAAGAACAAGGTTGAAGTCGTCCATTGGGGCGGCAGTGAGGTCCACCTGACCTTCCCATTCTCCAAGCTTCATAGTTACCTCTCTTGCTAGCCCAAGAATCGGCTTAGCACTAGAGTTAACTGCCTTCAAGCTCCCACCTTCACGGCTAAGTTTTAAGCCCAGTCTTTTTGCCTCTTATCCCTAGATAAAGTTGTGCGTGGCACCAGTGTCAATCATGGCTCTAGTCCTTCGACCATTCACGACCAGCTCCACATGCATCAGCTCGTTGGATCAAGGGGGTGCTGGATCGGTCTTCTCCATAGCGTACATTAAGTGGATGGCCCTTATTTAGGGCTGCTCCGCAGGTTGCTCCACGGAGGGTTCTTCTGAATCTGGATCCAAGGTGGTCTCGGCCATCTTCTGCTCTATCTTGTGTTGAAGGGCACTAAGGGCGCCCTTGTGTGGGCACTCATAGACCCGATGTGGTCCCTTGCACAAAAAACACCTTAAAGGGCGATTGTCTGAAACCCCTTCATTGTTCCTTCGAAATTGGGAGCCTTGATGTCCCGATCCTCTACCCCATGACCTAGGCCGATTGTTGTTGCTGCTATTTGAGGCGACCGACTTGCTCCTAGTAGAGGTATTACTGGTGTTTCCCCTCTTTTGTGAAGGTGCTCCATCCGACTGGAAGTCCACTAATCTTCCGGCGGCTGCTTGCGCAACTGCAAGGTTCTGGGGGTTCTGACGGTATAACTCCTTCTTGGCCCAATATTTTAGGCCTTCGATGAAGTGAAACAATCTATCCTTGTCGGACATGTACTCGATGTCCAACATACAAGCTGAGAAGTCTTTCACATAATCACGAATGGAACCAGTTTGTTGGATGTTCCTTAGCCGGCGGCGAGCAATAAAGTCAGTGTTCTCTGGATAAAACTGATTCTTTAGTTCGGCCTTCAAGTCATCCCTAGTATCAATTCTGAGTCAGTTCTGAAGGATGTCCTCATGCTTGGAGCACCACCGCAGTTTGGCGTCACCGCTTAAGTGCATGGTGGCGAGGTCAACTTTACACGTTTCTTCCTCTACATGGCATATTCTGAAGTACTGATCCATGTCGAAGAAGAAGTTTTCAAGCTCCTTTGAATCTCGCACACCACTGAAGGGTTTAGGTTCTGGGGGCTTCACTTTGCCAAACCCAAAGCCAGAATTCTCAGTGCCCATGGCACGAACGAGCAAGCCGACCTTAGCAGAGAGTTCGGACAGCTCCCCGCGCACCACTTCGATGGCATCATACATCTCCCCACTAAGTTCCTTGAAGTTCTCCTTTACCTCAGTCACGACGGACTCAAGAGACTCCATTCGACCTCCAAATTCCTCATGAACTTTAGCTCGGGGCTCAAACTGGCCCAACGATTGTAGGCGCTCCTCATGTCGTCCTACTTGTTCAACCAACATTTCAAGGCCTTCAACTCGGCCTTCCAAATGCTCCACTCTCTCCCTCATTGGCGGGTTAGCCATAACAAGGCTAGTAGATATCACTCGAATAACGGGTCAATGAAACCGGGCTTTGATACCAACTGTCACGATCCTAGGAACTAGGAGCCGTGCGGCGCGTGTAGTTCACTAAGAACAACATGCAAGCCTGCGCTATAGATCACTTTGAGTGCATAGCGGTCTGAGAAGTTCGGACCTTCCGGATCCCGGGGCAACGAGTGTGCGAAAGTGGCGCTGCGACTCCCACTCAAGTGCACGACAAACAATCACACGTGAACACAAAGCTTGAAAAGAAGGCAATTTGTATTCATTAACAAAGCATACAACGGATACGGGGTTTAAAAGTTGAGTGGACTCTCCCCCGTATATATACAAAATGAGACTCTATACACTTGACACAAGGAAACATCAAGGGAGTCTTTGCAATCATACACTCCTATTTTGAAAAAGGACAAAAGATAAAAAGAAACTAAAAATTTTCTAAGCTACTATATACATATGGCTATCCTAGGACCCATGGGGACGACGTGCAAGAAGCCCCATCGAGTCGAACAAAAAAGAGAAAAGTTGACAATGTCGGGCCCTGCGGCAGGCCCTGGGCAGCGCCCTGGGGCGCGACCTGGGCGCGCCCTCACGGGCCTTGGGTCGCGCACTGGGTCGCGACCTGGGCGCGACCCAGGGCGGGCGCAGGGGTGCGTACACTGACCTGGGCTCGAACCAGGGATGCGGGGCACTGGCCCGGGGCCGGGCGCAGGGGCCTCAATGCACCTTGCGACGTAACAGGGGTCACGGACACTGGGCAAGCCTAGGACCATAACACTTGGCATCCCTAGTTGGTATGCCACAATAATTCATTAATTTCACATGGTATTAGAACGTTGTCTAAAATCCTAAAATTTAACCCACCGGAGGTGCCCCCCCCCCCAAAAAAAAAAAAATCAGTGGTGCCACCTCTCTCTCTTCGTCTCCCTAACTAGTTTCTAGGGTTTTCAAAGGTTGGAAGTTCAAGTTTAGCTACTACCACGGTGTCCCTGTTGGAATTGGTCATCTGAAAACCCAATTATTTGGTTAATTAAATAAAGTTATTTTTATTTATTTATTAACTAATTATATTTTACGAGTCAAATATACGTGTGATTGTTTTCTAAAACATACCATAAGATGGACGTAGTCCAAAATAACATATTGGGTTTGGTTTAAGTGGTCAATGAGATTGAGCCACAGACAAACTTAAATCAAATTAGTGATATGTTGTCGAACCATGTCCGTAGTTGGTGACAAGTTTGGACAACTTGTCTGATAAAACTATAATATGATACATTAGACTACTTGTCTTGGTCATGTGGGTAAGATCCAAAAGTGTTAACTTGGTGTTGTTTGTAGGATTGGAACATTGAGTAGGACCACCTGAATTATTTATTTCTAAACTGTTATTAGAAATTATTAATTCTATCTAAGAGTAAAACTGTAAATCCAAAAAATAATCTGAACTTGTGCATGGAATGTTTGTTGCTTTGATGTGCTAAAAAAGATTACGTCATAACACGTGACTGAAGTCTTACGCGCATAACGACATGAAGTGTAGTAGGAATAAGTATTTTACTTATGAGATAAAGATATCCCCTTAGTTGATTTGCAAATATAAGACATATTTGAGAATCTTTGGTCAAAGTATTTCATATGTTTGACATTGGAATTAGTACAGAAGTTGTTTTATGTATTAATGAATTGTTCGAGGAGGGCGAGTCGGGAACTATGGTGAAATGTAAGAAAAATAACGATAGTAGTTAAAGTTATTTTTTTCTCATAGATATCTAATAGAAGGGTTGATTGTCACAATAAAATTTATTTGGGAATTATTATACAATTATATTTGATTCTAGAGTCCAGTAATATTTCCTTTGAGTTTTGCTTCATACACTTGGCTTTTGTTATGTATTGCTCTAATACGATGTTGTTCTCATGCTTTCAGGCTCTATGCTTCCATGATGACACGCTCTTCATGTTGGGGGTCCTCGAAAATAGCCTCCCTTCAGGGTAGCACCCTAAAAGAGGAAGGCTGCGTATATCCACTCTCCCAAACCCTGCTTATATGGGAGCCCTTGTGGCACTTGAACTTTTGTTGTTGTAAATATTATTAAATAGTAATCAATGTTATCAAAGTGTTGATAATTAGATTTGACCCATTTGGAACTAGAATTAAATTATCCCCGAGGTCCCTTTGCAAGCCTTTATAAGTATACTGGTTGAAAATATTTAAAATGAATTCATGAGATGAATTATTTAAACATGTGATGAATAAATTTATTTTGCTAAACAAGGTTCATTAAAAGAATTAATTATTCATAAAATGAATAAATTTATTTTTACCAAATAAGATTCATTATATTAATTTATACATATGGAAAATTATAAAACAAGAAATAAAAAATTAAAAAACAAAATCACAAAAACAGGCTTCAATCTGTGACTTTTGCTTTCGCCGAATAGGTGTGCTACACCTGTCACATGATGGGCGGCCTACTTTAGTGATCCTCATGCTTATGTGCGCACCAATAAGAGTGTGACACATGGCGCTTCTTACTGGTAAACCTGGGAACGTTTTTTGTGATTGTATGACATAGTTTTGGAATGTTTTAAACGTGGGTTTTTTTTTTTTTTTTTTTGAGAGAATCGCATAGTCTATTGCAAGTTTTTGTTAGCCAATGACCTATTATAAATACCGGTTTTGGTTATTAAGTTCAACATCCAATGTTTTTCTAAAAACTTTGATTTTTCGAAAAATTAAAAAGGAGAAATTTTTCTTTAAAATTCTTTGTAACGCCCCTGAACTTTCGAACCATAATTCGTCAAAATCACACAAAAGTTCCCATAATATATAATAGATAATCCCAAATACACCAATACTAACAATTAAAAACTAGTAGTAAGCTCGAAATTACATATCTCAAATAGTCTATGATTTCCTATTACAAAATTTGTTTAATACTTAAACTACGAAAAATAAACAAATTCTCAAAATAGGGAGCCGCTGCATCTTCCTCGTCCTCCAAGAAACTGCCACAGGTTACTAATCTGGAAAGTAAAGGAATTGAGTGAGCAAACAGCATACTTAGCAAGTACACCACACAACCCACCCTTATCAGGCATATTATTTAAAACGGATAAAAGTTCAACCAAAACACCTAAAACCAATTTATCTTTAGAAATTATGTTAAAGTAGTACAAATCACTGCTTAATAATTTAATTTATCTCACAAGAGCTCTTTTGGTAAAGCTCACAGACGAAACAGAAACTACGGCCTGTATTATTTCCGAGATAGGGTCACAGATCGACATTCGCATTTCACATATTCGAACCGGTTCTAAGTCGATAGACCCATTAGGTTCAACGTAGATCTACGTGCCGGTATTATTCCTATGACAGGGTCACAGATCGACTCTCACATTTCACTTTCTTTCGTCGATAGACCCCGAAGGGTCAACGTAGTTATCTGTGAGCTCTTCCCATAAAACCTTTCAATTCAAATAAACCAGCTCACAATAATTTCTTTCGTATAAGTATAAATTCGTCTAGAAATTCACATTTATAAACAACGATTCAACGTATAAATCGATATAATTCAAACCACATATTAAAACATCAAACCAACGTATATATCAGAATAAATCAATTCATAAGAGTAGAAATCACACAATCAAAAATTCTTGCTTTTTCTCTCTCCTCTATAAATTCCCAACGAGTACTCCCCCCTCCCCAACGCGCCACCCATACCGGCGTGTGATGGCACGTGACTGTCCACCCAGGGGTCGGAGATTAAGTGCCGGACTCGACTAGGTCCTGCCATTCGGGTTGTGCGACTTTCGAGGCCGTTTGGTGAGATCTACAGGGGGTGACTCCTTCGCCTACATCCAAAATCCGGCGCCGGTCGTCTTCCTCCACCATCCTCTATCTCCAAACAACAAAGTTTAGCATCCATCGCCGGCTCCCATCAACACCCACCTCCAATTTCAACCACCATCATCTTCGTCACATCTACCATCAGCTTCTAATGCCAAATTCTACCACCCAAATCCCACCACCCATCATCTACCACCGGCATCTTTGCCAACTCTCCAGCTCCACCAACAGCCATCATCAACTCCATCTCCACCACTACCCACCCCCATCCACACCGTACTCTCCACCGCTAACCTAAAGCACCATCACCATCTCAGACTCGTCCTCTCCACCCCACATCACCATCTCACACATCTTGTTGTTTCCCCTCCATCTCCCATTCCTCACCTCTCCGCCACCACCTATCAATTAACAATCAAAACACAAACAACCCAAAATTTCCCCTCCTCTAACTTCACACGCCTCCCTTTTTAAGAACACCCACTCATCAATTCACAACAGGAGACCAATGCCAATACCCAGGGAAACATTATCCATTTTCATTGATGGCTTAACTGAGAGAACGACAAACCCTTAGCTCAAGTATGTCTTCCGTAATTTCAGGTCAATATACGATGCTTTTGTTCATGCTAAGAGGAGGCTGAGGTCTAGATGCTCGTATGGTTTTGTTCTGTTTCATAATCCAAGGGAAACTGCTAGAGAAATTTCATCTATGAATGGTAGATGGGTGGTGGATGCCAAGCTTAGGGTTGATTGGACTAACCCACCGTGAAGATCAACTGAGTCATCAGGCCGAAGCGAGCATCGTTCAAGGGTCTTCCGAGAGACCAGAGCCACTTTCGGTATACATGATCAGGATGAGACCCCTCCTACTCAAACCAGAGGCTATGCGGGTTCTGACATGCCAAGGATTGTGGTTTCCAGCACCAACAAGAATGTGGAGGTTTGGCTACAACAGTCTATAATTGCGCACACCTCGGGTGAGGTGAGTCTGGATAATATTCTCATCTTTATCACGGAGAACTACCTCCACGATTTAACCCCTAAAGGGTTACGCACCAATACTTTTGTCCTGGTTTGTTATTTCGCTGAGAGATTGGAGTCCTATCTCGGCCCTCGTCACGAGATTCTTCTTAGGAAATTCAGCGAGGTTTTTAAATACTCTGGCGAGATCCTTGGATCACTTAGCATAAGAGTATGGATTAAGGTTTTGGACTGCCTGTCCAATGCCGGACTAGGGACTGCTTTTCTGACCTCACGAGATTATGGGGAAAGTTAGTTAGGGTGGACTCGAGGATGTCTGCCATGAGATGCATTGATGCTGCCAGAATGCTCATTGACACATGTTCCCCTTCACTAATTCATCGAATGGTACAAATCCATTTTAATGGGGTGACCCGATTAATCATGGTCAAAGAGGGTAGGACAGAGTTGATTCCAGATTACTCTCCCAGTGTTGTTGCTTTGGCAGCATCGGCCAGATTAGCAAGAGAACATACCTCTTCGTCAATGAATCCACGCCGGGAATATCAGTGCACCACCTTAGCACGCCATACCACACTGGCTTAATATTCCCCTGTTCATAAGGTGGCTAACGTGGGAGCTGAGGATCATGGGAGTCGCACTATTAGGCCAGTGTATGAGAGATTAAGCATAGTTGAGCTGTCGCGGGGTCAGCTTGCTTT
This sequence comes from Simmondsia chinensis, assembly GCA_018398585.1. NCBI lineage: Eukaryota > Viridiplantae > Streptophyta > Magnoliopsida > Caryophyllales > Simmondsiaceae > Simmondsia > Simmondsia chinensis. The sequence goes on from JAGTTD010000014.1 coordinate 12,722,630, forward strand.
CCATATTGAAGGCCAGTATGTCGGTCGGTGGTCTATGGAATGCAGTGGGCCATAGGCTTCTCTCCCTTTTCCGTCTCCACAAAGTGGTGATCATAATCTAGTTCAGGATGTGCGTGGAAACCAACAGCTGCCTCCTTTGCTCTAGTGGGTGGAGAGTGACATAATTAGTTCAGCTTAGCCTCATGCTCAGTTATCGCATCTTGAGAATGTAACTCAAGACCCTACCAATGAAGATGATTCTGGGTCCTCGGGGCCTGTGTTTCCTCTAGGTTTTGAGCCCTTTGCTTTGAGCAGGTCAGAGCCTTGTATGGAGAGACCCAGTGGAGCCAGGATGAGAAAAGGAAAAGGAGTGATGACAAAAAGAGAGAGGAAAATGCTGAAGCACAAGGAAAAAGAGAATGAAAAGCGGAGCTTCGGGAGTTTCTGAAAGATATGTCGCCTAGGAACAGCACGCCGAAAAAGAGCAAGGCCTCAGGCAAGCAGAAAAAGTGGAATGAGGCGAAATGTGGTAAATCATCAAAGACAACTGGGAAGAAGAAAAAACAGAACAGGGGGAATCGGTATGATAAGATCTCAGAAGCGGAGTATGATGGGATGATCATGCAAGCGAAGCGGGTAATAGAGATGGGAAAAATTGTAGGTTTCAATTTTGATGGCTTCGACCCACCTTTGGTGGCAGACTTGCTTGCTAAATGAGGTGGATGGGTTTGTGGTTGAGGCATCAGTCTTGCTCCAATTTCCTGTGCCGTTCGTCTGGTTTCTCCTTCATTTGAGTTCCCTGTCTGAGCTTGTTCTTGCCCATCTTGTCTGGCCTGTGCTTGGTGTCTGTTGTGTCATGTTTGGGTGGTTTGCCTTTCGTGCCTGTTTGTTCCTTGTTTGATCTGGTCTCTTTTTTATTTTTTATTTTTTGTTCCCACTTCCATTTATGGGGTGGCTTAGGCCTCGTCTTTTTGAGTTGCCTGTTTGTTTTACGGCTTTGCCGATATTTATCGGAAAAAACACAATCAACCAAGTACATATGCCCGAATCTATTTTAACAAACTAATAAACCATTCAAATATAAGTCTTATACAATAAACTATGTAAAGAAGATTTTTTGTATTTTACAAACACGTAGGGGGAGTGATATACTTACGTTTACTATCTTCTAATCCAAAAGTTGAACTCCTATTGTGAATTAGCTTCGACAATATCAAGAGAGAGGAATTGAAATTGATAATTGATGAGATAGAGAGTGCGCGAGAGAGAAGCGTGAAGAGGAGAGGTTGGAAGAGGGGAGGAGAAACTAGGGTTTAAACCCTTCTCCTCTTCTATATATATAAATTTATAACCCTAGTATTATTATTGGGCCCTTCCAAAATTAGCCCATTATTTTATTTGTAGCCCAATTGAAACAATAGTGAATTTTAATTGTATTATAATTTAACTCAATTCAATCAAATCGGGTTTCATATATTATAATACCTAGTCAAATTTAATTAGGTTGGGTATTACATCCTTACCCCCTTATATAGATACTCCAGGTATCTGATAATTCCTCCAAGGCGACAATTACAGTCTACAATCGGGGTGTTTCTAATTCCTTTTCTTTTAAGCTTTCCTTTAATGTTCGTATTTCTATTTATGCTTTTAATTTAATATTTAATATTCTTGGATATTCTATGTTATTGTGTGTATATTAAAATAGATGTCCTTAGATTTAAAATTAAAGAATTTTAAAATTAGTTTTGTTGCACCTAATCTGGCCAATTTAGGAAAATTTTAGTTTTAGAAATTAAATATTTCGAACGGTCCTTGACATTGCTTCCTCGCCTAATCCCTCCATGGGTATCTCCACTACCAATCCTCCCTCTTGGCCGCCTCTCCTCCCTTCTTCCTACAACTCGGTCCTTAGAAGTATCTCTAAACCAGGTATCCCTAACTTGGGTATGATGACTAGCTTACTTCCTCTCCCTTCCCATCTCATAGCCTCCCCAATTATTCTCTTTTTCCCACCCTAGGCATGAAAGGTACCATCCTTTATTCCTCTCTTTCCCCATTACCGCTAACTATTTCTTCCTTGGTCACCCAAGACAATAGTTCTGGTTTACCTTTGCCACTATCATACTCACCTCTCCCTCCCTCTCTTAGTTTCCATTGTCACCAATTTGGTGACTATCAAACTAGAAAGCCCTACTAACTACTCTGGGTGGCATGAACAAATTTCTATGATCCCGGGTGCTCATGGCTCATGGGATTTGTTGATAGCACATCCCCCTTCCCTACTCCCTACATTGTTAACCCTAATGGGTCCTCTATACCGAACCGAGATCACATGGCATGGACTTGTAAGATCAAAGTATCCACTCCTGCATCATTGCTACCCTTGTCTTATTCTTAATGATGGCATTTGTCATCCAACCTCCAAAGATATGTAAGATGCTCTCAATAATAGGTTTCGTGAACATGCCCTTGCTAAGGAATTTGATCTCTGAACCCAACTTGCCCTTCTCTGTTAGGAAAATAAAACCATGGAAGCCTACCTATTTGACCTTAAATCCATAATCGATGATCTTGTTGCTATTGAATCCTATGTCTCTGATAGGGAGCTCATTTACTATGCCCACTTCAGGCTTCCACCTAAATATGGTTCTTATCATGCTTTGATGGGCAAATTTTCGATCAATATCTCCTTTGAAGTTCTGAAGACATTTCTCCTTATTGAAGAAGCTGCTCAGCCTGCCTTGATGGATGCTCTACCTATGATCATGATCTTATGCTCGCAACTATTAGTCAATTAGGAGATACCTTTGGTGGTGATCGTGTCCATGGAGGTCGTGGCCGCTGTAGTTGTGGAGGTCGCAACACCAACCAATGAGGGGCCCAAGTGGGAATGGGATTGATGGATGTGACCTCGGGTGGTCCTTCGCAAGTAGGCTTGGTTCAATCTAGTGTCGGGCCAACTTCATCGCATGTTGATCCCTCCTTCCTGTGTTCAGATTAAGGGGGCGTATTTGGATACTATTGTAGTATTAGATTTAGATTTGTTATTGTCACTTACTCTAGGTCTAACTATCTACAATCTATTATGATTGGGTAAAACTTTATCATGTTTTATATAATCTCTTGCTGCTAATACATCATACATGGGCTTGGCATCCCTATTTGTTATGCCACTAGAAATCATTAATTTCATAGTAAGAATTTGGCCAATTTTATTTAGAAAATGCCAATTTCGTAATGATTAAGATAATATATAAGAGTCATGTTGATGTTTTTGTTGAAATATCAATGAATTACGGAAAAAATCCTCTAAATTTTTTATGTAAATCATCTTTGTATGGTTGAAATCATGTATCATTCAAAATGTTTGGAACAAAATATCAAATTTTGATTAAGTTAATCATATATTGTCGGAAACATATTTCAATTTAGCATTTTCCTAACGAAAATCTGTCGGATTTCTGCAAAAGAGTACTTAATTTATAAAATTTTAAGGCTTAAAGATACCTAAATGATAAAATTTTTAAATTTTAAGATACTTATTATATATATCCAAATATCAGAACACTTAATTGATAATTTTCCAAAATTTTTGAAACTTAATTGCTCAAATCTTATAAATCAGTAGGTGGGCTTTAATGGCCCAAGGTAAGCCCAATTTTAGGTTCGAACACATGTCAACCCTCTAGAAAACAGGCACAGAAGAGTGGGAGAGAGAGAGAAGAGGGGTTTTGGGACGAGAGTCCGAGAAGGGGGAAGAGATCTGCAAAGCAGCTGAGGACGAAATTCAAAAATGTTCTACAACAGAGGGTAAGTCAGCAATTTGTTTCAAAAATCTCTACTTTTTCACTCGATTTTTATGCTTCATTTATTAGTTCGTCTTGTTCGCTTAATTTTGGTGTCTCGATTCATCTTCATCGTGCAAATTTAGTTTTCAGCGATTCAGCTGCTTTATTTCATGTATACATTCGATTAAGAAACTTTCGGTTGAGATTGCTTCTAATTGTACGCGCTTAGTATACTTAGATGTTGTTTCGTTGATACATGAATCGAATTGAATTCATATGGGGAAGTTGTATTTTCAATCATTCAATTCCTGTGTATATGGAAACATATATGAAGTATTTGGTTAGTAGAATGAGAAACATAACTTCCTTTTTCTTTTCTTTTTTTGGGGGGGGTGTTGGGGGTGGGGAGCTTAAAGGAAATGAATTAGAACCTACATAGAGGGAGTTACTTCTTGTGAATTGGAAATTGGTAAGGAACTTTCACTTATGATATTTCTTCTAATTTCCTGGTAACCAAACAAGAGGGCAAATGCCTACTTCTCATGTATTCTAATTTCTGCAATTACTTCCTAGTAGCCAAACAAAGTCTTAATTTGGAGTTTGGGTGCCTTTCTCTAGTATTGATGTTGAATAATCTTCTTTCTTGTTTATTGTGGAAACCCTGTTAATAAAATATCAATGACTATAAATGTCTAAAGTAAATCCTAGATAATTAGTTAATCATCCTATTAACTTATAGCTTTATAAGCAAGATAATACATGACTTAATCTATGTACTGGAGCAAGTTGATTGAACTTTGAACATTAGCGAAATGATGGTAAATGGTGGTTTGTAGACCTTTTACTTGCGTGATTAAGTATCTCAATGTGCAGATAATTCTTATGTCTCTCATGTGTAGGAACCAACAATCTTCATATAGAAAAACCTAAAGTCCATCCACTAAAGACTCCTAATATATATAAAGTTAGACTCCAACTTGTACTTAACTCTGTAGGTCTAAAATGAACCTTTGTCCTAATAATCTGTAGAGTTTTTGGCAACTAAGGCTCCAAGGATTTGCTATTGAATAAGTAGCTCAAAGAACACACTTCAAAATTTTAGATTAATTGACACATTAGTCCACATATAAAAAATATTTCCAATGAACACTGGATAGGTTAAATGACATGGATTATAGAGCAAAGAGTGAATGAAAAACATGAATTGGGCATGTTAAACCTTTGATTCAGCTGCTTAGGTTTACTGCTGTTTTTGGTTATAAATTTGCCAGCACTTTATCCTTTCCCTTTTGCTTTTTCTTTATGGATGGCAGAAAAAATAGTTGAAAATCAAATAGCTTCTCTATTATTGGAATCGGAAAACTTATCCTTAATAGTATGCTTGTTAAGCTTCCTATAGTCAACACGTCTTGAAGGGCAGTCCTTTTTTCCCGCTAACACCACGGAAGACACAAATGCGCTGGAGCTATATTGTATAATACCGTTATCCATCCTTTCTTGCACTTATGGGGGTACCTATAACTATAAGGCCTTATGTTACCAGATTGGTCCCTTCCCTAAGTGGTATCCTATGGTCTAAAGACCCCCTAGACGGGGCCAAATGTGTCGATTCCTTCAATACATCTTTGTATTAATCCAAGAGGCCTTTATGGCTCTTGCACATGTTCTGTAGCTGCACGTTGATGCTGAAAAATTTGAACCCAAGGACTGGTTCCATAACACCAGTTTGACTCTAAGTTTTCCATCTCAACTCGCTGTAGGAAGCAAATTCGGGCTGCATTACCCACCGCTTTTGGCAATTGTTTGCAGAATTTGACTTGATAACTTGAGGACAAGCCCCATGCAAGGCACGCCCAACACTCTTAATCTCAAATTCCATTCTCAGTTTTGTCAAAGTCCCAAACAATAGCCCCAAGGGTCTTCAACCACTTTACCGCTAATACCATATCAAATTGATAAGCATGATGTTAGTATTAAAGACAATTTTTTGCATCATCCAAGAAAAATCCTTCCATAAGGAGGTGGAAATTAGTGCCCTCTTGTTGGCTGCCAAGGTTTGAGGAGGGATGGGCACTAGATATGGTCCATAACCCTAAATTTTGTGCTACGTCAATATCTAGGAAATTGTTGGTGCCATCATTATCTATGAAGAATGTGTAAAGCTTTCTTCTTCTATTTCCCCTTAACCCTCATAGTCTGACTCGTGGTTATACCCGTCAAGACATGGGATGAAATTTGAGGCTCTTTGACCTTCTTTCTAAGAAAGGTTGGGTTTAGGGAGGAGTTTGGCCGAATTATTCCGAGGGGGGATTCTAGAAGTATTATTTGCCATCCCGAAGGAGTTGGACGTCACTGTGAGTTCTTGTTAACCCGATTCTAAAGGGGATGTTATCCCTCTAGAAGCCTCGGCTCGTTCACATATGGGTTGACTATGGACCTGATATTTAGCGTATCATAGGCTTATGCTAGAGTTTGCCACTTAAGGATTTTAACCAACCCTTTAAGTTCATTCTTTGACCCTCTAATGAAAATTATGAATAAAATGAGTATGATATTATCGGGTCATCTTGTAGCATTAAAACTTAAGCTCTTGCAATTGTTCTTGGTAATTTTCTAGAGAACTAGATTGTTGGTGTTTATTAAAGTCGTCCACCACATTGACCCCGAGCCCCTGGTCAAATTTATGCTAAGCTCAAGAATAAAATCTTCTGAAGTTACATTTCAGCTGGCTGAAACATACCTGTTATATCAAGAATCGGCTTTGCCGACCATGGCCATACCCAAAAGGTCCACCTATTCACCATGTGAATTTTGCAAATTCTAAAATATTTCCGACATTCTCTTATAGGACTTAGTGTTCTTCCCCTCAAAAGAAGGGAGTATCAACTTTGGGGTAAAATTTACCCTTGGCCGGTTCATCGGCTGGGCCAATGGCCAACGAAAGGGGATAAGGGTTGGGGTCATGGAGGATATCACTTGAGCTTTGTGGCATCAATTCTTAACTTTTGGAAGATTCAACCTCAGTAATACTCAACATCTTGAAGAGCTGGTTAAACTTCTGATCCAAACTTTAAGATATTCCTTCCTTTCTTGGATTCCACCATCACCCTTTGCATGTCGTTCATCCTATTGTACATCAATGTCAATTGGTGGTCCAGATTTTGGAGCTAATCTTCTAGGGCAGTGCGAGAACGTGTTCTGTCAGCCATTTTCGATCAAGAATGATTTGCATTTGGTAGGGATTATCGGAATGGCGCTCTAATACCAGCTGATGGGATCCACTGAAGGAAATGCATAATCATGCCCGAGTTTGCATGCTGATACTCCTAATTCATAGCCATGGATGAATCTCTAGGAGAAGAGAATGGATGTGTGAGAGAAGGGTAGCTTTTGCCATAGAAGAAGAGGAAGGGCAAAGTGTCGGCGAATTTGGAGAAGAGAGATTTTTTGAACTTTCCAAAACCAACTCCTGTGTATAAGGAAGCAATTTTTTATACGAAAATATGATTAAGCTAAACACAACACTTGGACTCCCTTAGCAGACAAAACACGGCATACAGGGGTACTTAAAAAATATAATGATATCAGCATGACAGAATTAATAGGGCAAGCCGACAATATAAATGAGCAATGACAGCTTATGAGCTTAAGTTATAGGATTTTTGGATGTTATTATGATAGATCTCCTGTATGAACTGGAAGGTGAGCTAAAGGTGGTGGTGTATGGTTTGTTTCCCAATCCCCCAATAAAGAGGTTTTAGGTTCAAAGCTCATAAAGAACGCCCCAAAAGTGTTCGTTTCCTCTTTAGGGAAGATGTTGTATTCTTTATCAATGAAAAAAAAAAAAAAAATGTTTTGAAAACTGTGTATACTTTTAGTTGCACTATAATATATGAGTTTCTTCCTCTTCTTTATATTTTTGGCTTCTGCAAAATTCTCTATACAAAGTATGCAAATAGTGACAAATATACCTGGTAGCATGGTAGATGCAGTTTAATGATTGTTGTGATGCTTGTTACTTACTCGATTTCTGAAATACTAAAGCAGATATCCAGATTATGGTGATGGGCGCGAAATGGGTTCGAAACGACAACGTTTGATGGACCAAGGATCTTCATATTATGGGGCTTTACCTGGCTATGGAACTGCTTCGAACTACATGTATAACCCTTCACCATACTCAGCATATGCTGGGCAGCCACCTCCATTCCCGGTTGTCCGGCTTCGTGGTCTTCCTTTTGACTGCAGTGAAGCTGACGTGGCTGACTTCCTCCATGGTTTGGACATTGTTGATGTTCTTCTTGTCCACAAGGGTGGTCGGTTTACTGGTGAAGCCTATTGTGTTCTGGGCTATCCTCTTCAGGTTGATTTTGCTTTGCAAAGAAATAGGCAAAATATTGGCAGGAGATATGTCGAGGTCTTCAGAAGTAAGAGGCATGAATATTACAAGGCCATCGCAAACGAAGTCTCTGATGCTCATGGCGGCTCCCCACATCGGAGTGCCAGAGCAAAGTCTTATGATGAAGGAAAGGACCTTGCTGAGCATACCGGGATCTTAAGGTTGCGAGGGCTGCCATATTCTGCTCATAAGGAAGATATCAAGGATTTTTTCAGGGACTTCGTGCTTGCAGATGAAGTGATTCATATTACCTATAATTCAGAGGGAAGGAAATCTGGGGAAGCTTTTGTTGAGTTTGCTAGTCCGGAGGATTCAAGAGCTGCAATGGCCAAGGACAGAATGACTCTTGGTAGTCGCTACATAGAGTTGTTCCCATCGTCACGGGAAGAAATGGATGAAGCAATTGCAAGGGGAAGGTAAATTCTTAAGCTTTCTGATATACAATATTGTGATTGATTGTGGAGTTACATCGATATTCTTGATGAATTTTATTATATCTGCTTGTTATCATGTATGCGTGTCTAACAATGTCGATGAACATAGGGGTGGTGGTGGTGTTAGGGTACTGCTGTGCTACATGGTACAGTATATGTATCATGTTGTTTTCTTTTGGTGCCTTATTAGCTGTGAGATTCGAAGTTGATTTCTTGCTTCACATCACTTGGGCTCTGTTTGGTTAGAGGGAAGGCATTTTCCCTTTTGAATTTTTTTTTCCTCGAGAAATCTTTGAATAAAATTTATTTTTTTCATCAAAACTCTCTTGTCTAGTTCTGGAAACAAACTTTACTGCATAATTTTCCATGAGTTCAGCTCAGCGCATTTGAGGTCGGACTTGGATCAGAGCAGTATCATGGATGGTTGGGGTGGGTTGGGGGTAGTGTTGCAAGGAATATAACTTCGTTTATCCTTGAAAGGAACTCACTTCCTCCCATATGGCAGAAGAGCCTTTTCCTTATCTTCACTACTTATTCATGTAAACTAACAATATTTTTCTTGAGCATAAATGAGCTTAAATGAGTCTCTTTTAATATAATATATTAGCTTAAATAAGTCCAACCGAGTCAAGTCCGAGCCTAAATGAGCCATGCCCAAGCTTAAACGAGCCACAGCAAGCTTTGTTTAGAGCTTGCCGAGCTTAGTTCAAGCTGAGCCGAGCTGAGCCTGAGCCTGAGCCTGAGCCTGAGCCTGTGACAAGCTGAGCTCGAGGTTGAAGTTTACAAGCTCGGCGAGTTTTGAGCCTAGTCCAAGCTTAATATATATGAGCTGAGCCTCGAGCCTAGCGAGCTCGGGCTCCTCTCGACTCTGCTCAAGTACACCCCGACTTCCAACTACTATGACCTTTATTTAATTAAGTCTTGGTTCCTGATGCAGAAGGGCGAACTCTCAAGATGAAGATGGGGAGCCGGTGGCACATACTGGGATATTGAAACTAAGAGGGCTACCATTTTCTGCCACAAAGGAAGACATAATGGACTTCTTCAGCGAATTCGTATTGGAAGAGAACTCGATTCATATTACGTTCAATCGAGAAGGGAGGCCAACGGGTGAAGCATTTGTGGAGTTCGCAAGTGCGGAGGACTCAGAAGCAGCAATGGTCAAAGATAGGAAGACACTCGGAAGTCGCTACATAGAGCTCTTTCCTTCATCAAGCCAAGAGCTTAATGAAGCACTTTCGAGGGGACGCTAACTTCAGTAAGATACCATTTGCCTCCTTGTGTTTTATCTGTTTCACTTTGCCTTCATGTATAATTCGAATCATATAAGTGTTTCAGCATTTAATTTAGACGTTGAATTGGGTAATGTTTCTTGAACCGAAGAGAATGTTTTGAGTTCATCAACTAGTTTATTTTTTTATGCAAAGTTAATAACGTGTTATATTTGGATATAAGGCTTGTTTGGTTGTTTGGTGAAATGACTACAACAACAGTCCCAGTGCCTCAAGGGCTCTCGCATACGCAGGGTCTCGGTGTTTGGTGAAATGACTGTTTTCCGTAATTAGCTTTTGACAATTACTTTCTAGAAAGTGATATATAGAAAAATGTTGATGAGAATAATTTTTTAAAACTTTTGCATCTGATTCTACATCATCGGAAAAGCTCTATTTTGCACCAGAGGGGGTTTTTTATGCACCAATTAAACAAATGTAAAGATAAGTGTGCTTTCAATTAAGCTACTTGGTACACTGTCAAAACGTACTGGCTTTGTTGTATATACTGTTTTTAATCCTTTTTCTAATCGTTGTGTCCTTTTAAACTATTTTTTAAAATCCCTCTTGAAGTCTTCTCTCTCTCTCTCTCTCTCTCTCCTCTCTCTGATTTCTCTCGCTAACCCCCAAGCCCACCGCCCATCTGCCGGCTCGCCGACGTCGCTGTCCACGTGATGCAACCAGTACGGCGACACCCCATCACCTGGAAAAGAGCCGCCACCACCTCCGCCACCATGCGCCACTACGTGTGCGAACCCAACCCTAGTTGCGACTTCACCACCACTAAGCTGCAATCCCACCTCACCACCACCACTAGCGCCACCAAGAGCCCCCCAACACCACAAAACACAAAATCCCTGACCTCTAACTCTGAAACCCACCTACCACTACCCCACACCACCACCTCCCACCTAGCACCACGAAAACCCTAACCCTAACTTCGAAACCCACCCACACCTCGCACCACCACCACACGTCACGCCTACCTTACACCTTCCACCTAGTCCTAACCTCACGCCTTGCACTTGAAACCCTAACTTCAAAACACACCTTGTACCACCACCTAGCACTGCATCACAACACCACCTTACACCACACTCTTCTTAACGCACCAGCCACCACCACCACTAGCAGCAGCAGTGGTGCCAAGGCAGACCCAGGTAAGTACCAACCAGGTCAGATTTTTGACCCACTACCACCCCAAGTTAGATTTCCCCTCCTCTCGTCTGTCTCTGACAGGTTAGATCTTTCCTTTCCTTCTCTCATTCCGTGTTACACCGGTAACGGGGTGCTTTGATTTTGACTGTTGTTGGATTGCGGTTGCTAGTGTGGTGTCAATTTATAACATCCGCGCGTTCTTTCTTTCTTTCTTTCTATTGTCTGCTTGTGTGTTGGTGTCTCTGTCTCTGTTGGCTGAATAGTTCATGAGTTAGCAGGTATGGAGCTCAGACCAATAGGCCATCTTCAAAGGGGTTTAGTAGGGGTAGAGCGAGTCTATATAATGAGGGCAGCTTGCGATTTGGGACACTAAATATTGGCACCTTAAGAAGGAAGAGTTTTGAGGTTGCCCAAATGATGATGAAGAAAAAGATTAACATCTTATGCCTCCAAGAGACTAAATCGGTTGGAACGAAGGCCAAGGATGTGATTAGGGTATAAATTATGGTACATCGGCAAGATTAGGGGGAGGAACATTGTGGGTATTATTGTGGGTATTCACCTAAAGGACAAAGTAGTGGGTGTGTTGAGGGTTGGTGATAGGATTATTGGCGTCAAGTTGGCTTTGGACGGGAAGATCTTGAACGTCATTAGTGCCTATGCCCTGCAGGTGAGGTGGATAGAGCTGGAGAAGGCTAGATTCTAGGAGGACTTAAATTTAATAATGTAAGGTATACCATAGAGGAACAAGTTGTGATTGGTGGGGATTTTAATGGACATGTAAGCACGGCTACAGATGGCAACATGACCTACCACGGAGGCTTTGGTTTTGGGACTAGAAACGAAGAGGATAAAAGCCATCCTTGGCTTCACAATGGCTTATGAGCTAATGGTTGCTAACACCTTTTTCAGGAAGCGAGAGGAGCACGTCATCACATATAAGAGCGGCGGGGCTAGGACCCAGATCGACTGTATATTGCTAAGGAAGAGAAGCCATAAAGACTATGGATTGCAAGATTATCCCCGGGGAAGACCGGATGTTGTGTGTCGATGTGAAGGCGAAGAAAAGGGTCAAGAAAACTACGAAACTTGTGTACCCACGCACTCGTTGGCGGGAGTTGAAGGCACACAAGTACCTAACATTTAAGACAAGCGTGCACACAGGGACTGATTGGGACTACGATGGGGATGTGAACCACATATGGGATTGAATGGCACAAAAGATCAGATGCTTAGCACGCGAAGTACTAGGCGAATCAAAGGGAGGAGCACCAAATTCGCGAGAATCCTAGTGGTGGGGTAGAGAAGTTCAAGAGATAATTAAGGCCAAAAGGGACTGCTTCAAGGAGTGGGATTAAAGTGGAAATGAGGACAGGAGCCATAAATACAAGCAAGCCAAGAAAGAAGCAAAGATAGCAGTTAGAGAGGCATAGTCCAAGGCTTATGAGGACTTCTATAAGAGGCTAAATACAGAGAAGGGAGGAAGGGACCTTTACTAAATTGATAAAGCTAGAGAAAGGAGGACCGGGGATTTGGATTAAGTAAAGTGCATCAAGGGAGAGGATTGATGGTTGCTCGTGGATGAGCGACTAATTAAAGAAAGGTGGAAGGAATATTTTTACAATTTGTTCAATGAAAAAGGAGATACAAACATTTCTCTAGGAGGACTTGAGTCATCGGAGGAGTACTGTAACTACTGTTATTTCAGTCGTATCAGACTTGATCAAGTTAGGGATGCGTTGAAGAAGATGGGTAAGGGTAAGGTGGTCGGACTAGATGCCCTACCCACTGAGGCATGGAGATGCATCGGACATAAGGGCATAAGTTGGTTGATTAAACTATTCAAACCAAATTCTTCAAGGTAAGAAGATGGTTGAGGAGTGGAGGAAGAGCACTCTAATACCTATCTATAAGAACAAAGGAGACATTCAAAGTTTTGCCAACTGCAGGGGGAATTAAACTCATAAGCCATACTATGAAGTTTTGGGAGCGGGTCCTAGAAAGGAGGCTGCGGTAATAAGCAGGTGTCTCAAATAACCGATTTGGATTTATTTCGGGTAGATCTTCTATGGAAGCGATACATCTCCTAAGGAATATTATTGAATATTACAGAAGTAAACAACAAGATCTACACATGGTCTTCATTGATTTGGAGAAGGCGTGAGATAAAGTGCCAAGAGAGGTGCTTTGGAGAGTTTTGGAGAAAAAGGGCATCCCCATAACATATATCCGAGTCATTAAAGACATGTATGAAGGTGCATCAACAAATGTGCGTACGATGGAAGTAGAGAGTGATGCTTTCCCGATCACAATTTGGTTGTATTAAGGGTCAGCTTTGAGCCCTTTCCTATTTACTTTGGTTTTAGACGAGCTCACTGGACATATTCAAGGGGAGGTACCCTGGTGTATGCTTTTCGCTGATGATATAGTTCTGGTGAGTGAGTCAAGACGAGGAATAAATGAGAAGCTGGAACTGTTGAGAAGTGCCTTGGAACCTAAAGGCTTAAGGCTCAGTAGAACAAAAACTGAGTATATGGAATTTAAATTCTGTACCACAACCAGCCTAAGTGAAGAGGATGTGAAGATTGGATTTTAAAGCATACCGAAAAAAGAATGCTTAAGATATTTGGGCTCGATGGTGCAACAGGACGGCGAAGTAGACAAGGATGTCAACAACTGCATTAAGATGAGATGGTATAAGTGGAAAATGGCCTCAGCAATACTATGCGATAGAAGGTTCCCTCTCAAGCTGAAGGGAAAATACTATAAACTCGGTAGTGAGATTGGCCATGTCTTATGGTGTTGAATATTGGCCCCTTAAACCGTGCCCCACGCATAAGTTGAAGGTGGCAGAGATAAGGATGCTGCGGTCGATGTATGGTCACACTTGGAGGGACTTGGATTAGGAATGATGTTAAAAGATGCAAACTGGGCGTGGCCCCACTTGAGGATAAGCTAAAGGAGTAGCGTTTGGGATGGTTTGGGCATGTTAGGAGGAGACCGGGCATTGCACCTGTGAGGAGATGCGAACAACTCCATATTACGTACGGGAAGAGTTGGATGGAGACGATTAGACATGACCTAACCCACGTAAGCCTAAATGATGTGATGGCCTTAGATACAGCGGCATGGCGAGCTAGAACAGGGGTGGTGGATGTAGCAATTTAGGATAGGGGGAGCACAATGGAGCGAGCCCATAACGTCCCTAGTTTTCATACCGTGGTTGCTTAGATCTTTGCTGCTCTACTGTTGCTCGGTGTTTGGTGTTTGGTGCTTAGTGCTTTGTGTTTTGCGTTGCTTTGCTTTGATTTGTGATTTGTTGTACGATGCCTTACTATTGTTTTTATTGTTTCTTTGCTTCTTGTTTTTTAGAGTTGGGGGACACAGCCTCTCTTTAGGGTTACACCTTAAAGGGGTACCCAACCTCAATGAGAGCCCTTGTGGCATTGAGGCAGTAGTTGGTAATTTTTAAAGGTAATAGCTACGACTTTGGTAACATTTGATAATGTCCGTGGTAAAGGAGAAAGAAATAGGAAACATTTTATGCTAACCGCAATGGAACCTTTGTATGGGCCCACTTGCTATTTCAAAGGAAAAAGAGATCCCAAGGACTAGCAGTTGTATTTTTATGAAAAACCAAAAACCATATAGGTAGGTCTTTAGACTCCCTGGTGCTATTTTGGAAAGATGAGACTTCTCAAGGATTAGCAGTAGATCTGGAGTCTCTATGGAGCATATGCAGCATGTTAGACCACTTCTACGAAATAGTTGTATGCCATCGATTCAAAACCTTTGTCATAGACAAAAACCAATTGCAGTATACCTATGCCAAATATTTTGAGCCGTTAGAGTAAGCGACAACTCTCGTAGCCTTAGGGATGACAATGGAGCGGGTAAAATCCGTTAACCATTGGTACCCGCCCCAACATCCCATAGGTGTAAGTGAGACAAGTAGTGGGTGCAGGTCGGCTACACGTGGCATTGACTGTGCAGGGTATGAAGACTTGCACCCGCCTCGTTCCGCCTTACCTGCATATACATGTTATGTATGTGTCAATCAACTACCCTACCCAATTTTGCATCTTATTGAATGTATTCAAATTTTGTATCTTGAGACATGTTTTATTACATTATGGAAACCATTTTTTTTTTCCCTTATCAATAATGTTTATAACAACAATTTTGATCGGAAAAGACGATGGTTTTAGGTACCCATTGTTGCTGTTTTTCCTGCTTATAGCAACTTGTTGGAATTTATGTTCTAGAAAACTCAATTAGTTAGTTTTAAATATTAAATAAATAAAGTTATTTTATTTATTTATTATTTGATTATATTTTACGAGTCAAACATGTCTGTGATTATTTTTTGAAACGTTCAATGAGACAGATGTAGTCTAAGATAACATGTTAGGTTTGGTTTACATGATCAACTATATGCTTTGTTGTGTGCTTTAACTTATAAGTATGAAATTTATAGCGGTGGGTAATGAGGTAGGTAGATGCTCGTTGATAAAGGGGTCGGGCATGGGTATGGATTTGTACACGGTGCTAGTAGGTATGGAATTTTTAGGTGGGTAAGGGTACAAGGGAAGCACTCCTGGTGCCCACCCCGCCACATTGCCATCCTTATGTGGCCTATTACAACAGTTTTTTGCACAACTATAATAGTTGGTGAATGCGTAGTAGATGTATCGATGATAACAGTTCCCCGCCCCCTTCTCTTTTTCTTATGACAAGTTTTATTACATTATGGAAACGATTTTTTTTTTTCCCTTATCAATAATGTTTATAACAACAATTTTGATTGGAAAAGACGATGGCTTTAGGTACCCATTGTTGCTGTTTTTCCTGCTTATAGCAACCTGTTGGAATTGGTGTTCTAAAAAACTCAATTAGTTAGTTTTAAATATTAAATAAATAAAATTATTTTATTTATTTATTATTTGATTATATTTTACGAGTCAAACATGTCTGTGATTATTTTTTAAAACGTTCCATGAGATAGATGTAGTCTAAGATAACATGTTAGGTTTGGTTTACATGATCAATGTGATTGAATCACAGATGGACTTAGATCAAACTAGTGATATATTGTCAAAGTATATTCGTAGTCGGTGATAAGTTTGGACAATTTGTCTGATAAGACTATAATATGATATTTTTGATGACTTATTTTGGTCATGTGAATAGAGATTTAAGAGTATTATGTTGGCATTGTCAATAATATTGAAACATTGAGTAGGACTACTTGAATTATTTATTTTTTAACTGCTATAAAAAATAATTAATTCTATAAGACAATAACTCCAAATCCAGGAAAAAATCTGAACTCTTGCATAGATTGTTTGTTGCTTTGATGTGCTAAAAAGATTAGTCAAAGTGCGTTGACTTGAATCTCACGTGCGTTGGGTAACTGCATGAAGTGCAGTGGGAATAGTTGTTTTACATGGAATCTATAGTCTCTAATGAGATAAAGATGTCCCCTTAGTTGATTCACAAGTATACGAACAAATTCTAGAATATTTGGCCAAATTATTCTATATATTTGACATTTGTAATTAATATGTAAATTATTTTTGTATTACTGAATTGTAGAGAAGGGCGAGTTGGGAATTATGGCGAGAAATGTGAGAAAAATAACAATATTAGATAAAGTTACTTTTGCTCACGTATATCTAATAGAACGGTTAATTGTCGTGGTAAAAGTTATTTGAGAAATTACAGAGTGAATATATTTAGTTGTAGAGTGCAGTAAAACTTCTGTTAATGGAATTAAGTTTTACTGAATGATAATCAATTGTTATCATGAGATAATAATCATATTTGACCTATTTGGAGCTTGAGTTAGATTGTCCCTAAATTTCTTCGCAAGCCTCAACTTAAGTATCGTTTGAAAATATTTAAAACATGAATTTATAAGATGAATTATTTATTTAAGAAATAAATAAATTTTATACTAAACAAATACTCATGGGATGACTATATATCATACAATAAATATGGGGTGTTTTAAATAAAATAGAAGAGCGAAAAGTTAAATTCCATCTCAACCTTGTGCATGGCAAGTTTAAAAGGGCGGGCGTGTGCCAAAGCCCAAATAAAAAAAAGGGAAAATTACCCATAGTTGACGTCATGGTGACGTCAGCAACGGGGTGTTATACGTGTGTTTCACGCGTAATTTGGCTGGAGTTTTTTTTGTTAAAAATATACTATATTTATAGTGAGAAATAATGAATGAAGTTTTGGAACTTGATTTTCTCTCATGATGAAAACCCTAAAATTATTTTTGAGGTTTTTTAAATTATTATTTAGTATAATTTTTCTGAAAAATTATTTTTCTAAAATATTGAAGGAAAAATTTTTTTCTGAAAATTTTCCTAAGTTAAAATATATTTGGGAGCCCACACTCCAGTGCGAGAGGTGATTATTGTGAAGAAGACCTTTATGTGCCAATATACCTTCTTGTAATTTCATATCTTTTAGTTGGAGTTGGAATTTGTACTTCAGATATGTCTAATTAAATATTTAATATTTAATTTATTTTTTCTTTTTTTGTTTATTCTACATGCATTTTTAATACTTATTTTATTCAATATTTTTTTTTGGTTATATTATGAATCTATTAGAGTGAGATTTAGATCTAATTAAACAGTTCAATTAAAAAGATGTTCTAAATAATTGGTATCAGAGCCAACTCTGACGTTCATGATTGACAGAAAGCCCAGTCCTCTATCTCAGTCTCAACAGAAGGTAAGAGGAAGGGCCATTCCCTCTTTCTTTCGGGGCTTGCCTTCCATACGAGCGAGGGAAATCAGGAAAGAATGAAAGCATCAGGTTTGATAAAATAGGAGCACGTAGAATTATGAAAATATGAAATTGGGAATTTCATTAAAGGAAAAGAACAATCCTAAATATTGCCATTAAAGAGTTTAATACCAAGATTGAATATTCATTAAAGTTTTAAATGATTCAAAGTTCATTTACCAGGTACTAAGACACCGAATCCAATTAGAACTTCGAATTTAAGCGTGCTTAGGCGAGGGTAGTACCAGGATGGGTGACCTTCTAGGAAGTCCTCGTGTTGCCAACCCTGTAAGGTTAGGAGTCCTCGGAAACAGCCTCTTGGCAAGGTTACACCCTGACGGGGTAAGGTTGCGTACATTGACCCCTCCCAAACCCCGCTTATGCAGGAGCCCTTGAGGCACTGGGTCTGTAGGTATTGTTGCATAATTCAATCAAGGACTATAATTCTAAATCGGGTCTATTGAGATTAGATATTTAAAGAGTTAAACGATTTAGATTATAATCTAGTATGATTAGATTTTGAACCAAGGTGTGAAATATTCAATTGTTGAATGTTTTATGATAATCTAAAACATAAAATATCTAATAGGATTAGATGTTCGGTTTTGTGATAACAATTAAGATGTAAAATAATAATTTATTTATTTAAAGTAAAGTGTGTGTGTGTGTGTGTGTATATATATATATGGGGTTCTTATGAGAGCGTGAGAGGGGCAAATCCTGGCACTCAATTGCAATGGACGACAAGGATTTGTTGGACACTAAAAAAAATAATAATTTATGGCCAGGATTTGTTAAGTATTGGAAAAAAAAAAAATTTCCTTCCCTTTTTTTCTACCCCGTGAAGAGATATAGGCCGTAAATTATTAATTTTTTTTAGTATTTAACAAATCCTGGCCATCCATTGCAATGGAGGGCCGGGATTCGCCCCTCTCACACTCTCACCATTTCAAAAGAACGCCACCCTATATATATATATTTGAATAATTTGAATAATAAATAATTAAATAGGATGAGATTCTAATTAAGATTATGTTATAATCTTTTCTAAAAGTGTTTTAGAAAAATCTTTAATTTCTCCAACCTTTTGGCCTTAAGTAATGTTACTCGAAAGGTTTGATAATATGTTACTCAATAAATTTTATTCACATGTTTGATATTATTTAAATGATTGAAATATTATGTATAATGTGAAAAAGCTAGCAGGCCGTGTAGATATGAAACTTGGTGAAATATTTAATTTCATCGAGTGGCAAAATTTTTTCAAATTGATCTATTGAGATTAGATAATTCAAATGTTGAATTATTTGAAAGGAAAATTCTCATGATGTATGTAATGAGATTAGATTGCTTAGGTAGGATAATTAAAGGAACATAATTAGATTAGGGTTTTATTAATTTATTAAATAAAATTTAGAATGTGATTATAATATTGATTATGGGATATTTAAACTTAAAAGAATAATCCATCATTTAAAAATTTCAAGTGGGAGTAAGGTTCATGAGTTGATTCCTCATGGTCTAATAGTATAGTAGATAGAAGCTACTCCCGGGGGGGAGGGGGCCTTTTTTTCATGGAATACAAGGTCAAACTTATTAAGGATAGATGGAGGTAAGGAAAACAGATGTGGTCGCGTATCAGCGATATATCTTGTTTACTTGTACTAATATTTAGATAATGGCATACACTTGATTAGAATAATATGATAGTCTTCTTGGGAGCATTGTGATACTGTCATGGAGATCAAGGTGGAACGGTGAGTTAATTAAGTTTAGGAAACATATAAATTGAGAATTGCTCTGACCTTACTGATAATTCGTTACGCCTCTCTCCGATGGAGTAACGGGTAGATTGGTTAGCTCATCCTTGCACATATACAAAGAATGGTTAGGTAGATTCCATGCTTTGTTTGTTCGGTAAAATTATTAAAAGGTTCAGAAGACTCAAAATATCAAGTGGGAGCAAGCTTCTAATTGAATGCTTATGGCCTCCATTACTAGTCTAGCAATATAGTAGGTGGGTGTGACTCCTCAAGGAGAGCGTTAATTTGCAGAACACAAGGTTAGATCTCTTATGATGGATTGAAAAGCAAGAGAAATCTGGTGTGGCCACGCCGACGTCGAGTACTTTGTAGACTTGTATGGATGTTGAGGTAGTGGTGTGCACTTAACTAGGGTCTACATTAGCCTCCCTGAGGAGCTTTGTTGTATGACCTTAGAGGCTGAGGAATGGTGTGTTAAATATGTTTAATAAGGAGTTTACAAGAAAACAAATTTATAGAGAAATGTTGTCACTCCTTTGATATCTCAATTTGGCCTCGTCGATGGGGCATTTTGGATAGTTTGGTTGGGTCGCCACGATGTACATGCAAGTGTCGGATTGTGAACTCCGAACTTTGATTGTTTGCTGAAGGTAAGAAAAGTGATCTTGTATGTTGTGTGACGTTTTTACAGTGTTTTGATTTCAGACTGGTTGTTATATGTTTGCATTACGATCAGTACTGATATGTCTTACTTGTCTGTTCTATTTCGCTCACTATGATATGGTATGTCTTAGTACATGTGTAGCACTAGGAGACGCTCTAAATTCTCTAGTTTGTTATTACTAGATGTACTAAGTTGAAAGAACATTTACAAAGATAAATTAGACTAAAGAGTTAGTCAGTGCAAGATTCGGACATTAGACGTCGAACGTTTTCTAGTATTTGATACTTGAAAATTCAATTGTAGCAGAGATGATTGGATATTTGAAAAAAGTGTTTGATTAAAGAACTAATAGCATGAGAAGCTAATGAGAAAGATGATAGACACAAGATTGCATTAGGAAAGTTCAGTTCAAGAGTGCATCATATGATGATGGCTCATTTAATTGAACTAGAATTCTAGATGCTAATATTGATAGCCAATCTCAACAGGATATGATCCTAAGTTATCTATCTAGGTCTTTCAATCGGTTTAGGCTGGATACATTAAGTAAAAGAGATTGCTTATTGTTTGAACTGATAAAAGTACAGTTTGAGAGAAAAGATATCATGAGAACTAAGCGAAGAGTCCACTTAGTATAAGCATCTATCTCAGAAATTAGAAACCTCAAGAGGATAAAATAAAACGTGAGTCAAAATAGTTTTGTCTCTTTTATAATAGCACTGGACTTTAAAAAGAATTGCCAAGGTACTTAGATACTATTGTTGCTAAGACTAAAAGCCAACATGGTAGGGTATTTGATATCCTATCTCTTCTATTTGTGAATAGTGGGTAGTTATCTGGTGTTCTGATTAATAGGTTTTCACTAAGGACATCAAAAGATAGTAAGTTAGGGAATGTAGTTTTGAATTTCAGAAAACTATCTTAATGTACTTTAGAAATTTGATTTGTACCCACTATTTGTTTTCAAATAGTTTTTTAGTTATTTTTTAGAAAAATAGAATGATAGTTATATAAATAAAATGTTTATTTAAAAGGTAAATGGGTAGATAGTTGACTTATTTTAATCAAAACTACATTAATGGCAATTTATTAGTCTAATACAAGTTAGGCTGTATAACCAAATGAAAGAAGAATATTCGGAAGCCGTATAGCTTTTAAGTGGTATGTAATCTTAGGTCACATTAATCTAGTATGATTCAAAAATTGGTTTGATATGACTTATGCGATCATTGAGTACTAAAATGATAACCAACATGTCACTCATGTTCGAATTAATAGTGACCGATAATAATAAAGGCAGCAGAACAACTAAGCTGCTAGAATTTGTTCATAAAATATTTATGAATTGCTAAAAGTTCAAGTAAGCGGAAACAATGAGTATTTCATAATATGTTTATGAATGTCTACTCAATTAGTTGATGTATGCATATATCTATGAAGACTGAGGTCTTGAATCCTTTGAAAGGTTCAAAAAATTAAAAACTAACGTTGGGATCAGTTAAATAATTATGTCAAGTCATTTTGATCAGATCAAAGTGGTGCTTTAGGATAATTCTTATTTTTTTTTATTACAATGAGTTGGAGAAAGAATCAATAATGCGTTATTGAATATGGTAAGATTCATATGATGGGTCACATCTGCATATCAAAAGATTTGTTATGAAAGAGATTTTAGAAAGTGTTCTAAAATTACAACTGTTAGCTTGTGTTGGATAGAATGACAATATCAAATACTGTGTGTCTACAACTTGATACAACTTATAGTTTATATGATATATTTGATATAACTTCAATTAGGTTATTGTCACACAGAAACAAAAAGTACATGAGAGCTTTGGTGTAGTAGGAGAATGGTCAAGTGTCACCTGACGGATTCATGTCTTCAGTTTTAACGGTTAATCATGATGATGAATTTGATTTTTTTGACTATAAAGAAACTCTTAAGTATAAAGATGCAGACTAATGGGTCAGGGCACAAAAGTTAAGTTAAAGTAATTGTATTTTAACTAGGTCTGGGAACTTGTGGAGGCGTCAAAATACATTAAATCTATTAGATTGGATTTAAATGGATCTACAAGTACAAAGAGTTGAGTGAATGAGAAGATAGAAACTTTCAAAGCCAGATTGATGGCAGTGGGTTATACCCTAATGGAAGGAGTCGTCTTTGATGAAATCTTTTAGCCAGATGTCATACTTAAGTCCATAAAGATACTCTCATCCATTATATTTTTGATATGATGAGATATAGGAAATGGAAGTCAAGATGATATTTTCTGAAGGGTCATCTTAGAATGTTTTTTATGTGATATAATTAGACAAGTTTGCTGCCAAGAGTGAGGAGCATATAGTATGCAAACTGAGGAAGTCTATTTGTAGACTTATATAAGCATCTTGTTCATTAAATAATAGATTCAGTGACGGCTAATCAAGTCCTAGGGATTTGAATCAATTGTTAGTGAACCATGAGTGCACGTGTGACATAACAATAAAGTAAAGACTTTCTAAGTATTGTATATAGATAACATTCTACTCATTAAGAATGGTGTAGAATTGTTATAAGCTGTGAAGGTTTAATT
Source organism: Simmondsia chinensis (assembly GCA_018398585.1). Lineage (NCBI taxonomy): Eukaryota > Viridiplantae > Streptophyta > Magnoliopsida > Caryophyllales > Simmondsiaceae > Simmondsia > Simmondsia chinensis. The sequence goes on from JAGTTD010000014.1 coordinate 12,745,469, forward strand.
GTCCAGTTAGTAAGGTGAAAGATCTAAGATGAGCACACTATATTCTTAGGATCAAGCTTATGCGAGATTCAAAAGAAATAATGTGAGTTTGTCACGGGTTGATTATTTTAAAAAGGGAGTTTAAACGTTAGAGGTCTGAAATCCATGTTTCCCTTTTAGTGGGAGTCATTAGATGGTGAAGAGTGAAATCTTGTATTGCTTATTTCATTGTGGAAGTCGGGTACTTGATAGCTATTAAGTTGTTAAGTAGACTACTCGACTCAAAAGGTTCCTTATAGATGAAAGTATGTGAGCAAAAGAATGGGACAATGAAATACCAATATTAGTTAAAGTTTATAGTCAAAGAGTTGACAGACTCCTAGGGGATAGTTATGCAACGCAGAACTTATTAAGTTTAGGATAAGTGGAAGATTGTTGGAATTTGTGTCCTGGAAAACCCAATTAGGTAGTTTTAAAAATTAAATAAATAAAATTGTTTTATTTATAAACTGTTTGATTATGTTTTACGAGTCAAACATGCGTGTGATTGTTTTCTAAAATGTTCCATGAGGTGGACGTAGTTCAAGACAGCATGTTAGTTTTGATTTAAGTGGTCAACTAGATTGAGTCACATATAAAGTTAGATAAAACTAGCAATATGTTGTCAAAGTATGTTCGTAGTCGGTGATAAGTTTGGACAACTTGTCTGATAATACTATAATATGACACTTTTGATGACGTGTCTTGGTCATGTGGATAGGGATCCAAGAGTATTATGTTCGCATTGTCAATAAGATTGAAATATTGAGCATAACCACATAAGTTTTTTTTGTTTCATAACTGTTATCAGAAATAATTAATTCTGTATGACGATAACTCTAAATCCAGGAAACAATGTGAACTCATGCATGGAATTTTCATTGCTTTGATGTGTTAAAAGGATTAGTCAAAGTGCATTGACTTGAATCTTACATGCGTTGAGTAACGGCATGAAGTGCAACGGGAACAGTTGCTTTATGTGGAATCTATAGTCTCTAAAAAGACAAAGATGTCCCTTAGTTGATTCGCAAGCATACTAACAGATCCTATAATCTTTGGCCAAAGTATTCCATATGTTTGACGTTTGGAATTAATATGAAAATTGTTTCGGTTTTATTTAATTGTTTGAGAAGGAAAAATCGGGAACTACAGCGAGAGATGTGAGAAAAGTAATGATAGTAGTTAAAGTTACTTTTGATCCCGGATATCTAATAGAGTCGTTAATTGTTTTGATAAAAATTATTTGGGAAATTCTTGAGTGAAGATTCCCTGCTCGACTGCTCACCTCTTCTGGTCTTCATTGGGATGCTCGAGTCTCATCCATTATTGAGGGTGGTCAGTGGAGATTTCCACAGGGTTTCCTGGAGCTCCGACCCATCTGGAACATGATTGGCTTTAGCCCTCGGGCTGGTGTAGCGGACTCCATCCGGTGGTTTGGGGATCCCTCGGGGAACTTCACCTCCAAGTCCGCTTGGGAGATCCTGCGGAGTAGGAGAACGGAGGACACTGTTCATCACCTTCTGTGGTTTCAGATGCATGTACTACGACACTCCTTCATTCTCTGGCTCGCTTCTCGGCAGCGACTTTGGACCCGGGACCGACTTCGGCATTTCAGAGCACGAGAGGTTCAGAGTGCTTGTGTTCTCTGTGGTTCTGCTGATGAGACTCATGAGCACCTCTTCTTCGCCTGTTCCTTTTCTGCCTCGGTCTGGAGCTCTGTCACTCCGAGTACATCTATCGCTTGGCCTACCCTTCCTTGTGACGCTCTTGTCGCTTGGGCTACTCAGCATCTCAGGGGGCGGGAGATTGGCAGTATCATAGCTCAACTCTGCCTCTCTGCCACTGTGTATACTATCTGGTATGAGCGCAACCTTCAGGTTCAGTGTTCTCAGTCTAGATCGGTTGCGGCCGTTCGAGAGGAGATTACGGGTTTGGTCAGGAGCCGCTGACTTGCTGCTTCTTCGTTCAGAGGAGATCACCGTCATGCCTTGTTGCTCCGACACTGGGGTTTTGAGACTTAGTTTCTTTTTGTTCCATTAGTTTGTACTTTGGTTGTATGTTGTATGGACTTTGTCTGTTTTTTCTTTGACGTTGCCTCATACTTGTAGGCTTCGGCAGTGTCCTAGGGTATGCCCCTTGTAGATTGTTTTCTTTTCTTTCATCTATATATTTTGCTGACTTACCAAAAAAAAAGAAATTCTTGAGTGGATATATTTAATTCTAGAGTGTAGTAAAACATATTTAGTGGAATTAAGTTTTATGAAATGGTAATCAATTGTTATTATGAGATGATAATCAGAATTTGACCTATTTCAAGTTAGAGTTAGATTGTCCCTTAGGTTCCTATGCAAGACTTAAATTAAGCATCATTGAAAATATTTAAAAAATAAATTAATGAGATGAATTATTTATTTATGAAATAAATAAAGTTTATGCTGAACAAATATTAATAGGATGAATATATATAATACGACAAATATTGTGGGGAAATCACCCCCTTTAAACCCCCCAGCCCCCATTTAACTATAAATAGACCCCCTTAACCTTAAATAAATCTTTTTGGACAAAAATGCCCTCCCACCTCACCCCCCAACCCGTCCTCTCTCTCTCCCATTCTCTCTCCTCATTTAATGCCCAGTCGTTTACTTTACCCCATCCCCCCTCCATTTTCTCTCTCCTTATTTAATGCAAAAGTACATTTTTCTACTTTATGTCTTGTAACTTGCTTCTCACTCTTTCCCTCCCTTCTCACTTCCCGCCCATTTGACCCCATTTTACTCACCTCTTATTCACCCTTCTTTGTTATTTTTCTCTCAATCTGAATTCCCCAAGCTCCATTTTTTTCATCCTCCGTGTGTCATTCTGCTACATTGGGCCCTCGGAAGAAGAAGAAGAAGCCCTGGTAAGATCGTGTTTTAAGCTTCGTGGCATTGCTGTAGGTTCAAGGTTGAGTCGTTACACACATTTCACGGTTGTCAGATCAGATATTGAAGGTAAAATGATCATTTGTTGACATTGTCGCTAATGTATCCTTGTCGTATGAGGTCGGTGTGTTACAAGTGGGTTTATGATTTGTTTAAATGATGTATTATAACTTTCTTTTGGTGTGTTTGAACTCATTAGTGGTGTATGATTAATCATAAACCGTGTATGATTGGTTTAAATGGTGTATTCTCATGTTGTATTGGGGTTTTTCAAGTCGTTAATGGTGTATGATCAATCATACACCGTGTATGATAGGTCTAAATGGTCTGAAATCAACTTTTTTAGGCGTGTTTCAAGTAATTAGGGGTGTATGATCAATCATACACAGTGTATAATAGGTTTTAAGGGTGTGAAATCAACTTGTGTTAATGTGTTTCAAGTCATTAGTGGTGTATGATTAATCATACACCGAGTATGGTTGCTTTTAATGATGTAAAACGAACTTATCTAGGTGTGTATCAAGTAAACATTGGTGTATGATAAATCATACACTGTGTATGGTTGCTTTTAATGATGTAAAACGAACTTATCTAGGTGTGTATCAAGTAAACATTGGTGTATGATCAATCATACACCGTGTATGGTTGCTTTTAATGATGTAAAATGAACTTATCTAGGTGTGTATCAAGTAAACATTGGTGTATGATCAATCCTACACCGTGTATGGTTGGTTTTAGGGGTGTGAAAATAACTTATTCAGGCTTGTTTCAAGTAATTAGTGGTGTGGGATCAATCATACACCATGTATGATAGATTTTAATGGTGTGAAATCAACTTGTTTAGTTTGTCTTGAGTCATCAGTGGTGTGTGATTAATCATACACCTTGTATGGTTGGTTTTAAGGGTGTGAAATTAACTTATTCAGGTGTGTTTCATGTAATTAGTGGTATAGGATCAATCATACACCGTATATGATAGGTTTTAATGGTGTGAAATCAACTTGTTTAGGTATGTTTCAAGTAATTAGGGGTGTATGATCAATCATACACAATGTATGATAGGTTTTAATGGTGTGAAATCAACTTGTTTAGGTGTATTTCAAGTAATTAGCGGTGTATGATCAATCATACACAATGTATGATAGGTTTTAATGGTGTAAATCAACTTATGTTATTGTGAGTTAAGCAAGCAAGTGGTGTATTATTAGTCATACACCGTGTATGATTTGTTTTTATGGTGTAAAAACGTGTGTTAGTGTGTTTTAAGTAAAGAGCGGTGTATGATTAGTCATACACCGTATATTAAAGGTTTTAACGGCGTGAAATCAGCTTGTTTAGGTGTGTTTTAAGTTAATAGCGGTGTATGATCAATCATACACTGTGTATGATAGGTTTGAATGGTGTGAAATCGACTTGTTTATGTGTGTTTCAAGTAATTAGGGGTGTATGATCAATCATACACAGTGTATGATAGGTTTTAATGGTGTGAAATCAACTTGTTTAGGTGTGTTTCAAGTAATTAGTGGTGTATGATCAATCATACACAGTGTATGATAGGTTTTAATGGTGTAAATCGACTTGTGTTATTGTGAGTTAAGTAGGCAAGAGGTGTATTATTAGTCATACACCATGTATGATTTGTTTTTATGGTGTAAAAACGTGTGTTAGTGTGTTTTAAGTAAAGAGTAGTGTATGATTAGTCATACACCATGTATAATAAGTTTTAATGGTGTGAAATCAGCTTGTTTAGGTGTGTTTCATGTAAATAGTGGTGTATGATTGGTTTTACTGGTGTGAAATCAACTTGTTTAGGCGTGTTTCAAGTAATTAGGGGTTTGTGATCAATCATACACCGTGTATGATATGTTTTAATGGTGTGAAATCAACTTGTTTAGGTGTGTTTCAAGTAATTAGTGGTGTATGATCAATCATACACCGTGTATGATTGGTTTTAACTGTGTAAAACCAACTTGTGTAGATATTTTTTAAGTAATTATTGGTGTATGATCAATCATACACCGTGTATGAGTGGTTTTAACAGTATAAAACCAACTTGTGTAGATATTTTTTAAGTAATTAGTGATGTATGATCAATCATACACCGTGTATGAGTGGTTTTATTGGTGTGTTTGCAACTTGTTTAGGCGTGTTTCAAGTAAGTAGGGGTGTATGATCAATCATACACCGTGTATGATAGGTTTTAATGGTGTGAAATCAACTTGTTTAGGTGCGTTTCAAGTAATTAGTGGTGTATGATCAATCATAAACCATGTATGGTTCGTTTTAACGGTGTATGATAACTTTAAAAGGTTTGTGATGAACCAGTTTTGGTGTCTTTCAAGTATATAATGGGGCATATTAAACCATACACTGTGTATGATAGCTTCAAAAGGTGTATGATGAACTTGTTTTGGTGTCTTTCAAGTAAAGAATGGGGTATGGTTTACCATACACTGTGTATGATAGCTTTGAATGGTCTATGATGAACCCGTTTTGGTGTCTTTCTTGTATAGAATGTCATATCCTTAACCATACACCGTGTATGACAGCTTTGAAAGGTGTGTGATGAACTTGTTTATGACTGTAACGCAAATCATACACCATGTATTCTTTCTTAAAGTGGTGTAATACCACGCTGTGTTGGTGTGTAATACCACGCTGTAGCTGATATGTAATACCATGCTTTGTTGGTGTGTGTTAAGTCATGTAGTTAGTGGTGCATCGTTAATCATAGACCGGGTATGATGGGTTTAAATTCGGTAAATCATTTGCATTGGTGTGTTACATGTTTTTAGCTTTGTAGCTTTACATATACACGGTCTATGTTAGTGTGTTTCATGTCATTATTGCTTTGATATGATGTTGTTTTCTTGTCCACAGTAATGGGTGATGTTGTTGCATGCGTTCTGTACAGTGGCCACTTTAAGGAGAGGGCAGAGTACGTTGGTGGAAAATTGGGTTATTTTTTAGTGGATGAGAAAACTAACTTTGCTGGTTTGCAAAGGACTGTGGCGAAGGTGATTGGTGCTCAGTTGGATGCTGGTTCAAATATGCATTTTCAATTTTTCACCGCCGCTCCGGCCGTGCCCTTGTACGATGTCATTGATCATAGGTCAGTTATGCTTTGGAAGACACTAACCAAAGAAGATAGGGCGAAGCATCCTTTAATCGTAACTGTAGAGTCATCCGGTGACAGGAATCCTTGCTTCGATTGGCAACGGACTCCCATTCAAACAATTCCCGATGGTGACAAGAACAGTGGCCGTTCGCAGCCTGAGGTTCCCAAGACTTCTGGTGGATGTATGGATGTGGGCTTGGAAGAAGCAGCCCGCGTAGATGCATCTAAAATCGATTTGAACATGCCTGCTGCGACGGTTGCGGCAACAGCAACAGGTGGAGATTGGGAAAATTCGAATCAAAGTGCATGGGACAATTTGGACAATATCAATTTATCCCAGGTGCGACCGACTGTACCTGATGCATCACCTCCAGAGGGGCACACTTACGAGCATCGTAATATTTTCCCTGAAGACCCTCTGATTGTCGAACCTGCACGGGAATAGAATGCGGAACCCAGCGGTCAACCGAATGTCCACCCCGACGTCCAAGCTGCTGGTGATCCTCGTTATGATGATGATGCTGGCTCCGGTGATGAGAGGAGCCGGATTGACGGGGTAAATGGGCAGGGTAGGATGGTTGATGTAATCGAGGTGCATCAAGTATTTAAATTGAAGAAGGATTTGTTGACTAACCTGGGAGTAATTGCCATGAGGGAAAAATTTGAATTCAAGAGCTTCAAATCTAGCAAATCCTTAATGGTTAGTCGTTGTGTGCAAGAGGGTTACACATGGAGGGTTCGGGCTACGTGTCTAGCAGATGGTGGGTATTGGATGGTTACAAAAGTTAAAAATAATCATACCCACCCTACCGATCTCACCGCTGTTAGACACAGACAGGCAACCAGTTGGGTCGTCGGGGAGTGCATCCGCAAGAAACTTGTCAACCTCGGAAGAGTGTTCAAGCCACGGGATGTCATAGATGACATCCGCAGTTGCTACGGTGTCGATATCAGCTACAGTGTTGCATGGAGGTTGAGAGAGTTTGCATACGACAGTGTTAGATTGGATACTGCCGAAGAGTCATATGCATTCTTTCCTACTTATCTGCAAGTCCGCCAACAGACTAACCCCGGTACTGCATTTTGTTTACGGACAGATGGCTAGAGCAGGTTTCAGTACCTCTTTATTGCGTTTGATGCTTCACTGAAAGGGTACCGGTTTTGTCCGCCTGTTGTGAGCATTGACGCAACACATGTGAAGGGAAAATACCGTGGTGTTCTGTTCATGGCCATTTGCCTCAATGCCAACCAGCAAATTTTCCCAATTGCTGTTGGTATCGGTGATTCAGAGAATGATGCATCGTGGCATTGGTTCCTCAGTAGATTGAAGGAAGTCATTGGGGAGCCTATTGGCCATTTCATTGTATCTGATAGACACCAAAGCATCCAACGCGCGGTGGAAGAAGTTTCCCCAACACATTTCACGGGCTGTGCATGTACCACTTGCTGAACAACTTGAAGGCCAAATTCAAGAGCAAATCGAAGCAGTTAGATCAGTACTACTACAAAGCAGCTAAAGCATACAACATTCAAGAGTTCCATAGTTTGTTTTTCAGTTTATGTTGTGCCGTACCCGGGGCTAAAGATTACTTGGAAGATGTGGGACTGGACAAGTGGACTCGTTCCCACTCCCCTTGTCGTCGGTACAACATAATGACGACAAACATTTCGGAATCCATGAATCCTGTATTGGTCAAGGTGCGTGACTATCCAATTACTGCCCTCGTTGACGAGTTTAGGCTACTGTTGCAGAAGTGGTTTCATGACAGAAGAGCCAAGGCTGAAGCTTGCACCAATACAATGTCCCCCGACGTCGAAAAGAAATTACAAGACAAATTGAAATTATCAAGAACGATGACAGTAAGCTCTGTATAATGTATGATACGTGCATGTTTTGTGGGTTATTTGTTTAATTTATTTTTTATTTTTTATTGTTTTTGCGCCGTGCAGATTTTGTAAGCTGATGATCATACTTTCGACGTCATCGATGGGGAGAAGAATTTCTGCCTAGATATGTCACAAAGGACATGTATCTGCCGCAGGTTTCAGCTTGAGCAGCTTCCTTGTGAGCATGCATTAGCTATCGTACGGCACAGCCCTTATGGTCTGTACGACTTATGCTCGCCGTACTACAGTAGAGAAAAATGGTACGAGTCGTACAGAGGTGTCGTCTACCTAATGCCGCACATAAGTGACTGGCGTATCCCGCATGATGTGTCTGACATGAATCTTCTTCCACCTGACGTGCGAACCTCTTCTAGGACGAGGCCGAATAGGAGGATTCCGTCTGTCGGTGAGGAGTGTGTTCATCAAAGGTGCAGTCGGTGAAAGGAACACGGGCATAACCGATCCACGTGCAAGAATCCAATTGCTTTGTGTCCTGGTGTGATGTGTTGATGTATTTTCATTCTTTATTTATTTTATTTTTTACAATGTATTTATTAATGATAGTTTTGCAGTATCCATACCGCATTGACTGGTGTGACAGTGTTGATGTATTTTCAAATTATGTAATGAAATTTGTGAATGAAGTGTTTTGAAGTTGGCCCCAAATGTGTTTTATAAGTGTTTTGATATGATGGGTTAGTGTATTGGGTTGTGTGTCGACACACAGAGCCCTATGTGGAACCCTTGCTGAGTAGGATATACTGTGTTTGAAACGAATAGCTATATAAGATGAGTCATACACTGTGTATAATAAGTTATAAATGTGTCAAATGAACTTATATAGGTGTGTTTCAAGAAATTAGTGCTGTACGACTTATCATACACGGTGTATGATGAGTTGTATGGGTGTAAAACCAAATTTTACATGTTTGTTTCTAGTTTTACTGGTATAATGGTGAAAAATCAGCTTTTATAAGTGTTTTTTGGTGTATGATGAGTTATATTGGTGCAAAATCAAGTTATATTGGTGTGTTTGAAACGAATAGCTGTGTAAGATGAGTCATACACTGTATATGATAAGTTACAAATGTGTCAAATGAGCTTATATAGGTGTTTTTCAAGAAATTAGTGCTGTATGACTTATCATACACGGTGTATGATGAGTTGTATGGGTGTAAAACCAAGTTTTGCATGTTTGTTTCTAGTTTTGCTAGTATAATGGTGAAAAATCAGCTTTTATGAGTGTTTTTCAAGTAATTATTGGCGTATGATAGGTTATATTGGTGTAAAATGAAGTTATATTGGTGTGTTTGAAACGAATAGCCGTGTAAGTGAGTCATACACTGTGTATGATAAGTTAAAAATGTTTCAAATGAACTTATATAGGTGTGTTTCAAGAAATTAGTGCTGTATGACTTATCATACACAATGTATGATGAGTTATGGGTGTAAAATCAAGTTTTGCATGTTTGTTTCTAGTTTTGCTGGTATAATGGTGAAAAATTAGCTTTTATAAGTGTTTTTCAAGTAATTATTGGTGTATGATAGGTTATATTGGTGTAAAATCAAGTTATATTTGAGTGTTTGAAACGAATAGCTGTGTACGATGAGTCATACACTGTGTATGATAAGTTACAAATGTGTCAAATGAACTTATATAGGTGTGTTTCAAGAAATTAGTGCTGTATGACTTATCATACACGGTGTATGATGAGTTGTATGGGTGTAAAATCAAGTTTTGGATGTTCTTTTCTAGTTTTGCTTGTATAATGGTGAAAACTCAGCTTTTATAAGTGTTTTTCAAGTAATTATTGGTGTATGATGGGTTATATTGGTGTAAAATTAAGTTATATTGTGTGTTTGAAACGATTAGCGCTGTATGACTTATCATACACGGTGTATGATACGTTTTAATAATCATGAAATAGCGAGGTTGTGTATTATGAATGAAATTGTTTTAAATGGAGGAGGCTGATCATGTTGGGGTAGTTGGGGGTTGAACATTGAATGTTCAGGGGTCATAATGGACTACCAAGCAAGACATTTAATAACCTCAACTACCACCTACTTTATCCTACCCCTCTCCCATAGTTCTCCTCAATTTAATAACCTCCACTACCGCCTACTTTGTACCTTGTATGCCTTTGCCTATAAATGGAGTAGTTGGACAGGAAGCCAAGCATACACGGTTCCCCAATTTCGTGCTATATCTAACCATTCAAATTGCTAATGTAAGTGGTTCTAGCAGTGGCGGTGGTGGGCTAGTGACAGCCGAGCCGCAGGGAGAGGTGGCACTTCTACAGATAATGTTTCATCAACAGTGTTTCAAGTAATTAGTGGTGCATGATCAATCATACATAGTGTATGGTATATGATGAGTCGTAATGGTGCGAAGTGCATCCGCATGAAAATAATCATATTTACACTTAACTATCTATATTCTATACTTTGTTGAATTTGTCATTTCAATTCCCAAATTATACCTGTACCGTGTTAGATTTTAGTCATTCATTGCTTCTAAATCTTTGAGTTTTGATATGTCTTCTTTCTGAACGAGATGGCAACTTTAGAGCAAAAGAGGAACGGCGAGAACGTGTTGAAGTTGGCTGACGAGCACAAGGTCATTATGCTTCAATGCTCAACTCATTCATATTTCTCTTAGATTACGTTTTCACATTGTTCTCGATTTCGGTTGTGATTAACAGAGGGAAAAAGAGGCGTATCAAAAAAGATAATCACCTTCGAGAAAGAACTCGATCGCAAACAAGCGTTAAAGTTGGAAATTCAGAGATTGAGAGGCACTGTACAAGTCATGGAACACTTGGGCCAGTGAAATAAGTCTAGTTTGTCCTTCAAATTGTCTGCAGGGTAATTTAAATTATGTATAACGTGAAGAAATGTATAAAGGATTTCCTACAACTGTTCACAATTCACTGTGTATGATAGTATAAAATGGTGTAAAATCAACTCCTTTTAATGTGTTTCAAGTACTTAGTGGTGTATAATCAATCATACACGGTTTATGATGAGTTTTATGGGTAAAAACAACTTTTGCATGTATTTTTAAGTTCGCTGGTAATTATTGGTGTGTGATGAATTATACACGGTGTATGATGAGTTATATAGGTGTAAAATCAACATATGTAGGTGTGGTTGACGTAAATATTGGGATTTATCCCTGTTCTGTATGAATGTATGTCGACACACGTTCCCTGTGTGTCGACACACACCTCTGCATCCATTATCTGTAGGAATGTGTGTCAACACACCATCCCTGTGTGTCGACACACATCGTAACACACTTCAAAAACACATTAAACACCAAGAACACACAATTAGGACCAATTTCGAAACACTTCAATTGACAATTTTTATTACACAATTTGAAAATACATCAACAGGAATCTACAACATTATTTTGTTCACAACAAAAAAAAAAGAATATACAACAATATGAAAATATACAATATTACATACACATCACAACCTTTATACAATTTTTAGTATAATGAATACAATGTCAATCCTATGGTAATATACAATAACATATACACATCAAATAATTTTATTCACATGTATACATTTGCATCTGTTTCTTTCTTCCATGTCTGTACAAGTGTACACAGGTATTCAGCCGCATTTTCCCCATCTGCCCTTGCGTGCATTGGTGGATGCTGAGTCTATTTGTAAGCAAAAATTCAATAAACTTTACAACAAAAAATGTCACAATCTGACCTGCAGTTCATAATAATACAGATGAGACAATTAGAAACTATACATCACTGTAAGTAATGACTATTTTGCATCCACTTAATAACCAAAAGGCCGAATGAACGAAATAGTAAAACTGCATAGGAAGTAGAGGTCATACCCCATCCGTTGTGGACATTCACCCCGGTCGTAAGTGGTCAAGAAAGGTTTGATACTGAAATGTATGAGGTCCTTTCGGACATCCCAAAAATTAACCATATCTAGAGCATATGGAAGCAATATTGCAATTGGTTCCACATGGTCTAATCTTGATTCCTTGGCTGCGGCGGAGTACAAAGAATCAATTACCTATATCCGCCATTCTTTAAAATGGATGGCAGCATGGAACCAATGTTGATTAGATTGATTGATGGGCATGCATATCCGATCCACGTCGTGGCAGCGGACCCCATATGAGACATCCCCGGCAAGAAACTTAATGATCAATGATTCAAAATCATAAAAAGCTGATTTGATCGGGATTTCTCCGTTTTGAGTCCGTTTGAGTAGGGGTCCAAATAGAGGAGCAACCGACGTAGACGAGCATGTTGCCCTCTGGTCGAAATGCTCTGGTCACTGATGTTTTTTCTCCAGAATGTAGTGCAGAACTACATCCATTTCATGCAATTCACCACTAATTAGTTGAAACACCCTAACACAAGTTATTCTGAGGCAAGTCAAACCTATCATACATGATGTATAGTTAATCATACACCACCAATCACTTCAAAAACACATAAACAAGTTGAATTTACACAATTAAACCCTATCATACATGGTGTATGACTAATCATACACCATTCTTTACTTAAAACACACTAACACAAGTTGGTTTTACACCTTTATGCTTCAATAATACACGTTGTATGACTAATGATACACCACTTGCTAACTTAACACACAATAACGTAAGTCGATTTACCCCATTAAAACATATCATACACGGTGTATGATTGATCATACATCTCTTATTACTTGAAACACACCCATACAAGTTGATTTCACACCCTTAAAACCAATCATACACGGTATATGACTAATAATACACCACTTGTGTTTGATACACACAATAACATAAGTCGAGTTACACCATTAAAACATATCATACACTGTGTATGATTGATTATACACCACTTACTACTTGAAACACACCTATACAAGTTGATTTCACACCCTTAAAACCTACCATACACGGTATATTATTCATCATACACCACTAATTAGTTGACACACCAACAAAAAAGATTGGGATCCAATTACAGTAATCACACGACAAAATTTTCATGATGGGAAACATACCTCATCCGTAAGCCAGGCTTCGTTGTTTTTCAACCGATACCAAAATTGACCCGTCATGGCAGTCAAAACAATGAAATCCATTCGTTGATCCGGAGGTAACGGAAGGGGAGTCTTCAAATCTCTGTAATATATAATAAAAAGCGTGATATGTAAGAAAGACGCATTTTGAAAATATTTACATACTTATTATCAAAAAGTATAGTGTAAAATCACACTCACTTCTTAACCATTGCGTGGAAACTTTTGTAAAAAGCTTCAAACTGCTTTTTGTCTTCCTTGGAGGGAGGTTGGAATGGATTGAAGGGCAGAACTAGTCCCGGTCCAGGATGGGTCATTCTTGCCCGTTTGCTCTTACCCTCCGTGGTCCATTCTTCACCTTTATACTTGGGATTTGGCTTGGGGTCCCTCCTCTCTTGCCCCAATCTCAAAACTGTCTCGGACAATGTCATCAAGTTTTCAACGCCATCCACACATGTTGACGATGATTCGTTGTAGACATTTTCCTCGTCCCTGGTTGGCAGAGCAAATACCAAAGTCAATAAACCTCAACATGTATGAAAACATACCAAATTGGGACAATAACAAGGATCCGTAGTGTCATACCCAGTACGTGCATGAGAAATAATAATTTCTTGCTCAATTGGTTCCTGGTAGACATATTCCTCGTCCCTGGTTGCTAGAGCAAATACCAAAGTCAATAAACCTCAACATGCATGAAAACATACCAAATTGGGACAATAACAAGGATCCGTAGTGTCTTACCCAGTACGTGCAGGAGAAATAATAATTGCTTGCTCAATTGGGGATGGATGAGTGGAAGTCGATGAATAGATATGTGGGGATGTGGCATGCGGTGGACGGTCTAAGAGCTCCTTAATCATTGCCTCCTGAGCCTCAAACCGTCGTTCGTACATTTGCAGCTGAAGCTGCTGCGCTTCAAGTCTGCTTTCGAAGTGCATCCGCATGGTTTGCATACCTTTTTTCATCGCTTTGAATCTCTCCATAACCTGCAATAAGTCCTCCCACTACTACATAATTGCACATAAGCTGCGGTTTTTTACAGCGGTTTTGAAACCATTGCATAAAGTTATTTTAGGCAGCGGTTTTGCAACGTTTATAAAACCGTTGCATTATATGATATATATGCAGTGGTTTATACTGCGGTTTATAAACCGTTGCATTAGGCCCCTTTTATGCAGCGGTTTTTACCATTTTATGCAGCAGTTTTAAACCGTTGCATTAGGACCATATTATGCAGCGGTTTTAAACCGTTGCATTGGGTTCCCTTTTATGCAGCAGTTTTAACTACATTATGCAGCGGTTTTTAAACCGGTGCATTAGGTCTCCATTATGCAGCGGTTTTAACATTTTATGCAGCGATTTTTAAACCGTTGCATAAGCTTAGTCATAATTACATTGCAAAGGTGAAAAGTTGGCAGGAAGATGATAATGTTTACAAAATTTGGGTAAATCAATAATTTTAAGTGAATTTTTTCTGCCAAAAAATTGTTAATTAAAAAAAGAATTTTTTGCATTTTATCACGTAGGTTTTATGTCATCTAGCTTTTAACTACCTTTTTTTTTTTTTTTTTCGCTCTTAACTATCTAAAAAATTTTCTTGGCCGCAAATGACCACAGGATGGAATATAACGTTAGAAAAAATATAACATTCCATGCAATTTTGAAATATTTTATGATATATAGCTTTTAACTAACTTCTTTGAGTGATATTGAAGAGTTAATATGTAAAAGAGTACACTAAGTGTTTCTCCTAATTTTAGTATTGTTTGCAAATAAACTACCTATATTTTATGGTATATAACTTTTAATCACCTGTATTTTTTAATATATAGCTTTTGATTACTAAAACTGAAAATAAACATTATGGAATATTTCAAACTTGGATGGAATATTTTGCTTTTTCTAACGAATATTCCATATGGTGGTCATTTGTAAAAAAAAAAAAATTTTAAAAAAATAAAAAAAGTTTACATGGTTAAAAGTAAAAAAAAATAAAAATTAGGTGATTAAAAATTAGATGACATAAAATCTAGGTAATAAAATACAAAAAAACCCTTAAAAAACCCTTAAATACAATAAAAGCAATTTGAACCCTAAATTAGAATAATAATTTTTATGAATATAAAGAGTCCCTTTTTTCTATAAATATGAAAAAAATTCTAATTTTTCCTCAAAACATAAAATCATACTTAAAAATAAAATTAAATACTTAATTATTTTATTTTGAGTAGTAAAATGGTCAAAAAGAAGTTATTTGGGGACAAAGTAATAATTTTTTAAGAGTGAGGGGTTTAATGAGTGA
Organism: Simmondsia chinensis; assembly: GCA_018398585.1. NCBI lineage: Eukaryota > Viridiplantae > Streptophyta > Magnoliopsida > Caryophyllales > Simmondsiaceae > Simmondsia > Simmondsia chinensis. The sequence continues at coordinate 12,760,788 of JAGTTD010000014.1, forward strand.
TTTTATTTATGAAGGGGTTTTCTATTTTTAAAGTAAAAGTCAGAAAATTTTTTATAATTTACCGCTTTCTTTTTGCAACTTTTGGGTTTGAGAGAAAATGCGGTTATAGTAAACCGCGTCAAAGCAACTCATTTAAACAAAACAAAACAGGATGTGTTCTGTAAATGAACCGCGTCCTGAAGACGCGGTTTAATTACTAAACCACGTCCTGGAGACGCGGTTATGTAATTAAACCGCGTCTCCCGGACGCGGTTTATTCACAATATATAACCTTCCCGTCCCCTTCCCGCCCATTTACTCATGCGTACGGCTCTCCCCAACCCTCAACGTCTCACCGTCTCTCACACGTACAAAGACTATGGTAATCTTCTCTCTCTATTTCTTCTAGGTTTAGGGCTTGATTGTCTCTGTAATTGGTGTTAATTGTTGTATGGATCTGCCTTCGAGCTGACAATTTAGTGTTTAAACTTGCGGAGGAGTAAATCGTAAGTGAAATTTGTGCAATTTCTAAAGAAATGTTTGAAGAAATTGCTGTAAGTTAGGGTTTTTGAGGTTGTTGGTAAGTGTTATGATTGCTGAAGTTTAGGTGCAGTTTTGATTTGTTGAAGGTTCAATTACTACCGTTCAAACAATGCATTTGCTCTTGTTTTGGCGATTGGATGATCCAGACGCAAGTTGAATTGTGTTTGCAGGTTTCCCTCCTCTGCTAATGGCCTCTTTTTCGCGCCCTAGGTTATTGTTCATGGTCATGTACTTGATTTTGAGTAAACTTCTCTTGTTGGTTGCTTTTTCATTATCTTTCATCATTCTTTCAAGTAATCCAACTTTTTATGGAATTTTCATTTGAAAGTTAGGGCTACATTTGTGAAAGAGTTTGGCTTGAACCCTACACTTTCATACATCGATTGTGTTAGGAGATCTTGACATACTAAGTTTCTTCTTGGATGGTGATGCTATTGATTGTGATGTTTTTAGGGCGTTAATTGGCAAATTTTGATGATTTTAACATATTCATGACTTCTAGATTGTGTCTGTAAGATATTTGTTGATTTGCCAATGAATTTCATTATAGAGTACATCTTGTATTTGATTCCACTTGGGTTTTTTTTTAATCACATTTTACTTCTTTTGGGTGTTTGGAATTCTTTTTTTTTTTTTTTTTTTATATTAAATGACATAAGATGTTTTTACCAATTGATTATCTAGTTATTTGATTCATAAAGTGTTTCCCATTAAATGAGTTTATATCATAACATTAGGTACATAAATTGCATATCTAATTTAGGTACATTTAATCTCCTTTTTTTTAAAAAAAAAAATTGTTTGGAGAGAGTATTTGATGAAATAAAAGGTTGGGGGGTCATATTGATTCTTTCCAATTTGGAGGTGTCATTGATTAACTTAAAAGTCGAGGGGATCACATTGTTTTTAATTCATAGTTTAGGGGAGGTCACGTTTGTTTTGAACAATAGTTTTGGGATGTCTTTGTGAAATTAAAAGTTTGTGGGGTCACTTTTATTTTGATCAATAGTTTAGGGTTGTCTTTGGTATTTATCCTATTGACAATATAGCTCTAAAAACATACATGACTGCTAGAAATTTTATCCAAAATCAGCAGAGACTATTGGTTAGCGTTTTGACATGGGGCTTATATGGTTTTTTTCCCCCCATTTCTTATATGAAAATTGTTGATCATTCTTTTTGTAGGATTTGGGAATTTTTTTTTATGTTGAATAGGGCTTGTGGGGTTAGTATTTGAGGTTGGCTCGGGCCCCCCCCCCCCCCCCCCCCCCCCCCCCCCCCCCCCCCCCCCCTGGCTCTCTTGAAGTTCGATTGTAATGTAACTAGGCAATGCACCTTATCACTTTAGTTGTATGTAAATTGAGTTTAGGAAGTTGTTTAATGATCTTATCACTTTAACCTAGTTGCTTCTGTGATGTTTTCTGTCTCTAATCTTCCTGTTAAAGCTGCTATTGAGTATGAAGTGTTTCTTTTAGGGTGATCTCTCTATCTTCGTGTTGTTGGTTTCTTTAAGTTTCTGGCGTCTGTTTTGTGATGCGTTGATTTGACTGTGCGAAATATTTCGGAGCTTATTTAGTCTTTTTTTTGAGTTATTTACACTGTCAGTTCAAGTTTTTTGTAAATTTGTTCAAATTTGTTCTTCTTGTTTTCTTTTGTTTAAAATAGTTTTTAATGCTTTATTTAATGATAAAATTAGTTCCGTAGTTGTAGACCAAAATAAGATAAAATTTGATATTCTCCCTTTTATTAACACAATTCAATTGGTGAACATTAGCCTATTGCATTATTATTTTTTTTGATAAATAAAGAGCATAGCTTAATACAAAGCAGCGTCCCAACGGTCGGGGACTTGAGAGCAAACTAAATGGCCCTGTTACTACTAATACTTATGGTGGGTATATTGATGGGTGCCTTTGGTACCAACTACAATAGGCTAAGCTCTAATAGCTTCAATCATTATGATGGGTGCCTTTGGTATATTGTAGACCGTAGTGTCGCTCCAAGAGATCATCGAGACTAGTTGACCTTATACGTAATCTCCTCTGAACACCGGGAGTGTGGGCTTGTAAAAATATTAAGCTAGAGGAAAATTTTAATGGAAATTTCTCCTCTTTTGATTTCCTGAATGTCAATACTATCAAAAAATTATAAAAATTAATTGATAATTGAATATTAAACCATAATTCCATGACCCCTATTTATAATAGGCTACTGGATTGAAAAAAGCTAAAAGAATCGGAGTGGGATTATTAAAAAATAACAAAACGACGTCATATTAACCGAGAAAGCAATTCCTCACTCGCCAGCATAGTTGGGCCACGTGGCGCAACATGATTGGTCCTCCTCCAAAGGTGCGGATCACTATTTAGGATGGCCTAGCACTCGATTGGCCCATCCTAAAGTAGCGCGGATCGCACCTCTACCAATCACGGCATGACACATGCCGTGCCATGATTGGTTGAACACGCTATATGCAGATTGCGACTTGTTTTATGATTTTTCCTTTTTTTTTCCCACACGTAAAAATTCATATGAATTTTTAGTTCTAACAAAATAATTTTATTTTATATTTTTAACTTTATTCATCCAATGAACACTGTTTAGCAAAATTAAATTTATTCATCTCATGAATTCCTTTAATATTTTTTTGATGGTGTAAAATTAGAGGCTTGACTAAGGACTTCAGGGACAATTTAAATCTAGTTCCAAATGGGTTAAAACTAATTATCGTCTTATGATAATATTTGATTACCATTTAATAAGACTTAATTCCACTAAATAAATCTTATTGCACTCTAGAGTTAAATCATTTATTTGATAATTTCTAATATGTAATAATTGAACGATCAACCCCCTCTGTATGATATGCATGAGAAGTAATAATTAAAGCTACCATCATTATACCTCTCATCGTTTCTCCCGAAGTACCCAACTCGACCTTTTCGAATAATTCTGTGACACGAGACCATATTCTTTGTATCAATTCCAGTGACGAACACTAGGAATACTTTGGCCAAAGATTTCAAAATTTTTGAACACTTGCAACTCTACTTAAGGGGACATTTGTATCTTATAATAGACTACAGAATCCATGTTAACTATTTTGTTCCCTCTACATTTCATGCAGCCACCCAACGTACATAGACTATTAGCCACTTTACAGGGCCTCACTTCGAGTACATTAAATTGACGAACACTATGTACACGAGTTTAAGACAATCTCATGATTTAGAGTTATCGCCAAATCGCAAAGAACTATTTATTTATGATAGCAGTTAAGAAATAAACAATTCCGGTGGTCCAGCTCAATGTTCCAATCTTATTGACAAACACTAACTATGATACTTCTTGATCCCTGTTCACATAAATTAGACAAGTCATCTATGGTATCATATTATAGTCATATTAGACAAGTTGTCCAGAACTCATCACCTACTACGAACTTTCTTTAACAACATGTCACAATTTTGATTTAAGTGTATTCATGGCTCAATATCATTAACCACTTAAACAAAGCTGTGACATGTCATAGTGGTCTACGTCCATCTCATGGAACGTTTTAGAAACAATCACATGCATATTCGACCCGTAAATAATTATCAAACATAAAATAGATAAAATAATTTTATCTATTAATACTTAAACGCAAATAATTGGGTTTTCAGGACATTGGTTCCAACAAGCTTTACCCTAGATGGAGTTAGGCATGTGCCTGAACTTAGAATGAACATGATTTCACTTGGACAATTAGACCGGATTGGGATGATCTTAAAAGCTAGTCAAGGGGTAATGGAAGTCCTGAAGGGTTCCCTTGTTGTACTCAATGGGGAGGTCAAGAACGGTCTGTATGTTCTTAGAGGTGATGTTGTTCCTACTGAATCTTGTGTTGCTAAGGCTGATAGAACTAACTTAACCAACCTTTGGCATAAGAAGTTGGGACATATATTTGAGAGAGGTTTGACTGAACTCAATAAGCAAGGTCTATTAAGGGATGGTTGTGGCTCAAAACTTGATTTCTGTGAATCATGTATATTTAGCAAACATCACAAATTGCTTTTAAAATTGCTGTGTATGTTACTAAGTCCCCTATTGAATATATCCACTTTGATATGTGGGAAGCTGCAAAGGTACCCACATTAGGTGGAGCTATTTATTTCTTGTCTATAGTAGATTCAAGAAAGGATTGGGAGTACTTGCTTAAAACTAGGGATGAATATTTTGAAGCTTTTGTTAAATGGAAGAACCTTATTGAAAATCAAATAGGTGGGAAAATTAAAGTACTTAGAATTGATAATGGCCTTGAATTTGTGAATTCTAAATTTGATAATATGTGTGCCAAAAATTTGATAAAGAGACATAATACTAACAGAAAAACTCCTCAACAAAATGGTTAGCTGGTAGAATGAATCATACCTTGGTGGATAAAGTTAGGCGCATGTTATTTGCATTTGGACTTAACAACAATTTTTGGGGGGGAAGCTGTTAAATCAACCAGCCATATGATAGATAGGACCTCATTAACTGCTATTGACTTTTGGACTCTTGAAGAAAAATGGTTTGGAAAACCTAGTGACTATTCTTGCTTTACGTATGTTTTGGTGTGCTGCTCATGCACATCCATCAGAAATAATACTAGAGCCTAGGGTTGTAAAAGGTGTTCTCCTTGGGTTTCCAGATGGTGTGAAGGGTTATCATGTGGGGGGTTAGGGATGGTAATAACATGGCTCTAAGTGCTGATAAATCAGCCACTTTTTCCAGTTCTAGAAAATTTTATTCTAACCTTATGAGTTTGAGATTAAAAATTCCCCCCCGCCACGCAACCGGCCCCCCCCCCCCGCCCCCCGCGGGCGGCCGCGGAACTAACATACCATTAAAACGAGAACCCTGTGACTAAAAATGAGAACAATTATAACACTGACGAGAGCCCTAAACCTCAGGAAGTAATAGTTCATAATGATCTAACCAACTATCAATTAGCTAGGGATAGCCAAAGAAGAGGAATTAGGGCACCAGAAGTATTTGGCTATGCTAATCGCATTGCTTATACCTTGAATATTACCTTAGACTATGTGGAATCAGAACCTCTCACATATAATGATATAAAAGGGCGTTCCTCTAAACAGTGAGTGAAAGAACAAAGGAAATGAAAAGTCATAAAAGAAATAGAACATGGTTTTAATTCCTAGGCCCTTAGGTTGAAAGTTAGCTGGGTCAAAGTGGGTTTTTAAGATCAAAAAACCCACCACACTATTTGGACAGCCCAAATATAAAGCTAAATAAGTTTTAAGGGCTTTTCCCAAAAGGAAGGGATGAACTATAATGAAATCTTCTCACCCGCTGTTAAACATACCACAATTAGAATTCTAATGGCTTTGACAGCCATGTTTGTTACGCATTTGGAACAAATGGATGTACCAATAGCCTTTTTACATGGTAAAATTGAAGAAGGAATTTTTTGGTCCAACCTAAAGGTTTCGTGGAACCTAGGAAACAAAACCATGTGTGTCTATTGAAGAAGTTGTTATATGGCCTAAGCAATCCCCTAAGCAATGGTAGAAAATATTTGACCAGTTTATGATGAATAGGGGCTTTAATAGATTAATTCATGATAACTGCTTTTATTTTAGGCATGCTGATACTGATAATGCTCTGTGTTTGCTTATTTATGTTGATGACATGCTCTGAGCTAATAGATTTATGGATCATATTAATGAGTTAAAGATGATGCTAAGTACTTCTTTTGTTATGAAAGATCATGGTAAAGCTAATAAAATTTTTGGCATTGAAATCAACAAGGATATGGGTTCTAAGATAATGCAGCTATCCGATTAGAGTTACTTGGAGAAGGTTTTAAATAGGTTCAATATGTCTGATTGTAAACCTGTAAAATTGCCCTTAGCAAATAAGTACAAATTTTCTGCTACATAATGTCCCTTAAATGAGTTAGAAAAGAAACAAATGGAAAAGATCCCCATATGCCAATGCTATTGGGTCCTTAATGTATGTAATGACTTGTATAAGACCAAACTTAGCTTTTCTTATGATTATTTCATCTCGTTTTATGATTGACCTAGGAAAAAAAATATTGGGATGGGGTTAAAGTGGCTTTTATGTTACATTAAGGGAACCATAAGGTTAGGACTTACCTTTGGGAGAACCAAAACAAATCTTGGGCTGGTGGATTATGCTGATTCTTATTTTGGTGGGGATTTGGAAAGAAGAAGATCAACTAGTGCTTGCCTTTTTTCCTACCATATGTTGGAAATCAAAACTTCAGTGAATGGCAGCCTTGTCGACAACTCAAGCTGAGTTTCTGGCTCTTAATGATACCATTAAAGAAGGTATTTGGTTCAGAGGAATTTTATCAGCAATAAACTTAGATTTTGGACCACCTATTTTATTTTCTGACAGCCAATCTGCTTTGGCTCTTAGTAAAAATCGAGTTTATCATGACAAAACAAAGCACCTAGCTTTGAAGAGAAATTTTGAAAGGGACCAGTTGGATGGGAATACTGTTAAATTGTAGAAATTATGTACTAATGATAATCCTATTGATATGGGCACAAAGAATGCCACTTCGGATAAATTAGTCAAGTGTATTAATTTGGTTCAAAGTGACTGGAATCATTGTTGATCCAAAACTTGTTTTGCTCCTTATTACTAGGGAATGTGGTTAGCCCATTTAGGTACCAAGGTGGAGATTTATTGTAATAATTGATCTTTAAATGATCTAATTATGCTGTGGAATTACTAATATCATGTATTGTACTATGTGTAATAGAGCACTTTGTTTGGTGTTTTGTTGGTATTATGAGCAAAACGCTGTGTTTGGGCGAGATTGTAAAGGCTTTGTATTGAGTGGCAACCAAGAAAATGTGTTGAAGTCCAAGGTCCTTTCTGCTTTGATTTTCAAAATTTCAACTTGGAGACATTGACGTTTTTGCCCTTGCCTATTGCCTAAAATTACTTGCCATGCCACTGCACTATTGCTCATGCCATGAATCGTGCCCTAGAAGATTTGTCCTAGCTCTGCTTGCTTATCTTCATCTTGTGCCTTCTTCTGGGACGTGTGTCGCTTCTTTAATAGCTGAGATTGTAATTTGTTAGGTTGATCCTGTCCGTTGATTACGATGAAGATGGAGGGTTGGGATGGCACCACGCCCCCATTGCCATGAATTGAGGCTAGGGGTACTTAAAGGGGAGCGTTTCTAGTTAAACAATAATTCTCTTATTTTCCTCTCGTATTTTCTAGGTTTTCTTCCTTTTCCTCTCTTTTGTGGTGATTCTATGGGTGCTAATGCTAGTGATGACCCACCTCCTCTTCCATTAGAGTTTAGTGGTCTTTCAATGGCTTCTCTATAAGGTTTATCTCTTCCCTTCTTGTTTGTATTTGAGGTTTCTAACTTAGAATCCTTGCATCTTGATGTGTTTTTGATTCTTGCATTTGGATATTGGTATGTAATACTTAAAACTTGATTATTAGTGGAGAGACTTCCCCAGAAATAAGGAGCTGTGAACTAGAACCTTGATTTGAGCTACCAAACTAGGTAAACATTACGTGTTCGTGCTTTGGTTGTTGATTCTTTCGTATTCATCTTTGCTTTTCTGTGATCTAAACTCATCACAAACAGATATGAGAGTGTTTGAAAGTTTTAAGACTATTTTACAACAAATTCTTTGATAAATCAATCCAATTCTTCAACTTTGATTGATCAAAAAGTTATTGTGTTCCACTTGTGCTTTAAAATTTTAATGTCTTATTTTCTTGAAGTTTTGCTTGAGCATCACTAATCTCTTTGCTATTGAGTATATTGATCTTTATTGGCATATTGTTAACTTTTGCTAACCTTGAGCTCAAAGCACTCTTTCAAGAGTGAGAGTTTCATTGTTTAAATTTATTCTCTTGTAGAGGTTGGTCCTGAGCCTACACACAAAAGGATCGGCTTAAAAAGATTGGATCCTAAGCCTAATGTTACTAAAAGATCGGTTATAAAAGGTTGGTCTTGAGCCTACGTATAAAAAGACCGATTGTAAAAGGTTGGATCCCGAGCCTAAGTTTTAAAAGGATTATCAATCTTATTGAAAGACTCAAGTGACAAAGAGTAGTCACTTGGAAGTGGACTAGCTTCCGGGTTGGAAGTGAACGTCTATATAAAGCATTGTGCATCATTTCCTTCTTCCCTTTACTTTTTATATTTTGCGTTTATTGTATCTTATTTTTGGTTCTTAAAATTTAAGATTTTACTTTATTGCAAAAGCACATAATTCTTCCCCCCTCCTCCCCTCCTCAGGTTGCTCTTTGGGCCTTCAAAGAAACTTCCAATAGAGAAGTTTTATCATGGGTTATTTACATTTTTTTGACTTTTTTATATAATAAAAAGCACCTTAACCTTTTTGAATTATTAAAAAGGCCCTAAAATTTTTGTTGTATTAATAATAAGGACCCTAAGCTTTTGTTGCATTAATGAAAAGGCATCCGACTTAATGATATCATTTTTAGTCAACAGAGCTGAGGTAACAGCTATGTTTTCATTAATGCTGCACTAAAATTTCAAAAATACTATTTAATAATCGTATTTTGAAACAAATTAAGCCAAAATAAATGGCTTCTATACAATACAACATCTCGAATGCCGTTCTTATGAAGTAAGAATAAGGGTGCTGAAGTATACTTTAGGTCATTTTATTATAGCATTAATGAAAAGCAGTTATCACGTTAACTTTGTTGATGAAAAATGACGGCATCGTGCTTGAGAGATGCCTTTTTATTAATACGGTAAAAACTTAGGGGCCTTTTCTATAATTCAAAAAGGTCAGGATCCTTTTTATTATTTTCTAAAACGTTAGGGTATTAAAATGTAAATAACCTTTTTATCATCTAAGAGAAAGGCTACATTAATCAAGGAGGAGAATGTTGACTAATGTCCCTTGGATCAATATAACTAAAAATGGTTGTTGAGCTAATGGTTTGGAGTAGTTGTTTATCTCTCAGCCCTCGAAGCTAGAGGTCTTTGGTTTAAAGCTCATTATCCCCTCCCCTAAGTGTTGATGTTCCTTTTTAGGGAATATGATATTTTACTTCTTATCAATGCTAAAAAAAAAAAAAAAAAAAAAAAAAAAGAGGTAAAAGATGGTTGCTAGCTTTTTAAAATTTGCATGTAAAATTTATGGGTTGTCAAAATTTTCAAAATATTTAAACTTACCCATTTGTGTTTCATTTAATATTTAGATGACATAGAATATCTAACAAAAATGATACGTCTTTTTTTTTTATATATAATTAAAAGGAGAAAATCAGTAGTATACAGTAAGATAGCCTCACAATAGCAAATAAAACAATCCATAAGAAAGAAATAAAGAAAAAAAAATGACAATTACAATTCGAGAATAGGCCAGGTTGGGCTGTGCCGGAAGCGCAACATGGTCAAAGCTAAGTGTCTGACTCCCTGCTTTGGCCATGATCCACAACTGGGCGCACAACCCAGAAAGAAGACTGAGAAGCAGAAGGAGAGATCCTTATAAATCAAGATCAAGTTTGTGAATGAGCAATGGTGGCACTATTGGCCCTAGACATTCTTCATCACTAGGTTATGTCCATGAGAGACGCTACACATGTATTCCTAGAACATATACAATATCATTTTTCATACGGGTTGCTTCTGTAGTAAGGTTCCCACAGTAGGAAAATCTGACATTGAACATGCCGAAATGAATATATAAGAAGGTAATGTCATTGAGTGTAGCTCAAGATATGGTCTGTTGGGCTTCCTAAGTGGAGCCTGGTTTTATACTATTTGGGGCCAAGCTCGTTTTGGTGGTCTCAGCTGAACATATTGGGGTTTCTTGCATGTACTTATATAAATCTTGTTTCAGGGTTTGAGAGAGTAGGATGAATCAGAAGAAAATATTATCTGTAAAATTTTAATCAATAAAATATCCTTGCAACTCCGTAGATGTCGGCAACTTTGGCCAACCACATAAATCTGCACACCTAGGGGTGACAATGTGGTGGTTAAAACCCGTTATACACAAGTGCCTACTGCGTTTGGAGTGGATATGGGTGCAAATGTGGCTGATGAAGGGCATGGGTTGGGTATACAAGACAATACCTGCCGCGAGTATGGGGCGCGTATGGGTATAATGTTGCACCCGCTCCGCCGCATACCCTCTATACCTATCCCGTGCCTACCATATTGGTATTTTATTAATTATATATATATCCACACACACACAATTTAATTATTAGTTTGGTGCTAAAAAATATTATAAAATATAATTAAACTCAAAAGCATAATATCAAATAATTAAAATGAACGGGTATTGATAATGCTTGGTATCCACATTAGTGGCACGAGACGGGTATTAAAGACCGAGGTCATACTACGGATGGGCTAATTGATTGGCTCTATTTCCCAATCGATTAGCAACCCCACTATAAGCTCCGTCTACTATGGGCTGCTAACTGATTGGTACTTCATGTCGATTGATCGTTCTGTACCGAAAATTATGCGAGATCAATTTGAATTATCAAGATTGGTCCTTTGTTGCGCACGTGGTCAGGTTTCTCAAAGTAGTCTTCAAATATGCCTCGATTATGCTTGATTCCTTCACTTTTCAACCTTTGTTTGCTTAGTTGCACTAAAAGCTTAAATGTACCTAGATTTTAATAAAATGCACATGTAAAAGCCTAATATGTCATAGGAATGAGAAATAAAATATGTGAATATAAGGCACATCAACATCCCTAAACTCACTCCTTACTTGCCCTCAAGTGAAGAATCTTTAAATATTGTTATTGTTACAATGGTTCCAACTCGAGTTCTTGTGATTCATGTCTTTTTACTAGTGAGTTAGCTCAGAAATTCTCTTCCTTTTTTCTTATTCCAAACCTTCTAAATTTAATACGAATAGAGAAGATATTTAATGGAATAAATTATCTTAGCAAATCATTCACAGTCATTAAAGAAATCTCAAAGTTTCTCTTTTCTTTCTTATTTTCTTCTTCTTCTTTTTTTCTAAGTAACTCATGGTCAGGCGTGTCTCCCTAGGATCCATGTAGCGAGTTTTCGGCTGGTGACTCCTGATCCAGTTGGCTCAAGATATCAAGTGAAGTGCACTCCTCTGACCTAATGGCTTAAGGCAAAGGAATTCACAAACTAAGCTGTCACTAGACCATGCCTTAAAAATATTTCATTCATATTAGGCATTAGTTCTTATTAAAGTGACTTTAAGAAGTTGATTCTTCTTAAACTTTCCCTATGGCCTGTGTAGCGAGTTTTCGACTGGCAGCTCCTAACCCAATTAGCTCAAGGTACCAAGTGTTAAGACACCCCTACGAGTTTACTTGCTTGAGACACATGGGTTATAAGAACCAACAAGTCACAAGTACTTACCTAATTGAATAGGCATTAGTACCTTTTTTTTTTTTTGAATAGTAACACTCAAGATAAAGAGATAAACTATTGATTTTAACATTGTTAAGATTAAAGAGTTTTATTCAAATTCCTAAAATTATTTCTGCTATCACAACTTAAAACATAGAATTTATCACAAGATTAAGGGTTAAAAGCAATAATCTCTCCAACAAGTTAACGGACAAAAATACAAATTTAACAGTCAGATCCATGAATAATCTCATGACATAAATATTCAAACCATCATAGCACATCTCAAATTTCAACTTCAATATAAGGCACCATAATTCTATGCTAATCTATGCAAAACCTTAGCTAATTTAAGCAAAAATATGCTAAAATGACAATTAAAAGTTTACACCATACATTCCATCCCCAAGCCCAAACCTTACATTGTCCTCAATGTAAATCAATAGAAGTAAATGCAAGAAAAGAAAGGAAAGAGACGACCTGAGGTATGGCATATTAAGGTATACGTGGTTAGCAAATCCAGAAAGGGAAGGCAAAAATAGCAAGCTACAAAAGAATACATAGAAGACAGAATACTAAACAAACTTGTTAGTAGCATTAGAAATATGGATCGTACATGTTTTAGTGAAGGAGAAACAAAGTAGGCATGAAAGGGACAACAAAAGGATCTGTAAAGGAAAGAGAGTTCAATCTGAAAAAAATTAAAACACACAACAAACTTAAAAGTAGATTGGGTTGCCTCCCAAGAGCAGTGCTAAGTTAATGTTTTCAGCGAGACGTAGTGTAAAGCGTGATGTCAACCAAAATCTGAGGCAATGCCTGTCATTGGAATTAGGTTGAGCTTGTAGGGACAATCCCCAAACCCAACAACGTTTCTAAACCTGTGACTATCAAGGTGAGGAACATGGCTAGCATCGGGGTCTAAAATCTCTATCCAACCAAGCTTAGGTGATGACTTAGCACTCAACTAATAGTCATCGACACTGACAGGGACATTATTCTAATTTGCAATTTTAGTAGAATAAGGCACACCCAATTCTACCAAAGGGTTAATATCATCCACCCTATAACATTCTAGCTCATCCTCAGTCTCAGGGTACTGAACAATGTTCGAGACCTGCAATTTCCCCTTAAGTTTTCCAAAAGAAACCTCTAACAATCCCATCTTACAGTGAATCACAGCGTTGGCCGTTGCTAGTAACGGTTGACCTGGAATAATGGGAGTGTTATTCTTTTACCTAGAAGTAAGGTCTACACCTACCACAATAAAATTGACCGGGAAGACACACTTGTCAACTTTGACAAGTACATCCTGCACCATCCCAAGAGGTACTCACTTTTTCCTATCGACCAATTGAAGTGTGACATGAGTTGGCTTAAGGTCTCTTATACCCATTTCTCAAAACATTGAGTGAGGGATGAGGTTTACAATTGTTCCTAGATCTAAAAGGGCTCTACTGGTATAACACTCTCCTAAGATACATGGAACTGTAAAAGCTCGGGGGTCTCGAAACTTCGGCGAGGCTCCCAATGCCAAAATGCTAGTAACCTTTTCGGTGAGCTGAACCTTCTTCGGGGTATGCGCTTGTGCGTGCTTCCTCTTCACATAGAGGTCCTTGAATAACTTAGAACAAATAGGAATATGTTTAATGGCGCATCAATTAACGGCAGGTTGATTTTCATGTCATTAACAAATCCAAGAGCTGAGCCCTCTTTGGGATGTCCTTCTCCTTTAGTCCCGCAAGGGCCGAAGGGAAGGGACAACGGGTTCAGAAACCCTTTATCATGATCCCTTTCCGTCAATAGTGGAAGAGGGAGCCACGTCTTTCTCTGTCCCAACCTTGACTTCCCTACGATTCTTTTCTCTCAAAACTGACATAACCTTAACTTACTCACAAATGAGTAAGCTAAGGTTAGAACTAGTCGATCCTGCTGGGTTTGTGAGTGGGTAGGAGGGTAACCTTCCCTATTCAGTGCCTGGGCCAATTGTCCTATCTAGTTCTCTAATTTGGTAATAGATTGCGAGTGAGATTGAACCAGTTGTGTATTGTCCTCCATAAAGTGGAGCACACGCTCCTCGAACTGTGAAGCATATCCTGGAGGTGGAGTAGGAGGGTTATCATGATCAACATTGGTGTGAGGTCGAGCATCATACTTGTGTCCTCCTTGAAAAATGAGAGGGTGCGTGTTACCTACAAATTAAAGCTTGGTTGTCTCGTGGGTTGGTTCTATTTGGAATTTTGCTTCCATGAGAAGCTCGAATGATTGCGCTAGCCTGGGTTATAGATATTTGAGAAAGGGTGGTTATTCCACGAATATCCTTGAGCTAATTACATTGGATATTGCATGTATTCAGGAAATTGAGACGCATATCAACAATCAAAAATAGAATGGTCCTTACCCAAACAAATGCCACACAGAGTAGTACCACTTGATAACTCATCTGCATTAACTGGGCGCACATTAGTAGGGTTCAGATGCAAGTTCATATTTTGATCCATCTTGTTACTAAGGGCATCCAGTCTAAGATTGACATCATTGCTGGGTGCAACTTCAGAGAATCCACGTGTGTCCCCTCTAACCTATCTCGCAAAAGAGGCTTGGTCGAGGGAGCATTTGTTGAGACACTCAAATAACATCCACGCCTAGTCCTCATCTTGCTGGTTAAGTGCTCCCCGCACGAAGCATTAACCATCCGCCTTTTAGAAGCCGTCAAACCATCATAAAAAGTCTGCACAAGAGCCCACTTGGATAACCCATTGTGGGGACAGCTTCTTAGGATGCGATTGAAACCATCTTTTAGCTATGTCTTTTAACGAAAACGGAAAAAAGGCATAGTCTTATAGCATCAGTTGAGACACCTTGATAGTGATAAGTTTCTCAAATTTCAATAAACGCATCAAGGTGCTTGTATGGACTCTCTATAGGCTTCCCACAGAAAGTGGGAAGCGTGTTGATGATCCCAGGCTTAATTTCGAAGTTGATGTTATCCACATCAGGTAACGTAGCTCCGGTGGACATTTGGGGAATAAAGTGATCCCCAATTGTACAGGGTGCATAGTCGGCCGTGGTGTGAAGTGTATTCACACTTGCTTCGTATCGCCTCAAGGTAGATAGAGCCAGCTCAATTTTTGGAACGTAAGGAAACAATTTCGGGTTGAGTGAGCGTCTACCGTGCCTACAATATGGAAATCGAGTTGAATTCACTTTGACTACAACCCTAAAATTAAACAAAATAAATAAACAAAAAAAAAATAAAGAAATATACAAGAAAAGAAAACAAAAAGAACTCGTTAATACCTAAATCTAACTTAGCCTACTGATTCCTAGGCAACGACACCAAAAACTTGATCGAGTTTTAAAGATTGCTTTAAAACCATGTACTTGCAACTGTACGAGATTGTCTTAGCTTAATTGGTTATATCGGTGTTGTATCCATAGGGAATCGGAGTTAAGTCGGATTTTGTTATTAATGAGTGAACTGGTTCTGGGTTTTTGTTGATTGTTTCAACAATTAATTGAAAAAAGCCATAAAATCTATACTAAAGGTGTCAATTCAATTGAGATTACTTCAGGGAATGATTTCAAAGTAACTTTACTCGAATCCCCTCATTATATATTACTTATGACAATGATATAAGAGGCCTATGCTGCAAGCACTAAACTTGGGTTAATATTTAAACTAGGGCTTAGGGTGATGAACTAGTCTAAAGGCATAACCTATCTTATCACCCTAAGCATAGCATAGGTTATCTCATTAACACAACCTAATTCATTTCTCGCTCCTAATTCAATATTAACTTATTTAAAAATTGTGTTCATGATTGGGTATAACCTCAACCCTGACCACTGAAATCTTGTTAAAGTCTAGTCTACAAGCTCGTAGACAAAAAGAAAATAAATCAAAAATCAAAAACATGGCTACAAGCATATCCAAAGAAAACCAATCACAATCATAAATTTTCAACAGGGGTGCGAAAATAACATAACACAATCATTATCAAAAGTAAAACATAAATCCAGGATACGGGTGCCTACTCGTCTTTCATCCCTAAAGTAAAGGGCTACTCCTCCATAGGAGTTTTATACACCATTCAAATCTTAAACAGAAAAACAATGAATAAAACTTAGAATTGAAGGCTCCCTTAATTGCCATTGACGTTGATTTTCACTTTGATTTCCTCAGCACTCCAACCACCTGCGCTTCTGCATTTGAGAACCCTTGGATCTTGAGGCGGCTTGAGGAAGGATAGGTGGAGAGAAGATGTGGCAAAAGATGGGAAATATAAGTCTCCCCCTCTGTATTTATACCCGCAGCATGACCTAGGTCAGGCTGTGGACGAGTTGATCTATCGTTTGGCTTTCTGCAGCAAGCCGATTGATCGGCCTTGTTTCCCGATCGATCGGTAGCCCCACTGTAAGCTAATCTTTTGTGGCTTGCTGAGCGGTCAGTACTTTGTGCCAATTGATCATTTGGTACCCGAAACTCTGGGAGATCTATTTTGGGTTATCGAATTACAACCCGATTGGTCTTTAATTTGCACATATGGTCAGGTTTCTTAGAGTAGTCTCCAAATATGCCTTGATTACGCTTGATTCCATCACTTTTCAACCTTTGTTTGCTCCATTGCACTGCAATCATAAATGTACCTAGATTACAACAAAACACACATGTAAAAGCTGAATACGTTGTCGGAATGAGGAGTAAAATATTTAAATATAAGCCACATCAGACATCATGTCCAGGAACTAACTTTCCCAAAAGTTTAAGTAAATGAGTAAATGCTTAGGAATGGCTTTATACTCTTAATGTAACCACGTAACAGAAGAATAAGCTATAAATGTTTTTTTAGGAAAAAATATATTGTGGGGCACATAATATGTACCATAGTCCAGCCCATGTTTTTATGGCCCGTTTAAATAAGTATTAGGGTTATATTTAATAATAATATTATATATATAATATATATGAGTGAATCAGAGATACACAGTAACTAAAAAGAATAAAAAGAAGGGGTGTGGTGTGCGGCTGTGGCATACAGAAAACAAAACGAGAAAGAGAGAGTGCGGCAGCGAGGTGAGATCGGGTTTCGATCTTGAAGCAATTTGGAGCGGGTATTCTAGGCTTTGTTTGGAGTTAATTAATTGGGAGAATCAATTGTTCTCGGGCCTAAAGAGGTAATCCTTGTATCGCTCAATTTGATTGTAGGTTTGAAGTTAGGGCAAACATCTTGAAACCATAAATGTTGTAATTGCTATTTTCTATAGTGGATTTCGCTGTCGGTATGCCCCGTGGTTTTTTCCTCTACTATGGAGGGTTTTCCACGTTACATTTGGTGTTGATTTAATTTTCGCATATTTATTTCGTCGTTGATATTTTGTGATATTGGTGTGTCCTGTGATTTATAACTGTCATTAATATTGGCTTGAGTGGTCGATTTGAATTGGGTTTAGATGTCCAGACCCCAACGAAGTGGTATCAGAGCTATGGTTCATTATTAGGGTAAATAATAATGGACGATACCAGTGGTATGATAATCGGAGAAAATTATTCAATTTGGAAGCCAATAATGGAGGACCTACTTTATTGTAAAGATTTACATGACCTAATTGAGGGTGACAATGGTAGGCCAAAAAAATGTCAGATAAAGAATAGGAGAAATTGAGTAGAAAAACTGTTGGGACAATTAGACAGTGTGTAGATTTTAGTGTTTTTCACCATATATCACAAGAGACTAATGCCGAGTCATTATGGAAAAGTTTAGAGAGTTGGTATCAGAGAAGGCCCCCACGAAATAAATCTTTTCTGATTGAGAAGTTAGTCAACTTGAAATTGAAAGAGAGACAATTAATGGCCGAACACTTGAATGAATTTCAGGATGTTATTAACCAGTTGACTGTCATGAAAATTACTCTTGATGATGAGTTGCTGGCTTTGTTTCTTTTAAGTTCTCTACCTGACAGTTGGGAGACCTTGGTGGTCACTGTTAGTAACTCAGCTTCTGATGGAAAGTTGGCTTTGAATACCATAAAAGATTGCTTGTTTAATGAGGAGATGAGATAAAAAGAGATGGGTGCTGATTCTGCACAAGCACTTGTTATCGAGAACCGAGGCAGAAGTAAGAGTACAGGGCCTAAGGGGCGTGGTAAGTCAAGAGGTAGATCTAAGTCCAAGGGAGATAGACCAGAGTGCTGGCATTGTCATAAAACTGGACGCCTGAAAAGAAATTATTTTTTGTTGAAGAAAGATTTGAATGGTGAAACGAGTCAGAATAAGGCAGATAATAAAAAAGATTGTAGCTGCAGTGACAGATGATGATAGTGACCACCAGGAAACACTGCTTTGTGCTTAGGGTGAGTGCAATCATATAAGTGTTCCTGATGTAGAGTGGATTGTGGATTCTGGTGCTTCTTATCATTGTATACCTAAGAGAGAATACTTTTCTACGTACAAAGCAGGTGACTTTGGTACTGTGAAAATGGGCAACAGTAGTGTTGCTAAGATCGTTGGGATTGGGGATATCCGTGTACAGACTAGTACTGATTGCACTGTTATTCTGAAAGATGTGCAACATATTCATGAATTGCGCCTTAATCTAATTTCTGTGAATGTTCTGGACAAAGAAAGTTATACACATTATCTGGGTGATGGAAAATGGAAGCTTACCAAGGGGTCACTGATAGTAGCCAGAGGGCAGCTTTGTTGTTCATTATGCAAGACACATGTGACAGTGTGTGGTGGTGAATTGAACGCAGTGGAGGATGATACTTCACCGAATTTGTGGCACAAACGACTAGCTCATTCCAGTGAGAAAGGGTTGCAGATATTGGCTAAAAAGTCCCTCATCCTTTCACTTGAAGGTAAGTCACTGAATCCTTGTGATAACTGTTTGTTAGGTAAGCAACATAGAGTCAGTTTTGGTAAAAAGTTGAAACGAAAACAAAACAAGCTTGAATTAATACATTCTGATGTATGTGGTCCTGTAGAGGTGGAGTCTCTAGGAGGAAATCGATATTTTGTTACTTTTATTGATGATGCTTCATGGAAAACTTGGGTATTTTTGTTGAGATCCAAAAGCCAGGTATTTGAAGTCTTTCAGCAATTTCATGCCATGGTGGAGAGACAGACAGGGATGTTGCTGAATTGTCTCTGAACTGACAATGGGAGAGAGTACGTCAACCGAGATTTCAGAAGGTACTATAAGAAGCATGGGATTTGCCATGAATGAACAGAACCAGGTACTCCTTAGCACAATGGTGTCGCAGAAAGGATGAATAGAACCATTGTGGAGAAAACCATATGTTTACTCAGAATATCGAAGCTGCCTAAGGCATTTTGGGGGGAAGCTGTTAATACTGCTGTGTACATCATTAATAGAGGTCCATCAGTTCCTTTGAATTTTGACATTCCAGAGAGAGTGTGGACTGGGAAAGACATTTCTTACTCTCATTTGAAGGTGTTTGGATGCAAAGCCTTTATGCATGTGCCAAAGGAACAGAGATCCAAGCTTGACAGTAAAGCCACTCCATGCATATTTGTAGGATATGGTGATGAGGAGTTCGGTTACAGATTATGGGACCTCGTGAAGAAAAGGACAGTAAGAAGCAGAGATGTCGTGTTTTATGAACACGAGAATATGGCTGATTTTGACAAGTTAGAGAAGACTACATGTGCTCCTAGTGGTATTGTTGATACTACACTGATTTCATCTTCATCAGGTGCCATAGATGAAGAGCAGGTTTATGATGGGACAGAACTTGAGAACGACACTAATCCAGTTGTAGTTGATGATGCTCTAGGTACAGATGGTGTTTAGCAGGGGGAGCCAGCCCCCAAACCAGTGATTGCTAAGCCTCAGTTGAGGAGATCTGATAGAGAGCGTCGACCGTCTACAAGGTATTTGAGTTTTGATTATATTTGTCTTATTGATGAGGGGGAGCTAGAGAGCTACCAAGAAGTGTAGACTCATGAAGACAAGGATGAGGAGATGAATTCTTTAGAGAAGAATGGAACCTATGAGCTGATTGATCTTCCTAAAGGCAGAAAAGCACTTCAGAATAAGTGGGTGTTCAAGCTGAAAAAGAATAGTGATCAAATTGTGAAACATAAAGCTCGTTTAGTGGTGAAAGGCTTCAATCAAAAGAAAGGGATTGATTTTGATGAGATCTTCGCTCCAGTTGTGAAGATGAGTTCCATTCGAGTGGTACTAGGTATGGCGGCTAGTATGAATCTCGAGCTTGAACTGTTAGATGTGAAGACTGCATTTCTCCATGGTGACTTGCAAGAGGAGATCTACATGAAGCAGCCTGAAGGATATGAGGTTCAGGGTAAAGAGCACTGGGTTTGTAGATTGAAGAAGAGCTTGTATGGTTTAAAACAGGCTCCTAGACAGTGGTACAAGAAGTTTGACTCCTTTATGATGGGTCGAGGGTACAAGAGAGCAGCTGCAGATCATTGTGTGTATATCAGAAAATTCGCTGGAGGTAATTTCATTATTTTACTACCTTATGTTGATGATATGTTAATTGTTGGTCAAGATGCAGATATGATTCGAAGGCTTAAAGAGGAGTTGTCAAAGTCATTTGAAATGAAAGACTTGGGTCCAGCGAAGCAGATTTTGGGTATGGAGATTATCCGTGATAGAGAGGCTGGAAAGTTGTGGTTGTCACAAGAAAAGTATGTTGAACGGGTGCTTGAAAGATTCAACATGAAGAGTGCTAAACCAGTTAGCACACCTATTGCCTCACACTTTAAATTAAGTAAACAGTCTTGTCCCGTTACTAAGAAAGAGAAAGAAGAGATGTCTTCTATTCCTTACTCCTCTGCTGTTGGGTCTTTAATGTATGCTATGGTTTGCACCAGGCCAGATATTGCTCATGCTGTGGGTGTTGTGAGCAGGTTTCTATCAAATCCGGGGAAAGCTCATTGGGAAGCAGTGAAGTGGATCTTCAGATATTTGCGGGGTACATCGAAACAGTGTTTGAGTTTTGGTGGCTCGGGACTGATTCTTGAAGGCTATACAGATTCTGATATGGCAGGATGTCTTGATAGTAGGAAGTCTACTTTGGGGTATTTGTTCACTTTTGCAGGGGGAGCTGTGTCTTGGCAGTCCAGGTTGCAGAAGTGTGTTGCTCTCTTCACTACTGAAGCCGAGTATATTGTTGCTGTTGAAGCAGGGAAGGAAATGTTGTGGATGAAGAGGTTTCTTCAAGAGTTGGGTTTGAAACAGAAAGAGTATATGGTATTCTGTGACAGTCAGAGTGCGATGGACTTGAGTAAGAATTCCATGTACCATGCCCGCACGAAGCATATTGATGTGAGAAATCATTGGTTGTGTTCTGTTATTGAAGAAAAGCTGATGGTGCTGAAAAAGATTCACACTAAAAAGAATATGGCTGATATGTTGACCAAGGTGGCTCCAAGTGGCAAAGTGGAGTTGTGCACTAGGATGGCCGGTATGGACTCCAAATAGCTTGATGTGGAGTTTTCTCCTCCTCGTGGTGGGCTGGAGAGGGAGATTTGTGGGGTACATAATATGTACCATAGTCCCGCCCATGTTTTTATGCCCCGTTTAAATAAGTATTAGGGTTATATTAAATAATATTAATTATATATATATATATATATGAATTAGAGATACGCAGCAACTAAAAAGAATAAAAAGAAGGAGTGTGGTGTGCGGCTGCTGCACACGGAAAACAGAACGAGAAAGAGAGAGTGCGGCAGCGAGGTGAGATCGGGTTTCGATCTTGGAGCAATTTGGAGTGGGTATTTTGGGCTGTGCGGAAAAAACTAGAACAAACTGATATACTATGATACCAATTTGTTAGGAATAAAACTTGATGCGGAAGCGTAAACCCTGATAACTTGATTCGATTCAAATAATATGATTCATGCAAAACGAGAAGTAAACAAATATGGAGAAAGAAAGAACAAACACGAACACACAATATTTACGTGGAAACCCCTCTTCAATCTAGAGGGGAGAAAACCACGGGCGGAGATGGAGATTCTTTATTGATACTGAATGGAAAAATATTATCGATACTTTCTCTGAACGAGATCTGTGAAAGAATTACAATCACTTTCTCTAAACTCTCGTAGCACTCAAAATCTTGGAGGAATTACTAAATCACCTCTTTTCTCTCAATGGCGGCGCCTCACACTTTAATTGGATACCTAATGATGTAAACCCTACGTTGCTTTTATAGACCCGTGTCTGGGAGGGCCCGATCGATCGAGAAACACCCGATTGATTGGAACCCTGATTGATCGGAACATGCCGATCGATCGGCCCTCTAACTGCCTAAAATTACCCAGATTTTCCTTAAATCACCCGATCGATCTGTCTTCCCTCCCAATCGATCGGTGACCCTACGACAACCCTATAAAACTAAAACAAGTAATTTGAGACATAACCTAACAAATCTCCATCTTGGCTCAAATTACATACATAAAAGAATTTCCTCCACCTTCTCCACTAAACACCCCACACACGGGGTTATCTTAAGAAACACGAAACCTAACCGAGTCCGAACAAAGCTTGAACTTCCTGCTAGGTAGAAACTGAGTGAACATATCTGAAAGGTTATCAGCAATGCCAATCTTCTTCTTCTATGAATTGGCTCTTGACACATTATCTGAAACAGCCACCTGCTGCTGAACTGTGTTACTTAACTGAACTCTATCTGGCTTACACACCTGACCTCAATCACAAACAACTGATGACATCTTCTGTGGAGACAATAACGAAGACTCACCAAACGTGACACGTCTACTCGTCAGGAATTGCTTGAAGCGAAAACCTTTCTTTTTTCCATAAAGCCCTTGTTCACATACCATCAGTCTTGTAGACTGACCACACAAAGAGCTCCTCACACTGTGCTCAGACAGATCCCTATCACCCGAATGATCCAATCTCAAACGTCCTAAATTTGTGATTTCTGGTTTTGTCAACAACAAGGATGATGAAGATGCTTCAACAAATCTAACAACTGTGGAACTGACAAGGTCATACAGAGTACCTAACCTTCTGCCCTTCATAACTGTCAATGCACCCTTAACGACCCTCAAAACTCCACCTTCAACTGTGTACCTGTACACTTTAGACTCAATAGTACCTAAAGAGGTGAGATTCTTCTTCAAATCAGGAACATGACGAACATCGCCCGAAACCCTAATAGTGCCATCGAACATCCTAAAACGAATTGTTCCTATACCCAGAACTTTGCATGAAGTATCATTACCCATCAAAGCGACTCCACCTCTGTAATACCAGGCCTAATTAAATTAGATTCGGTATTACAATAGGTGAAACTCATGATATTTAAATTAAATTAGACTCGGTAGTATAATATATGAAATTTAGGGTATTCGAATTGGGGTAAAACTTGTTATTATTCCGATTAGGTTCCAAAATAAAAATATGTAAACAAATAAATATGAAAAAAAAGAAAAGAAAAGGGAAAAAGAAAAGAAAAGAAAAGAAATGAAAAGAAACGGAAAAATAAAATTACAACCCCCCACCTACTTTCCTCTTTCTCTCTCCCGTACACAACCCCCCACCCCACACTCTCTCTCCTCCTCACCGGCTCCCTCTCACCCTTACTGTCTCTCCCTCCTCACCGTTTCTCTCCCCTCTACCGTCCTCCTTCACCATTACCGCCTTCACCGGTGCCGCCAGGCCCTCGCCGGTACCACTACCGCCTCCCCCTCCACATGGTACGTATCTTCTCTTCGTTCCCTTTTCTCTTCCTTAACCGCCTCCACCACCACACTACCGGGACCACCATGACCCATGCGGTACAACCCTGACCTCCACGGTACCGCCTGACCCACGCGGTACGACCCCGACCACACGGTACCGCCTGACCCACGCGATACGACCCCGACCACCGTGGTACCGCCTCCCTTCCTATAGTACCGCTAGACCTCCTGGGGTCTATAAATACCCCGTAGGCCTTAACCCTCAAACCTCACACCACCACCCAACTCTTTCTCTCTCCTCTCGGTTCTCTCTCTCTACCACCCATGATTTTCTCTCTCCTCTCTCTCCGGTGCCGCCCCTTTGCCGGCACAGCTCCGGCCATCTCTTCGGTGCCGCCACCTTGCCGACACAGCTCCGGTTGTCCCTCTAGTGCCGCCACCTCACCGGCACGACTCCGGCCGCCGTCCAGTGCCGCCTTCTAGCCGGAACAGCTCCGGCCACCTTGCCGGTAACACCATCTCGTCAATTTCGAAGCTAATCAACTATGGGAACTGGGTTTTTGGATTAAAAGCTAGTAAATGTAAGTATACTACTTCCCCTACTTGTTTGTAAAGTATGAAAATTGCTTTAGATGACTTGAATTGTGAGATTTATATGTTGAATAATTTATTATTTTGATAAAATAGGATTGGGCATATGTGTTTATGTGATTTATATTCTTATGAGTTGAATTATATTGGTTTATACGTTGATTTAACATGTGAATTTCAAAGGGTTTGTACGAATATGTGAATTTCGAAGGAAATTATTGTGAACTTGTGATTTGAATTTGAAAAGGTTTTATAGAGCTTACAGATAACTACGTTGACCCTCCGGGGTCTATCGACTATGGAATACGAAATACGAAATGCGAAAGTCGATTACGACCCTGTCGCGGGAATAATACCGGCACGTAGTCTCCGATTGTCTGTTAGTTCTTCTGAACTAACAGATACTACGTTTTGATCCTAGCGGATCTGTCGACTTCGAACCGGTTCGAATACGAAATACGAACGTCGATTACGACCCTGTCGCAGGAATAATACCGGTCGTAGTTTTTGATGCATCTGTAAGTTTACCAAAAAGCTTTTGGGAAATGAACTGAGTTATGAAAGAAATGGTTTGTGATATCTCAACATGATTTTTCGAAGATAATTGATTTTACTGGTTTTGATTGGATGTTTATCCGTTTTTAATAATATGCCTGATCTGGGTAGGGAATGTGTTATACTTACTGAGCGCGTTGTTGGCTCACCGATTTTGTTTATTTCTCTTTTTCCCAAATTAGTAACCCAGGGCAAGTTTTTGAAGGAAGAAAAGATGGAACAACTTACTCCAGAATTAGTTATTTCGTATAGTCGGATAATATCTGAATTTTTGTTGTAGCATATCAGTGACTGTCTAGGATGTTGTATTTCAAGCTTCCGCACTGTTTTGATGTATCTGGGAACTATGTTATATATATATATATTATAAGAACGGTATACGAATTTTAAGGAATTTGGATCGAAAGATTTTGGACTTCGTACTATGATGGGAATTTCATTGTAGTACGGGCATGTAGCGCCCGTTTAATTTAAGCCTATTCGGTATTAAAGTTGGGGGCGTTACAACCTCGAACAGACTCGTACATGGAAAACCAATCCCAGTTGGGACAAACATGATAGGAGCAACCCGATTTCAAAATCCAACTATCTTTCAAATTGGACCGAGATTCAAACATAGACAGTAGAAAATCTTCATTCTCACCATTCACAACACTAGCTGCTATGGATCTCTGGTCAGACCTGTTATCTGCTTCTAATTTTCTCTTAAGCTTGTAATAGTCTTTCTTAATGTGCCCTTTTTTATGACAGTACTTATAAGTTAGGTCTTGATACTTAGACTTAGACTTGTTTCCACTATGATCATACTCAGTTCTCCCCCTCACACATAAACCACTACCTGAGTTATAAACAGAATCAGATAATTCTCTATCTACTCGTTCTTTACTCAGTAGGTTTCTATTAACTTCATCTACAGATATGGTTTGTCTACCCCCATAAATCATGCTTTTAACAAAACCCCATATGAAGTAAAGAAAGAACGTAACAACAATATTGCCTGATCTTCATCCTTAGGAACATCATCCAATTCTTTCAAATCTCGAATAATTGAATTAAGTTCATTGACGTGATTCTTAAGTGACATACCTTCTGACATACGAAACGTTAGCAATCGGTGCTTAATTGCGAGTTTGTTTGGAGACAGACTTGAAACAAAATATATTCTGCAATTTCTCCCACAACTCCTTAGCGGTCTTCACTTCCAGAACTTATGTTAAAACGTTATTGGTACGACACATTTGAATTGCTGTGAGCATCTTCTCATCTAACTCCTCCCATTGTACTTCTGTCAAATTCTCTGGTTTCTTCTCTTTCCCATCTAAAGCTTTCTTGAAGCCACTTTGAGTCAAGAGGCCCTTAACGTGAACCTGCCATAAGCTAAAGCTCCCTTGACCACCAAACTTCTCAACTATGGTCTTAATTGCGGATGTCATATTATCAAATCAAAATAAACAGGGCTCTGATACCAATTTCTGTAGAAAAAACTAGAACAAACTGATATACTATAATACCAATTTGTTAGGGATAAAACTTGATGCCGAAGTGTAAACCCTGATAACTTGATTCGATTCAAATAATATCATTCATACAAAATGAGAAGTAAACAAATATGGAGAAAGAAAGAACAAACACGAACACACAATATTTATGTGGAAACCCCTCTTCAATCGAGAGGGGAGAAAACCACGGGCAGAGATGGAGATTCTTTATTGATACTGAACGGAAGAATTACAATGACACTTTCTCTGAACGAGATCTATGAAAGAATTACAATCACTTTCTCTAAACTCGCGTAGCCCTCAAAATCTTGGAGGAATTGCGAAATCACCTCTTTATCTCAATGGCGGCGCCTCACACTTTAATTGGATACCTAAAGATGTAAACCCTATGTCCCTTTTATAGACAAGTGTCTGGGAGGGCCCGATCGATCGGGAAACACCTGATCGATCGGCCCTCTAACTGCCTAAAATTACCCAGATTTTCCTTAAATCACCCGATCGATCGGTGACCCTATGGCAACCCCATAAAACTAAAACAAGTAATTTGAGACATAACCTAACATAGGCGTTGTTTGGAGTTAATTGATCGGGAGAATAAATTGTTCTCGTGCCTGGGGAGGTAATCCTTGTATCGCTCAATTTGATTGTACGTTTCAAGTTAGGGCAAACATCTTGAAACCATAAACGTTGTAATTGCTATTTTCTATAGTGGATTTCGCTGTCGGTTTGCCTAATGGTTTTTCCCTCTACTCTGGAGGGTTTTCCACATTGCATCTCGTGTTGATTTAATTCATATTTATTTTGTCGTTGATATTTGGTGATATTGGTGTATCCTGTGATTTTTATCTGTCATTGATATTGGCTTGAGTGGTCGATTTGAATTGGGTTTAGGTGTCTAGACCCCAACATATATTATGAAGATTGGATGAATTTAATTAATATCTAGCTAGTTTAAAATTAGTTTAGTTAATTAGATAGGGTTTAATTGGAGCGATCCTGATAGTGAAAAATTATACTAAAAAAGTAACTAAATTTTACACATAGAAACAATTCTATAAATAGTGATAAATTGTATTCAATATATATATATATCACATTTTACATGATATAATAATATAATAAAAGTAAGTGTTTAATGTTACATTTTCAGGATGCAATAATACTTGATTTTATAATTACATATTTAAATTGTAGTTAAATATCCTACGTATATTATTTTTCTTGTATAAAATCTAAAAGAATCACAAATCCAAGTTGGCTTGAGCACACCCTAGCCTTAACTTATTAGGTACTCGGTGAATATTTCTGGGTAAACCAAACTAAAATTCTTATCAAATTAGATAGAATTAAGTTGTGTCTTGATCGAACTAATACTTAACATTTGAGAGAAACATATTATATTTTCCAAAAATAATGAAAGAAATACTAAGCAAATTATATGAAATTTTTTGACACTGTATGAGTCAAAATTAATATTTTTGGTAGTAAACTAATCATGAGCTAATTTTTATAGTACCATGTAGTGGAGTTTGAAACTCACATGTCACCATGCAAGTAGGGAAAAATTAGGCCATTTTAGTATAGAAAAAATAACAAATAGAACACCAAGTATGCGAATATGAAATTTTTTAGCATTATACTTTCAAAAGTAAAAAAGAAAAGGTATTTTACCTGACAAAATGAATATTTTTAGCGTTTAACTAGACATGATCTAATTTTGTTATAACACTATGGTGTCTAGCACCTGCCGATATGTTTAGAAACCTTAGATGACTGTAACGTTTATGAAATGGATATGTAGTCGTTAAATGCTATTGTGAAATAATGTTTTAAGTTTCCCTCCAATTCTTAATGTGCATCTTGATTTTATGACAAATAAAATCAATCATGTGCATGAATATCTTCTATTGTAATCCAATTTAGTTTCGCCCAAAACTGTTAATATGGAGCATGATCTTGATAACATAAAGGCTTATTTTACTATAATCCAATAGCTCTTTTTGGAATTCAACATGGGTAGCCTAATGTATCATTGTTTTATTATCTAGTTATCCTCCAATTTAATCAAGTTTTTGTAAAAATGCTATGAGTTTTTGATAGTAACTGTTAATGTGGCATAGATTCCTGTAATATATATTTGTTATATATGTTAGCATTTTGGTAAAACATTTGCTAAATTCCAATAAAAAGCCACCAGATTAAGGCAAAATTTACGTATATATTGTCAAAAGTGTGTTCCAGTATTAGCATTTCTGGGCCAAAATACATTAGATTACGATATAAGATACTCATACAAATAATTGATTTATATGCCTTAGCTTCAAGTTGCACAGAGGAAAATGAAAAAAAAATTAGTTCAGGTCTAGTTCAATATCAAAAATATTCAATTTTAGTTTTTTTTTTTTTTAACCTCAAAATGACCTAAATTTAAGGTGTGATTTTAAAACATCACATATATTTTGTAATTTTTTAATGTCACCTAAACTTTCCAAAATGTTTCAATGTCACACCTTAATTTAACGCCGAAAAAATATTTTAGATTTTGCTAACGTGTCATAAAAAAAATTTGGAATTTTTATTTGTTTAAAATAATAAAAAATATAGTTGAAATATCTTAAAAATTTTAAATTTTATAAAATATATTAAATATTTAGGAAAATAACTTAAATATTTAAAAATTTAAATATATTTTAAATTACTTGAACTTTTTAAAAAATAAATTATGAATATGAAAAACATTACAAGGTACCCTAAACTTGATAACTTTTTTTTTTTTTTTCAGGATACTTTAAAAATATTTCAAGACTTGGAACCTAAAAAAATATATTTGAAGTTCTCTAAATTTTGATAGTGCTTTGTTTTTCAAGTACCTTTCGTTAGTTTTTGTTGATGTCGAACTTTTAAAGTCAAAGAAAGTACATAAAATATTTAATATTTATATTTAAAATTATATTGAAAATCTTAGAATATTTCAAATATTAAAATATATTTATTCTTAAACAATAATTTGAATATTTGAACAATATTCTAGATATTTAATTTTTAAAAATGTTTTAATAATTTAAAGTATGTTTATATTTTTATATACTTATATATTTTTTAAATAATTGATATTTTTGCGAAATGTTTGAATTATTTTAATATTTTTAAATAATTTAAATAATTTAAAGCATATTTAACATCTATATATTTTTAAAATATGTTTTAAAACACATAATATTTTTCTACATATTTTTTGTATTGTTTTAATTTTGCAGAGTTTTTAGAAAGTTCAAATATTCTTTTAAATATTCAAAATTTTAAAATTATTTTAAATTATAATTCCACACTTTTTAAGTATTTTTTTTTCCTAAGAAATGATACGTCATAAATTAATGAACGTTAATGGCTTTTGATTAAGGTGTGACTTTGAAACATTTTGGAAAATTTAGGTGTGACATTAAGGATATAAAAAACCTATATGATTTTTGAAACTACATCTAAAGTTTAGGTGATTTTCAGGTTAAAAGAAAAACTTTCCATTTTATTTAGTACAACACATTTTTTTTTTTTTTTTTGTAAGTATAGAGATAAAAAATTTATATAGCGATATTTTGGTGCTTCATTAATTATTTTCTATAAATTCAAAATTACCTAATTTTCCTTACTGCACAATACTGAAACAACTAGCCCATGCCTTAATTAATGCCCAAAATAGTTATTTTTCCAGTACACTGTCTCTTTTTAAACTTCGTAAATACAATATTAAAAAATTTATAAAAACTAGTTTAATATTTTTTTTCATTTTTTTCTTATATTTTCATCATATTTTTTTTTATTTGAGCACCATATTTTCATCATCTTTGATGGCCCTTGCTGTCACAAACCCAAAGGTTGGTGACGAGCTCTGATACCACTTTGTCACGAACCCAAAGGTTAGTGACGAGCTCTGATACCACTTTGTCACGAACCTAATGGTTGGTGACGGGCTTAGATACCAATTGTAACGAACCTTGATGTTTGATACGGGGATATTCACGAACCTAGGCTCGTGATGGAGAAATAGAGGTTAAGGGAGAAAGAGAATTAGACTTAGAGAACGAGAGAGAGAAAAGAAAGGGTAGAGAAAGATTGGGATTTAGAGTTAAGAAGAGAAGTTAGAGAAATTAGAAGAGATTTAGAGGAGAAGTAGAAAAAGAGTTAGAAGGGAGATAGAGAGAGAGAAGAGGGGCGGTTGAGAGCAAGAGGAAGAGGAGAGGCAAATTTTATATTTTTCATTCATAATTCAAAATACACAATTACATGAGTTTAAATAGACCAAGGGGAAGGGGGGGACCGGCCTCCTAGGCTACAACAACACAATTTCAAATTCAAAATTTAAATTATCTTTCCCTCCTTCCTTCTCCCCTCCTACCGGTTCCCTCCTTGTCCTAATTTCAAAATTTAAACTAATTTATACTTAACTAATTTTACAGTTTTATCCTACATATTCGATACAAAAATAATAAAAGTAAAAATTGGGTTGTCGGGTGCAAGGTCACGGTCAAGGATCGTGACAAACCCTTCCCCTTGAAAGCATCCTTGTCCTCAAGGATGAGTGGTATGCGCCGCTTTTGTCCTTCGGTTTTCGTCCGCTTAGTATCTTCATTCTTATCCCTGGGTCATATGGATAAGTCTTGTCCTTAAGATCCTTTGGCCAAGGTTGAGCTCGGTGGGTTGATCTCTTAGTGCCAATTCTGGTTCTAGGAAAATGTCCCCAAATCGGCACTTCCCTATTTTCTTTGTTCATGCCTCGGTTTGACCTCCTGCGCGCACCCTGTTGCTGCTGCGGCTGCTGCTGCGTGGGTCCGGGCTGAGCAAACTCACCACGCTGTTGCTGCGCTTCAGTTGGCTGTGTCCATGACATGTGCTGCACCATGGAGTTCAGGCTTGGCGCATGGTGGGTGCTGGTATGTGGAGGCGATGCGCATCCTAATGCAAGTGGTGCGCACGGCTGCGCACCCTGAGTGAGCTCGGGTGCCTTCGGGCTTGATTCAGGCTGCTTCACTTGGTGCGGATGCATTGTCTTGTCCAACCCTTCCGGAGGTAAACGAGCCAAGCCATGGTTCCCATCCCCGGTTGATTTACCCGTCCTTCTGTTTAAGCTCTTGCGTGCGATGTCGGCTTCTTCCCCCGAGGTAAAGGTCGCTAGAGCATCAACCTTATAGGTCGATGTCGAGTTAATCTTTATCTCTTCACGGCGGCCATAGGGGAAGAACACTTGGTAGAGGACGTCTTTGGTAACGGGATAGAGGAGGTCCCACACTTGGACAATGAGCGTAGATCCTTGTGGGTCCATGACAATTCGGTTGAGGGTGCGTTCTATCGTCGGATGAATGTCGGACTCGGAGGCCTCCTCGGCGGTAGCCATAAAGAGGTGACCCAACAGATGTCCGGCTTTCTTGAAGAGCTTGGGGAGGCCTTTACCCGAAATTGATTGTAAGGCGGCTTTCTCGGATGTGCCTTGTAAGTGGACTGCCTTACCCTCTTTGAAGCAAGCGAACTTGAGGTTGGTGAAGTCAATTGTTACGGGCCCATATCGTTGGAGCCAATCAACCCCAAGGACCATCACTGCCCCGGAGTTCCAATACCCTCAAGTTATCAACGAACGTTGTGCCTTGGACTTTCCACCTTACGCCCGGGCATTTCTGATAACTAACGAGGCTCTCCCCGTTTGCCACTGTTACGGTCATGACGACGGTGGGTACGGTTTCGAGCTGAAGCTCCCGGACCACATTAACATCTAGGAAGCTATTAGTGGACCCGCTATCGATCAAGATTTTTACCTCTCGCTTCTTAATCAGGCCCTTTAATCTCAAGGTGTTGTGCGTGACTCGGCCCGAAAGTGCATTTAGAGAAACCTCCATAGCTCCATTGTCTTCTTCTTCGGTTTGCTCTGTACCTGCAACCTCCTCTTCTTGGGCTTCGTCTTCGACCTCTTCTCCTTCCATACTATGTAAGGTCTTCTTACAAACGTGCCCCGGAAAGTATTTTTCATGGCACTTGTAACATTGGCCCGGCTCTCGCCTCGGCGCGCTGGGACCTGGGTTGCTGCCGCTGCTGGTCTTGGACACGGGCCCGTGGGACTGGGCCCAGCCCTGGGGTGCTGCCGAGGTCACTGGTCGGCTGCTGGGGACAGGCCGGGCGCTGAAGCTGGGTTGGTTGACAGGCCGGGCAGCATTCCTGATTTCGGCTACCGCAACCTCTTGAAGTTTGGCCTGTTCAAAGGCCGTGCTAAGCTCGGTCGGCCGGCTTGCCTTGACGGATGCTCGAATGGCGGGCTTAAGTCCGCTAATAAAGCTCGAGACAAAGTATGCCTCGCTCAATGTCGGGTGATGGACAAGCATCCAACTCTTTAATTCTTCAAATTTCAAAATATAATCTTCAACCGGCCCGTTTTGCGACATCTTGCTAAACTCCTCTACTATGTCTTGGAGTGATCGGTCCCCAAAACGTTTGCACAATTCATCCATAAAAAAGGTCCACATCATGTGAGGGTGTCTAAGCTCTAGCCCGTGGAACCAAATGTCCCCGGGTTCATGAAGGTGGCTTGAAGCATATTCAACCCACTCGGTTTCGGGCACTTGGTACCAACGAAAGTATTTAAGGCACTTACGGATCCAGGCTCTCGGGTTCGTACCTTCAAATTTCGGGATCTCGAGCTTGGGCGCATGGGAGGTCCAGGTGCGGTTGCTTCCGTGGCTACGGTTAAGGTCCCCTTCATCCGTGACTCTCGGTGGGGCCGGGTTGTGTCGGAATTCTGAAGAGTGCATTGGAGGCGGTAGGATCCCATTGCCGGACCTCGGGTACGTGCCTGACCCCCCTGGTGCGGCATTGTCACGGCCTCCCATGGTAGGTGCCACGGTCTCCACCTCGGTCCTCTTTTCTTGGGCCTTCACCAACCGACCCACGGCATCGGTTAGGGCCCTCAGGTCAGCCTTCACGTCCGCCATGTCTGCTCTTATCTCGAGGTTGTTTCGGTTTTGTTGCTCCTCCATTCGGTCCATCCTTTCCTCCAAGCGGACCATCCGATCATCAACGGCGTCGACCCACTCGTTGGTATCGGTGTGACCGGTCGAGGACATGCTTCTTGTTATAGCCGTTTTTTTTTTTTTTTTTTTTTTTGATTCGGTTTTAACCGAATGAGGAAAGTAAGGATAGGATAAGCCCTCTTCGATCGGAAGATGGCTCTGATACCACTTTGTCACAAACCCAAAGGTTGGTGACGAGCTCTGATACCACTTTGTCACGAACCCAAAGGTTAGTGACGAGCTCTGATACCACTTTGTCACGAACCTAATGGTTGGTGACGGGCTTAGATACCAATTGTAACGAACCTTGATGTTTGATACGGGGATATTCACGAACCTAGGCTCGTGATGGAGAAATAGAGGTTAAGGGAGAAAGAGAATTAGACTTAGAGAACGAGAGAGAGAAAAGAGAGGGTAGAGAAAGATTGGGATTTAGAGTTAAGAAGAGAAGTTAGAGAAATTAGAAGAGATTTAGAGGAGAAGTAGAAAAAGAGTTAGAAGGGAGATAGAGAGAGAGAAGAGGGGCGGTTGAGAGCAAGAGGAAGAGGAGAGGCAAATTTTATATTTTTCATTCATAATTCAAAATACACAATTACATGAGTTTAAATAGACCAAGGGGAAGGGGGGGACCGGCCTCCTAGGCTACAACAACACAATTTCAAATTCAAAATTTAAATTATCTTTCCCTCCTTCCTTCTCCCCTCCTACCGGTTCCCTCCTTGTCCTAATTTCAAAATTTAAACTAATTTATACTTAACTAATTTTACAGTTTTATCCTACATATTCGATACAAAAATAATAAAAGTAAAAATTAGGTTGTCGGGTGCAAGGTCACGGTCAAGGATCGTGACACTTGCCTAGAGTCATCACGAAGGTTGGTTACAGGTGAAAAGTAGCTGAGAAAGTATTGGTATTTTTATCTAAGGGCACATGCTAGAAATTTTTTTTTAATGTACGTCCAATAAATATTTT
The DNA here is from genome assembly GCA_018398585.1 of Simmondsia chinensis. Lineage (NCBI taxonomy): Eukaryota > Viridiplantae > Streptophyta > Magnoliopsida > Caryophyllales > Simmondsiaceae > Simmondsia > Simmondsia chinensis. The sequence goes on from JAGTTD010000014.1 coordinate 12,795,067, forward strand.
CATCATCTTTGATGGCTCCTTCATGCATTTATTTCGTTGTCTTTGTCGGAATGCATTTACTGCAGGCTGGTCCATGTTCGTACTGTGGTGAATCTCCCTTGGTTGTATAATTCTTCATGTGGATTCAGCTCAATTGAGGAAATTTTTATATATTTGTGGGATTTTTAATATGTGTTGTAAGGAAAAATAAAAAGATATGAACTCAAGTAGTAATTGGGATGATTGAGCAAAACCCAAAGACATCCTACCACTGGGATTGTGAACGAATCGAATGCTAGATGGAGTAATTGTGTTCAGAATCAATTGCGGGGCTCAATAACTAATCGAGTTGAGTTTGGATAGTCTCTATAAGCTTAATTAATGAGCTAAGTTCGAACAAGATGGTGCTCCGTATAGAGTCATGTGTGCAGCTTAATTGTATTGGATCTTGCTTAAGAAGTAGAGTCGGTTCCCAAAATAATGCTGAAAAATAAAAAAATTAAAATATAATGCCAAAAAATAAATAATTACCAATCTACTGTTGAACCGAGCTTTTATAAACGCGGTTATATTAAACCGCGTTCAAAAAATGCAGTTATATGTCAACAAAACCGCATCAAGAACAAAAAATTATATATGGCATAAACCGCGTTTAGAAAATGCGGTTTAATCTCATATCAACCGCGTTTAGTAAACGCGGTTACGATGCTTAATGAGTAAAAACTAATTGATATATATATAAATAACGAACTACTGTATAAAAAATAATATAAATAAAACATAAATAAATGTTCAAAAAAATAAAACATAAATAAATATTACCGACATATATTTCACTGCTACTAGCTGCTAACCGAGCCTCGTGCCCCTTTTTCATCTTGCATGTCAATACAGTATAACATTTTCTCTTATAGAACCCACGTGTGAACCTTCGTGTATAGTCATTTCATCCATTTCATTTTGAATTCGTTTCGAGCGTGGGCGTCCTTGACTTCATGACTTGGCTTTTACAATGATATGAACCGCGTCTGTAAGACGCGTTTTAATCATATATGAACCGCCTCTTAAAGACGCGGTTTATCTTCAAATGAACCGCGAACGCGGTTTATGTTCACATGAAACTCGTCTTTAGGACGCGTTTTATATCTGGAAAAAATATTTTTCCATTAATTCGGTTATTTTTGGAGTGAACCGCGTTTTCTAAACCCGGTTCAACAGTAGATTGGCAATTATTTATTTTTTGGCATTATTTTTTTTATTTTTTTATTTTTCAGCATTATTTTGGGAACCGACTCGAAGAAGTATAGGATTGGGTCAATCCTATTGAGGCCCATGAGATACAAAGATTTTAGTGTGGTAGCTCTATATATGCACAGAGATGTGTATGTTACCAATACCATTGGGGTTTGAGCCAGTGTTGAGAAGGGATGAGAATTGCAAGACGTCTCATATAAACTCTAATCGAAATAAAGAAATTATTGTAATCCCCTCCGTGGATGTAGGCTTCAGTTGAACCGCGTAAATTTCGGTGTTCTCCCCTATCCCACTTTTGTTTATGATTGTACTTCAATTTATGGTTTGTGTATCCTATGCATGATCTTAATAGATGGTTTTAGGTATCAGAGCCTAGGTGGAACCTAAATTGAAGGTTCAGCAGCCAGTGGGAGATGAGAACCGGTCGCTAATGTCAGTGGTAAAAATTCCTTACGGTGGTTCTGGTGGTGACTCGATCTGAACAGTTAATGCACTCTGACGGTTGATTTGGGTAGATCATGGGCTTGATCGGTAAACCGAATGTGTAAACTGCAATAGTAGTTTATCTATGTAGATCATGGTTTCGATTGGTAAATCGAAGGTGTCAGCCATGGTGGTGCCCTGGTTGGAGTGATCGGCTGTGCCTTAGTGAAAGAGGCAGTGGCTGGACGTTAGTGGTAGTGATTTGCTCCACATGGTGGAGTGAGACTAGATCGGTGTATCTGAGTGCTAGATCTGGTGGACCTAATGTAAATCAAGCGTCAGAGAATAGGATTCGGATGCCAGTGGGAGATCTCTAGTGGTGGTGCGTGGCTGTGAGCCCGCCAGAGAGAAGGCCCGTGGTAGTTCGCGTGGAGGCAGTGAGCATTTGAGCGAAAGCGTGCTTGGAAGTGGTGAACAAAGGGCAGAGTTTGTGCGGTTTACCTTGTGACACATGGCAACAGTTGTTTGCTAGTGGTCATTGATTTGAATGGCGGATGGAGAGGATTAACGCCAGAGGAAGTCCAATGCTGGTGCACAGTAGAGAACGAGGTTGACGGTGGTTTGCGTTGCAATGGATCACGGCGGTGATGGAGAAGGCCGAGCTCTGCCTGTGGCTATGTTTCTCACATCGGAGGTCTGTCTGACAGGTGGCTCTCAAAACGATGAGAGGAAGCCACTGCGATGGCGCATTGTGTTAGGAACAGTATCATTAAATCTAAATTTATTCTATTAATATTATTTTATTGATAAATAAAATTAAAGTTTCATTCGTTCCTTTATTAAATTTATGCAAGCGAGCATTTATATAGCATGTGATTTTCTTTTTGAAAATATCTATGGGATGAGTGTAGTCCTCAGATACAATTTACATGTTTGTTCTAAGTGGTTTATGAGATTAACCCCCAGATAGACTTGGAACAAATGGTATGCATCGTTGTTTGAAAGACTCGTAGCCGAAGACAAGTTTGGACCACTTGTATGCTAAGACTATAACGTGACACTTTAGATGACTTGTCTTGGCCATGTGGATGGTGATCTAAAAGTGGTATGTTAGTGTGTTTAATAAGATTGGCACACTGAGTTGGACCATGTGGATTACTTGTTTCTAGACTGCTATTGGAGATGAGTGATTCATGTTGTACTGTTTGAACGACTACTCTAAATCCTGAGGGTATTATGGACTTGTGCATGGAGCGTTAGTTACTTTAGTGTACTATAAGTAAGGTCTAAACGCATGACTGAATTCCCTCGTACACTGAATTGTGGACTGAAGTGTGACAAGGATCAGGTATTCAATAGGAAATCTATAGTCTCTTATAGGATACAGATGTCTCCTTGGTTGATTCGCAAATATTTGAGTAATTCGGAAACTTTAGCCAAAGTATTCCAAGTGTTTGACATTTGGAATTTATACTGTGAATATGTTCAAGTAATAAATTATTCAGTGAATGGTGAGTCGGTGACTAATGGAGAAGCTGTGAGAAGGATCGTAGTTATATTTATTCTTTGTCATGGACATCGAGTGGAGGGGTTGTTGTTATTAATATAGTCTATTAGGGAAATATCGAATACATAGTTTAAGTCTGGAGTGCAGCGAGATCTATTTAGTGGAATTAAGTCTCATTAAATGATAACTAAATTATTTTATGAGATGATTAATTTAACTCATTTGGAGCAAGATTTAAATTGTCCCTGAGGTCCCTGCGCAAACCTCTGTACTTATTGCCATCAGAAAAAAATATTGAAGAATTCATGAGATGAATTAATTTATTTATGAGATGAGTAAATTTAAATTTGCCAAATATTATTCATGAGATGAATAAAAATTAAAAAAATTATAAATTAAAATTATTTTGAAAAATTACAATTCATAAGATACATTTTTACACTTGGGATACAAAGCAAAACAAAAAAAAGAAAAAAAGAAAAATGACAAAAACAGCTCAGCGATCCGCGTTTAGACGGACTGGCCATGCACTGGAGGCCACCACTGGAGCGATCTGCGCCGTCAGGCGCGAACCAATGGGAGCGTTCCACTTGGCACACTCTTGGCAGTCCCTACAGAGCAATCCGCTCCTATGGGTATGAACCAATAAATGTGCAACACGTGTCACACTTAATTAAAGTATAAGATGTGATTTTCGGTGTTTCAAAAATGCCGTGTTTTAGCTCTAGTTTTGGATGGAACAATGCTTTTTATTTTAAACTGGGCAATCTCACATTGAAAAATCAGGGTTTTCTCGCTCCGATAAACTATTATAAATAGGGGTGCTTATTTAGAGGTTTGGCATTCAATTGAAACCAATTATTTTTGGCTTCTGGATTTGTTTCGGAGACCTAATTGGAGAGAAACTTTTTCATTAAAATTTTTCTTTCCTAGTTTAATATTTTTCGGAGCCCACCCTCAGGGCAGCTCGAGGTCATTGCGTAGAAGATCGTAGGGTCTCGATTTTGAAGATTATTATTATTTTCTAGTTTTCTTTATTTCAAGCAAATTCAGGTACGTTTTCTTTTCTTCTTCTTTTAGTTTTCACTTTTCTACTTATTTACAATATTTGTTACAAAATTAGGAATTTTAAATCAACCATAGGTTTAGAATTATGAATTCTAAGCCCCTTCCGCTGCATAAACTTTATAAAATTAGGGAGAATTTTTGAAATTCATCCCAATTACCGGTATTAGAGCAAAGAGATTTATAGAGATAGCCCTATTCCTGGGAGCTCTTGCACGTCACGAAGTGTGACTCTCCGACCGAGGGCTTAGGTAGAGAGAAGAGTCTCCTATTGTAAGTGCTCTAATAAGTGCCTTTTGTTGTGACCATGGTTAAGAATTGTGAATCCAACAGTCGGCATCAAAGTTACTTTTTCCCAACAATTGGTATCACAACCAGCCTTTGATTACATTCATAATATACATAAATAGATATAATAAGATCAAAATAAATATATTTGCGATTTAATAAAATAGAGATTTTATTAAAAAGGAAAGCTTGTTTAATTGGATATTGATAATAATCTACGGCTCGATTTAAATTGTTTAAATCGATAATGAATTAATAGTTAATTCAAATGATTGTTTAAATTACCAATTTAGATTGTTTAAAACGTTAATTAATTAATAGTTAATTAGATTGTTTATGATATCTATTTAAATTGTTTAAATCGTTGATGAATTAATTATTAATTCGGATATATCAATTTATAAACTAGCAATTGTGATTTTTTGTATAATGAGATTGTACATATTTGTTTAAGATTCGCGAAATCGGATAAAATTGATCTAATCTGATTAAATTCAATTATTTTTTAAATTAAATATTTTAATTTAAAAAGAATCTTATGATGTCAGCGTTGATGTATCACTGATATTAGCTAATTTAAAAAAAAAATTAATTTTTTTGGATTTTAGGGACATGTAGACGTCAATAGTAGTTTATATACTAATTATCAATTAATTATTTTATTAAATAATTCTTTTTAGAATGAGATTCTAAATTAAATTATGAGATAATCTAAGTTATAACTTAGTGTTATTTTAAATAAAATATATTTCAAATTATTTTAGAATAAGATTTTAAAATAGACTATGAAATAGTCTAAGATAATATTGTTTTAAAAATAAATAAATAAATTATATTAATTAATTCAATTTTAGAATAAGATTTTAAAATAAACTATCAGATAGTCTAATCTTATTTAAGTTTTTGGAATAAGATTCTAAAAATAGACTATGAGATAGTCTAAGCTCTAAGGCACTACTGACTTTAAATAAAATTAATTTTAGAGTTAGATTCTAAAAAAAGATTATAAGATAATCTAAATTTCAATATTATTTTAGAAAAATAATTAAATTAATTTATCTAGTTTTAGAATGGGATTCTAAAAAAATAGGTTATGAGATAATCTATGATACCATTTTTAAAAGTAAAATTAATTAATTAATTTTATTGAATAAATTTAGAACTAGTTCTAAAACAAGATTATGAGATAATCGATGTTATAAAACGATAATATTTTCAATAAATAAATTAATTAATTTTGGTTAATTTCAGAATGAGATTCTAAAGAGGGTTATGAGATAATCTAGATTATAAATACAAGTTAATTAAAAATCACTAGTTTTTAAAATCAAATGGGAGTGACGTTTTAGTTATTGTAATCTCACGGACTCCATTACCAGTTTAGTAGTATAGAAGATTGATAGACCTCCCTGGGGAGGATATTGGTTTGCAGATTACAGGGTTAGGCTTCTATTGAGATACACTAAAGTGCAAAGAAGCGATGCAACCACGCTGCCATGGAGTATTAAGTGTATTTGTATGGAGGTTTAGGTAATGGTTTTCACTTGGCTAGCGTGAGGCATTAGCCTCTTGAGGAGCTTTGTTGTGTCATGTTAGAGACTAAAGTAAAGTGGTTAGTTAATCTTGTTTATTAAGAGTTACAAGAAAATATGTTAATTGAGAATAGTTCTCACCTGAACTAACTTCGTGCGACCCCGCTGCCTAGGAGTAAGGAGTGGTGTGTTTGGGTCATCATTGTATACATGATGGTACAATTTGGTGGATACCTGACTTGTTGTGTATGCTAAAATGAAAGAATAGATATCAATGCATTATACATAACTCTTATAAGATAGTTACACATTTATTTGCATTTACAGTTTTTGAAATGGCTGCAACTTGTGTACTTCACACAATTCTGATAGATAATGCCTTAACTGGACCGAATTACTTCACCTGGAAAATGAGCTTGGATATAGTATTAATTTATGAGGTTCATAAGTTTGTCCTCACTGAAGCTCGACCTACGGTGCCCGCTAATAATTCTGCAGCTGCTATTAAAGAGCGTTATGAACGCTGGAATAAGGCTAATGAGTTAGCCAAATGCTACATTTTGGCCTCTGTGACCAATGTAAGATGCTTGAGATGGAAACAACAGCTGAGATGATCAAACATTTAAAAGAAATATTTGGTGGTCAAGATAGGGCAGCTAGGCAAGAGCTGATAAGGAAGCTCTTGAACATGAGGATGTCAAAAGGGTTGCCAGCTCAGGAGCACGTCATGAAAATGATGGCGTGCTTGTCTGAGTTGGAGATTCTAGATGCTAAGATTGATAGTCAGTCTCAGCAGGACATCATTCTCAGCTCTCTGTCCAACTCTTTTACTCAGTTCAGGCTCAACTTCACAATGAATAATAAGGATTATTCATTGCCTAAGCTGATGAAGGAGCTATAGGTACCAGAGGGTGTTATGCGAGCCAAGGGGAGTGTCCACTTGACTCAAGTATCAAGGGTTAGTGGGAGCAAGTTCAACAAGGGACTGACTAGAAAGAAAGGCAAAAGCGAGGTTGTTAGTGTAACGATTAATCCTAACAAAAGGCTAACAAAAGGAAAGTGTTACTTTTGTGGAAAGATGGGCCATTGGAAGAGGAACTGTATAAACCACATAGCTACTCTACCTGCAAATACTGCTAAGCTATCTGGTGATGGTATGATGATATTTCACTTAGTTGAGTCATGCGTAGTTTAGAGTCCACTAGGTTCCTGGTGTGTGGACTCAGAATCAATTGACCATGTCTGTAATTTGTTACAGGGGCTCAAGCTAACCAAAAGGCTGCATGATGGGAGTTGTACCTGACAGTTGAAGGCGGTACAAGAGTAGCAGTCTTAGTAGTAGGAGATGTTAGCTTAGACTTTAGTGTTAGAGTTTTTTGTTATTAAAAGTTTTGTTTAATTGTACCTTTATTGGACAGAAATTTGATTTATGTGGTTTATTAAAGGATAATTGTTTTTTAGTTGGTTTTGATTGTGAACCTTTTATTACAAGAAATAAATTGTTTATTAGTAAAGGTATATGTGTGTATGATTTATTCATGTCATTTTTGATCAAAAGTTATTTTTACATGAATAATGCGAAATACTTAGAGAAGGATTTTTTGCAACAAAAATACAAAAACAAAAGCAAACTAATATTATAAGAATTAAAAAAGGGACACTAATTCTGAACGGCTAGACACAACCCAAGACGTAGTGGATGTATTAGATGCACCTACTATTAATGTTGAGAATGTTTTAAGTACACGAGAGTCTAGGTGTAGTGGGAGGATTGTCAGGACACCTGATAGGCTCATGGAGGGCTCCTTAATGGTTGACCATGACATTGAATATGATCTCTCAGCTACAATGAGGCAGGTAAAGACAAGGATGTTGACCAATATATCTTAGCAATGAAATCTGAGTTATGATCTATGTTTTTTAATCAGGTCTGGAATCTTGTAGAGGCTCCTATTGGCATTAAGCCCATTTGTTGTAAATGGTCTACAAGAGAAAAAGAGGAGTGGACTGGGAAGTAGAAGGCCTACATGACAAGACCGGTTTGCTAAGGATTTTACCCAAAATGAAGGAATTCATTATGATGAGACCTTCTTACTAGTAGCCATGTTGAAGTCCATAAGGATACTCCTATCCATTGCAGCTCATCATGATATTTGGCAAATTGAAGTCAAAACAACCCTTTTTGAATGGTTGTCTTGAAGAAGACATCTATATGGTGCACTAGACAGTTTCATTGGCAAAAATCAGGAGCATATGGTATGCAAATTGAAAAAGTCCATGCATGCTTCACTTTATAGCTTAGCATCGTATATATATATATATATATATATATGTATATGTATATACTTAACAAAAGTCTTCCTGATTGAAGCATAAACTGAACTCACGGTATTACCGAAGTCAGATACACTGACATACCACAACCGTTTCTCTGAGAATGGTGAGTGGTCGAGGTCAAAGATGTGCGATAAGTATTTAGACTCACTTTCTAGTCGCTGTAAGTCCCTTTTGCACATTTGTTTGGTTTTCACATTTACAGCGACCACATCACACTTAACTACAAAAAAAAAAAAGAAAAAATAAATAAAATAAATAAAGCAAACAATTTCAATCACCAAGAGTGCATCTAGCTCAGAGCCTATATTGGTTTTAGTTTTTGGACCGTGAGCTAAAAAGTCTGCTAGAGCTTGACCCTTTACCGACTTTTGTGACACATAATATAATTCAAACTGAAGTAGAGCAATACTCCCTTTATTTAATCTTCCTCTCATGAAGGGTCTATCCAACATATACTTAAGGACATCTGCTTGGGCAACCACATAGATGATTAATGGTAAGAAGTAACACCTCAAACTTTACAAATGCATAGTACAGAGATAGACACCAGTTTTCATTGGAAGAATATTTTGTTTCACTCTTATTTAAACAACGGCTTAGATAGAACAAAGCCTGCTCATACCTCTGCTCATTGTCTCATACAAGCAGACAACCAATTAACTCCTTAAAAGTAGAGACATAAATCTTAAATAGTTTGCCCTACTTAGGTGTGATCAACACTGGTGGCCTGATCAAGTAATTCTTGATGGCCTCACAAGCTGAGTGGTGTGGCTCCTACCTCTTGAAATCCTTCTCAAACTTGAGCCTTAGTAGTGGAGAGAAGACTTTAGTATTTCCTGGCTGTTCTGATGAATTTAGCCTTTAAAAGTCTCTCCATTTTCACCTTGATCAAATCTATCACTTCTTGGGACATTCTTCTCTAGGTCTAAATTATGGGCCTTGAGCCTGGCTTGATATGAAGCTTATGCTCAACCACTTTTCTGTCTAGGCCATGCATCTCGTAATGGTCTCAAGCTAAGTAGTCCTTGAGAAGCAAGGTCATGTACTGCTTCCTCTACTCTTCAGAAAGCAACGCACTCACATAAGTAGGCCTTGGGTACTCTATTGAGTCCAAGTTAACCTCGGGGATAGGGTCTTGAACTTTAGCCCGCAAGTCCTTCATATTAGGTAATGGTGCTTTGTAGTCAGACAACTGCACCTCTTTTTATTGTAATAGCTAGACTTTGACGCCATTCCCAGAGATAAATGGTAGCTCTGCCCACAACGGATCCTCAGCAAGTCAAGCTAGCAGCTTTGTAATGGATGAGAAAATGGCCCTTTGGGCCTTCAATGGGAAGTCTTGGCTTCCCTCCGTGAGGATTCTTGCACACCTTGAAGGTTTCCTTCATCACTAAGGACTCTTATACATCCCCAGAAGTTAGAGCCATTTGATTCCACATTAGCTTGATTAACCTCAGCGCTGAGTAGGCTCCAAAGGATGGTTATTAGTTCTTCATGTAGGGTAAGTGGAAGAGTGTTCCTTTCCATAGCTAATGGTCCCATGCCATCCTCATATAACTTTGCCTCAATGAAGTTGCAGCAAGACATGTATGGCTTGTCATCTACCACAACAACCTCATATTTGTCATAGTTCTAAGAGATTAACTGCTGGTGAAGTGAAGTGATACAATAGTTGACATGTAGCCAATTTCTCCCAAGCAAGGCATTATAGCTTGAGGTGGTATTCACTACAAAGAAGGCTATCAGCTTACTGTAATTGCCAACAATTAATTCAATTGGGATAACCCTTTCATGCTTGGTGGTGGCCCCTTAAAAACCACAAATTGCCACATCTAAAGTTATCAAATCATCTTGAGATTTACCAATAACCCATAACTTGTAAGAAGGCAAAACATTGATGGCACACCATTATCCACTAAGACCCTATTCACTAAGATGCCATCAAATTTGGCTTTGATGTATAGAGGTTTAATGTGTATGGTGGCAGTGGTACGGCCATCAAATATCATCTTCATCATGTTAAGAAGGTTATTGGTTGAATTGGATGTTGGGGTTGTAACTTTAAAAGAAAAAGGATAAGAATTACCTTTATGGGTTGCTACTTCAGCTACAAGTTGTACCTGGGGATCTTCATGTGTTGCTACTACATTCCCTTCGAGACTCCCCTATGTCTCAGTTGCCCTAAATGCCAAGGGAAGAAGCAAGATAGTTCTGACAACAGCTTGTTTAGGGAGTGTCTCAAACTGTATTTGCATCCCTTGGCTTGTCTCTTTTTTATGATTGCCATTAATTTGCATGTCCTGGTCCTGAGGTTGATCTTTTGGTGCAACCTTGGTGGTTTGAGACTCCTTAATTGGTTTGGGAAAGTCTTCCTCGTGGAAGTCATTCTCTATATTAGGGAGAGCCACTGTGCATTTTAACCGGGTTCTTCTGAACCGATTAATGTAATCCTCTATAGATTCACCTAGCTTTTGTCTCATTCGATCCAAGTCTGGTTCCTAGATCTATTCTTAGAAATTTGGCTTGAAATTTTCTGGACATGTCATTCCAACTATAAATAGAATTAACTAGTAAACTAATGTACCACTGGAAGGTAGTCCTTGTCAAAAACTAGGGAACAACCTAAGTTTTAAGTATGGTTTATCAGCCGCTTCCTTGCATTGATAGTTGAATCTTTCCAAATGCTTGAGAGCAGACATACTTCTTTTTCTTGAGAAAAGGGTAAACTCAGAAATTTTATATCCTCAAGGGAAATGGTAGTCTCTGTCAATATAGTCAAGGCATGGTTCACTATACAGGGTTTATTAAAACTTGTGATGCCTAGCCCATACATTTACTCAATAAGGGCCCCCAAGTGCCTATCGCTCAACCCGTTTGCAACTTTGGGCCGGCCCAGTGCCGTGCCCAGGTCCTTGTTGTGGCACTGTCTGGGCCGTGCCAAGCCCATGTCTTGACACTGTCTGGGGCTGTGCCGGGCCCTTATCATGACACTGTCTGGGGCCGTGCCAGGTCCTTGTCATGACACTGTCTAGGTCTGCGTCCGTCTCGGTTCCCACTTAGTTCCACACTTAGGCCTAGGTCCGTGGAGGCCTAATGCACCCTTGCCAGACTTCGCACCTTGTCCACATGATGCCATCTTTGGCAGCCCATCTGACACGCCACAAGCACAAGGCGCACACTTGTGCCCCGGTCCGGAGTGTCACAGGTCTTATAGTTAGCCATAGTTTGATTTTCAATTCTCTTAAGGATTGTGTTGTCAACCAGAGCCACTGGCCTTTGTGAGCTCGAAGGAACATCACTAGGGTATCCAATGGGAATTAAGGAAGAAGGAACATGCCTTATTTGCCTAATATCATCTCTAACAGTTTGAACTAAGCTGTTAAGAATCTCAACCAGCCTGACTAAGATAGGCTTGACTTCAACTACTATCTGCCTTGCCACATCCTTAGAGATGAGGGTCGTGGTAGAAGACAGGGTTGAGTTCATTTCAACTAAGACACTATCGGTTTCTTTATGAAGTCTTTCATTCACTAAGATCCCATCATCATTGATGATAGCTCTCATTGCGGTAGAGTTTTCAAGTTGAGCCACTAGAGTACGCTTTGTTTTAGCTCAATGTTTTTCATAGACCTCTTTTCATAGCTTGTTCAATCGATTGATCATTGAGTTGAATCCGGTGTTTGAGCATGGCATTAAACTCGTCCGAGAATAGCCATTGAGCCTAATATGCTCGCCTTCTAGGATGTCTTCATCACCTTTGCTTTCATTATTGCGGTTGTGGCTTTTTTCACCCCCTTGTGACACAGGACCTTACTTTTAGGGTTGCTTAAGTGGATACCTGATTAAGGCTAACCCTTCAAGTTCCTTAGGTTCAAGAGTATTAGATCTCCTTGTTCTGATCATTGGTGAATAGTTTGTTATTATAGTTTGATAAACCGCGATGGGTTAAAGACAATTACTTCTTATGTTAAGTCTCCCACTGTGATTGGCAAATTGCGTGTTTGCTCTTTTTGTTTGCTTAGTGTGTGTGTGGTTGCTGTAAATACAAATCAAACAAGCATGCAAAACTGGACTCATAGTGACGTGGAAGAGAGCCTAAGTTTTGGACGATGCATGTTTGACCCCAGCCAATCACCTTCTTAACGAAAAGGGATGACGCTTTTGGTGAATTCAACTTCGGTTTACAATTAATTGTGGATTCTACTTATGCTCCATATAAGGGGACTTTTTTTATATTTTTTTTGGATTTTTTATATAAGTACAACAAAAAATTAAAAGGATATGGACCTAACTCAAGTGGCAATAAATCTTTCCCCATACATTTAAAAGTTAGGAACTTGGGTGGAGACAAACTTAAGAGCTCAGTGGTCCACCTATGAGCACAAGTCAATCAAATTTTTAGGTTCAGCGTCCTTGACTTGTAACAACTCAAATGAGTTAGAATTTTACAAGATTTAGATTGAGCAAACAATATATGAGTTACTGGATAAGGACTGTCGCAATCAAGGTCAAACCTTGGCCTTCAAAGACCTAAGTTCACCTGACTTATTTAGTAGTAACACCATTGTAAGAACCAACGCAATCAAGGCCACAAGCTTTGACCATTAAAGCCTTAAACCAACACCTCAATTCTCAACTTGTCAATTGTTGGAACATATTAAAACAGAAAGTTCATACCTGAAACCCAAAGAACTGTATTATTCTAAAGATAGTAAGTACAGTGAAGATCTACATTACTCTATACTAAGCTAAGCTAGGCTAAGTTACACTATGGTGGTGTTGGGCACTTAACAACGACAGTAGTGTCTCTTCTTTATAGAAAACGGAAATAACTGCTGCTATCCTACTTCTCTAGCATTTCCTTCCCACGTTTTCCTTAACTCTCTTTTGGCATGCTTAATTGATAGTGAAAATACCCTGAACTTGTGTGCTCGAGTGTCCTTCTAGAAGCCTCACATCTGTATAACTCGTTGGAGTTCCTTTTAGATGTTCCACATTCTATTGGATATGCTTGAGGTTCACATATCTAGAATTGTGCTCCAAGTAACAGTCACGAGCTTCAGAACAACCTGTCTTGTAGCCCTTTTAGAAGTCTCTTGAGCTTGAGCTTCCTTTCCCCTTTCAAAAATATTTAATGGCTGATATACTTTAAGGGGTTTTAACTCCTTAGACAACTAGGCTCAAGACACCGTTGTCTTAACATCTAAAGGTCTAGCATCCTTCGAGGATGGCCTCATGTGATAAGCATTGTTGCAACTCCCACGAGCTTGGGATTTTAAACAGATATCTTATACCACGCTGCCTACTTGGGATCCTGTAAGAATATTCAAGATGGTGATAATGAAGTGGTGACTAAGGCTATCGATAACATTAAATTAGTAAATATTTATCTATATCATTTTAATACATTTTTCGCCATTTTACTTCTAATTTTTGTCACTTTTGCTTGTTTTTGCTCGGTTTTGACTATTTCACCCATTTTCTTGCAAAAACACCATTTTTGTACTAAATCTTGCTAGTTTTATCAGTATTATCAATAATTAAAAGTAAGATAAAACAAAAAATTACAAAATAATAACAAAAATTGTACAAAATTACCAAGAACACCTAACTTACACCCTATTTCACAAGTTTTGCATCAATTTTTAGCTAAAATTCAAGTTTTTATCCTCATTATTCATCTTTTATGCATTTTATAATACAATTAAACATTACTTAAAGCTATTTTAAGCAACTTTTTACATAAAAAACCAGAAAAAAAAATCAAAAAATATAAAAAAATACCAAGTTGCAAGCAACTTGAAACCTGCTGCAGCTAGACATTTTGCAGCTCGATTTTTTTGAATTTTTTCAACTAAATTCACTGAAACAAAGCTTAAATAAGTTATTTAAAATCTTTTTAACATGTTATTTCAGCATTTGGGTGGATGATTTCATGAAAAAATGAAGACAATCAAGCTCGAATTCCTGAAGCAGAAACTGGGCGCAGAACACAGCTTTTCATGAACAACTTGCATTTTGGCAATTAAAACTCGATTTTTTTAAACCAAATTCATTGTAAAAACATCAAAAAACATCAATATGATATTTTGGTGTAGAATGTGGGCGGTAGAGTGTAGAACAAATCAAGAAAAATAGCAAAAAAAATTAGATCTGCAGATCTGCCTCAGGAAGCAAATATGGGAGCTGATTTTTGAGATTTTTTCCAAAATGTTTTATCCCAATCCTACTTTTCTAAATAGGGGAGGTTTCAAGGAGTTGATTCATCAAGTTTTTAGATCAAAAAACACAAAAAAATCGAGTGAAAAAGGGTGGAGAACAGGTCGGGTCTGTGCAGGCAGACCTGATCTGTTCTTGGTAATTTTTATTTTTTATTTTTTTGTTATTATTGTTAGTTTTAGCATTTTTCATCATTAGTTCATGTATTTTGATGTTTGTAATGTTTAATATTAAGTTTAACATGAATTAATTTTGTTAATCTAAGGCTACAATGTAGCCTAAGTTGTAAAATACGCTCATTTCTAATTCAAGGTATTCAATATTTATGTTATTGCATTGTTGAAGTGTTTATCATTGTTCTTCATGAGTTTTAAATGATTGATCACCATTTAAGGCCTATAATGATTCATAATGAGGCCGAGAGGATATTTATGATGATTGCTGAGGTGATAAGCACCACAAATTAGGTGAATGCTCGAGAGAGATTAACGTGATTTGTGTGGTTTTTAAAAGAAAATAATAGAGCTTTTATAACTCTTTTCTTATTTAAATTCATGCACGAAAGTGATGGATTAATATGTTAAAGAGTACGCTAAATGTTGCTTGAAAGAGAATGTTTAGTAAATTAGGATTTTCAACCATCAACACACAGTAACAACTTGAATATCGAGAGTAGAAAAGGTGTATTGAGGCAACTCAGGTGAAATTGGATGCCTTAGACTTTATTAACTGATTAAAAAAAAAAGTTAAATCGGCTCATTCTAGTCTAGTTTTAACTTTTATTTTTATTTCATTTTATTTTACTTTATTTCATATCAAAATTTCTAATTTTTCGATTTTTTAAATAGTATTAAAGCTATTAATTTCAGTACTCACTCAGCAATCCTCGTGGGTACGATACTCTACTCACTCTGTAGTACTTGAAGCGATTAGTACACTTGCTAGTAAAAAAATCGCATCAGCTATTATAAGGTTGAATGCAATTCTAATGGACATCTTAACTATTGTGGATGATATTCATCTTAGTAATTACTAGTATATCCATGTTACTTCCAATCGTTGTTTACAGGAAGCAAACGGATTAGCAGGCTGGTTAGTGAATTTGGTCTCTAGAGGGTCTGGCATTTTTGTTTGGCAGTGCCTACTGGACAAGTTTCTCTCTTCTCTCATCAAAGTTGATGCTTTAGGATTCCCCGTCTCTTGTGGATGGCCCTAAGGCTATCGGAATCGGTTTTTACCTCTTTAAAAAAATTATAAGTATTTTAAAATTCTATTATTGCATTGTTTACATTAAAAGCTCGTATACTTTGTTTGCTGTATTGATTTAGTCCATTTATTTTTAATCATGTTGATTTAGTTTTATGGTAAAATTGAAAGTTAAGTCAAAGCCACAACTTCTATATATGGACACAATCATGCCGAATGCAAATAACCTAATACAAATCCACTCGTTAACCCAATTTAAACTAATGACCTAAATATTAAAAAATTCATGACCAAGGTATTATCAATTTTACTCTTTGAACATATTTGACACAATGTAAATTATATGAAGACAAAATCTAACATAAACAACCTTTAGTTATAAATTGACCAAATTTAAGACTCTTGTTTTTAAGCATACCCCCTTTTTGGTGGGGATATTTCCTCCTATTTATTGTCTAAGTGTATGAAGGGTGAGTAGAGTTTCTTTTTTAGATGTTTGCAGGAGTAATCTCTTTTGCATACGGTTATCTTTTTTGTGCAAGGAAATCCTTACTTGGTGGATATAAACGATCTTAATTGCCCAATTGTTACGTACATCATGCTTGGTCCCTTATGAGTTATTCAGACTAGTGTTAGCATTCTTCGAGAATTGATATGCTCCCGTCCATGCCCTACTCGGTCTATCCTGCTCAGCCCGAAATGTATTTATCAACATCTATATATGCCTCGAGTTTTGATAATTTAGTATCTTGGTACCTCTGCATTTTGTTATATATAATTTTACATCTTGAGATTTAAGAATTCTGTCATTGATGTATTCTACGCCGAATTAGTTGAAAAACTTTGTCAAAGAGTATCTCATTCTATACCATTGAATATTAGCGTACTTTGGTGATAAGTTTTCAAGCCTTGTATATCTAACTGATAAATTACTTTTTTTTTTGACACTAGATAAATTACTTGTATACAATAAAAACTTATTAATTTGTAAAGATATAATTTATTTTATTTTATTACATAATTTAATGAACTTATTTGTTTTGTAGTAAAGTACATGAGAAAAAGCAATACATTAGAGTCAAAATGAAGAAAAGGTTAACACGGAAGCCTAATAAAATACTTCATTTAGGACTGAGTATTTTTATTTTGTTTCTTTTCTGTTTAAGTGCTAAATTTAGGGTTTTAATTGCAATATTTTGGTTTTTTTTCTTTAAATGTAATAGGGAATATAATATTGATTGGAGTAAAAATTATTTGTATTATAAATACTAAATTAAAAAAATTTTAAAGTAAACTTATATACTTAAAAAGTTTACTTATCAAATTTAGGCTAAAGTATAATTCATGAAAAACATTGCGTGTGGACATAATGGATAAGCAAATTTAATTCGGACAGATGTGTGGCCAATTGGATCATCAAATTAGTTTTGTCTTCAATAATTGAATGCCATCCATAAATGAAAACCCCAAAGTAAATCAAATCAAATCAAATTGTTGTTCCCCGAAACAGAAAATTAATTACGTAAAAACTATGACTTAAACTTTTTTTTGTTGGAACAAAAGTTTTCCAATTATCAAAACTAAATTACATAAAAGTTAAAGATAAATTTAGAATTATTTATATTTTAATACTTCAATTATTTTCGAAATAATAAAAAAGATCTTAATATTTTTGAATTAATGAAAATGTCTCTATCTTTTTGTTGTATTAATAAAAAGATCCCTAATTTTTTGTCGTATTAATAAAAAAGGCCCATAATTTTTTATCATATTAATAAAAAGTCCACGCTCTAGGGTGATAATTCCTTTTTTTGTTGACCGAGCTGAAGTGGCAACTGTTTTTTTTTTTTTTTTACTAATGCTAAATAAAATAATAAAAATAACCTTCAATAATCATATTTTTTAAAAAATAAAGCAAAAACAGACATTTTCTATATAACTAGCTGATGTAGCTGTGCCTTCATACTCGGCGGGTACCATGGAGGATGAGTCTTGGCGAGATGGGCAATTTGGCAGGATGGCGAGATGTAGGACTAGGGTATGAACGAGCTTGAGAAGTTAACACCAAAGGAAAGCTTAGTTTAGATTAATAGATTTTATTATTTATCACTGTACTTGTCTCTTTTACTTTTAGTTTTTTATTCTGGGTGAATTAGCTCATTTATTCAAGGAAGAGGAAATTAGGATTTTATTTTCTCCTATATTTTTTATTTGTTTTAGCATTTTTCTCTTTTACTTGGGTTATGAGAATTAGGGTTAACTATTTTTCTTTCTTTTCTAGTTGTTTTAGCAATAAGAATTTAAAGGAAGGATATTGAACCTTTTGTTCCTAATTTCGTGTTTCTGTGCTACATCAATTGGTATCAAAGCTCATAATGTTTTCTGAGATGGCCTGTGGGCGATACTAGAAATTTGGTTATTTACGACGGGAAAACATCGTCACTATTAGCCTGTTTCCCATCGCAAAAGATATTCGCTATATCCTCTGTTGCTAATGCTTTTTACGACAACAAATTTAAAACCGTCTTAAATACAATTACGATGGGACAAAAACCGTCGTAAATGCATTTACGACTGGAGCAAAAAACCGTCGACAATGCATTGGCGATGGGAGCAAAAACCGTCACAAATACGTTTGCGACGGAAGTAAAACCCGTCACAAAATCGTTTATGATAGGAGTGTACCCGTCGCAAATGCATTAACGACGGAAACAAACACCCGCCGCAAATTCATTTGTGATAGGATTAATCCCGTCGCAAATACAACATTTATACCATCATAGTTCCTTATGACATGTTCCAAAAAAAATTCTATACGACAATCTTTATTGTATTGTTAAGTGTTCCCAATAACACTTGTCATAATCAATTTTCACCTCAAAACTTCATTGTAGGAGAAATTACTATCAAACTTGTTCATCAAAACGAAAATGAAATTACTTAAAATATAAATCAAAACATTAATGAGCCAATTAATCTATTAAAAAATGAAAATTCTTCATCAATTAACTAAAGTCATCAAATGTCAATAATGTTCCACAATCAAAAAACAAATATTTGATCACCGATGCCAAAACGATAACCAAAATAATGTTCACAAAGTAGTAAAACACATAAAATCATTCTACAATATGTATTAGTTCCAAAGAACCCTCCATTGCCTCACAAGCATCATCCATCTTGTAGTATTATCCTACATAATACAAAAAACAAGCAATCAATAAACAAGAAAAAATGTAAAAGATAATCTAAATTGACATAATAGGTCTAGTGGCACTACTATAATAATATCTTGATGTATTTATAGCAAGAGAAAAGACATAATTGAGTTGTCTACTATAATGACTAATGAATTCTTTACCATTGCCTTCTCTGTGAAACTTTACGTACCGTCAAATCTACATATAAAAAACCAGAAGCAAAAGCTAATCAACACCACAAAGATAGTAAGAGAGAGATCAAACTCAAAGAGACACTTCATACTCAATAACAAAACTAGGTTGAAGTGATAAGATCATTAATTAGCTTCCTAAACTTAATATACATACAAATTCAGTATCGGGTTATCCATTGTCCGTCGCATTTTCCTAGTAGTGTTACAACCAAACTTTAAAATCCAAGAGGGAAAAAAAAAAAAAAAGCCAAACCTAAAATACTAACCCCACAAGCACAAATCAACATGAAACAAATATATCACTAAAGAAATTATTGATTTCAACATGAACTAATCAAATTGTATTTTAGAAGTGGTATTCCAACGTTAAAATTAAATCTTAACACTTTCCTTTGTATGAATTTCTTCAAACAACATATAGTGTAACCAAATCCCTTTATTCCCACTTCAAACATAAGATATTAACTTGGATACCATAATTTTCAAGGAATTAAAAACATGAGCAATATATCAAGACATGATCAAAATACCATAACATATCTAAAAATCATACCTCCCAATTTCACTCTTAACTATAATGGCTTCCCAATTCAATACTGCAATGTCATAAGATCGATGAAGAAATCAATGAACTAATCATATAATAAAAAGAAGTAATTAGTCAATCTATATTGGTCGTCATAAATTACTAACCTCACATCATTGTCACCATATTGGTCATGTCCATCTGTTGAATGAGATGGAGTTTGGTGGGGCAACATTACACTCATGAGCATGTTCACCCGAGCCTTCATTTCTTTCATTTCTTCCTTAGGGGATGATATCTCTCGATCTTTTAAATGAATGTCTTCTTGTAGTTGGACTTTTGTAGGATAGGGGCCTCTCACATCTTTCGGGCTCATTCCACCTCCACAGCCAATCACATAATTATATCTTGGTGGCTTAAAACATTTATCAACACCTTCTATATAAGAGAGATGTGGCTTCTCTCGTATAGTCTTATGACTGTGATCCTGGAGGTGTAAATACATTATAGTCAAGACAATGAAAAGCATATAAAAGGAGAAAAAATTCAAAAGGAGACAATAGATGTTTTTCAATTACTTCTTATGTAACCAAGGTGGTTCCCTTTTTATGCGTCTCAAAAAATACCATCCCCATATCAGGTTCTTGTCCATCTTTTCCTACCTATATGAAATATCAACAAAAATTAAGTAAAAATAATTTATCATTCTAAAATTGTCAATCAAATACAATTTGCCAGATCACTATAAATGATTTGTCCAAATAGTTTACTGTCGGTACAATGAATGATTTCTTTTTTTTTTAAATGAGATATATTCTCTAAACTTCTTGCACTTTGTTCCTACAATTGCGTGGAAAAATCATTACAATTGTATGTCACTAAATTGAGTATTAGAATACACACAAAAATATGTCACATTTTTTAATATAGGAAAATTTACTTGAAATTCGTTAGAAAAAAAAATGTCTTTTCATAATCCATGACCAATCCTCAGGATCCACACCACTAGGTATCTCTTTCAAAGCTTCTTCCAACAACTTTAGTTTCACATGATAGGTGTCCAGATATGACCTCCAATTTTTCCACAAAGTACACATATGATCTAAAACATCTTGACGATGGCTCTCCATGTCATCATTACTTTAAAAATTGTCCTGTGATGAATTATTATTTCAAAAATAATCAAAAGATACGACAATTAAATTACTTTGCCAATAAAATGCATTTCATCAAAATAATTACGTATTGTAACAGCAGCCCACATGTGAACCTTCTTATCATAACCAATATCCTCCCAGTGATGTATTTGCATAGGACATATATTGCGTTCATGAACAATTTTTCCCAAATGTCTTGAAAATACTTCATGATTGTTACCAACAGGATGTCTATGGAAGAATACCAAATCTAATTTTGTGCCAACACTTAGCTTGGCTACCTTCTCATTCTCGTTTTTACCTCTTCTAACTTTTTTCATAGGGTTTGTACCTATGACATGACATAATTTATTACCATATTCGTTATAAAATAAATAGTCAATATACTTAGTTGATAAATTGGAAACCATAAAATCATACCGGTATCTCCACTTAAGCATCCAAGAGCAAGTGAATCTTCACTTGCATTATTCATTTCATTCAGCACATTTGTTAATACTTCTACGCGATTTGGTGGTGTCTCATTCGGAATACTTGGATTCGGATCATCAATACGCATGCTTGTACTACTTGAAGGGTTTTTGGATTGAAATGTACTTTTAGTAAGGATAGAAGGTCTTAATCCCCTTCCTCTCATTTCCTACTCAATATACCAGGAGCTAGGAATCTCTTCAAAGACTTATATGCTGCCCTTTCATTAGCTGACGACCTTGGATGTGCCATTTTTTTCCTAAAAATAATCAAACCAACGTTTTAGTCCATCTAGTATACAATGAAATATATTTTATAGAAAAAGTGCATAGGAAATTACCAAGTGAAATACACAAACTTAACACAAAAATTGTAAGATAGACGATATGTATAACTTAACACAAAAATTGTAAGATAGACGATATGTATATCTTAATTTTGTTTTCCTTTTCTTTTCTTAATTGCTGAAGATGAATCAACAGTGACTGGATCAATATCCATCATCCTCTAATTGTCTCAACATCCATGTCTAATAAAGTGGATCCCACTTGCTCTAGATTTGATGATTCATTCAATTGATATGCTTCATTGACATGTTCTATATGCTCTTCATCATCAGTGCTACCATGTATATCGTATGAATTACTAGGTTGTGTCCGAATAACAATGTGCCAACCAGCTTTATGTATATTGTCAATGACATGGAACACCTACGATGCTTGACTAGCTTGTACAAAAGGTTCATGTGTTTTCAAAAACCTCTTAAAATTTACACTAGTGAACCCATATTCATCGAATTTGATGCCTCTTTTCCTATCATACATGTCCCACCAATTGCACCTGAACAATACAACGCACCTACTTCCAATGTATTGCAATTCTACAACTTCTGTCAAAACACCATAATATTCTACTTCTTCGGTCCCATTTCGTGTATCACCGACAAACGTCACCTTACTATTTTGAGTTCTTAAAGCATTGTTATGATCTACAGTATGAAATATATATCCATTCATGACATAACCAATGTAGGCCAACACATATCTTGTTGGGCCACGAGATAGCGAAAGCAAATCTTCCATTTGCTTGCTTTGGTCTTCCTTGTACAACTCACTTACCTATTACAGAACAATATGGTTTAATATACATGGATATGTATCTAAATAACAGTGAAGGAAGAAAATTTGGCTAATATAGTGGACATACTCTATTTTAAAACCATTGAATAAACTTTCTTGTCCATTCTCCATTTGATGTTTGTGGCATATTCTCAATTTTATAAAACTCTCTACAAGAGTGCCCACGAATTTTAAAGGAAAATTATAATTAAAATGAAGTAAATAAAACAACATAACATTCAGAAAATGAGTATCTTACTCAATAAAAGGTTGAGCTTCCGCAGTGTTTTTCAGAACATAGATACAACATTGTTCGAAGGAGCATGCATCGAAATCACGTGCTTTACCGACTCCTAATGTTCTCCCATGTTGAGTGAAAATAGACAATCCATCATCAGCTTCAGCTATTCTACCGTCATTGTTTTGCTCTGTACGACTAAACTTTATCTTCATTCCATCCAAATACCTTGAGCAAAAATGTCATACACTTTTTTGCTGTATAACCTTATGTGATTGAGCCCTCTGGATGAGCTCTATTGCGAATGTAGGACTTTAGAATGTACATCTGTTTTTCTATTGAGAACATCCCATGATATTAGATAGGCCTGCTAATCATAGCCTCATATGCTAAATGTATGGGCAAATGCAACATAATGTCAAAATTTGAAGGTAGTAAGAGCTTTTCCAACTTGCAAAGAGTTATAGGAATTTGACTTTGAATCTGCTTAAGCTCATCTATCTTCAATGTCTTAGCACCTAGTGTCTTAAAAAACATCAATAGCTCTATGAATGGTTCACACACTGATTTAGGCAAGATACCACGTATTGCAAAAGGTTGTGAATGTTGTAAAAGGACATGACAGATGTGACTCTTTAACCTAGAGATTTTATTCTCTTTGACATTTACACATTGGGAAATGTTTGAAGAAAATCCACGAGGGACTTTTAAGTTCTTCAAAAATTTACAAAAAATATCATTCTACTTCAAAGACAATGTGTAAGTTGCAACACTGTACACAAATTTGTTTCCTTGCTGGACAGGATGCAATTCAGGCCTCATTCCCATATCTTGTAAATCAAGACAAGCTCTTATTGTGTCTTTAGTCTTCCCCTTGGTATTCATAATTGTTCCTAAAAGATTGTTACATATATTCTTCTCAATATGCATCACATTCAAATTATATCTTAGTAAGATGGTATTCTAGTAAGGAAGCTCAAAAAAGATGCTTTGTTTATTGCAATTATCCTCCCTATCTTCATGAGATACTTTTGTCTTTTTGTTAGCATCTTTACTCAATATAATACCCTCAAGATCTTGGACCTGGTGAAGAATCTCATCACCGGTCAAAAGCCTCGGTGGCATACCTTCCTCTCTAGTGCCATCAAAGAAAGCCTTATCATTTCTCCATCTTTGATTGCGAGGCAAAAATCTTCTATGCCGCATATAACACTGCTTGTAACAATTAGGCAACCTAAAGGATGAAGTCTTTTTGTTACAACATGGACACACCAATTTACCCTTTGTACTCTAGCTAGACAAATTCACATAAGCGGAAAAATCGTTGATAGTCCACAACAAAGTTGCATGAAGATTAAAATTTTGACTTAAAAATGCATCAAAATGTTTCAATCCCATATTCCATAACATATTAATTTCTTCAATCAACGGTTGTAAAAATACATCAATAGTATCTCCTAGTCCTTCAGGTCCAAGAATCAACATTGATAAAATGAAATTAGATTGCTGCAAGCACATCCAAGGTGGAAAATTGTTCATAATTAATAAGACAACCACATACTATAAGGTGTTTTAGAATTTGCAAAAGGTTGAAATCCATCACTAGCAAGCCCGAGTCTCACGATGCGAGGCTCCATTGCAAAATGTGGATGAAGTTCATCAAAAAGTCTTCATGCCATTGAGTCAACAGGATATAATCGAGCTGTTTTTTCAACATAAATAACCTTTGGAGCCTTGGCGTTATTAGGAAATAACGCAGTGCTTTAAACAATATTTTATTCCCATTTGATATATGCTTATGTTCCCCACTATTTTTGTCATCTTTCTAGCTGGAAGCACCACATACCTTACAGAAATTGCAATTTTCTTCATCCTTCCAATACAACATGCAATTGTTCCTGCAAACATCAATCTTCTCATACAAAATGCCTAAGTCCCAAATTATATTTCTTGCACCACAGTATGAGTCGGGTAAAGTTGAATAAAAAGGAAGCAATTCTTCTTTCAAAAATAGCAGTAACATAGTGAATGATTCATTACTCCACCTACCAAGGTTCTTGATATGAAGTAGTTTCACTAGCATAGATAATTTTAAAATCCTAGATCCCAAGTACAATGGCTTTTTAGATTCTTCTAATAAGTGATAAAATATTTTTGCTTTATCATTCGGCACCTCTTTTGCACATTAACACCTGAATGATCATTATCCTTACAACTTCCATCTACGTTACCAAATTTAGGATACAAATCATCCTAAAGATCATCGATTTCGTAATCATTTTCATATCCTTCTGACTCTTGATCATTATTATCAATAGAACAATTTCACCCTCATTAAGCCTTTCCCATGATGATACCAAAATGTGTAGTTCTTCAATATTCCATATACCTTTAGATGTATCTTGACCTCATCTCGTTTTTTGGAATAAGTATTTATAGATTTCACACAAGGGCATCGAATTTCATTTCTTCCTCCATTCTTTGAGAACGCATAATCAAGGAACTCTTGAACTCCTACTCTATATGATTTATTTTCAATTCGGTCATCTACATATGCCATCCAGTCCTTATTAGGTGCCATTTATGTATAAGTATAGAATAACACACTGATGGATATGCCTACAAGATTTCAAAAACAAATAGAGTCAATATTATGTAAAATCTTAGAATAACACAACATTTCATTCAATATAAAGGCATGATTTCCAAAGTCTACTACAAACAATAAGTAAACCAAATGGAACAAATGCAAGATGCACTCCATAATGAAATTCATTGAGGTAAATCAACAAACACTTTATATGCACTATCTTGAGGTTATGAATTTGGGATAATCATAAGGATATGCCGATTAATCCATAAAAACATCACAATCATATAAAATAACCATCCCAAATATGTTGCAACGACAACATTAACCACGCCGGCCGTATGTTCTTGTGCCTCTGTTGTCCTCCACAATTCCATAGGCACTTGGCGGCCATGAACTCTAAATTTAAACCTAAATACGACAATATTTAGGACTTTAAATCACTAAAGAACAGTACAAATTTGCAAAATTAAAGAAAAAACTAAACAATAATCGACAAAGAGAGTGAGAGATGACCGACGGATGTGAAGAACGTGTGCGAATGAAGACGAAGCAGACTGAGAGAGAGAGAGAGAGAGAGAGAGAGAGAGAGAGAGAGAGAGAGAGAAAGAGCGAAGCACCGAGGGTGAAATGCAGCAGTGTTGCAGCAGAGGAGATAAAAATTGCGGCAATGTCACAGGAGAGGAGATGATCTTTTTACAGCTGCAAACCCTAAGTCTTTATGTATTAAAAATAATTTTTTAACCAATAATTTTATTACATTTAAATTTTGGTGGTTATTCAAAAAAAATAATATTAGTGGAAAAATTTGTGAACTTTTGTAAAATTTTCATTTTCCCTCTCTTTTGGAATTTTGCAATGCCATTTGCGACGGGTAGACACTCATAATTTACAATAGGTAATAAGTGTTGTCATAAATTTATACATGATTTTATGATTTCATGACAACTAATATTTCCTGTGGTAATTTGCCTACTATTTATGATGGTTTTTGTTGTTGGTCATGAAGGGTCGTTGCAAATAAGCAAATTTTTGGTAGTGAAAGGTATGCAACCATTGAAGACATTTATGAACCAGTAATGTCAGAACGATGGGAGATTCAATGCGATAGAAGAGAAATTTTGGTGAATCGAGCTGTTTTTGTGGCAATTGGGTGCAAATCCCAATCAAATTGCCTATGGTTCAACCTCAACAATCACCGAAGATGGAAGGACAGGATGAATTGGAAGAGCGCTTCCACGATCCGTTTCCAAAGGTTGACAATTATGGCGGAACGTTAGGAGGACTCAACCAAATTTCGGTGTTTCCAATTACTCTGAAGATTGAAGATGGGATCCGGGCTTCGGATTGAAATTCCAGAGTTTGCCAGTGGAAGGCCAACCAGAGGAGGTCTAGGATTGGATGGCTATTGTAGAGGAAGTGCTTGAGTTTAAGGAAGTTTCGAAGCACAAGTAGATGCCGTTGGTAGCTACTTAGTTGAGGGGCAAAGCCACTGCCTGGTGGAAACAGCTGAAACACACCCGGCTGAGTCAGGGTAAATCGAAGGTCAAAACGTGGGAAAAGATGAATAAGCATATTCAGAATGCCTTCCTTCCCCATAATCACGCCAGAGTGATGTACCGGCGCCTACAAAACTTGGTTGGGATTCTAGGTCAGTGGAGAATACACGTCAGAATTCTACTTCCTAGTTGTCAGGAATGACTTAGCAAAATCGAAGGAGCAGTTGGCTGATCAATATATTGGCAGGTTAAAGGAGTCAATTCAGGAGGTGTTAAATAAGTTTATCTTTTTGGTTTCAAAAGCAAGTTAGAGGACTTTAAACGTCAAGAAGCGACGTCTAGTTGGGGGTACTAGGAACTCCCAAAACAGTGGGCATGATCAGGTACGATTACCAACCAGCTCGCTTTACAAGGTACCTTAGTTGTTGCCAATCCTGGTAAACCGAGTAACTAGGGCTTGGTAGGTAGCTTAAGAACCCATTGTTTCAAATATGGAGAAATGGGTCATCATGCTGCCGAGTGTGGAAGGGCAATAGACATATTAAAGGGCTATACATTGAGGACATCTATACAAGGAATGGCGAGGTAGTTGAGGAGGAGGCTCAAGCTGAGTTGGCACCAAGTGGGGAAAAAGAAATTGTGGGAGATAAGTGTTGGCAATATATTTCAAAAATTTACCCTAGGTCGGCTTGAGCGGGTGTAGTGGAAAATTAATTTAAAACTCTTAATTTAAAACTAAAGGCATGACCTAGTTAAACTATTTAATTAAATCTAGATCTTACTCTAATAAGTTCGTAATATGATAGACAAAAGTATCGAATAAAATAAATTAAATATCAAATACTTAATTTAGACATGCCTACAGCGCGAATCCCAACTCCAACTTGAAGATCTGAAATTAGAAAAAGATTTCTCAACACTTCAAGGTCTTCTTCGCAATGACCTCTTATAGCACCAGGAGTGAGGCTCCTAGAATATTTATCTTAAGAAAAATTTCAGAACAAAATTTTTCCTTCAATCTTTCCGAAAAACAATTATTTCAAAAAAAAATTATACTAAACAATAATTTATAAAACCTTGAAAATAATTTTAGGATTTCCGACATGGAAAAAAAACCAGGTTTCAAAACATAAAAAGTCTAAAAAGAAATCCCACGGCTCACATAAATATATATATATATATTTATATACCCAATACCTCAAGAGCTCCCGCTTGCGCAGGGTCTGGGAGAGGTAGGATGTAAGCAGCCTTACCCCATCCGGGTGAGACCTAGAAGGAAGAGTGTTTTCGAGGACCTCCAACCTGATATTTGGTGGTTATGATAGTTATTATAGATATGAAGCGCTTGTATGAAAAGCATGTAATATATATATATAGGCTGACGTTCTCATGAAAAGATGAGAGCATGAGAGGGGCAAATTCTAGCCCTCCATTATAATGGATAGCCAAAATTTGTTGGACATGAAAAAATTAACAATTTATGGCCAAGATTTGTCGAGTATTAAAAAACCAAAAAATATTTCCTCCCTTACCCCTTCTTTCTTTTTGCCCCATGAAGGAATATAGGCTGTAAATTAATTTTTTTTTAATGTTTGACAAATCTTGGCCAGCCATTACAATAGAGGGCCTAGATTCGCCTCTCTTACACTCTTTTTCTCTCATAAGAACTCCACCATATATATATATATATATATATATATATATATATATATATATATATATATATATACGTAGTACAATTTTTATAAAAGGTGAGAGGGGTGAATCTTTACCGTCCATTATAATGGACGGTCAAGATTGACCCCTTTTTTGCGGAGTCCTAAAAAAAATTAATTTTCTCCCTAGCCTCTCTCCACCTTTTCTCCCTTTCTCCCCCTCCCTTCCTCTCACCGCCACCACCACCCGCCTGCTCGCTACCCCTGCTTTTTCTCTCCCTTCCAATGCCCTTATCTTCTTGCTCTATATCCCATCACCTTCCGCCTCCGTTGCCCATCCATTGCCTCTCCTTTTTTCTTTTATCAAATGATTTCTTCCTCCCCTATATCCCATGACCCGTCACCACCACTTGTTTGCCGCCCCTCCTTTTCTCTCTCATTCAATCCTTCTTTCTCCTTGGCAAGGGGTGAAGGGATGTGGGGGAGGGAGAAAGGGGGGTTAGATAAGAGAGAAGTGGAAAGGCAACGGTGGTTGGTGGTGGGGTGTGAATGGATATGGGCATGGGAGAAAGGAGCATTTGAAGAGAAAGAAAAAGCAGCAGGGTGGAGGTGACGACGATGGCGAGTGGTGGTGGAGAAAGGGAGGGAGGGAAGGGGCAGAAATGGAGGGGAAAAAAATTAATTTTTTATTTAGACTCCATAAAAAAGGGTTCAATCTTGGTCATTCATTGTAATGCATGGCCAAGATTTACTCCTCTCATCCTCTCACCTTCTTATAAAAATTGACCCCATATATGGTACAATTCTTATAAGAATGTGAGAGAGAAAGACCTTGGCCATCCATTACAATGAACAATTAAGGTTATCCCCCTTTTTTATGGGATAAAAAGAAAATTTCTCCCCAACCACTTCCCTGTCTCTCCTTCCCTCCCCCAACCCTTAGCCAAAACCACCACCACCGCAGCCAGCCACGACTGAAACTGCCAGCCATCGCCTCCCGTCGCCATCACTGGCTACCACCGCCCCTCCTCTTTCATATCTTCCAATACACCTTTCCCTTCCCCCCTCTCATATCCCTTTACTATTGCTACAGTCACCCCTTCTTTTTCTGCCTCTTCTAACACACCTCTCCTCCTAACCAAAATAACCCTTCATCCATGGCATCTGCCACCACCACCCGTCTGCCACCCCTCCTTTTGTCTCTCCTGCATATCCCTTCGCCCCTTGCCTTCCGCGGTTGTGCCAGGTTATGGCCAGCGAAAGCAGAAAGGTGGTGGAATGAGAGAGCGAGAAAGAAAGAGTCAGGGGGAGAGAGGGGAGGAGAGGGGAGGGGAGGGGAGGCGGAGTGGGAATTTTTATTTTTTCTCATAAAAAAGGGGGATCATCCTTTGTAATTAGCGGCCAAGATTTACCCCTTTCACACTCTCATCATTTCATAAGAATTGTGCACATTTGTCAACTTCCAT
The DNA here is from genome assembly GCA_018398585.1 of Simmondsia chinensis. Lineage (NCBI taxonomy): Eukaryota > Viridiplantae > Streptophyta > Magnoliopsida > Caryophyllales > Simmondsiaceae > Simmondsia > Simmondsia chinensis. Next base: position 12,824,991 of record JAGTTD010000014.1, read on the forward strand.
CTTTCGTGGGCGTCAACAGAGTTGGTACAGCACAAGTACGCAAGCTCTCCTTAATAAAGCCTTTGGTGAGTAGCTCTTCCACCTGGTGTCTTAACTCGTCATGCTCAGCAGGACTTATGCGGTAATGAGGCCTGCTCAACAAGGAGGCACTCGGCACCAAGTCAATGTGGTGCTAAATATCCCTCAATGGCGGTAGTGTAGCATGTAACTCCTCTGGGAACACTTTTGCATATTCCTTTAATAAGGTGGTAACCCCACTCGGTATCTCCCCCAAGCTGACCTTGTTCTCCTTCCCAATTAGCACAAACACAACCCGCATTTTGCCAACCTCCCTGGTAAATATAGCACGTCCCTGTATGTTTGGGTGCCGAGCTTCAGCAGCTCGCGGTGCCTCCTTCTTCTTAGGAAACAAGGTAACCTTGATCCCCTCAAAGAAGAAGCTATATGTGTTCTTTCTTTCGTCATGAACGGCACTCCTATCATACTGCCATGGGTGCCCCTAAAGCAGATGACAGGAGTCCATATTGACGACATCACACCAAACCCCGTCCTTGTACTTTGCCCCAATTGAAAAGTTAAGCAAGCAATGTTTTGAAACAGTTACCAAATTTCCCTGTTTGAGCCATGACAATTTGTGTCGGCTTCGATGAGCTTCCATCTTCAAACCCAACTTGGTGACGGCTTCCTCAGAGATCATGTTCTCAGAGCTTCTGAAATCAATGACAATCCGGCACACCCTACTGCCAATAGTGCACATGGTTTGGAAGATGTTCCTCTGCCAACCATCCCCCTCTTCCTCCCTAGGCGTGAAGTAAGAACACCTTACCACTAATAGATGCCCCTCATCACCTGTCATGGTATTCGCATTGTGCTCTTCCAACTCGCCTTGGGCTTCCTCGTCAATGACCTCGCCATCCTTCATAAGGAGCTCATCAACGTAAAGGCCCTTACCAGACCTATCACTCCTACGGCAGTCAGCAACCCCTGTGCCCCACTTCTCCACACTTGAAACAACGGGTCCTTGATGCCCCCCCAACTCTTGTGTGTTAGGCCTGCTAGCGCTTGTGTGTGGTGGTCTGTCTTGTGTAGTCTAAGTTGGTGATGCCCTTACTTGCTCTCTCCCCACCAACCTATGTTCCCCATGTGCCGCCAACTTGGAGACGCCTTTGCTGGTGTTCCATGTTCACGGCTCTTTGATTCCTCAGAAATATTGAAGATATCAAACATGTTCAACACCTCATGTACTGACTCCCTCAACAACCCGCCTATGTATCGATTTGCCAATTGCTCTCCGCTTTCCGCCAAGTCATTCCTGGCAATTAACGAATAGAACTCAGCCGTGTACTCCTCCATAGATCTCAAGCCCTGCCGCAATTCCTGTATGCGTTGGTACATCATCCTGGCATGATTGTGAGGCAAGAATGCTCCTCTCAAGTGCTTCTTCATCTTCTCGAAAGATTCTATCGTGGCTTTTCTTTGGAGCGACCGGATCTGTTTTAGCTGTGTCCACCAGGCGGTTACCCTACCCCATAGCCGAGTAGCAACAAGCGGCACCTGCTTCAATTCCGGTACTTCTCTAAACTCCAGGACTTCCTCGACGGCGACAAGCCAATTTAAGAAGTCCTTGGGATGTCCTCCACCATTAAACTCCGGGATTTCTATCAGGAGGCGGAATTCCCACCTCCGATCATCATAACCGTGGGGGTTTTCGGTATTGGGCCAACGCTACCTCGGCCAAGGATCCAGTAGCTCCTCGTCCAGGAACTGATTTTGGAAGCGCTCATCTGTCTCCTCTTCTATAGCACCCGGTGTTAATGGGTGTTGGGGTTGGGTTCCCGATGCATCGGGATTTACCACTAGTTGAACCAAGCAACGCTCGATTCGTCGAAATCTCTCCTCGAACTCATTCAATCTCCTCTCGGCCAACAGTAAACGATCTCGGTTATCAACTTTCTCGACGGTGGTGTATCTCTGTCGCTTCCCAGCCATCTTTGGAAGCTTTCTAAGCTCTGATACCAACTGATACAGCATGTAAGTAAGATTTTGGGGAGCGGGAAGGAACTGAAGGCCTTCCCTTTAATTTCATTAACGAATTAACAAAACTTCAAGAGGAAAAATAAAACCTAATTCTCACAACCCGAGAATAGAGGCTCAAAATAGAAAAAACCTGAAAATTTATGTGAACTAAACTAAACCTTAGATCTCCACTTAGTATATATAGAGGAGTAGTTAGTATACTAATCTAACTCTAAGAGATAATTCAAAATTAAATCTGAAAATTAAAATAAAGACTCCTAATCAAACTCTACTTCTCCGGCCAGCTCCGCGTCCCTGCTGCCTTGCTCCCGCTAAGGCCTTCGTACCTCACGCCTGGACCTGTCAAGACTCCTTATTGGGCTGCAACAAATAGAGTTATTGTGTATTATTTTTTGGACGGGAGAGGTTTTGAATTTGGATTATAATCTCTCATAGTGATTTAAGTCCGAGAAGAGAAGATATTCATTTGGCAGCGTAGTTGAGTGCGGCGAGTGCCAGGTAGTTTAAGATCTCCAGGCAATCATAACCCCGAGTAGTGTACGTATCTGATGTTTAGTTGCTTTCCGATTACTCGACTATTTTTGGTCATATGTTTTTATTTGCCTATTAAAATGACTAACCATTTTCAGGATGCCAAGATACCATGCTCGCAGGACGACAATATTCTTCAGGCCGGGGGTCCTCGGAAATAGCTTCTCTTCCACTTGGAAGGGGTAAGGCTGCGTATATCTACCCTCCCCAGACCCTGCTTCTGCGAGAGTCCATGAGGCACTGGGATTGTTGTTGTTGTTGTAAGGGAAAATATTCATTTGGATGGCAAAGGATGAACTTTGGTTTTTGGTAAATTATCAACTAGGGAAAAGATATCTAATTTATACTATTATACAATAAAATTTATAAGAAAATAAATACTTTAGATATCACTTTTTATAATAATTTTTATTCTAGCACTGGATGTATAATCTGCCATATAATTAGAAAATTTAATTCTATTTAACAGTTTATATTTTTTTGATTAAAATTGATGTACTAGCGTTTTAGTTGATAATTCAAGGGGTCTATTGATAAAACCAAAAACTTTGTGATTATATTTTTTATTTTTTTAATTTCTTTTTAGAGGCCTTGTTTTTCATGAAGTAAAATATATTTGGTTGCTAAAATGGAAAATAGAACTTTCTTCAAAAGGCTAGTTAAACACGAAGAAATTAGAACTTATCTAGAGGAGCTAGGTAAATTACTTCCTGCTTATGAAAAATTGAAAATCGCATAACAATTTTCACTTCCTGCAAAGCAAACAAGAGTTTAAACCCACACTTTCCATAAAATTTAATTTTCTGCATTTATTTCGTGCATACCAAATAAGACCTAATTTTAACCAATAATTCATAAATATCTTCAGACAAAATTAAAAATTCGAAAAGGCATAAATAATCCACACGATATTTATCTAATTTAATGTATAGATGTACTTGCAGCGAGGACCCAATCAATATATAATTGACAATACATTGAATTTAATTGGTAGCCCCACCAAAAATTTAAATGGAGCGTAGTTAATATTCTCAACTACGAGGGACAATAATTGGGGATCTACTATATATATTTTATTTTTGGTTGACAAGTAACGCTATATTATTATAAAATTAAGAACATATTATACTTGAAAGGATAGAAATAAAAATTAAATTACAAATATATTTAAAAAAATAGCAAATATTTTATTTTCAAAACCAACTAATTATTTTAGTTTACTCAAATATTTCAATTCCTTTCTCTACTTTTTCCTCTTAATTTTATTTTGTCAAATCTTTTCTTCACTTCAATTTTGCGTACAAGCTTGCCCCATTTATATTTGCTTTAGTTACCGGTGATCCTCTATATTGTGCCACCGGTTGACAGGTGGCATATCTACATCCACTTTCAGGTACACACTTATCATACGTGTATATATATATATATATTTATATATGTATATATAAATATATATATATGTATATAGGAGGTTAAGATCGAATCAGAAACCGTACCAAGTAAGGCGAGCTTCAAATATCTGGGATTCATGATGCACCAGAATGGCGAAGTGGATGAGGATATCTGCAACAAGATTAAAATAGGCTGGCAGAAATGGAGGATGGCATCTGGGGTGCTGTGTGATAGAAAGTTCCCGCTAAAATTAAAGGAAAAATACTATAGGACGGTAGTAAGACCGGCTATGCTATATGGTGCAAAGTGTCGACCAATGAAACAAAATCAAACACAGAGGTTGAAGGTGGCAGAGATGAGGATGTTGCGCTGGATGTGCGGTCACACTAGGAAGGATAGGATTAGGAATGATGTGATACGAGGAAAGTTGGGTGTAGCCTCGATCGAGGATAAATTGAGGAAACACCGCCTAAGATGGTTTGGCCTTGTCAGCAGGAGACCGACTACAGCCCCAGTTAGGAGGTGTGAACAGCTTCACATGGCGCTAAGCAGAAGAGGGAGGAGCCGACCAAAGAAGAGTTGGCTGGAGACGAATCGTCAGGACTTAACTCACCTGAACCTAAGAGAGGAGATGGCCTCAAATAGGGTACGTTGGAAGGGTAGCATAAGGATAGCAGAGGTGGCAGAGTAGTTTAGTGTGGGGAGTGACAGGTAGTGTGAGATCCTTAGGTAGGTATAACCTCATGTGTAGCTCTTATAGGCTAGCTTAATAGTTGATCATGCTGGTCAGGCTTAGCATGCTTCTTCTTCTTCTTCTTCTTCTTCTTCTGCTTCTTCTTCTTCTTCTTTATTCTTCTTCTTTTCCTCTTATTCCTCAAAATCCATTGGTAATTATTTGATAGTTATCTGCAGGCACTCAATTACTTCAGGTTGGGGGTCCCCGGAAACAGTCTCCTTTCCACCCGGAAGGGGTAAGGCTGCGTACATCACCCCCCCCAGACCCTGCTTCCTGCTGGAGTTGCGAGGCACTAGGACTGTTGTTGTTGTATATTTATATATGCATATGTGTACATATATATAAAGATCTTTCATATAATTTCTAATTTTATAAGATAATGAACAATATCTAATATTGACCATACAAATCGTACCAAAGAATATCCAGTATTTATAATACTCCCCCTTAAATATTCTCCTTCAAATTTTGCGGGACAAAGACTTTAAAAAAAGTATAGTATCCGAGTTATATTGAACTGCCTCATTAAAAACCTTGCTAGGAAAAACCTAATGGGAAAAAACTATAGTGAAGGAAAAAAGAGTACAATGCGCATTTAACTCCCTCATGTGACCATATTAGTAAGGGGCCTTCTTGAGTCAATGCATACCAATCTTATGAACTAGTTTCTCAAAAGTTGTTACTAGCAATGCTTTCGTGAATAAATTTGTTAGGTTATTATTTGAGTGAACTTGATCAACATCTATTTCACCTGTCTTCTGGAACTTGTGTGTAAAGAAAAACTTAGGTGAGATTTGTTTAGTTCTGTCGCCTTTAATGTATCTACCTTTGATTTGAGCAATACATGCAGCGTTATCTTCATACAGTATTGCCGGGCTCCCCCGATTGTCGGAAGACCGCATTCTTCTTGAACATGTTAAATAAGAGATCTCAACCATGGTCCCCACTTGTCTCACGAAATGCAAGTATCTCAGCATGATTTGAAGAAGTTATTGTTGTTGTTTGTTTTGTGGATTGGCAAGATATAGCAGTATAACTATAGGTAAATAAATATCTTATTTGTGAATGACCTTATGTGGATCATACAAATATCCAACATCTGCATATCCAACTAATCTTGGATTTGATTGCATCAAATAGAATAATCTCGTATTAGATGTGCCATGGAGATACCGAAATATATGCTTAATTCTGTTCCAATATCTTCGGGTAGGAGTTGAGCTATATCTTGCCAAAAAGTTAACTGAAATAGCTATACCTGGTCTCATATAGTTAGCAAGATACATCAGTGCACCTATTGCAATTAGATATGACACTTTAGGGCTAAGAATTTTTTCGTTATCCACTCGAGGACGAAAAGGACCCTCACTTACATCAAGGGATCGAACAACCATTTGGGTACTCAACGGTTGTGCATTATCTATATTAAAATGTTTTAGCACTTTCTTTGTATAAGCAAATTGATGGACTAAAACTCCATCAGTTAAGTGTTCTATTTGCAGCCCAAGACAATATTTTGTCTTTCCAAGATCTTTCTTCTCAAACTCCTTATTTAAATACGCAAAGCTTGTTTAATTGCTTCAAGAGTTTTTATAATGTTTAAATCATTAATATAGACTACGATTATAGTAAATTTAAAATTCAATTTCTTAATAAAAAGACATGGGCTAACGGGATTGCTAATGTATCCCTCTCTCAGAAGGTATGTACTACACCAATTGTATCACATTCACACTTATTGTTTTAATCCATACAAAGATATCTATAATTTGATGGGACAAAGCTCTCAAGGTTTTGAGGTATATGCAACTGGCATTTGTAGTCCTTCAGGGACTTTCATGTAGATATTATTGTCAAGTGATCCAATAGATAAGCTATTACCACGTCCATTAGACACATGTGGAGTCATTCAGAAACTGCAAGGCTTATTAAGAATCTAAATGTAATTGCATCTATTACTAGTGAATATGTCTCTTCATAATAAATTCTTGTCCTCTGTGAGAAGCCTTGAGCTACAAGTCATCCGTTATACCTAACTACTTCATTCTTTTCATTTCTTTTTATGCAAATACCTATTTGTAGCCTACTGGTGTCATGTTTTCCGGCGTCTAGACTTCAGGTCCGAAAACTGCACGTTTTACAAGTGAATCTAATTCCACCTGAGTTGTTTCTTTCCATTTTGGCCAATTATTTCTTCTTTGATATTCTTGAACAGATTTAGATTCAAGATCTTCACCTTCAATAGTCAAGTTAGTAGCCACAATGTATGCGAACACTTGATTAATAATTGTCATATTTCGATTCCATCATATGCCAGTAATAGCATAGTTTATCGAGATTACCTTATTCTCGATATTTTAATCATTTTCACAATTCTCAGGTACTCGATATCCTTGAGGAGTCATTTTGTCCTCTGTATCTTTTTCTTGGATTTACATTTGTACCTCTCCAGGGGTTTCCTCTTCAGGATCTTTAATAGAGGAGCCAACTTATTTATTTTTCTCTCTTTTCTTTCTTAGTTTTTTATCTTTAGAACCAATAAGTTTACCACACTTCTGACGGACAGTAGACGTACTTACCAATGTCTTAGAAAACTATTCATTCAGAATATCAATTCGAATAGGAGCATTAATAGCTGGAACATATGACTTGACCATTCTTTTTAGATTAATGAATGCATCTGGTAATCAGTTTGCAATATTTTATAAATACATAATTTTTTGAACTTCCCATTTACATTGATGTGTACGCTAATCAAAATGTGATATTAATAATGTATTCCAAATAATTTCTCGCTTTTTTAGCTTTAATTTTTCTCCCCCTAGTTCAGGAAACATTGTTATCTCAAACTTACAATCGGCAAAACGTGTAGTAAAAATATCTCCCGTCAATGGTTCAAGATATTTTATAATTGATGTAGATTCAAACCCAACATAAATTCGAAGTCTCATTTATGGACCCATCTTTGTGCGCTGAAGAGGAGCGATTGGACATATACAGCGCAACTAAAAATTTGTGGAAGGGATATATTTGGTTCTTGACCCGAAATAAGTCGCAATGGGGACTATTTATGATTAGCAGTTGTCCTAGCACTAATCAGTACTGCAGCATGTAATTTAGTCTGCCCCCATGCAAATCGAGACAACTTTGTTTAATAAATAATGGTCTAGCAATTAGTTGTAGACGTTTGATCAAAGATTCTGCAAGACGATTTTGTATATGCTAGTGGGCCATAGAATGCTCAACTGTAATCCCAATTGACATACAATAGTCATTAAAAACTTGGGATATAAATTATCCTGCATTATCAAGACGGATATTTTTGATCGTGTAACTTGAAACTGAACCCATAATCGAATTATTTGTGCAAGGAGTCTAGTAAATGCCACATTACAAGTAGATAATAGGCAGACATGTGACCAACATGTTGAAGCATCTATTAACACCATAAAGTATCCAAATGGTCCACATGATGGAATAATAGGCCCATAGATGTCTCTTTGTATTTTTTCTAAAAATATAGGATATTCAAACCCAATTTTAGTTGGGGATAGCCTAGTAATCATTTTACCTTGAGCATAAGTAGCACATGAAATTTTATCAGGTGAAAGAATCTTCTGGCTTTTTAATGAATGCCCTTGAGTACTTTCAATGATTTTTTTATCACCGTTACACCTGGATGGCCCGGATGGTCATGCCATAAGATGAATGTTTTGCAATCGGTTAACTTCTGGTTAACCATTGTATTTGATTCAAGGTTTATATGAGTATAATATAACCTAGAAGAAAGTGCTAACAATTTTTCCGCAATGTTCTTTCTTCAGGAGGTAAGTGACGTAATATAAAGATATTCTTTATCACCCTCATTTATTGTCTCAATATGATAACTATTGTGACAAATATCTCAATAACTGATCAAGTTTTTCTATGATCTACTAGAAAACAGAGCAGTGCTTATGTTTATTTTTGTTTCTCCAGAAAACATAACATGTGCTCTTTCAGAGCCTTCAACTAAATTTGTAACACCTGATTTTGTATTAACATTCGTTTCAGCTAATTGTAGCTGAGAAAAATATATTCTACTTTTGAGGATAGTGTGTGTCGCTGCACTGTCAGCTAGACATAAATTTCCATTGTTGACCAAATCCATGTTTCTTCAAATGTAAAATACATATGTATTAACGGAACTCTATTTAGGGTACACATTAATAAAATTACAAAGGTGTAATGAATAAAGTATTTTAAAATGTCTATAATAAAATAATACTTTTGAAATTTTACTTTATACAACAACAACTAATCAAGCCTGATTTTATTGGAAATAACCCATTAAAATGAAATATCAAAAAATATAATATTGTGCTAAATTACACACACCAAAATGATATTACTCCATTAAAAGTAAGATAAACTTTAGTACAAAAGACATAACTGAAAAACAAAAAACTTCAGTCCAATTTAACATTTTCATCGCCAATCAAATGATCAATTCTTCCACTAGCATCCTCAAAGAAATCAGAAACATCAAGATGCGTCACATTAAATAAATAATGATCTTTAGTAAAATTTATTTCTGTATGTTTGCCTTTCTCTTTCAACCGTGCTTGATAAAGATTCACAAAACCTGTGACCTTTCATAACATAACGATAGCAATTTGTTTCCACGTCTTTTGACAAATTTTGTTAATGGGTTTTTTCTCTTTTATATTTTTCTTCATTATTGCTAGACCTCTTAAATTTTGGTCCATTTTCATTACCATGGTGCCAGTTATTAAGATCACAGCTATAACCTCAACCCCAACCACTATAGCAGCCACAACTATATGTATCATTGCCATGGGATGTAGCATTCACTTCAGGGAACGGCTCTGACCCATTGGTCGTGATTGATAATTTTTAATTAATAGTTCATTGTTTTGTTCAATAATAAAAAGACATGAACTTAACTCCAAGTATTTTTTGAAATTATGCTCTCGATATTGCTGCTATAGGAGCACATTCGAGACATGAAAAATAGAGAATGTTTTCTCTAACATATCCTCCTCAATAATATTTTGTCCCGTAGAATTTCAATCGGGAGGTAATACCAAATACATCGGAGTTGTACTCGCTGACAATTTTAAATTCCTACAGCTGCAGGTGAATCCATTCATAGCGAGCTTTAAGAAGGCTCACATATTTTTGATGATCAAATCTCTTCTTTAAATTCAGCCAAAGAACAAGCAGGACCTTTATAGTAAGATGCTTGGCTTTCAGTCCCTCATGGATATCATGCCTTAGAAATATTATTGCTTTAGCGCGATCCTCCATGGATGTGCTATTTCCTCTTTTAATTGTATCTCCAGGTGATGGGAATCTTGATGCGGAAGCGTAAACCCTGATGGCTTGATTCGATTCAAATAATATGACTCACACAAACGAAAAGTAAACAAATATATGGAGAAAAAATGAACAAATACGAACACACAATATTTACGTGGAAATCCCTCTACAATCGAAAGGGGAGAAAATCACAGACGGAGATGGAGATTCTTTATTGATACTGAACAGAAGAACTATAACTACACTTCCTCCGAACGAGATCTATGAAAGAATTACAATCACTTTCTCTAAACTCTCTTAGCACTCGAATATCTTGGAGGAATTACAAAATCACCTCTGGCGGCGCCTCACACTTTAATTGGATACCTAATGACGTAAACCCTACGTCCCTTTTCTAGACCCGTGTCTGGGAGGGCCCAATCGATCGAAACAGGCCGATCGATCAGCCCTCTAACTGCCTAAAAAATACCAAAATTTCCTTCAATCACCTGATCGATCGGGCTTCCCTCCCGATCGATTGGTGACCCTACGGCAACTCCATAAAACTAAAACAAGTAATTTGAGATATAACCTAACAAATCTCCAACTTGGCTCAAATTACATACATAAAAGAATTTCCTCCACCTTCTCCACTAAACACCCCACACACGGGGTTATCTTAATAAACCCGAAACCTAACCGAGTTCGATCGAAGCTTGAACTTCCTGCTAGGTAGCATCTGAGTGAACATATCTGAGAGGTTATCAGCAATGCCAATCTTCTTCTTCTCTGAATTGGCTCTTGACACATTATATGAAATAGCCACCTGCTACTGAACTGTGTTACTTAACTGGACTCCCTCTGACTTACTCACCTGACCTGAATCACAAACAACTAATGAAATCTTATGTGGAGACAATAACAAAGACTCACCAAACATGACACGTCTACTCGTCAGGAATTGCTTGAAGCGAAAACCTTTCTGCTTCCCATAAAGCCCTTGTTCACATAATATTAGTCCTGTAGACTGAACACACAAAGAGCCCCTTACACTATGCTCAGACAGACCCTTATCACCTGAATGATCCAATCTCAAACGTCCTGAATTTGTGGTCTCTTGTTCTGTCAACAACAAGGATGATGAAGATGCTGCAATAGATTTAAAAACTGTGGAACCGAAAAGCTCATACAGAGTACCTAGCCTTCTGCCCTTCATAATTGTCAATGCACCCTTAACGACCCTCAAAACTCCACCTTCAGCTGTGTACCTGTACCCTTAAGACTCAAGAGTACCTAAAGAGATGAGATTCTTCTTCAAATCAGGAACATGACAAACATCGCTCAAAACCCTGATAGTGCCGTCAAACATCCTAAAACGAATTGTTCCTATACCCAAAACTTTGCATGACATATCATTACCTATCAAAGCAACTCCACCTCGAGCTAACTTGTACGTGGAAAACCAATCCCGATTGGGACAGACATGATAGGAGCAACCCGAATCCAAAATCCAACTATCTCTCAAATTGGACAGAGGTTCAAACACAGACAGTAGAAGATCTTCATTCTCACCATCCATAACACTAGCTGCTATGGATCTTTGGTCAGACCTATTATCTGCTTCCAATTTTTTCTTAAGCTTGTAACAGTTTTTTCTTAATGTGCCCTTTCTTATTACAGTAGTTATAGGTTAGGTCTTGATACCTAGACTTAGACTTGTTTCCACTATGATCATACTCATTTCTCTCCCTCACACATAAGCCACTATCTGAGTTATAAACAGAATCAGATAATTCTCAATCTACTCGTTCTTTACTTAGTAGGTTTCTCTTAACTTCATCTAAAGATATGGTTTGTCTACCCCCATAAATCATAATTTCAACAAAACCCTTATATGAAGCAGAGAGAGAACATAACAACAACATTGCCTGATCTTCATCCTTAGGAACATCATCCAATTCTTTCAAATCTTGAATAATTGAATTAAATTCACTGACATGATTTTTAAGTGACGTACCTTTTGACATAAGAAACGTGAACAACCGGCGCTTAATTGAGAGTTTGTTGGAGACAAACTTGAAACAGAACATATCCTGTAATTTCTCTAACAACTCCTTAGCGGTCTTCACTTCCAAACTTTAGTCAAAACGTCATCGGTAAGACACATCTGAATTGCTGTGAGTGCCTTCTCATCTAACTCCTCCTATTGTGCTTCTGTCAAATTCTCTGGTTTCTTCTCTTTCCCATCTAAAGATTTCTTCAAGCCACTTTGAGTCAAGAGGCCCTCAACGCAAACCTGTCATAAGCTAAAGCTCCCTTGACCACCAAACTTCTCAACTTCGGTCTTAATTGCGGACGTCATATTATCAAATCGAAATAAACAGGGCTCTAATACCAATTTGATGGGAATCTTGATGCGGAAGCATAAACCATGATGGCTTGATTCGATTCAAATAATATGACTCACACAAACGAGAAGTAAATAAATATATGGAGAAAGAAAGAACAAACACGAACACACAATATTTACATGGAAACCCTTCTACATTCTAGAGGGGAGAAAACTATGGGCGGAGATGGAAATTCTTTATTGATACTAAACGGAAGAATTACAACGGCGCTTCCTCTGAACGAGATCTATGAAAGAATTGCAATCACTTTCTCTAAACTCTAGTAGCACTCAAATATCTTGGAGAAATTACAAAATCATCTCTGGCGGCGTCTCACACTTTAATTGGATACCTAATGGCGTAAACCCTATGTTCCTTTTATAGACCCGTGTCTGGGAGGGCCCGATCGATCGGAAAACACCCGATGGATCAGAGCCCAATCGATCGAAACGGGCCAATTGATCGGCCCTCTAATTGCCTGAAAAATACCAAAATTTCCTTAAATCACCTGATTGATCGGGCTTCCCTCTCGATCGATCGGTGACCCTTCGGCAACCCCATAAAACTAAAACAAGTAATTTGAGACATTACCTAACACCAGGATTTATAACATCAAGGTGCCAAAGCAATTAATTTTTTCCAATAATATAAATAGCATTAAACTCAAGCTTAGTAAGATTAGCTATTATGAATCATAAAGATTATGGAATAATAATTTACCACAAGTATATAATAACCCATAGTTGGCTAGAAACTCGAGCTGATAACGTGTTATCAATTTAAGAACATATTATACTCAAAAGGACAGAAATAAAATGCAAACTCAAATTGTAAATATTTAATTTCAAAACTCGAAAACCAACTAACGATTTAAATTTCTTTCTCTACTTCTTCCTCTTAATTTTATTTTCCGAATCTTCTCTTCACTTCAATTTTACGTATACAAGCTGATCACCAAATTTATATTTGCTTTTGCTAAATATGACTCGCCCTTGATCCTGTGCCACCAGTTGATAGGTAACTACATGCATCCACTTTCAGGTACACATTTATCATATGCATCCATATACGTATATCCACTTTCAGGTACATATACGTATATGTATGTACATATATATATAATTTTTTACCTAATTTCTAATTTTATAGGACATTTAATATATAATTGTTTGAAAATTTCTCAATTAGATTTAATAAGATTGAAATATTATTACTTAAATATATTACATATTTCTATATATGTTATGAGGTATTTTAATGTTTAAAATGTAGTTATTTATGCTGAAATCCAATGAATTTTTGCTAGATTTTAGAATTTTTTTTAACGGATAAATATTAGTATTATACATTATTGCAATGATATATACGATATTCGTCATTATTTTTGTGAAAATTCATTACATTAATATACAAATTTACCAAATTCTGATTGAAGATACCTATATATTATCCAAATAACATACCATATTAGCATTCTCTAACACAAAAGTCATCCAATTTTGAATAAGAATACCTATATATTCTCATTATTATGTTCACGTCATCATCTTTTTAAGAGGGTATTTTAATAATAGTTTTTAGATCTTACCATACCAATCTAATTGATTAAATTTTCATTATCGAAAGCATAAAATCTTTGAAGTAGTCACTAAAGTAAACGGTGAAAACATCATCAAATTGCGACCACTAATGAACAAAGCAGAAAAACACTTCCCAAAACATTAACATGAACTCTTCAACTCCAAAAGGTTCCTCAAGCATGCACATCTACAACTCCCACAACCCAAATAGTAGAATCGAAAGTAAACGAACACATTAATTTCAAACTAAAAGAAAAACAACTCACCTAGAAGGGTATGCAATGATACTCATAAGGATATTTCAAAATAAATATTTTTACATTTTTGCTCCTAAATAGTACACAAAAATTAAAAATTACCAAAATAGAACGCAAAAATTAAAAATTGTCAAAATAACATGCCCAGTCAACATGTCATTGCCACCCAGGTCAGGACATTTTGGTCATTTTGCTTTTTTTAAAATTAAAAAAAAAGTTTTTTTTTTAATTTGGAACAACCTTTCACCAAAATATTTATTTGTCTAACATATAAATTTAGATATATAACAACAACAATAAAAGTAAATATACTTTTTTCTTACAAAAAATTTTTAAAATTTTAATAAATTTTGACGTACTGAATAATAATATCAACATTAAATTTTTTTCTTTTTAATATTTTGGTGAAAAGCTGGTGTAGCCGTGAAATTTAAAAAAAAATCTTTTACTTTTTAAAACTTTGAAAAAAGTGAAATGACCAAATTGCCTTTGCTTAGGTGGTAATTGCATATGCTGACTGAGCATGCTATTTTAGTAGTTTTTAATTTTCATGTGCCATTTTAGTAATTTCGAGCTTTTGTGTGCTATTTTTAGAATAAAAATATCAAAATATGCTATTTTGAAAAATTATCCCAAAACCCATCTAGTAGTGCCTCTCCTACGCAATTGCTACAACGACCTGTTAATCTAAGTTTTCCATCAAAGAAATTATCCTAATAATCTTGTATGTGTCCATAACCCCTACTCTTCATAGACTAAAGGTCCCAATTTTTTCTTAGCTTCTACCAACTCGATCTCATCAAATCTAGGCAATATAGATTCATCTTACATAACCTCCTCCAAAATTATGTCCTTAAGGAGCTATGGTGGCAAATGATTGACGTTCATCTATCTCACACTTCTTTCTACTTTTTAATTTCCATAGGGTTCAATTACAAGTGAATAAACTTTTAAATTGACAAAATACTTCATGATTTTTCTTTTTCTTTCGAGTTTTGACACCCCTATAATCCTTAACTTGTTCCAATTCTTTAATCCTTAGCTAACAAAATGATTCTTCATTTTCAGGACTATCAAACACCATATCTAGTGAGTGTAAAGGGTTAATCCATGCGAATAGACATGAGGCTAGCTCGAAGTTTTTACTTCCATGAAGTGGTCAATAGCAAGTCGTCCCTCCTGGCTTGAAGAGTGTATTGCTTATTATACCCTTGGCATCATGCCTCGCAGAGAGTATAAAACCCTAGACAACATCATTATGTGGTTGTTCCAAGAATCTAACCCATCTCTTGAAATCCGACAATCACAAGATATTTGATAACCCATCCACAAAGTGATGTAGCGCGTAGGTGGAATTTTGGGGAACGGGAAGGAATTGAAGGCCTTCACTTAATTTTATTAAACTCTAAATTACAAGGGGAAATATAAAAATTCATCCTATCTCACATTTGAGAATAGAAAGAACTACAAAACTCAAATTAATTCTAAATTATTGGCTAACGAAACCTTGGATCTCCTCTACTATATATATAGAGGAGTAATTAGAATAAGAATCAAACTATAAGAGATAATTCAAAATACAAAATTTAAATCTAGAATTTAAAATTAGTCCTAATCTAATTCAAACTTAATCTTCACCGAACTCCTCATGCATCCTTTTTAACCTTGCTGCCAAAAACGTGACTCCAACCATGCATCCCGCCAAGCAATGCACCAACCACAGACACGAGGTAGCAACAACCTGTCTATCCTTCCTGGCCGCATATGTGATGCCACCAACTTCATACTGCCAACCCATGCTTGCCGCCAATCTATTTCCTATTGTGTATCACCATTGCTGCAAGCGTATTGCCTGCGTCTCTGTCCAATCCGGGGTTCCCATAGCCACCAACTCAAAGTGCCGCCGCCAAGCTATCCTCCACAGGAGGTGGAGCTGCATCATTCTCTCCGGTCAGGAGAGAATTCGTTGGCGGATCATTTGGGCCAATTCCGCCACCCTGGTTTCCTCACGCCTGGAATTCGTCTTGCCAAACTTCAAGCGGCCAAACTAACCCGATCGTTGCTCATCATCCAGGCTTTCGAAGACTGAATCATTCTCTCCGGCGTGGAGAGAATTCGCCCTCGAATTTTCCAAGGGATCTTCCATTGCAAACTTCTCACGGCCTTTAAACCTGTTCTGCTTCCCCATCAAGGTATTCCCGCTAAGTCCCATCCTTTGTCGGCATTAGTATAGTAGACCCGCCTTTCTGCCTCACCCTGATGTAGACCATAACAAGCAACCTCCACATTTGGTGTCTGAGGTTCTCATGCACCGTAAGGTCTACTCGGTATCGACCTCATTCACTAGGTAGGTTATCTCCTCGAACCCAATCTTCCCGGTGGTGTTCCTTCATTGTTGGCAATAAGAAGGATGCCATTCTTTCCAGTTGTGACCCTACTGGGGGACTCCCAACCTTATCCGCTACATTCTCCTTGTCATGAATAGAATCATCAAACTTAGGTGGAGAAGACAAATCATGATGCGTCGCTTCATCAAAGATAGGTCCTCCCTTGGTGATGCCTACTAGTATAAACACCAACTCTGATTCGCCAACAACATTGGTGGCCACGGCTCTCTCTTTTGGCTTTGGCTCCTCGGTCTTCGACACACTTGGCACCTCAAACTTCTTGGGCAACAAGATGATCCTCGTTCCCTCGAAGATGAAGCTATAGGTGTTCTTCCTCCCGTCATGCATGGCAGCCCTATCGTATTGCCAAGGCCGACCCAACAATAGGTGGCAAGTGTCCATGGCAACAACGTCACACCACACTCCATCCTTGTACTTCGACCCAATTGAGAAATTGACTAGACAACGTTTAGATATGATCACCTGATTGTCTTTCTTGAGCCATGACACCTTGTAAGGGTTCGGATGATCCTCCGTCTTCAACCCTAGCTTCTGAACAACTTTTTCGAAGATGACATTCTCACAACTTCCGGAATCGATGACTAGGCGGCATACCCTCTCACCAATTGTGCATGTCATCTGGAATATGTTGTTTCGCAGCCATTCATCCCCTTCTACTTCTTCAATCGTGAAGCCAACTCACCTCACTAACAGCAAGCGACCTTCGTTACCTGCTATCTCCACCTCGCCAAATGGCACCAACTCGTCTTGTGTCTCTTCCACCACTATGGCGCCTTCTTCTTCAAGCTCTAGTTTCTTAATCCGGAGACCAGTTTCCCACCTCCATCCTTCAACGTTGGCGTCATCGGTAATGAGTCAATGCTACCTCGGTCCAAGATTCGATAGATCAACACATGAACCCGGATTTTGGATCTCGTCCTTCACCTCTTCTTCAGCACCCAGTATTAATGGGTGTTGGGGCTGGGTTCCTGGTGCAAGATTGGGTTTTGGCCCCCAGTTGAATCAAACAACTCTTGATTCGCCGAAATTCTACTTCCACCTCCTCGAATCTCCTCTCGTCCTGCCATTGAACATCACGATCAAGAACGTCTCCGACGGCAAAGTACCTCAGTAGCCCATGGGCCATCCCAGAAGTCATTCTGAGCTTTGATACCAATTGATGCAGTGCGTAAGTGGGATTTTGGGGAATGGGAAGGAATCAAAGGCCTTCCCTTAATTTTATTAAACTCTTATAACAATTACAAGATAAAAGATAAAATTCATCCTATCTCACACTTGAGAATAAAAAGAATTACAAAACTTAAATTAATTCTAAATTATTGGCTAACTACACCCTAGATCTCCTCTAGTATATATATAGAGGAGTAATTAGAATAAGAATCAAACTCTAAGAGATAATTCAAAATACAAAATTTAAAACTAATCCTAATCTAATTCAAACTTAATCTTCACCAAATGCCTCTGGCATCCTTTTTAACCTTGCCGCCAATAACGTGACGCCAACCATGCATCCTGCCAAGCAATGTGCCAATCACAAACGCGAGCTAGCAACAACCCATCTATCCTTCCTGGCCACGTATTTGATGCCGCCAACCCATGCTTGCCAGTAATCTGTTTCCTGCATGTATCACCATTGCTGTGCTGACTGCGTCTCTTTCCAATCCGCGTTCCCATAGCTGCCAACTCAAAGTACCTTTGCTAGGCTATCCGCCATAGATGGCGGGGCTGCATCACAAAGATGCAAAAGTTATGGTTTACAAAATCAATTAAGTACTCAAGACAAGTTATGTAGCTAATTCATCCACAACATCCTTGTTTAAGCAAAATGTAACCAATTATGTATGGACGTCTGTGACAAAAAGCTATTAGCTTGTAAGAATTAATTAATTTTAAATTAGTTTTTAATCCATTATTTTGTCCGAAGTTAAGCGTGCTTGGGCGAGAGTAGTTCCAGGATGGGTGACCTCCTGGGAAGTCCTCACCCTCAGGTTGGGGGCACTGGGAAATAGCCTCTCTTCAGGTTAACACCCTGAAGGGGAAAGGCTGCGTACGTCTGCCCCTCCCCCCCCCCCCCCCCCCCGACCTGCATAGGCGGGAGCCCTTGAGGCACTGGGTATGCTAAAAAAAAAAAGTACAAAAATCTGAAAGTTGAATCCATTCAGTATTCTGCATTTACTAATACCAATATTAACATTGCTCTGGTCATAAATATTGAATATTTTTCGAGTATAATTTTATAGTAAAGTTCGGATATTGTTAAATATCCTAGAAAATTAAAAATTATATAAAAGACGTTTGTGTGTGTGTATATATATATGTATATGTAAATTTTCTTTTCGATTAAGAAACCCCATAGTGTAACTCACTGTATAAATAAAGCGGTGCGGCAACGTGAATTGTGTATGAATTGAGAAATGAGCAGGAGAAAGAGTGAGATTGAGGAATTTGAGAGAAAATAATTATATAATATCATATTGAGATATTATTTGAATAGAAGAAAAACTTCCTTGCTTTTCTAGTTCTTATACAAAATACTTGCTATTTTTTTTGAGTATATTTGGGTTTGTACTTTTATTCTCTTTCTTTTGAGTATAATTTGTTCCTAGTTTTATAACATGTTATCAGCACCTGAGGATCGTTATATACTCGAGGTAAGTTTTCATTCCCTAATCTTTGTGATTTTCTTGAATTTAATATTCTTGATATTACCGGCAAAAAATTATTTTCCTTGGACTGTTGATATTGAGATTCGTCTTGATGCCATGAATCTCGGAGATACAATTAAAAAGGTAAATAACGCATCCCAGCAGGATTGCGTTAAAGTAATAATATTTCTCAGGCCTTAGGCATCATATCCCTGAAGGATTGAAAGCTTAGTATATAACTATAGAGGACCAGTATGTTCTTTGGTTGAATTTAAAGGAGAGGTTTAATCATCAAAAGTCTATGATCTTCCGTAAAGCTCGCTATGAATGGATTTACCTGCTATTGCAGGACATTAAAATTGTTAGCGAGTATAACTCTGCAGTCTTTAGTATTATCTCCCACTTGAAATTATGTGGAGAAAATAAAACTGAGGAGGATATATTAGAGAAAACGTTCTTCACCTTTCATGTCTTGAATATGCTCCAGCAGTAGCAATATTGAGAACGAATATTTTAAAAAAAAATATACTCAGAGTTAATGTCATGTCTCCTCGTTGCTGAATAAGATAATAAATTTTTGATGAAAATCATCAGACACAACCAATTGGATTCGAATCATTCCTTGAAGTGAATGCTTCGACATATGGCCATCAAGGATATGGTCAAAGTCGCAACCGTGGACGTGGTCAAGGCCGCGGACCAGGTTATAGTCATGGTCATAATAACTGGCACTGTGGTACCCTGAATGGACCAAAATTTAAGAAGTCCACTAATGACGAGGAGATAAAGGAAAGAGAAAAACTGTAGTTTTTTGTATTTTCTATTTTGTATATTCATGGCTGGTTAAACTGCCTACTTTTTATTACTCGTTCATTATTTATATGGTCGGCTATGCTGCCTATTTATTATCAATTATTCATATGGCTATATTTCTCAGCCAATTTATTTGATACTTAATTAAAGGCTCCAGAAGAGCACAATTCATGTTTCCTGAAGAACCAATATTTTCATAAGTATGGCTATCTATTTAATTTCGAAATATCCTTTGGGATGGTTAACCAGAAGTTAACAGACCCAAAAAGCTTTTATAGCATGATTATTTGGGTCATCGAATATAAAGACGATTAAGAAATCATTGAAAATTCTCACGAACACCCATTGAACAACTAGAAGATTCTTATATCTGATTAAATATCATGTGCTGCTTAAGGCAAAGTAATTATTATATACTCAATTGAAATTGAGTTGAGTCTCATGTATTTGAAGAAATACTAAATGGGACATATGTGGCCAATTATTTTATCATGTGGACCTATTTGGTATGTTATGATATTTATAGAGGCCTCTACCCATTGGTCCTTTGAGTCTGGATAATACACTTATGATGTGGCACTTATGAAACCCCTTGCATAAATGATCGGACTATGAGCTCAAGTAGTGGATTGTATGATAATGCAAGAGAATTTACATCCCAAGAATTTAATAATTATTGTATGGGATGAATTTCCACATAACCCACGTATAGACATATAATGGTCTTACAAATTTTTTTGATTAAACGCCTGCAATGAATGACTAGACCATTATTGTTACCTACTTTTATACGAGTATATGTTATGATACATGTTGCAGTACTAATTATGGATCTCCCTAGTATAACTTGTCTCTGACAAGAACCAGATATATATCCCATCTAAGAATTTAGTTATATAATGTATGTCCCAATTGTTCCACCTCAATGCTGAAAGATGGGTTCAATATGGGGATTTGGAGTTTATATCGGGTTTGAATTCCCATCAAGTATAAAATATCTGGAGAGATTAGCTGGAAACATTTTACAGCATAGTTTGCTGATTGTAAATTTGACAAACTAGGGTTTCCAGAATCAAGGAGAGAAAAACAAAAGTTGGAAAATGAGATTTTATGTGAAATACATCATTGAACCAGAAGTTCAAAGAATTGTTCACTTGTAAATTATTACAAGCTAATTCACAAATGTATTCATTAAGAAGGCGACCAAAGAATAGGTTCCCACTATAGATGCTCCGACTTGATTTAATATCCCGATTGAGCAATATTTTAATATAATGAAAAATGCAACCATTTCACGCTAGAAGCGTACCAAACATATCGGTTCCAAATATATAATCTAAAAAAGAAAAGGAGCAATAGAAAAGATTGGTCCCTCTATTATGAAACACTGGAAGAAAAAAACTCTGCAGAGATAATAATATGTGTAAATAAAATTTCTCAAGATTATCAGATACCTGAGACTATTGAAATAGTCAAACTATTGGAATAATAATGATAAAGAGATCTCTATAAAATATGGGATGTGATGGAACCAAAAAAGAAATGCAAATTGATCAAATGTTTATATAGACAGTAGCTATTGATCTGATCAATTAAATTGAAAAACTTGAACAAGAGTTCATTCAAGAATGCCAACAAAGAAATGATTGGCTCAAAATAGAAAGACGTAATTCAGACTGAATTTGGTATATGTAATTTTTGGACCAGTAGTCCAAATTGCCTTAAAAGTAAAACCCATAGGCTATATGTGAATGTTGGTGCGAAAAATAATGAGGTGGGGAAAAACGTAATTTGTAGCCCAAGGTTCATCATAGCGACCAAAAATTGATGAGACATATATACATGGATGCAATTAATCTGGTGGTCTCTGTATACTTTTTACGGATTGGATAACAGCTTGTTTGTATTTATTACTTACGATAATAAGAAAGTCCCTGAAGGACAAAAGATGCCATAAGCATAAAGTTCAAAACAACAGTACATATCTACTAAAAGAGGGATATGTTAATATCATCACGACTCCTAGAGAGTTTGAAAAAGCTGTTATACAAAAAAATTATGAACTCTAGATTAAGGATCTCGGGAAAGGAAAAATTTTGTTTTGACCAGTAGATCGAACACCAATATAATAGAGTATTACTCTCTTGGTCAACTTATACCACTATGGCACTTGAGTGTTTAATATGTTATTTAGTGCCTCAATTTTGTTTAATTCCTTGATAAAAATAAAGGCTCTTTCGATCCTCAAAGAGGTAATGAATGAATCCTTGGTCATAGAAGTTCCTCGCCTTGGTATACTTGGCGCATTAATATAGTTGTCATACAATTGGATATAAGCTTTCTTCGATCAACGTGTCACTAGTATATGATATATGGTTAAATGTTTATCCTAATGGAATAACCAATATGGCACTATTTCATATACGATTATTGGTTATTTAGTTGACCATATAAGGTAAGTGACAAGAATGCTATTTTGTTATAAAGCTATATTGCTATGTTTCAGCTATCTACTAACAATTGCAGCTAGTCGTGAGACATTTGCGCTTTATGAGCAATTAGAGAACAGGTAATGTCAAGGCCCTTGATCCAGCATATTCTATAAGCTTCCATCGATCAGGGAGAGTCCAATAGTACCATATGAAGATAAGTTTGCATTGTTCAAGTGAAAGAGAGTTCATAGAACCAGTGCACTTCAAAGGTGCTCTTTTCACTCGCAAGTTTCCTGAAGAAAGATGAAGTACATGTTCACTCAAGAAAGCATCCACAACAAACTTTTGAGAAATCAACACAAGATTGGCATTCGCCAACCCCAAGGCATCCCTTGTTAATGTGTGCCCATGAGGGGGAGTTAAATATGCACTGTGCTCTTTTTGCCTTCGCTATGATTTTTTCCACTGGGTCTTTTCCTAGCAAAGTTTTTAACGAGGCAGTTTAGGAAGCGTATATAACTTGGATACTATACACTTTCAAGAGTGTTATGTCCCGCAATATTGTAAAGGAAAATATCCAAAGGGGGAGTGTTGTAAATATTGGATATTTTTGGGTACAATTTTATAATCGAGTTAGGATATTATTAAATATCTTAGAAAATTAGAAATTATATAAAAAACGTTTGTATTTATATATACATATATACATATAATATATGTATATATATCCAATTTTCTTTTCCGTTAAGAAATCCCATCGCCTAACTCACTGTATAAATAAAGCGGTGCAACAGCGTGAATTGTGTATGAATTGGGAAATGAGCAGGAGAAAAAGTGAGATTGAGGAATTTGAGAGAAAATAATTATATAATATAATATTAAGAGATTATTTGAATAGAAGAAAAACTTTCTTGCTTTTCTAGTTCTTGTACAGAATACTTGCTATTTTTTTTGAGTATATTTGTGTTTATATTTTTATTCTCTTTTTTTTTAAGTATAATTTGTCCCTAATTTTATAATAGCTCTAAACAAAGTATTTTATTCTACATGTGCCCTATCTAAATAAACATTTGTGTACCTATATGATACATGTAGCAAAAGTCATTGCCTTATAAAGAGAGATCATTTGATATTGTATTCATAAATTAGTATTTTCTTGCACATGTCAAGACATGCACATCACACTATTTGATGTATATCAAAAAAAAAATTTCCCTCATAAATAGAGAGAGCACACTCATTACAAACCGGTGCACCACCAAAGCGGGGCCTTAGAAAAACCGCAAAAGCGGGAACCTCACCTTGTGGGTCAAATGTCTCCATCAAAGCCACAATTACTCTGCTCAGTTTCTTTGAGACTTTTACTTTACAACTAAATTGAATCTAATTCTTAAATACTTTTACCAAACAGTACCAAGAAAAAGACAAATGTCATTTATTTAACAAATCCAATTTGTGGGACAAAGGGGTGCAAGTGTCTCCATCAAAGCCACAATTTTCTAACTAGTAGGCATTTTTTTGCATTCAATATTCGATGTGACTTGTGACAACGATAAGGAGGTACAATATCATCCTAAATAGGATCATCAATATTTGGGGAGTGACAGATGAGCTTTGAATCTACGACACTTTTTACTTTAAAAATAAGTAGCTTAACTACTATACCAAAAAGGAAGGAAACAAGGGTTGTAGTTTCCAAATCATTTGTTAATTCAACTGTGTAAGTAGTACAAGAATGGCGATGGGTCAGGTGCAAATTGACTTTAGCTGATTTGTATCGGATCTAACAAAAAAAACAAAATCTGATCCAATAATTGACCCGGAGGGTAGTCAAATCAAACTACTGCCTAATTTGCAAACGATATCTGACCTTGTCCAGCCCCACGTCCTTGGCTTTTTCCCCTCTTGAAAAAAAAAAATCCTTTTTCTAAATCACGAAAATATAAGGTCAAGTTGTTCGCAGGTACAAACCGGTGCATTGTCCCATATTCTTCTTATATTGTACGGCTTCCTTTCTAAGAGATTTGTAGGGATTCGGTTTATATGTTATCAGAGCCCTAATTTAATATATTTCTCCTTCATCCAGGGTTTCTACCTTGCTGCTCTCCCTTTTCCTAGGGTTCTGTCATGCTCTTCTTGAAGTCTTTCTCGTTATCTTAATTCATTCTCCTCTCTTGCCATGCTTCTCTGGTTCTCTTAATTCGTTCTCTTTTTTAAAAATAAAATTAAACATTTCATCCCCTCACTTTGAATAAAAAAATAATGGTAAGATTTGTTAAGTTAATGGATCGAGGTAAAGTGTTGGATTTTAGCAAAGTGAGGGGTTAACATGTTTGGTTTTTCCATGGGAAGAAATTTGTATTTTTGAAATAAAAGATAGAAGGAGTTTTGAAAGTTAACCTATGTATACTAAATTCCATCAGTAACTTTTTTTCCATGAGAATTAGCCAGGTTCAAAAAACAATTCACCAAGATTCCATGGCTAGTGCGAGGCATCTATGCAATAAATTTTCAAACCGTAATATACCTCATTATATATATCTAAATGGCTGTACAATAAAAGATAACTGTCCGTACTTGAGTTATTGATACAATATATTAAATGAGCTATTGCAATTGGTAAGCTACATACTTTCAAGTGAGGCCTTAGGTTTGAATGGAATAATGCATCTCCTTACCATTGTTAAAGAAACATTAAAGTGTAAGACACTAAGGTAATAAATCTTTAGATTTTAAGGTATCTAAGCGATAAAAATCTGAAGGAATGAAATTTATTTAGTGTGGCCCCATCTAATAAAGGAACTTAGCATCAGCATGGTAATATATATATGTAAACTACCCCATCATCAAACATAAACTTATTTGAGCAAATAAAGGAGAAAAAGCAAAAAAAAAAAAAAAAAATAATAATAAATAAACAAATAAATAAAAGAAAAGAAAAGGGAAAAAACAAGAGATGGGAAGAAGTGAGAAAGAGGGAGAAATGGAGAGGGAAATAGAAAGAATGAGAGAATATTTTAAGAGTGGAAAGACAAGAGAAGGGTCATGGAGGAAGACACAATTAAAAGGGCTACTCAAGTTCCTTATTGAGAAAGAAGAAGCCATACTTAGAGCCCTTAAGCTTGATCTTGGCAAGCACCCTCTTGAATCTTACAGGGATGAGGTATTTCTTTGCTTTCTCCTTCTCGTATTTTGTCTACTATGTCAGTTCAGTAAATATACTTTTATTGGTATCAATTGAGTTGTAAAATAATATTGACGTTGAGTTGATAATGGATTTTTAATAGTGGGCTACAAGTTGGTTGATGTATATTGAATCACTTGTATTTGGACTCAGCAATTAGAAGTTACCTTTTTTAGTAAGTGCTATTAAAATTACACCACCAACTTGATTTAGTTTGATCATAGAACTGAAATGACAAAACAAAAATTATTCATCCACTAAATTGACGATTTTAAGTACTAAAATTAACATATTGAATAGAGTACTATAAAACCCTTTAACATAAACAATCCATTGATTTATTCATTTCCAGAGCCTATAGGAATTATTGTTGGTCTTGTTGGTTGGTTGATGCCAAGGTTGGGGCAAGGGTGGAGTTTGTGTAGCAGATGATGGATTTGTACGGGGCGTAGTGGGCGTTGGGAATGATACTGTATTTGGTTGAGGCTCGCATCTATTGGTGGTGGACGAGAATTATCTCTGAGACTATCCACTACCCCAAAATAAGGCTTAAAGATAGTAATTACACGGTCTTGACATCTGAGATTTTTTGGATACCCATTTTTGGAAGAAAATTTTCCAACAATGGCGTCGAGAGAGTAAAGGTGTCAATGGTGCGGAGGATAAGGCGCTTGCAGTGTGCTTGATGGTCATAAGGTGGAGCAGGAGAGTGTTTCTGTGTATTTGTTATTTGTATTTTCTACTTGATGGTATTGATTTTGGGATGTTTGTGGTTTATATGGTGTTTTCTGTAATTGTATATGTAAGTGTAACTGACGTGCTCTTAGGGTTATATTAGGTAGGATGAGCATATCGTCATCGATGTAAAGAACAAGTCTATAGGGTAACCTTTGAATTGGCCAAACAAGGAGTGACAAAGTATCAACCTCAAATTGTCTAGATGTAGCTCTATTTTTCACTAATCTAGAAGCTCGTTCCTCATCCCTTATCCCCATCCATGTCAATTTATTTTGCAATTGACCTTTGCGATATTGTGAACTAGTTTTTCTACTACCTTATATTAATGATGAAGGTTAATTATTAGTTTAAAAAAAAAAAAACCAACAAAATGGGTCTCGAACATTATAATTACAATAAGGAAAAACATGCGTATATATCCTTGAATAACATATATGAATTGAAAATTATTTGTCAAAATAAACATTTGCCTAAACTGTACTGCTACGTGTGTATTCTGTGGTGAAATAATTGATAGCTATTTTTCTACAATTGTCATTGTTGCAATCATGGCAGATAAAAATATTTTTTCCTTTTTTAAAGGAAAATGCTAATGTACTATTATAGCATTCACATTACAAAAAATAAAATTACCCTTCTTTTGTTCCAGAAAATTATCAATTAGTCCTTCTTTAAATAGGGATAATTTTGTCTACTGTAATATAATTGCTCTGACAATAGTAAAATCTGCCATGATATTAGCATCTCCCCTCTTTTTTATCATAATCTCGTAATGCATTAATCGTGTTCTTTTAATTAGGACTATTTAATACTATATTTTTTATCGGATTTTCTGACATGTGCCCTAAGAGCACATGTTAAGGAACATTTATTGCACTTATATTTTATTAAATTTTTACTAAATCATTCAAATATTAAAAAGAAAAAATGTTATTATTTTTGTGTAGACCAATAAAATACAAGAATTTAGTGCAATAAGGGCACATGTTAGAAAAATTATTTTTTTATTTAAATTTTTTGAATTTTCAAAAAAACTTTTTTCTCTCAAACTTAAAAACAAGACTGACAAAGAAATATACAATAATAAGCGAATAGCACGCCAAACAGATCCCTCATACACTAATATTTAATACACATATATGTTTAAAAAGGAGATATTTTTAATAAGTATCCTTGAAAAACTTGTTAATAGTAATTGTTTTAATCTTATTAGGGTGCATTTCGTTTATCTTATTTCAACTTGTCTTTTTTCCAACTTATATGTTCTAATAAGTTGTGTTTATTTAATATATCTATCTTTTCACAGTGAACTAATTGGTTGTGCAGCTTAAAAAGATCTTTCTTATATATTAAAGTATTTGGATACAAGTTTGCAAAAGTTATTATAATCATTAAAAAAATAGTATAGTAATATAAATCAACTAATAATATTAGGTAGGAGAATAGTGAAAACCACTTGGCATAATAGTGGAATAGGGCAGTGAGTGTAGTAACACATAAGGGTCAAAGGGGTGGCGATAGGTGCTAGTGGTGATATAAAGTAAAGGTAGATCATATTAAAAAAGATTCAATATTGATATAGTCTTTTTAAAAACTGAAATAAGCTATAAAAAAGATATAATTTTGCATTTTGTTTCTTATTTATGAAACAATTTTTTTTTATATTTTTGTATAATCTAATAGCATTTTAAACCTCATAATATATATTTTTTTAATACTGTTATATACTTTATATGTATTTTCTATATAAAAATATATTTTACTAGTATGATCACACAATGCATTAAAAGGGAAGGGTTCGTGTGAGAATCTAGGTGGATTGGTTCAAAAGAGTTAATAGTAGTGTGTCCTTTTCTTTGGTCCCAAAGAGGGATGAATATGATACAACATATCAGTTTGGTCAGCAACTGTCCATTTGGCTTAAAATGATACTAAAGGCAGCCTCGTCCGTCTTTTATTTTTATTTTTTATTTTTTTTATTGTAAAGATGTTAAAAAGTACAATAATTTCTTAATAAAAGGCTCATAAACAATTGAAAAATGGATGAAATAAGTCTCTTGATGTCCAAGAGTTCATGCTTGAGATAGGTAATCTAACTGTTAAACTGAACAACTTTTTGAAAAACATTATATTCATTTATGAATAAAAAAAGGTGGTGTTGAGAGTATGCCTTACCAAATGGAATTTAGGTCCTATTGGGATTGCTATTTTTGAAAAATAGTAATAAAATTTCAAGAGTGTGTAGCCAAAGTGTGAAAACAGTTTTAATTAAAATAAAAAGCTTTTTTTTTTTCTACTTTTATTGACAAACAAGATTTATTACTTCTCCTTTTAAGTAGAAATAGATGCAAAACCTTAAAAAAAAAATGTGAAAATTAGGTTCAGATATCTTAAAATTTTGTAATATAATTTCTAAGCACCCCAAACTTTGGTAATATATTTAGAAAATGGATTATATATGTGAAAAACATTCTATATGCTTAAAGATATTTCAAATATATTTTGAAGTACTTTTAAAATATTTTAAAATATCTATTAAAATATTTTTATATTTGGAAAATATTTTAAACAATGAAAAAATCTTTTAAATATTTTTAAAATGTTTAAATATTTGGAATGATTTTTGGAATTTTTTTTAAATACAAAAGCCTTAAGTTAATTTCCTTTCTAGTAATTTGATAGCAAAAAAACACTTCTCTTAAATGCAAGCCAAACACTCACAATAATACCATGAACTCTTCTTTACTAGTTGTGCCTAATACAAACTATTATTTTGAAACAATACTTTTTTTAAAAAATACTTCTACAAAAAGAGATTCTTAAAAAACATATTTTTCAAAACAATGCTAAACTGGCCATTATGATAAGATATTATGACATTTAAACATTTCTTATTTAAATATTTTGACTTTCGTTTGATTGGTGAATGAAGTAGAACATTCGAACTTTAAGCCTCATTTGGTACGTAGGAAATAGATGTGGGAAATAGAATTTTATAGGAAATACGGATTTAAGCTCTAGTTTGAATTGCAGGAAGTAGGCAGAATGATTAGAAGTAAAAATTGTTAAGTAATTTCTAATTCCATGAAAGTGTGGGAAGTAACTTACCTAGGGCCCTCTAGGTAAGTTCTAATTCCTTCCTTTTTAGCTAGCATCTCAAAATAAGTTTTATTTCTCATCCTGACAATAAAATGTGGTTTATCTACTTCCTAAAAAGTTAACGTAAAAATTGAATTCCTAGAAAATATAAGAAATCTAATTCATGAGGCCTTAGAATCTTTTGTCATAGGGCCTCCTCCGTGTTAGGGCATTGTGATTCTTCTGCCTGTCCATTCCAGGTCGAGAGTTGGACATTGTAGGCTTAGTGATGGTTGGGCGCTATGTAATCTTAGTGAGTATGGTAGCGTGTCAAGCTCGTTTTATTTTGTACTCTATGGTTTAATTATATAATAAAGTATTTTCATATTTGAAAATTTTATCACTCTATGCTAAAATCCGATGTATGAACTTTTGTTAGAATCTAACTATTTTCACAAGATAATCGTCATATGCTACACAATTATGGTAGTATTTTCAGCCAATTATAATAAAAATCCTTGGATTCTAACAAAAGGTATTTGTATATTGCCAATAAAAAAAGCCCTGCTGATATTTAGGCCAAGGAATTGTCAAATTTTTATAGTGTCCTCACGAATTATTGAAATCATATTCTATATTAATATTTTTTGAGCAATATCTTTAAATTTGGAAAGAAAATACATGATTAACAAATTTTTTAAAGTTTCAAATGTTCAAACAATAAATTCTCCCATGAGGAATCTTTGACTTAATTGGCTCTCGTGATGTGTGGGTCATCTCATGGGTCGGGATTTATTGGATAACCGGGTTCCTTATTAGCAAATAAAAAAAAATAAAAAAAATAAAAAAAATAAAAAAATCTCTAGCTAGTTTTTAGAAGCGTGTAGGTAGCAAGATTGTTAGAATTGGGATTCTACTTCGGATCATTAGGGGTTTATAGAATCCGACTCGTAGGATCAAATCGAAAATCATAAAATTCTATTTTTAAGGCATAAAATTAATTTTGAATCTTCACCCATTAGTTTAATCTTTTTGAAAAGTTGATTTTTTGATAGAGTATTAAAGTCTTATTAATCCAGAGGTAGTTCAAATCTCAATAATCTTCACTTTTAATATTAAATAATTTGAGCACATGATATAAGGTTATAACTTAAAATTAAGTTTAATTTAAGTTTCTTGAGAATATATAAATATTTAATTTAACTTTCTTTTACTTTAGGTTAAAAAAGTATGTTCATTTATAATATATGCATGGAATTTTTACTTTTTAACTTTTTATGTATGTATGGTTAGATCGAAGTAAGATCGATAGAATTGTAAAATCAAATTATGATCCTATCTGTTAGTTTTGTCTAATATTAATGGATCGTAAGATTCTACAAAATTAAGATCCTACTTAGAATCCAGATCGATCGATAATTGTGGGATCGTAGAATTGTAAGATTATAAGATTCAGATAGGAAGTTTAATAACCACGATAGGTAGCTAGGTGCAATTAATGGGGCCAGTTAGGGGTGTTCAAGAAAAACCGTTACCGAAACACCGACCCAAAATACCGAAATACCGACCCGAAAACGTGGTTAACCGTCCTGAATTTCCGGTTCGGTTAACCTACCCGAAAAAATTGGAGCTATTTCGGGTCGGTAACGGTTCATGATTTTATTTATTTCGGTTAACCGAAATACTGAAATACTAAATATATATTTTTTTTATGTATAAGTAATAAGACAACATATTCAAGTTAGCTTAATGGTAGATTTAAAGAAAGGGTAGTGGCGGCTGGGGAGGATGGAAAGGGTAGTGGCGGCTGGGGAGGATGCCAAGGGTGCTGATTCGAGTCCCCATGCCAGCATGCTTTTTGTAATTTAATGAGATTTTAAGCTTAAGTCAAATACTAAAAAAATATAAAATAATTTTTAATTATCTAAACCCTAATTTATTTCCTATCCTCACCCAGCTAGCAGCAGCCCCACGCCACCCACCTTCTCCACATGAACTTTGACCATTAAGGCACAAGAATTGAAGAATTGGATTGCTACTATGTTTTTGTTTTTCAATTTACTTACTTATATTTTGTGTACTTAATACTAAATAGTTAAATATTTTTGCTTTGAACAAAGTTAAGGAAGATACATTGAGCTCTTTCGATCGCTATAGCAGTTCAATAGCTATTTGTTTATGTCCGATTTTGGAGGTTATCTTCAAATTTTCTTTGCATTTTTTTCGATTATCGGTTAACCGACATAACCGAACCGAATTACCGAAACGCGGTTAACCGGTCATTTCGGTAACGGTAACGGTTA
The DNA here is from genome assembly GCA_018398585.1 of Simmondsia chinensis. Lineage (NCBI taxonomy): Eukaryota > Viridiplantae > Streptophyta > Magnoliopsida > Caryophyllales > Simmondsiaceae > Simmondsia > Simmondsia chinensis. The sequence goes on from JAGTTD010000014.1 coordinate 12,856,816, forward strand.
GCATTTTTTGACTATTTCGGTTACGGTTAACCAAACCGAAATACTTTTCGGTACGGTTAACCGAACCATGAACACCCCTAGGGCCAGTAGTTAAACACGTGAAAATTTAAGGCCTCGACATGCTTTTACTGATACCGAAAGTCCAGCATTTATTATATTTTATTTATAGAAGTTTACACAAAATTACTTTTAAAAGTGATTACTTTTTATTGAACTATTAGCACTTTCTTATTATTTTAGAGAAGTACTTTTTTTGGTTTAAAATTTTTAGGGTAAATTACAGAAAATTTCTCTGACTTTTGTTTCAATAACAAAAAACCCTCCTCACAAATAAAACCACTCACCAAACCCCCTAACTTTTGAAAATTTTTCACTTTGCCCCCAAATAAATTTTTTTGACCATTTTGCCCCTCAACCAAAAAAAAGTTATATTTTATCTCCTAATATTTTTTCTTGAAAATTTTAAAAATACTTTTTATTTTCTGAATTTATATAATATTACTCTAATTAATTAAAATAATTACATTTTTATAAATATAGAAAATTTTCTTTTGTTTTTTTTTTTTTTTTTGCTAAAAACATGAAATATTTAATTTTTGTCTAATAATAAAAAACCTTTTTCTAAAAAAAAATTAAGCATTAGGGACAAAATGGTCAAAAATAAGTTACATGGGGGTTAAGTGATAAATTTTTAAAAGTGAGGGGGTTTTGTGAGTGCTTTTATTTGTGAGGGGGATTTTCTGTTTTTAAAATAAAAGACAGGGGGGTTTTTTGTAATTTACCCAAATTTTTAAATAAATCGTTCTCGTCAGTACCATTTAGATGAAAGTTATACAGAAATAATTGAGAAGTTTGGATATGTAGATTTGAAGAAGAACAAAATAAATAATATTGGTTTAAACTATGGATATTACTATTACTTAACTTATTCTTATGTCAAATGCTATAGATTTTTATTATTTAAGAACTTAGGTGGCAATATGTTAAAATTTTGAATATAATGCTGACTACATGACTAAAGGTGGTAGATGGAAGGAATTTATTGGAAAATTTAAACTGAGAAGTGTTAGGTGATGCCCATTTGCACTTGCTCCCGAAAAAATCCTATTATTATATACTTTTTTTTAATTGAAAACCACCTAAAATTTAAACTTTTTTAAATTTAAATTTACATTTAAACTTTTTGAAATGTTTCAATATCACTTCTAATACTAATGTTGTTAACCTTCCACCATATGAAACACCGCATTTTGGAGTATAAATGCATCAAAATATCAAGTTTAACTTAAATTAATTAAACTTTATTAAGTAATGTAGTTTGTAAATGATGAATTACCCTTAATATCTGAATTTACAAAATTGTTAAGGGCTTTACATGCCGCTATTACCTTTTGCAGCCAAAAAAAATTTAAAAGTATTTTTTATTTGTAAAATTTACTACACAAAAATTTCTAAAATTGAATGAAAAAAGTGAAAAATATTAAAAACAAGAGTTGAAAAATAAGTAAGATGAGAAGGCAGGAGGGAAGGTCGAGGGGAGTCGGTTAGTAAGAAATCATAAAAATCCATTTTTAATTCATTAAAATAAAAAATATTTAATTAAGGATAGTTTGGTAATTTTTTATTTATTTTAATAAAAAGTTATTGGTATCAGAATTAGATGTGACATTGAAAAATTTTAAAAATTTTAGGTGTGATTTTAAAACATTAAAAAGGTTTGGTGGTTTCTAAAATAGCACCTAAAATTTAGGTAGTTTTTATTTAAAAACCCTATTATATAATTCGGTATTATATACACATAATTATATATAATTTAATACACAAACATCAAATAAAAGATTATTGGAACGCGCTAGTTACTATTGGTGATTCATTGTTTTATTCGAGAGAGAATATTCAGTTAGTCTTTTTCGTAATGATCATAATTTAGATTTTTTTTTTTTTTGAGTAGTTTTGTTACAATTAACTCTTGAATCGAAATAGGTTTTAGTTCAATTAATCCAAATGTGAACAACCCTAATTACATATTTTAAGTATATAAAAAATAAATATTTTAAAAATAAAATTTAGGATTATTTACTTTATAGGTTGACATACTTTGCCAATATAGTAATTTTTTGAACCAAGTTATTATGTCAATTTAGTCTTTATATTTTTTGTTTTTATCAATTTAATAATTTAGAATTATATGTTGTGTTAAGTTAGATCTAGAGTAAAATTTACGGTAAGTCAATGGCGCAATTCTCAATAATTGGGTCATAGGTTGATTTATATTGAGCTAATAGTTGAGTATATTGGGTCGCTTACCTCTAACACGACTGAATAGATAAAGGTTACGACATTACATTGCGCTAATAGTTGAGTATTTATCCTTTACTGTCATCTTGTTAAGGGCTTGGTAATAAACACGAAGGTGACACAAGCCTTCTTTTTTCTTTACCAACATGATGGGGATGCCAAAGGAGATGTGTTATTGCGAATGACGCCGGCATTCAACATTTTTGTGATCAACTTGTCAATGACATCCTTCTGAAAAGGGGATAGCTATAGGGTCAAAGATTAACCAGATTGCTATCCCCCCTTAAAGGTATTTGACGATTGAAACAAGGACGAGACGAGGAATTTCTGGGCACAGCAGCAAATACGTCAGAAAATTCAGCAAGCAAAGTCTGTAATTCAGCCGGAACTGGGGTTGCTATTCAAGCAGCAGTAGCCGAAAACAGAGAGGGCTGTGTAGCATTGTCTGAGACCAATATAGCGAAGAAAGAAGCCGACGAAGTAAGCAAAGAAGATAAAGTGTGCTCGGATATAGTCTTCAAAGAAGGGGGAACGAAGACAACGCAGGGCATAACGGCGATTCTGAAGTGTGAATTCCATAAGTAACTCATTGAAATCCCACAACACTTTGCCCATATTGCGAAGCCAATGTATGCCGAGAACCATATCACAGCCGACAGAGGAATAAGAAATACATCCAAATGGAAAGATGCCCCTGAAGAGTCCATCCAAAACCACGGCAAATACTAGCATAAGGACCTGTTTCCCATCGAAAACAGTGACAGTAGGACGACTCGAAGCATCTACAGAGCAACCCAAGAGCGGTGCTAGAGTAACATCAAGGAAGTTGTGGGTACTCCCACTATCAATGAATGCTCAATGAACGATGGCCACAATATCTCGTAACGTGTATGGTCTGGCACTGCGCGATGTCCTCAAGCTCGTGAATCAAAATATGGGGATCCTGGTCTGGTCGGGATCAAGAGGGGACGGTTGATAAGTGGCTCCGTCCTTATAAGCCTCAATCCAATATAAATAGGTGCAAGGGTGCATTAGACACTGGTGACAAGGTGTCAAGCACTCAAGGCAATAAAAACATGAATTGCAGGCGCGAAGATCATCTAATTCAGCGAGAGTTAGGCTCAATAGACCTTGAAAAGGGGGCCTAGAAGTGCCCCCAGCTAATGGCGAAAGGCGGAGCGGAGGCCAAGGGGGTGGTAGGACGGGAAGAACTTTCAACAAGCTCAGTAAGGAAAGAATCGATGCTGTTTTCAAGGGGTTTTTACCAGTACCCCATTTTATAAATGCACAATTACGCTCTTGTTGCTTTGCTAACACAACCTTATCATGCAACAAATTAGGTCTAAACATACGAAGAAGGCCCAACAAAACACTAATTTTTTTGATCCTCACTTAACCCACACCTATTCACCAATGATTCAAACTTACTCAAATACTCATCCATACTACCCAATTGCTGCAATTTCTTCAGCTTCGTGAGGGGATTATCCATGGATTCCTCGAATCTAGCTCGGATTTATGGCGCATAAAACTCTCACGGATTGTTAACATCTCTAGGCAAGATTCTTCAACCGAATCATGCCAATCTTAGGCATCACCCTCCAAAGCAACACTAGCTAGCATAACTTTCAACTCATCAGGGGGTTCTATAAGTGGCAAAATATCTTTCACATCAATGAAGCCACCCATCGACACATCTACCACTAAATTTCAAGAAATCGATCTCAGTAAACCAAGTCGAGACTTGATAATTACCTCGCGTGGGGACTGGGGCACGCAACCCTTGTTCACTGCTTCGAGGGAAGTCCGAAGCTACCACGTTACAATCTGGTCATGAACTAGCTGAGCTAACCACCCACTTGCACGAAAATTCCATTGACAAATTCCCGAAGCTCGGTGATAGATCGTTCGAGTGAATTGAAGCGCTGATCATTAGATTCCTCCACCTCCCTCGACAACACTTGAGATCTTGTTTCGTCTGCTATACCCAACTTCCAATTGCTCAAGGGGATGATCCGGGCCAAGGAGCGGGAGGCCTAATACCAATTGATAAGAACTTATATCACAAATCAATGGCACCAACACGCCGTCACCGGATCCCATTAGAACTCCGAAGTTAAGTGTGCTTGGGGGAGCGTAGTACCAAGATGGGTGACCTCCTGGGAAGTCCTCACCCTCAGGTTGGGGGCATTGGAAAACAGCCTCTCTTCAGGTTAACACCATGAAGGGGGAAGGCTGCGTACATCCGCCCCCCCAGACCCTGCGTAGGTGGGAGCCCTTGAGGCACTGGATATGTTCCTTTTTCTTTCCTTTATCACAAATCAATGCAATCAACCGAATCCAAGTCACACACAACGAATTCACGGACCTACGGGGCAATAAATGGCTACCTTGATGCGTAATTTGTATATATGTAAGTATAATTCTCCAATACTTGGAGTAATTATAAGTATAATTTGTTAAAAAAAAGGGGGAGAGATGAACTAGGAGGAGAGAGAGAACTAACATCATCAACATAATCAAGTCATAGCCCTAATCCTTATTTATATATGGAAGCGCGATGATGAGGCAAGAGCCCGCATAATTATGTCGAAGTAAATGGCTTGGGTTTAGACCTAGGAATATTTGTATCACGTTAACTTAACTTTAATTTTTTTTTTTTGTAAGATTAAATTAGGTCATTAACTTATTCATGTATTTCAACTTACATGATCGGATAGACTTAGGTGACTTATGTTGGTTTAGTTGAAAGTATCCTTTTTTTGTTAGGCAAGATGTTCTGCTTATGTTATGAAAGAAATTATAAATTACGATAATATTTAATTATTCAATAGATGACAAAATATTAATCTTCTACAGAGAGAGATGCAGAACACCAACCTCTCACGAAAAACAAAATGGGAAAGAGCAAGTATAGTTTTAGGCGGGGGTCCAAACCACAACAGTTAGAAAACTTTAGCGATTAAAGATATGAGCGATTCATTTCTCGTATCAGAGCTCGACTTGCGCTCCTGCATCGAAGAATCTTGGTTGACTGGACACCAGCTTGGTCTTCAGTTTGGTGATGAAGAGGAAATTTTGATCAGGTATTTTGAAAGATTAATTAATGAAAGTAAGAAGACAAGGTATTCTAGGAAGATTGTTAGCAAAAGGTGAAGGCGAGAGGAATATCCTACAACTTGTTTTTGGCAATTTGCTTGGGGAATTTGTTTTAAGGTTGGTCTAGGTTTTTTTTTTTTTTTTTTTTTTTTTTTGGTCGATGATTTTCATTTTGGGTTTGTTGTTGTATAGTTGTGTTTCGTGGGTGGTCTTTTTTGATTTCCAGCAGTGTTATGTCATTTAGGTGGTGGTTTTCTATTAGTGTGGTTAGCTGTGGTTTGTTTTCTACTTTCTGGCTTGCCCTATACTGTTGTGTCTTTAAGGCTTGTGCTCCAATTAAAAAAAAAAAAGGTTCTCTTGGGAGACAATTTTTTGATATTTATGTTATAGTTTAGTTTATATTTAATAATTATATATTTACATAAAATATTTTCAATTTATTGATTACCTTCAAATTTATTAAGGGGGGATTGTTGTTGGGTTGTAGCCTTAGGCAACTATCTATACTCTTTCTTAAGTAAACATTTTGGTAGTTTTTCTCGATAATTTGCAACAAAATTGTAATATGAAATAGACAACTCATAAAAGCGAGACCTGAATCAGCCCGTATAGAAGCGGGCTAGAGTGTGAAGGAACTTCTTGAGAAACCTTGATGAGAACTTCCTCGAGCACCTCGAGCTCCTTTGCAGGCGGTGTAACCTTTGGGTCATCTTTCAACCTCGTGACAAGGGATAGAGCTTCTTGGTTATCTGTATTTGTGGTGAGCGTCTAGATTGGAAGTTAAACCAGGGTGCCTAGCCTTTTGGAGCCATGGAGATGATTCTTGGTCCAACTATTGGAAGGACAACCTCCCGCTTATTCCTTGCCTTTCCAATGGGGAAGTAATCCCCTATAAAAATGAGGAGGGGTGGTGGATTGAGAGATAAGACACATCATAAACCTATGGAACATGCCTTTGTGCTTGAAGTCAAAGTAAGAGGTTGAGTTTACCATTGTGGCTTCGAATGCCATCAAAGGACTATTTGTTGGTTGTTCTTCTAAATGGCAATGTTTGCTTCAAGAGGTGTATCTGCATTAAAATTACAGGCTAGGATAAGATGAATGGGGATATTACTACCTTCCCGAATTACCTCAATCACGATTAATGGTTCCCATGGAAGTAGGAATGGAGGCTGGATGAGGTCCTGCCTTAAGGGAGTTAGAAGAGTGGTGTCCCTTTCAATATATCATTTGTCATAGCCTCTAGAATGAAAAAAATGGAACCCTTTGCTTCTTCTAAAGCTGAGTCCATTGGTTCAATCTCATGAGGGGACTCTTAAACATGACTCCTAGAAGTAGAGTCTGGGCTTTCAACAATATTAGGGGCTATAGTAACTTGAAGCCACAAAAGGGGCTAGAACAACTTGAAAAGAGGCAAGTAAGAAGGAAAGCTAATGAAAGGGGTCAATACCTCTTATTGAGAAAGTCTTCTCTTTCTCACCAATTGAGAAATAGGCACTTCTTCTCCCTTTATGATTTGAGTTATCCTGGTTGATAGGATAGCCGGGGCTCTCCTTATGCTCTTGTTTTTGAGCTACTTGCTACTATTGTGGATGTTGATGCCTCAGGGGGAGACTACACCAAGAGTAATCTAGTGAAGCTCCTTGTGACCTTAGGAGATTCTATTATGCTTCTCTATGAAGCAAGGCCTGCAAGAAAAGAAGTTGGAGTAAGTCTATCAGGTCACTTAAACTTTGAGAATATTCAAGCACCAAGACAAGTGGTTACCTAGTAGTGCCTACCTGATTTAGCTTTGCCTTACCATTGATGTCTTAGGAGCTCTTGAGCTAGTACCAACAAGCTTAAGAGAATTGATAAAATACTTCTTGGTGCCCTTAGCCTCAAAGGAGCACCAGTAGACTTGATACCAAGCTAGAAAACGATGGGTGCCGTATGGAGCGTACCTGCGAGGTATAGGATCCCCATAGGCAGACCTAATGGCTAAGTTGGTCAGATAAAGCTCCTCAAGTTGAGGAGGGTGTGGGGAGGCTCTTTTGGCCCACGAGAGGGTTTTGGTCTAGACATTAGGGAAAATAACGTCTTGAATCATCTCAAATTGCTTGGCAAAGAGCCCAAGCCTGTAGGACTTCGAACTAGGATGAGTCTAGTGATAAAACGGGATATCCTATGGGCTCAAGTTTATCTGCTGATGCTGAAAGTTGATGTCTATGGAGACATTGTAATCAAGGTTCAATTTTCTGAACAAGAGAGGACATAGTTCCCTCTCCCTAAAAGGACTCCACTGGATTCCAAACTTGCCAGAGAAGCCAGAAGTTTCTCGAGGTAGCGCTCGAAAGACACCCTGAAGGGAAAAGAACGTCCACTATGCAAATACTCCCCATAGCCGGCGACGATGTCATATGTAGGATCAAAAGGGACCTCTATGACATAAATAGGGAAAATAGGCTTAAACCCATAACTAGAAAAGCCATAAAGAACCTCCTATCTAGATAGCATAGTTCTTGACTATGATGTCCCCGAGGTAGCCATAAACTTGAGCCAAGAGTAGTGGTCCCAAAGCTACAAGACAAGTACTAAAAGCTAAGTTGATTGCCACCATCTTAAGAGACTTAAGAACGGTGTTAGAAGAGTTAGAGAAAAAGAATTTGTTCAACCACAAGAAGTAAAAAGAAACATCTTCCTCCCTCGGGCCTTGCCCAAAGGCATAAGCTTTTTTATAAAAGAAGTTTATGAATGTTTCGTAATCCGTGGCAGGGAAGTAGCAAAACAGGAAGAGGAGAAGGCCTCAATCTCTTTCGAGATGAAAGAGTCCAAGGGGAGATCAAAGCCTCCAAGTGAAAAACCTGTTAGGGTAGCAATATCCTCCGAAGTAATCCCAAGAAAGTCCTTGGGGAGCACAAAAGCATTATTCCAGAAAAATATGAGGGCTGTTATAGCGGGAAAGTAGTACATGAGTGCAACCTTAGATAGTCTGATGGCCTCAAATATACAAAGATCCCCCACTTTTGCTTATGACAGAGCATCAACTGGTCAACCGAGTCAGGATATTGCCTTGTCAGGAACGTCGATCCCTTAAAGGGGGCTAAGTCCTTACAGATACATCTTCTGCACCAAGATTGACGTGTAGAAAAAGAATAAAGCAAAGGTGTTCTTGGGTTAGGAAAAAGGCCCTAAAGGCAGCTGGGCTTCTCCTCCATGGGCCTAAAAGTTTCTCCAAGAATAAGCAGTTTCATATGAGGAACATGACCGCTCCTCAAATGCACAAGAGGGATCCTCCTCGAAGGGATGGAGTCTACTAGGACCTAGAGCCTATCCAAAACCACAAAGTTGTCTAACTTAATCAAACAAGTCTAGTACTCTATAGGGATATCATCCTTATAGAAAAAGATGGAAACACGGTGAGTGATCTGGGCCATTCCTAAGATGAAGAGTTGAAGTTATGAAGAAAAGCAAGTGCTTGAAGCAAGAACGAATAAGAAATTGAGAGCTTGAGAACAAATTCGAGCTTTAAAGTTTGCAAGAAGTTTGAGAGCAATGCGTAAAACGATGAACTTTACCCCTTAATGGTTTGGATATTTATAGACGTGCGAGAATGAAGACAACTCAAACATTAATAGTGCTGCCTCGTGCTCCCTTTAACTGTTAAGGGTCAAATCAGGTGGATTTTTTACCAGTTAAAAATATGATATTACCAACGGTAAAAGGGGGACATTTGTTTACACCCAAACTCAAGGGAGTTGGGCCGACGCTGGTTAAGAATGAAAGGACATGCGCACATCACGTGAGGCAATGCTTAAGGCACAGCTGGCCTTGGAAATAAAAATAATGACGTCTCAAGTCCTGCTATCTGATAACACGAGTCCTTGTAACAACAACACCTTGAGGTGACTAGAAAAGCTAAAGTGGCTTGAGCTCGAGGTAATTGCCAAGAAGGCTACGGGAAAGGCGGTTTTCAGGCTCAAGATGGTTATTTGGAGCACATATTAAGGGACGTGGGCCTCAAACACATCTAAAAAGGGGTGAATGAATATGGGAAGACCAAAGAAACCTCAAGCACGTATCAAAGTGCGCATTACCACGGTGGGTAAAACAACTTTGGAATGCATAGTAAAGGTTTAGGGAACAAAGTGGTATGCAATAGACTTTCGGTTGTTTGGCAATATTTAAGCAAATATTTTATATTAAGAAAGGCTCGCTTAGGCTTGTTTAGACTTACGAGCCTACGAGTTCAAGCTTCACTAGTATCGGGCTCCACTCAATAAGCTAAACAAGCCAGCTTGGCTTGCCTCAAGCTCAAAGTGAGCCGAGCCTTTCGAGCTTTATGATGAGCTGGCTCGGCGCACTTACAACCCCACTCACGAAAATGTCAACTCCCGTAATTGATGTTGAGACAATCTCTTATTCAATTCACATATGTCCCTTCTCTTATGCCTCGGCCAGGGAAAAACTAAATTTTTTCATTGGAAGAAAAGATCCCTTAAGCCCCAAATAAGCGGGAGTTTATATTCCCTATGGATAGATGAAAAGCACGGCCGATTAATCGGCCAAAAAAGTTAATCGATCAGAATTCCAGAGGCCCCAAGACATTGAGCAAGTGATCGACCGGATTTTTATGACCTACATATGCGGTTTTTTGATCAATAGAGTGATCGGTTGGTTGATTGATCAAATTTTCAGAACTTGGTTAGGGTCGATCGAGCGGATTGCAATCGGATTGGTTCTTTTAGGGCACATCCTCGATTTTATGTGCAAATCTTCTCAAAATGCCGAGTTTGTGTGTTCCTAAACTTTTCTCTAATTCAGTCCATCCCATTACCACTTAGGCCCAGAAAAATTATGCAAGAGATACATGACATTAGAAATGGAAAATGGGCAGGTAAAACCCGTTAGGTGTGCTTATCCATCCCGCTTGGGGTAGGTAGAGGTGCAAGTGAGGTAGGGTAGTGGGTAAGGATTGGATACATGCGGCAATACCTACTACCATGGGTTTGGGACAGATAGGGTATAGTATTGTAGCTGCTCTGTCCTGCTCTGTACCTATCCCACTCTACGTTATACTCACCATATTTTCCCTATACCAACTCTAGTTTATATCAGATTAAAAGACAAATAAAATAAAACACACTAATATCCAAATAATCTATCTAGTAAAACAAGTCTATGTATTCCACAACTACCTGTTGTGAAAAATTACAAAGCTTAAATGGATATATATCTTATTAAACTGATAAGTTAAAAAACAAAAAACTAAAATAGATACATAAAATACACACTCAAGTTATCAGAGGACATACCTTATTTTGCACCATGGTTGTTGACTACTTGTGCAGATTGGGACCCTAATAAAGGACATTCATGTGGCACTGGATAACTTGGCAGCCTGGATGTCTAGTAAAAAGGTAATTCTCCAAATTTTCTTCCTTTTTTGATTATTGAATTGAGGGTCCACTTGGATACACAACGTTGGCATTTGAAAAGACTAAAAAAATTTTTAAGTCACTCCAATAGCTAGATAAAAGCTACACAAGAAGTGTCAAAATATAAGATAGAGGGCGCACGGAAAAGGTAGCCTATCAATCACTAGATGGTGGATCTATTTCACACATTGGGGGTCCTAAAAACTTGAGACACCTCTATACGGTAAAAGAAACAATATGAAACACTTTTACGCTTACTAAGCGCCTTGAGATCATCACATGCCACACTACTAGGAAAATGCTCTGTTAATAAAAAAAATAAACTCTCTTAATTAACCACCTCATTATTACTGGCTGACAAACAACAAGATATCCTCCTCAATGACCAGTAGAACAGCGTAATGACGTGACAATAGTTTGAAACTCTAGTCAACTTCATAGTATTAAACCTCTTGTACGATTTCTCTTTTTGATATATGCATTGCTTACTTATCAAAAAAAAAAAATTAAAAAAATCCCCAAAATCTTTTAAAAAAAAAAGGGGGGGATGTGATGATGTAACTAACTACTCATGTTTAAAGTTTTGAATAATGTTTTCTCTCATTTTTGGATATCAGCTTAAATTACCGATAGCAGCGTTTCCATCAAAAGCGGAGTTGGTGCCAGAGCCTCTTGGCCTCGTCTTCATTATCTCCTCTTGGAATTTTCCTTTTGGTCATTCTTTGAACTCTTCTATTTTCTTTTATTTAGTTTGACGTCAAAAGTAATTATTTTTATAAAGTGTTTTCTTATTTGGTTAAAAAGACAAGCTGGTCACCTAAAATCACCAATGTAGTTTACTCCTTTTTTTTTTTTTTAACACTATGTAGTCTAGTCCTTTGAACTTTATATGGAATAATGCAACTATAAAATCAGGGATGTTATTATTTTTAGTGCCATAGTTTGTTATTACCAGAGTAATGACAAATAATATGAGCCAAAAGTTAAAAGATACGATCTTAATCTGATAATAATAATTTTGCCCTGCTAATAACATTACCCTAAAATTATTCCTAACTTGTATTTAAACGACTTATTTTATTGTTATATATTACGCATAGTACTAGGTTTTGGAATTTGGACTAGTGTATTTTCATTCTATTCAACTTGTGAAAATACCTCAATCCCATATAGGAAGGCTAGAGATGGAAAGTCTAGTTTAAATACCCCTTTGTATTTGTACTTGATAAAGTCTTGTGGGCTTAGAATGGGTATGGTAAGCCATATGCGCGTGCGCTACACCAGGTGGTGGGTAGCATCGCAGTGTGGTGCCGACTATTTCTAACCCGGTTGTTTATTTTTACAACCATCGTAATTCTTTAAGTTGACATAAATGAACTCAAGATGAGTTCTTACATTTGGGTAGTGCTCAAGGATGTCTACTCGAGCTCTAGATGTTAATCCTAGTGGACCTCGAGGCTACTAGTTTGAGGTACTGCCATCCTCTCCAGGTTCGAGCTCGAGGTTACAAGCTCAAGCTTGAGTACGCATTTCTGCCTATGTCACTTCCACTCTTTTCATAACTGTTTGCCTTAACTGAAGCCGGATTGTTGAAACCAAATTCTTAGTCAAGGATTATTTCTTTAACGTGCAAGTTTTTCATCTATAATACCGTGCTTTGGTGGGTTTTTCATTTGTATCATTGCTTCATTTCCCGCTCAATTATAATTTTTTCTCTCCTCCATTAATGAGCAAGTTGAGGTGTGCTCTAGTTCATCTTCCCGGAGTAAACTGCTGAGGTGGGCGCCGTGTTAACCCTGGGGTCGGATTGTCATTGGTCCCAATATACCTATGTAGGGGCATAAACGACTTAGGGCAGTGGAGTCTCCACAGCTAGAGCGACAATTTTTTGGTCTATTTTCCTATATGTTTTACACCCTTTGTTGTTTTTATCATTTGTTTTGTAACCCTCGAGTGCTAATTAATTAATTGACCTCGAGTATACTTTTGTTGTATTTGATCACTACAATAACAACAACAACAATCCTAGTGCCTCAAGGGCTCCCGCTTGTGGTCTGGGAGGAGGTTGATGTACGTAGCCTTCTCCCTTCAGGGTGTTAACCTGAAGAGATGCTGTTTTCGAGGACCTCCAACCTGAGAGACATGTTGTCATTGAGTGATAATTAATTAATCGACCTCGAGCATACTTTTGTTGTATTTGATCACTACAATAACAACAACAACAATCCTAGAGCCTGAAGGGCTCCCGCACAAGTGGGGTCTGGGAGGGGGTTGATATACTTAGCCTTCCCCCTTCAGGGTGTTAACCTGAAGAGAGGTTGTTTCCGAGGACCTCCAACCTAAGAGACATATTGTCATCGCATCATGGCAACCTTTGCTGAAGTCTTGTATTTGATCACTCATTAATCCAATTTCACAAACACTGGTCCCTGAATTCTAAAACAAAGTTTTAGCGTCATCTTTGATGAAAGAGAATAACGTAATGCACATTTGTATTAATCGTTATTTTTTGGGGTATGTGGTTTAACTAATTATGTCTATCGCCCCACCCATGGTTAGAACAGGAGCGTTTACCGTTCAGATATTGCTTCAAATAAAAATGGAGTCAGATTCTAATTTTCTGAAGAAGTACAAATTCAATTTTTGTTTCTAACAATTATTTTGTTTAGTTATTCTACGTAAGATTTTGTGCATATAATGACGCCATTTGGTTTGTTTACTTGTAATGGCAAAAGGGCTCTCCTTGGAGCCGCTGATAGGGGCAATAGCAGCAGGGAATGCAGCAGTGTTGAAGCCATCGGAACTTGCGCCCGCGTGTGCTGCCGTTCTCGCCGATTGCCTTCCAACTTATGTTAATGATAGAGCTGTCAAGGTGTGTTTTATTTAATTGTAAAGTTTATAAAATTATTTATAAAATTAAAAGTACAAGAGGTTGCACTTAATTGAAAGCTTATGGGTACTTCTATATTTTCCCTATTTTTTATTCGTAGTTTTTGATTTTTAAGAGTTCATAAGTAGTTTTTAAAGCATATTTCTTTTTTATTGAAAATGAAAATATAAAATTAAATATAAGAAAATATTGCTTCTAAACTGTAAAATTTTATTCATCGAAAACTGAAAATTGTAAAGAGAAAATGGTGACATAAAGCCTATGTTATTATTTTCTCCCTCTCATCTAGTATGATTTTGCTCTCTATCTTAGTCGTGGATTAGAAATTTAATAATGCGATGTCCATTGTTTTCAGAAGATAAACAAGATAATTTAATTAATGATTTGAAAATTAACAGTAGTATATATGGAAATAGATTTCCATAATCCATAGCTACGCTAGAAAACATGAGGATTATGCCTTCTTTTAATGTGAAAAAGTTGTCATCCCTACGTCATCTTTTTGGCGGTGACGTCTTCAATCCCGATACCTATGTGTGGCCTTTTCTCAAATATGTTGTTCTTCTTAGTTGTTTTCCAAACATGTTGATCTTTTTTATATATGTAATAAATATTATACCATTTATACTTTTATGAACATTATATCTTTTTAGGGTGAAGCAACCGATAAAAACCAGGCTAGTTATGATGTAGGTTTTATGTATCCTGTTTATTATGTCAATTGAACCATTCTTAATTATGTCATTTGGTTAACTTGTATATATATATGACATGATCAAGCCGTTAAATTATGGTATTATGTTATCTTTATTTTGTATCATGTGACCAAATTGATATAATATAGATTATTGATGGACTAAATTATAATAAATAAAGATAACTGGACAAAATTACAAAATAAATAAAATAAAATAATTAATAGCGCAAATATTCATAAAATTGCTAGAAAATAAAATAAAATAAACTGTTTTCTCTAAAATAAAATAAAATAAGCAGTTTTTTTTACAGCAATTCCAAACAGGCCCGTAGAATGCATTTGGTTCAAAAAGGAAACATTTTCCTCAAGAAAAAACTTTCTCTAAATATTGTTGTTTATTTGTTAAGCAAAAGAAAGTACATTTATATGGAATTCATTCTTAACCAAGTGGAGATTAGAACAAGATATATAATGTATCATTACAGTCAAAAGTATTTTCTTTTCTGCAAAAGGAAAGTCAACTTCCCTTCTATCAAAGGTAATACTTTTCTTTAAAAACTTTTTTTTATTAAAACAAATAGAGCGTTGCTAGGTTTGGTTCTTTTGGTCTTTTGATGCAATATTTTAACTAGGGGTCTAGTTGCAATTCTTATTATAGCTTGTATTTCTTTATTCTGCTGTAGTGGTGGCCAACGGGTCGGGTCAGCCTGGAAACCGGCCCGACCCTGCCCATTTGGGGCCCTGTTCGAGCCCGGTCGACCCCGGGTCGGGCCACGGGCCCATTTTGATGGGCGCTGGGCCGGGCCGGGCCGGGCCCGGGCTCGGGAGTCCTCCTAATTTTTTTAAAAAAAATTTATATTACTTTTACTTTATATTTTTTGATAAACAAATTTGTACTTTTAAATATTAGGCTCCAACTGCGTTGTATTTGTACTTGTTACGCTATTTATTTACTATTATGTACTGTTACTTATTATATATTTTATTTTATTACATATATTTAGCATTATTAGTGCATGGAATAAAATATATTTGTATCTCATATTATTTATCAATGAATTATAATAATTTTAGTACAAAACGACTTTATATTTTTTAAATTTTGTATTTTTTTTTAAAGTTGACGAAAAAGGGCCAACCCGGGCCCGGCCCTGGAGCCCTCCAGGCCTGGCCCGGCCCGGCCTCGGCCCAAGCCCGGTCCAACCCCGCCCGTGGCCACCTCTATTCTGCTGTGTGCTCTTCAAGCCCTATTTTAGTAGAACATTGGCTTTTGTAACCCAATTTTTGCTAATTTTCGAAATTTAAAATGAGGGCTTGTTAATTGAGATGTGCTTGAGCAGGTTGTAGAGGGAGGGGCGGAGGTGAGCCAAGGGCTACTGAAGTTGAAATGGGACAAAATATTCTTCACAGGAAGCAGTCAAGTTGGTCGTATTGTTATGACTGAAGCTGCCAAGCATTTGACACCTGTCACTCTCGAACTCGGCGGCAAATGCCCTGCTATTGTTGACTCTCTCCCTACTTCCTATGATACTAAGGTCTCCCCTCTCTTTTCTTTGTTTTGCTAATTGAGAAGTGTTAAATTTGGCAAAAGGCCCAAATTCACGGGGTTGACATGCATGATGTTAAATTTTACTGTGTCTTTTAGATCTGGCTCATAGAGTTGGAATGTATAATGTCTATATATAAGTCTAAATTGGGTTTCATTCTAAAACTAATTGCCAATAAGTGGAATGAGTAACCTACTAAATTTAAATATTTATCAATTCTCTCTCACAACCCCAATATTAGATTTTATAGACTCACATGTGGAGTTTTTAATACATAGTTTGACGTATATGTCTAAGGAGGTATTTTCATCCTATGACCAATTGGCATTAGATGGAGTGATCCTCACTAGGTTTATATATTGACCTTTTTAGTCTCACGGCGCTAATGTGAGATTCAGCTAACTTCTTCTGCATTAGGTTTGTACATTGACCTCTTTCAGTCTCACAACACTGACATAGGATTCAATTAATAGTCTTTAACAACAAGTTTTGCTGAACAGAAGCAAAGGGCAAAAACATCGCAATAGAAGAAACCCTATATGACACCCCAGTAATCTCCGTGCCCATTGTATCCCACATCTTTTTATGAACTCGAAGTTAATACCATTATTATAACAAGGGGTTTAGAAGGCTCACGACACAAAACTACAAAGATCTCCCTTCCGGACACATTTAATTTACATTTTCTGTTAAATCATCCAATCTCCCAACAATTTGCTCTTTTATTATAGATGTGTTAAATTAAACTAAGTTTGAGTTTAAATAAGTTAAATTTGAGTCAAAATAGCTAGAGATTGAGTGTAATGAGTCTAAACAAGACAAACTCTAGTTAATATTCAAACCTAGATAAAAAAGAATCATGCATTTGTACATTTTAGAGGGCTAGATCTAACATTTTTAGGATATTCCTTACTCTTTTTGTCAAAACTTGGTGAGTTAGATACACATTATTGGCAACTTTTGAACGAGGAAGATGTGATAAATTTTAAGCTCAAAACCTTTTATTCTTGGTGTAGAAAGTTAAACCAATATATCAACACCGTCTGCCCAGTGGCGAATCCAACGTTGTAGCACTGGGGGCACTGGTAAATATGAATATTTTATTTGAAGATCCAAGTGTACATCTTGGCTTGTGGCACAATGGTTTTTGGGGCGTGCCCCCAGTGATTGCTTCCATAGGTCTTGAGTTCGAGCCCTTGTGTCCCCCTTTAGTAGATTTTTTTTCTTCAATTTTTATGTGGAAAAAGCTATAAATAATGAGAGAACTAGCATGAAAGGGATTCGAACCCCTCGCCCTCTCATGTGTTGGGCACACCTGTTCCCCAACTGAGCTTGCATTTCCTTAATTAATCACTAAGGGTGAATAAAATATTTATACTTTATTATGTTGATGTCATGTCATGCTCCCTTTTCTCGCGTTGTATATCAATACTTTTTTTGGGTCCTCTCCTCTTCATAAAAGTTATGCTAAATTTATTAACTGATAAAAATAATAATCATTTAATATTTTTATATGCTAGTATATATCTCTACCTTTTAATTAATATTTTGTTATAAAGTTATTTCAGTAATTATATATTTAATTTTAGTTAATTAATCATATAATAAATTTTTTATTTTTTAGTAATTATGAATCCCAAATTATTAAAATGTTGGATGGGAACAACTCCCTCTAGTGAGTATTAGTAACACATGAATATATACATTACCTAAACCCCACCCCAATTGAAAATGTAAAAATGTTTCATATCTCATTTTAATATATTATTTTTTCATATTACTCTTTTCGAGCAATTAGGTTCCATTTTCTTTTTGTCAATAAATAATACTCTAATATGAACGTCCATCACCCACTACGAGATTGTTTCAAAAAAAATAACCCACTATTAATTTCTAGTCTCACTTGCATTATTTTACATAATTAATTAACTTTTAGTTTTTCTATTCTTTGATTTTGATTAATTTCATAAATATGTGAAATTCAGTAGCATATTATAATTTATTTATTATCTTTAGAGCATGACTTTTAAATTGTGAGTTGCCTTCATTCATTGAATTTTCTGGAACTGTCATTACATATTACTATAGTATATGTATATATTGTGCCCCCAGTGGTCACAAATTTTGGATCCGCCACTGCGTCTGCCTATACACGTATAAACATGCATTTGGATCCACTTTTTTAATTAATTTGCTTGAAGTGTTACACTTGTTTATTGAATCTTTTCTTTATTGTAACTTTAACATGAAACTTTTTGTTATTGGAATTACAAATAAAGTCCTAGAAACACATATGTTATCCGAATATATCTAATGAACAAGGCATAAATACCTTAAGATAGATGAAAAATAACACATGCTGTGCTTGTAATATAATATTTGATTGTTTTGCCTTGTGGAGTAGGTCGCTTTGAAACGCATCGTATCGGGGAAATTTGGAACGTGCGGTGGTCAAGCATGCATTGGCATTGACTACATCCTTGCTGAGAAGCAATTTTCACCCACTTTGGTATGACATTATTGTTAAAGTGTAAAACTAATATTAGACTTTCACCTATCAGCTTAAATTTTTGAGAAAGATGATTTCTTGACATAATATTAGAGTCTTGTTGACCAAAAGGTCACGAGTTTGTATTCTAACGTCTCCCATTTTTAATATTAATATATAACTTAAAACACAAGATATGAGATGAGCCTATATAATATACACACTTCAAGCTCAATTGGCAATTGTATGAGGGGGCATGTTAGAGTGTAAAACTAATCTTGAGTTTTCACCTATCAGTTTAAATTTTTTGGATAGATGGTGCCTTGACAATTATACCCCTTATGTACTTGCTAAAAATATTTTAAAGGACATAATACTAAAAAAATATTTTAAAAAAAATGAGAATTTATTTGATTACCATATAAAAAACGAGTAATATATTTTAAGAAAAGACATAGAAGTGTCACAAATTTTGCAAAAGAAAAGACTAAAAGACACGATGGCATCAATATTTGCCACATTATCTATACAACAATAACAACAACAAACCCAGTGGCTCCAAGGGCTCCTGCATAAGCAGGGTTTTGGGGGGGGGGGGGGGGGATAGATGTACGCAGCTTTCTCCTTCAGGGGGCTACCCTGACGGGAGGCTATTTCCGAGGACCCCCAGCCTGAAAAGCTGGTCTGCAGCAATGAGCCAAAGGACTGGGGCTGGTGCGTTGTTGGTATTCTGACAAGACTAATACTTACCTGGGCCCGCTCTTGCTTGTACGGTTGCGGGCTGCAGGGTTTGGATTGTTGGCATTGGTAATGGTGGTGGCGAGGGGCTGGTGGTTGGGGTGGGTGAGGTGTGGTGTGATGGTGGTGATGGGGTGTAGTGGGGTGCGGGTGCCTAGTCGGGGGGGTGGTGGTGGGTGTTTGGGTCAGGCAAGGTATGGGTTGGGGTGGGTTTGGGTGAGGCGAGGTTAGGGTTGGGGTGGGTGAGGTGAGGTGGTGGTGGGGTGCGAGGTTAGAGGGTCGAGGTGGTGGGTGTTTGGGTGGGGCGAGGTGGTGGTGGGGTTCGATGTCGGGGTGGTGTAGATGGTGATGGTGGGGTTTGGTGGCAAGTGGTGTTTGGGTGGGTGTGGAGTGGTGCGACGCTTGCCCGGCGGTGGGTCTTCTTCGTCTAGGTGGCGTCACAGGCGGTAGAGGTGCCCCGGTAGGGTGAGTCGGCGAGGTAGCCAACGGTAGGGTGGTGGAGTGGTGTCAACGAGAGAAGGGGAGGGTCAGTGAACGTTGGAATGGAGCAGAGATAACAACTAGAGAGAGAGAGAGAGAGCTAGAGAGAGAGACAATATTCCATTGCCACATTATCTGTCACATTATATTTTTAATCGCCACATTATCCACCACCACTTCAATTTTTTGCTTTCACCTCATCATTCTAGTCACCTCTTGCCTAGTTGATGCCTTTCTTGTTCTTTTCCAGAAACCATGTTTGTAGCCGATGTTTAGAAAATATTACTTTTTTATGTATATGATGCAGCCATGGTTATTAAACTCCCGATCCAAATCTTAAAATCTTACGATTCTATGATCCTACAATCGTCGATCGATTCGGGTCCTAAGTAGAATCTTAATTTTTTTAGAATCTTACGATCCATTAATATTAGACAAAACTAACGGATAAGATTATAATACAATTTTACTATTCTATTGATCCTACCTCGATCTTGCCATGCCTACATAAATAGTTAAAAACCAAAAATTTCATGCATATATTATAAATGAACATACTTTTCTAACCTGAAGTAAAAATAGTTATATTAAATGTTTATATATTCTCAAAAAACTTAAATTACGCTTATTTTTAAGTTATAACCTTATATCATGTACTTAAATTATTTAATATTGAAAGTGGAGGTCATTGGGATTTGAACTCATAACATCTGAGTTAATAAGGCTCTAATACTATGTTAAAGAACCAACTTTTAAAAAAGGTTATACTAATGGGTAAAGGTTCAAGATTGATTTTATGCCCTAAAAGTAGAATCTTACTATTTTCTATTCGATCCTACAATTCCGATTCTATAAACCCCTAACGATCCTGAGTAGAATCCCAATTCTAACAACCTTGGATGCAGTGTATGATAGGAAATAGGGGTACGGGAAGGTTTAACAGGCTTCCCTTTGAATTTTATTAAAATGATAGTAAAATAACAAAGAGGGGATAGATTATTCGTTTCTCTCAACCCGAGAAATCAAGGATCAAAATAACAATTGGAAATTTGCTTTAAATCAAAGTTTACCTTTCATCCTAACCTAGCCTCTTTTACATAGGGGAGGAATTACAAATTCAAATTCAAATTCAAAAATGCAATCAAAGAAAGAGATAAATTTAGATCCGAAAATCACGGCTAAAATCCCCCAAATCACCCCATCAATCTCGGTTGGTTTGCTTCCATCCATGGCGTCATCTCTTCATCGGCATTCAACTGTCAATCCCTAGATTGGCGCTGCATCACTCTCTCCGACTTGGAGTGAATTTGTCCTTGAATTTTCCAAGGTATCTTCCACGGCAGACTCCTCACCTTCGCCCACTCTTCCGGCCGATGAACCTGTTCGGTTTTTTCGTCAGGGTATCCCCGCCATGTCCCATTCTTTGTCGGCGTTATTGTAGCAGGCCCGCCTTTCTTTCTCGCCTGAATGTGACTCCTAAAAAGTAGCTTCTTCAATTGGTGTCTGATATCCGCATGCACCGTGAGGTCTAATTAGTACGGAACCTTCCTCCTCGGTACGGCGTCTTAGGTAACCCACTCCAACAGGCATTGCGCTTGTCTAGTTGTTGATATAGTGTACGCCAACTCCTCTGGTCGAACTTCTGGTGAGGAATTCCCTACCTTCACCATCAACTTTTTCTTGTCCCGTGTGGGCATCTCTACACTGATGAGGCCTAATGGTTCAAGCACCAACTCAAGCTCGCCAATTGCGTTACTGCACACAGCTCCCTCCTTCAGTTTCGGGTTTTCGGACTTTGACACACATGGCAACTCAACCTTCTTTGGCAGCAAGATGATCCTTGTTTTCTCATAGACGAAGCTATATGTGTTTCGTCATTCGTCATGGACGGTGCTTCTATCATACTTCCATAGTCTCCCCAGCAACAAGTGGCAAGCATATATGGCTACCACGTCACACCAAACCAACTCCCGATATTTCGCCCCAATTGAGACTAGACAACGTTCAGATGTTGATACCTAACCATCTCTCTCGAACCAAGACATCTTGTAAGGGCTCGGATGATCCTCTGTATTAAACCCTAACTTCTGGACGTCTTCTTCAAAAATGGCGCTCTCACAACTCCCAGAATCGATGACTAGGCGGCATACCTTCTCGCCAATTGTGCGCATCGTGAGGAAGATGTTGTGCTAACGCCATTTTTCTCCTTCTACTTCTTTGGCACCCGATGTTAATGGGTGTTGGGGTAGGAATCCAGGTGTAAGGTCGGGATTTTCCCCAAGTTGAATCAAGCACGCTCAATTCACCAGAATTTCTCTTCAAAGTACTCAAATCTCCTCTCGTGCTGTTGATGTTGGTCACGGTTAGTAGCGTCTCCATCGGCGGCATATCTTAGTCGTCCACAAGCCATCTCAGAAGTTGTTATGAGGTTTGATACCAACTGATGCAGCACGTGGTAGGAAAATAGTGGTAAGGGAAGGTGTAACAGCCTTCCCTTTGAATTTTATTAAAATGGTAATAAAATAACAAAAAGAAGATAGATTACTCATTTCTCACAATCCGAGAAATCGCGGATCAACATAACAAATGAAAATTTTCTTAAAATCTAAGTCTACCTTTCATCCTAACCTAGCCTCCTTTGTATAGGGGAGGAATTACAAATTCAAATTTAGATTCAAAAATGCAATTAAGGAAAGAGATAAATTCAGATCCTAAAATCATGGCTAAAGTCCCCCAAATCACGCCATCAATCTTGGCTGATTTGCTTCCATCTACGGCGTCATCTCTTCATCAGCATTAACTACTAATCCCTAAATTGGCGCCGCATTAGTATATATTAACTTAGTATCTCTATGTCTTTTTAAATTCCCTTCTAGTTAATAATTGTTTAACATTTTTTTATTTTACATTTTGTGGGTACTACAGGTTGAGTTGTTGAAAGACACAATAAAGAACATGTTTGGGGAAAAACCAATACAAAGTACGGCAAGAATAATAAACAAGCCTCATTTTGAGAGATTAAAGGGTCTCCTTGATGATCCTGCTGTTCAAGCTTCTGTCATCTATGGTGGTTCTACTGATGAAGCCGACCTGTAAGCTTGTTTCTTTAACCAAATTCATCATTTAGATACTCTTAAGTTCAATTCTTTGTTACCCAGATATACTGATATTTTAAAATATATATAATAAGATATCTTAAATTTAATATTTTTTGTGTTATTTATATCACAAGTCCTTGTATTTGTTTATTGTATTAATTAAGTACTTCTTTTACTCACATCAATTTAGTTCTATAATAAATTTGAAGTTAAGTTATTATGACATGATTTTGAATGACCTGGTTATGAATGGGGCTCAAGTGCTTAAATGAGTGGATTTGTATTAGGTTGCTTCCATCTTCCCTAATCAAGTAGTTAAAAATTACGTCGTTAAATAACTTAACTTGAATTTTTATCATAGGACTAAATTGAAACAATATCAATTATACAATAACTAAATGACACGATTAAATGTACAAGAATAAGAATTAAATTGACACAATAGACAAAGTACAAGGATCATCGACTTAAATAACCTTATCTTTGCATCGTTTATCCTCTACCAAAATGAATCTAACAAACTTTTATTGGAATTTCGATAAATGTTTTCAAGAAAATGTTGCCTTAGCATATGGTTGTTTCAAAATACATGTGCTGGTGTTTTTCGAAAGAACTCACAGGATTACGATAAAAGTATCAGTAGATTTTGATAGAAGGTACACACGTATTATCCGCTAATTTCTCATGTCCAGGATCTTTTTGGCAAGAATTCAATAAATTCTGGTGGAGGCACTTGTATATATTCGACACTTGTTCTACGTTAATGTTTGTCAATGAACATTCACGGAATTCCGACTGAGAGCATAAAATTTTAAAATCTTAAGGTGCCTAGTTGCACACATTAAATTCTCATAATATTTAGATGATAAAACTATTGATTATCCTTTAGAATCATTGTCAATACAAGACTAGAAAAGAACTTATGCTCCGAAAAACTAACACGATATACCACCACGGCTCATTGCATACCTCCTGAACACCATAACCATGACGAGTTACACTACAACCAGCAGTGATTTAATCTCCTAGCTAGTAGTTGCCTTACCTTATGGCAGTCTTAGTAACATATATTATGTTTTTTTAGAGCATTTAAGCTCTTTATGTGTAATATGAGAGTTAGTTGTTCTTTGTAAGTTTGACATTCCTGTCTTTTGATACTTGTAATAAAAACGGCGCAGATATATAGAACCAACAATCCTGCTAGATCCCCCAATTGATGCTGCAATCATGACTGAGGAAATTTTTGGTCCTTTGCTACCAATAATAACGGTGAGCGCTCACTACCTCCTAGTTGTCTTGAGAGCCCTCCTCTCTACTTGCCTCTTCTAGTTGTTCAAAAGTTGAGGATTTTTAAATAATAACGAATCAAAACATACCAATACGAACCCCTTTTATTCCATTTGTTCAAAGATAAGTCTTCAATAGGTCGTTAGTTTCCATCATGCGTAAAGGGAGGGTAAAATTTCATTTATTCATACGGTGCTGATTGGCTTGCCGACTATGCGTTGTTTGTTGTGATTGGTTGTCTAGAGTTTAGAGAGTGATTCCCTGGGCTCTAGCCACTTCTTTTCAGTGACTTCTTTGCGTTGCCTTCCCCCTCATGGTTATATGACAAGAGATAGTGGAATTGGGTGGGTTATTGCAGCCCTGTTGAACTTGGGTAAACACACTTATTAATTGGATAATTTGAATTTTGATTCGGATTGATCTGTTTTCAACACTTTTTAAACTCATTTTTATAGTTACATTACATTATTTGAGTTGTATACTATTGCTATCGCGTGTACATGAACACATACTGTTCATTTAATTTGTTAAATTTATTTCAAGAATTATAAATATATCATACATTCATTGCTAGTGTCAATAATTAATAGTTATAAATATGTCATGCGTTTATTTCTATTGCTAACAATAAGTGTATTATTGAAATGTTTATATATGGACGAACTAGCGTGCATCAAAAAAAGTTGCATACATAATTATGAGGGTAATAATTAGGTTGGCTAGGACTCGAGAGTTCTTACCTATTTAGTAAACAGGCAGTTCAAGTTGGTTTATTTCCTAAAACTCCTTGTACAACATAAACTTGAGTACATTAGAACACGACACATTTGACAACTCTAACTAAAAAGGGGCTACTTTGTCTACAAAGTAATTATATTTCATAAACTAATAAAAACTTTTTTTTGGTAAATTAAATATAAAGCTGCCTGCTGTTATGACAGTTGAAGAACATAGAGGACAGTATAGAATTCATAAACGCAAGGCCCAAGGCGCTTACAATATATGCCTTTACCAAGAATAACAATCTCATGCGAAGAATTGCTTCTGAGACTTCTTCTGGATCTCTTACCTTCAATGATACTATCATCCAGGTATCCTCTTTTTCTCTGTAGTATTTATGACTGATAAAGTTTGACATAATATGATAACATGGTATAAAGTTATTGAGAACAAGTCGGACATGAAGATGTAGGGCTATATATGTGACACAAACAAGACCTCATTCATCATTTTTAGCAAATTTAATAATCCATATTTTATCATGTGTTAAGATAGATGGAATTAATACGATCAACTTATTCACATTACATGACACGATATTGAAAAGACTAAACCCAAATCCTCTGAGAAAACCAGCTTTATAACAGTAGATTAGAATTTAATTTTAATTCGAGAAGATGCGGTGATGAGAGCCTGTTAGGTTGATAGAGTATAAAAGCAATAATGGATCTTGACCTATTAGTTTAAACTTTAGGGAGAGTCAGTACTTTGACATGCTGTCAGAGCATGATTGCGCAAGAGGGACATCTATTCCTCAAAGGATTAGTTACCTCACGTGAGCTTAAGAACCGAGTCATATTCTTCTGATATAGTTTGATGGATGGCCTCCCCTACATTTAACCTTTTAGTCATACCCGTCGAGAAGTATACTTTTTTGAATACCATTTTAATTTGCAAAGTTGGGAGTTTCAGACTTGACCCCTTTATTGGCTTAACTTTGACCATTGTGTGCCTCATTTTTGTTTTCGGTTTTTCATTTTGCTTAATATTTTTGTTCTCTCTCATTGTTTTGTCCTCTCCTTTCTTCTTTTATATCCTCTTTTAATACATTGAGGAGTTCTTTTCTCTTACTACCTATCAAAAACAAGTTAAGACCATTTTGATATTCCAGACAATGTGTGGTTTCAACCTCCTTTAAAGCATGATGTATTATACTTCTTGTAGAGTTGTTTTTATTCTATAATGGGCTTTATCTATAAACTAGAGGATTGGGTCGATACTCATAATACTCACTTTTGTATGGGTCATTTAGACGCGATAGGATTGTACGTCAATTCTAAATGCGCATCTGATGTAGCGCGTGAAATAGAAAATAGGGGTACGGAAATATTCGACGGCCTTCCCTTTGAATTTTATTAAATTGATAACAAAATTACAAAGAGGATTGATAGCTCAATTTATCACAAGCCGAAAAATGAGGTAAAAAGAATTATGAAAATTTATAATTGGACTAACTCCTATCCCTAACTGTCTCTCCTTTATATAAAGGAGATGAAAAAAAGGAAAACAATTCAAATTAGCAATAAATAAGAAAATATATAAAATAAAATAAAAAATGAATAAAAGATGTTAAAACTGTCCTTAAGATCATGGTTGCAATCACACCGCAATCTTGGCTGATTGGTGCCCGCATCCCACGTTGAAGCCTTTATCCTGTCCTGCCAAGCCTGTTATTTCATAGCGGCTGCATCATCCTCTCCAGGTTGGATAGAATTCGCCCTCGAATTCTCTGGGGGAGCAGTACTGTTGTTTTTTTTTCCAAAATAAGGAGTAAGGTGCTTAATGTTGAAGATGTCAGATGTGCACATACCGGGTGGAAGTTGAAGACGGTAGGCGTTGTCATTGATCTTCTCTAGAACCGCGAATGGGCCAATCTTGCGGGCCGTGAGCTTATTATAATCCCAAGCTGGGAATTGCTCTCTCGTCAAGATTGCCCAAACTTTGTCATCAACCTGGAATCGAACTTCCCGTCATTTTCTGTCACTAGCTGTTTTGTATTTGGCGGTAGCCTCTAATAATTGAGCTCAAGTTTGTTGATGGACGTCTATGAGTGACGAAATGAAGTCCTCCGGTTTTCCATGTGGGCGTGTCAAATATGATATCGACAATAGGCCAATCGGAGCACAAGGAACAAAACTGTAGAGAACATGAAACGGCACGAACCCGGTACTCCTTTTTATGCAGCTGTTGTAGGCAAATTTAGCCTGATGGGGCTTCATTGCCCATCCCATGGCGTTTTCTGCAGCTAGGCATCGGAGAAGATTGCCTGACGAACAGTTGGTGACTTCGGTTTGTCCATCTGTTGAGGGTGATGAACTGTGCTGAAGGCGAGTGACGTGTTCGCCATCTTCCACAAGGTCCTCGAGGAATGATTCACGAACCGAACATCCCCATCAGACACAATGCTAGCCGGTAATCCATGCAACTTGTACACTTCCCGAAAGTAAAGACCCGCTGCATGTATGGCCTCAACAGCCTTCTTGTATTCGATGAAGAATGCCATCTTTGAAAAACGGTAAATAACAACGAAAATGGAATCAACCCCGGGGTTGCTTTTCTCGTCTACACTTGGCGTCCTCTTCACACCTAATCTTGGCTTTAACGTCCTACTCATCTTGACCCACCAAGGAGTATTTGGCAGCTACATCAGCATCTAGGGCTTATGAGAGCAAATATTTGAGAGAAAATTTCCCATGTACACATTTTTGATAATAGTAGTGAATATATAACTCCATAGACGTAGGTACAACTAGATTAACCATGTCAATTTTTTATCCTATTTTTTATTTTCTCATTAACTTCTTTCTATTGTTGTTTTATTTTGTTTTGCAGTACGCAGCTGACACAATTCCGTTTGGAGGAGTAGGAGAAAGTGGGATTGGGAGATACCATGGCAAATTTTCATTTGATACCTTCACCCACGAGAAGCCCATACTAAGAAGACCGTTTTTCCCTGATTTTTGGTTTAGGTACCCTCCATGGAACATACACAAACTTGAGCTCTTTAGGGTGAGTTATCGCTTTGATTACCTTGGCTTCGTTCTTGTTGTCTTGGGCTTGAGGAAGCCCCGGCCACTCTCATCCAATATCTAGGATTTACCATCTTTCTGGTCAGGCTCGACTTCTACTGTTGCAAATGGACAAATAAACCGAAGCTAGCTCCACATGGACTTTGAATCTCCCATATGATATGTTTATTTGCTCTATGTTCATCTATGATTCACCTACTTTCTATTATTTAAATAAATCATGTCCACTTTATTTAAGATGTTTGGACGAGAACGTTATCATGATGGATGATGTTTTAGATGTCTTCAAGTTGGACCACTTTAGTTAAGCTTCGACTTGGTGTTTAATTATGTGCTAGCTAGAGGGAGTGATTTGTGGTACACTATCATTTATTCCCTTATACCAATTCATATGGATCTGATCTTAGAAACCATCATTTAGAAATTACAACATAAATACATATTCAGTTACTACCTTAACGGATAAAAAAAATAAAAAAATAAAAAATACTACCCTAAATCGTATGTCATACTCGAACATAGCTCTTGGAGGCACTATAGTGGTAAACTATCCACCTTTAAGCGAGAAGTTTTGATTCGATGTTTATCCCTCCATACTATGGGAAAAAGAAAATGTCGCACTCAAGCATAGATTGTACTTGCCATCCAAAGACACTTTATCAATACTTTACACATGAATAGGGATGCAAATGAGTTCAGCTTGCTACCGAACCCTCGTTAGCCAGCTCATTTAGAAGCTCGAGTCCGAGCCAAACTAGTTTGGTTTGTTTAGCTTAATTAGTCAAGCCTACGCCCATAATATTTGAGCTTGGAGGCTTAGAAGCCTAAATAATCCAACCTTGATATAAATTATAGATTAAAATGTGCCTATTCGAGATATGTTCAAGCTAAATGAGTTAAACTTGAGCTTAATCAGGCCTAAATGAGCAAATATTGAGCTTAAACGAGTCGAATTAAGGCCACCATAGCTTGTAGTTTACTAAGTTGAATTCAAGATTAACTGAGCTGATATGATTTCCTGATTTTGACGAGTTAAGTTTAAGCTCAAAATTTTGAGTCTTGGCAAGCTTTGACCCAAACACAAGCAAAGCTAATATTGCCAAACCAGTCTTCAAGTGGCATGAACTTAAGCTGGACTCGACTCACTTATATCCCATCAAAAAATAAAACAATCTAAAAAAATGTAAAACACCTATCTTATGATGCAAATATTCAGCTTCATCTCAAGGATAGTGTTTTGATTCCTTTAATTTTGATTGTAATTGATTCATGTAATGCTTGTAGAGCTTAAGTGTTGCGTTTGAATTGAGTTCAATTGTTAGTTTGGCAGGTCATTTAGGCGCCAAAGTTGGTTAGAGGTCAAACTAAGCCAATTGTGGCGGCTAGTTCTGTTTTTGGCGCCAGATTTAGTTTAAGTCGGTTATTAGGAGGATCTTGGTTCAATGTATCAAGATCTAGGGTAAATAAGCTCTAATCTTGTAATCTCTTCATTCAATCAATGAAAATCAGATTTCCTTTTGGATAATCTTTCTCTAATTCTCATATCCTTCTCTATTTCTAATCCCTTTCACTTCTCTTCTCATCTTACCTCTCTTTTTCACAAGGTTAACTCTCAATTCTAGGATTGGAAGTTAACAATTGGTATCAGAGCCGGTTCAAGCTGTCAATTGCTTGATTTGAGCTAGAAAAACCAAATAAAAACAAACAAAATATGGCTGAGGGAGTTAGAACTCGATCGGGAGCTGGTGGTGGTAATGTAGCTTCAGCAGTTAATCCGGATGTGTCATACGCTGCTGTTGCTGCTGCAAACACCTCAAAGGAAGATCAGTATGTTACTACTGATCATTTAAAGGAACTTTATGATCACATTAGCAATTCACAAAAACAATCGTAAGAACAAAGTGAAGAACATTTATTCTTAAGGTTACAGCGGTTATAGTTAGAAAATGACCAAAAAAATGAAGATCGGTTGTTGCAATCGGAGGCAAAGCTTATGAATTTGCAAGATCAGATTAAGAAGCAAGGTGCATCATCAGTAAATGCAATTCTTAAACCTGCTAGTCAGATAATTCCTCCAGCTGAAGTAGTGTAACCGCAAGTTCACCATGACAGAGTTGAGAGTTTGGTTAGAAATCGCGATAAGTCTCCTTTGATACAAGCTGAGGTTGGACCTTCAGATCATTTCCGAACGGTCGATGCTCGACCTCCAGAGGTTGAGGTTGCTACCAAGACTCAAGATCAAGCCACATAACAAGCACATTCTCGTTTATTTGGTTAGAATTCAGGTCTGAACACAAGGCCTCCAGATTTTGTTTTGCACCACAGAAATTCATTTGATGAGTTTGAACATCAAGGCAGACCACCAGATCATCACTATTAGCGAAAGATAGTGAGTAATGATGCTACATCTGATAGCAGGAGCAATGCTTACAGGCAGCCATGAGTGCAAATTGAACCTTTTGATGGAGAGCAGCCTGAGTCGTGGTTGAGAATGTGTGATTGGTATTTCCATTTTTACAACATAACTGAAGCTGAAAAGGTTGAATTGGCAGCAGTGCACCTACATGGAGATCATGAGGTGTGGTTCTACAGTGTGTTGAAAAGCAATCCTAATCTTTCTTGGGTCAAATTCGTGGAAGAATTATGCGAGCGTTATTGAAAAGAGGAGGCAAGTGATGTTGTTGACATTTTTAACAAGGTGTATCAAATGACTACAGTGAGAGAATACATGACTAGATTTGAGAATCTTCGAGATAACATGATAGCCATCAATCCACAAGCTACAGAGGCATATTATGTCTCTAGTTTCATTAGTGGATTGAAACCAAGAATCAAGAACATGGTTAAGGCAATTGGACCAAAGACTTTGTCCAAAGCATACAACAAGGCTAAATTGATTGAAGCCACTGTTTTATCTTCAAATGACAAGAGTAAATTCAAAGGAAGTAATTTCAAACCTCGTCATAGAGAAGCATCAGGCTCTAAGATAGGTCGTGCTTTTGATAAGAGATCTGCTAGGCTATGTTACAAATGCAATCAACCCTATCAACCAGGACATAGATGCAATTCCAAGTTTTTGATGTCCACAAGGGGATCTCAAGTAGAAGTTAATTCAGATTGTGACAATACAGAAGCTAATGATGACAGTTCTGAGCATGGTTCACAAGATGAATTGATGGAGGATGAAATTGAGATTTCTATGAAAGCCTTATCCGAGAATGGAGCTCGCAATACCATTCGCATTAGGGGAAAGGCTAGTAAGGCTTCCATTACCATTCTTGTAGACAGTGGAAGCACTCATAGCTTCGTTGATCCCAAATTGGTGAAGAAAGTGAGACATGAAGTGACCAAGACCCATCCATTAGCCGTGACTGTGGCTGATGGCAACTCCATTCTCACTCAAAATAAGTGTCAAGCATTCCAATGGGCTATGCAAAAGCATCAATTCACTTTTGATTTTAGAGTTCTTCCCTTGGGAGGATATGACATGGTGCTTGGTGTTGATTGGATGAGATCCTTTAATCCAGTGGTGTTTGATTTTGAAAAGATGACAGTTTCTTTTGAAGTTCATGGAACTAAGGTCACATTGCAAGGCATGTCTGAGCAGCCATAGCTGCGGTTGATCAATGGCAAGAGTTTACAAGGTGGATTTAAGAAGAATGCAATTCAATGGCTAGGGCAATTGTTTGTAATTTTTCCTACTGAACTAAATCTATCACTCAGCCTGAAGTGCAAGCTTTGGTTGAGGAGTTTGAAGACATCTTTGAGCTACCTAAAGCTCTACCCCCTTAGAGGAGTGTAGATCATGCTATTCCACTTCGAGCCAATTCAGATCCAGTGAAAATAAGGCCTTACCGGTATGCACATGCTCAAAAGACAAAAATTGAGAAGCAAGTAGATGAATTGCTTCAGATGAGCTTTATTAGACCAAGCCATAGCCCTTTTTCCTCTCTTGTTATTCTGGTTAAGAAGAAGGATGGAACGACAAGAATGTACATTGACTACCGTCAGTTGAATTCCTCGACAGTGAAAGATAAGTTCCCTATTCCAGTCATAGATGATTTACTTGATGAGTTATATGGAGCACATTTCTTCACTAAACTTGATTTGAGGCTAGGGACATCAAATCAGAGTTCTTGACCCGGATATATACAAAACTGCTTTTTTAGACTCACCATAGGCACTTCGAGTTTGTTGTTATGCCATTTGGTCTAACAAATGCTCCGGCCACCTTTCAAGCTGCTATGAACGACATCTTTAAGCCTTTTTTGAGGAGATTAGTGCTATTCTTCTTTTATGACATATTGATATACAGCTCCTCTTTTGAGCATCATCTCATTCATCTTCGAGAAGTGTTTGATGTGATGCGCCAACACTGGTTCTTTGCCAAATTGTCCAAATGTTCATTTGCTCAGACCACGCTTGAATATTTGGGCCATGTGATTTCTTATTGGGGAGTCTCCACCAATCCTTCCAAGATTCAAGCAATGCAAGATTGACCTACTCCAATATCTCTGAAGCAATTGAGGGAATTTTTGGGGTTGACCGGTTACTATAGAAAGTTCATTAAGGGATATGGATCCATTGCAAAGCCTTTGACTGAACTCCTTGAAAAGGATGCATTCAAGTGAACAGATAAGGCTCAAACAGCCTTTGAAGCTCTCAAGATAGCCATGTGTGCAGCCCCGGTGCTAGCAATGCCTAATTTTGCTGATGACTTCATTCTTGAGACAGATGCAAGTGGATCAGGCATAGGAGCTGTTCTTTCTCAGCACGGGAGGCCTATTACTTATTTGAGTTAAACACAATCCAAAGCATCAAGCAATGTTTACTTATGAGAAGGAATACTTGGCCATTTTTCTAGCTGTTGAGAAATGGAGGCATTACTTGGATGGACACAGGTTCGTTATTAGAACAGACCATCAGAGTCTCAATCACCTCTTAGAGCAAAAGATCATGACAATAATTCAAAAGAAGGGATTAATGAAGATGTTAGGCCTTGATTATGCTATTGAGTACAGAAGAGGGAAGGAAAACTTGGCTGCTGATGCATTGTTAAGAAGATTTGAGGATTGTGAACAAGGTTCTTATTGTGCAATATCCATTGTCATACCATCATGGATGGATAAAATTTACAAGTCTTATGAAGATGATTCCTTTGCCCAAGAATGTGTGGCTGCTAGCTGTGGGAGGAATGCATAAATTGATGGAAGCAATGCTGATTTATCAGTGCAGAAAGGCATCATCTGAATGAAGAACAAGCTTTACATAGGGTCTTCTATAGATCTGAGAGATCAAATTGTTAGTGCCTACATGATTCAGCTTGCGGAGGTCACTCTGGAATTGAAGGTACATATCAAAGGGTTAAAGCTTACTTCAGTTGGCCTGGCATGAAGAGGACCGTAACTGATTTTGTGAGATCTTGTGAAGTTTGTCAACAAACCAAGTTGGGAGATCACAGATACAAGGGTCTTCTACAGCCTCTTCCCATTCCTGAGGTTGCTTGGATCAATATCAGCATGGATTTCATAGAGGGACCGCCCAAGTCAGATAACAGGGAATTCATTTGGGTTATGGTAGATCGTTTCACCAAGTATAGCCACTTCATTTCCCTCATTAGACCTATTACTATAGAAAGATTGGCTAAGAGCTTTCTTGACAACATATATAAGTTACATGGATTGCCTCAATCCATTATATCTAATCAGGATAGGATCTTTACAAGAAACTTTTTGAGAGAATTGTTCAAATTGTTGGGAACTACATTGGCTCTTAGCTCCTCATACCATCCCCAAACAGATGGATAAACCGAACGAGTCAATCAATGTATTAAGCAGTACCTCGAGAGCATGGTTTTCTCACAGCCAAAAGAGTGGAACCGATGGCTTTCTTTAGCTGAATATTGGTTTAATACTCATGTTCATGCATCCCTTGGCACTTCTCCCTTAAAAGCTCTCTATGGATATGATCCTCCCACTCCATTTATGCTGCAGAAAGTCACTTCATCAGTACCAAAGGCTTCTGAGTTCATACAGCAGAGGAAGCACATGATGCAAGTTCTTAAAGACAATCTTCTCCAAGCACAAGCAAGAATGAAGCTCTATGCAGACAAAAAGAGGGTAGACAAAAATTAGGAAGTGGGAGACATGGTCTACCTCAAATTACAGCCTTATAGACAGTCCTCTTTGGCTGTCAGGAGAAATGTCAAGCTAAGTGCTCGCTTCTTTGGCCCATACAAAATATTGGAAAAGATTGGCAAAGTCGCATACAAACTTGACTTAGCACCTAACTCATACATTCAACCAGTATTTCATGTGTCATTGCTTAAAAAGCAGGTGAAGAAAGGAGCTAAAAGTTCACGGGAAGCACCTGAAGTTGGAGCAAATGGCTCGTTGCTGCGGTAGCCAGCTGCTTTTAAAGCCAACAGAAGGATGATTGTTGCTGACAAAGCTGTACAGGAAGTATTGGTGCAATGGCACAACTTAGATAAGACCTTTGCTACTTGGGAGGACCTTGCATTTTTGAAGAGTCAATTTCCAAGTTTTTCTCCTTGAGGACAAGGAGCTTTTCAAGAGGAGGGGAATGTTGTGATTCCTTTAATTTTGATTGTAATTGATTCATGTAATGCTTGTAGAGCTAAAGTGTTGCGTTTGAATTGAGTTCAATTGTTAGTTCGGCAGGTCATTAGGCGCCAAAGTCGGTTAGAGGTCAAACTAAGTCAATTGTGGCGGCTAGTTCTATTTTTGGCTCCAGATTTAGTTTAAGTCGGTTATTAGGAGGATATTGGCTCAATGTATCAAGATCTAGTATAAATAAGCTCTAATCTTGTAATCTCTTCATTCAATCAATGAAAATCAGACTTCCTTTTGGATAATCTTTCTCTAATTCTCATCTCCTTCTCTATTTTTCATCCCTTTCACTTTTCTTCTCATCTTACTTCTCTGTTTCACAAGGTTAACTCTCAGTTCTAGGATTGGAAGTTAACAGATAGTAGCGGCACCAAAGTCATTCTCATACTATGTAGAAGCAACATTCCTAGTGCCCCAAGAGCTCCCGCCTAAGTTGAGTCCTTTTGGGGGGGGGGGGGGGGGGGGGGGGGGGGGGAGTGTATGTAGGCTTCCCCTTTCAGGGTGCTATCCTAAATAGAGGCTGTTTCCGAGAGCCCCAACTTGAGGGTGCAACACGATTACTTCTTAGGAGGTCACCCATCTTGGTACTACTCTCGCTCAAGCACGCTTAACTTCGAAGGTCATTCTCGTACTATGTATTTGGCCCAAAGTTTCAGCCCTTCAATACAAGACATCTGATACCCTAGAAAAAGCAAGAAAACTAGTTCAAAAGTATAGGATTAAAATGATGCAGCTGTGCCTTTAGCTATTAGCGGGTTATTGATTAAAGGGGAGCTCAGCGTGTTGCGACACTTGGAGGGAAGGGCAATGAGCAGGCAGGATTTTGATCCAGAAAAATTCAACGTCAAATGATGCAATCCCAGTCGCCAAGTAGATTGGCATGTTGGAGCATTGGCAAGTTGACTCCACATTGGCGAGTTCTTTGGAAACGCGGCCAGAGAAGACCGACGATGAATTGGGATACTTAGTATTAGATTAGTAGATAACGATTAGTTATTTTGTTTTTATACATAAGTTTTTTAGTTTAGGTGAATTTGCTCCTCCATTTAAGGAAGAGGAAATCTAGGGTTGATTCATTCAATTTCTTAAATATTTTCATACTTTTATGTGTTTCTTCTTAATTCTCGGATTACGAGAATTTAGTTAGAATTTTCCCCATTGTTTCTACTTGTTTTATCAACAGAAATTTAGAGGAGGACCATTGAATCTTTTGTTTCCATTATTTTTGTATTTGGTCCACATTAGTTGGTATTAGAGTTCAGAACAATTTCTAAGATGGCCTGTTGACGAAAGAGGTACATCGCCATATGAGACATATACAAGCGTGATTTTCAGGACTTGGAGGAGAAATTCCTGCGAATTGAGCGTGCTTATGGAATTAGGTACTAATAATTCATGGGCTTGTAATAAACTAGTAAAAGTTCTTAGTTCTAGGCTAATTAGTCCTTTAGGTCAAGGTTAGTCAAGTGCCAGTTGTTTAAGTCAAGAATGGCAGCTAAGTGGGGTAAGTCATTTAGGAAGGGTAGTCCAAGTGCAATGTATTTGCAAGGGATAGGCTTAGCATAAATAGTTGGATTCTCATGTAATTACATTCATTGAATGATATTGATTCTATTTCTCGCTCTCAACTCTAATTCTCTCTGCTTCTCATCTTAATTTCACTTCCTTTCTCATATTATATTATTTTTCCCTAGGTTATGATTCAATATTGATCTTGAATCGTGACAATTGGTATCAGAGCTTGTGATTTTGCTTCCGATTGAATTGAATTGCATTCAATTTGATTGCACAAGCATTAGATCAGGCTTAAGTTGACATCAGGATCATTGATCGAATTGAATTTCATCAAAATTTCAGTATTTGAATTCTTGTTCAATAGCTTGCTGTTATTAGCTAGATTAAATAACTGAATTTGCAAAGCTTGTGGATTTGCACTTGATTTAGTTGAATCTACTTTCAATAAAGTTGAATTTGCATGGAATCAAGCATGATCTATGTTAGGAGTCTAGCAATTGGAGCAGGTGATGTTGCTATTGTTTCATTGCAGTAGGAGCAAACCACTCGAGTTCAGCAACAAAGGAAACAGCTCACTCAAGATTTCAAGCTTATCTTGCAGCAATCATAGTAGCAATACTTACAATTGCAGCTACAAATTTAGCAATAAATCAATAGGAATGCATCCGATTGTAGTACATGAACAATATATTATACAGGGAGGAATAGCTCAAAATTCTATCACAGAATCAGTTGGAGTTGGAACAATTTCAAGCTTGATTGTGGCAGTTGTAAGCCAAATTAATGTAGAGCCATTACATTAAGTTGTTCATGATGGATTGATAGGAAATTTTGGTGCCACGGCTGCTGCGTTTGAGAGTAATCAAGAGCAATCAATGTGGAATGGAGTTAAGATTGATCAAGCAGTTATTGGATGGCCAATGACAAGATTGACTTTAATTAAGGATGAACCGGGCGCATCATGATCAGGATTTGGAGCACTACAACTTGAAATAGGTGCATTCCAATATGAAATTGAAGAATCAAAGCTTGAGGAGCAAGATGTGGAATCAATGTTTAGTGTGGGAAACTTATCACTGGTGCAAATCGAGGTACTGAGCACCAGGAAGTTGCGGTTGAAGTTCATAATGTAGCAATGTAAGAAGATCAGTTTGGTCCTTCATCTAAACTGCAAGAAATGTTATTCAAGCAAGGAATTAAGAAAGATGGAAATGCCAATCTTGGTTTATAAAGGAAGTGCACCGGATTTCTTACTACTTAAAGAAAATGAAGAGGTTCTTGAAAGGTTATACAAGAGCATGAAGTTGGGATTGCCGTAGCCCAAGTTGTTGATGATATGTATTGATAGGCTTGCGGCATCCTCTTGGATCCAAAGAATTATCAAGAAGGCAAGGAAAGGATACAACTCTAGCTGCCATGAGACAAGATCGGCATTGAATTAGGAAATTTTCACTGCAGAACTATCTAATTCAGATAAGGAACAGGCTGCTGCTACTTCCAGCATCAATGCTACTGCTGGTGCTAATGTTGGAGCTGGAGCCAATGCTGGGGCTAATGCCAAAGTAAATCAATTTGAGCAATTGAGGCTTCAGATGCAAAAGATGCTTGCAGCAATACATCAATCTCTGGATGAGAAATTGGATCAGAAATTAGATCAGCATTTTCAACAGCTGTACCAGTGGATCAATGGCCTGCAAGAACAGTTCAATGTACAACATTTACCTGTGCGAGCGGGATTGTTCTCAGCTGTTAGTCGGCATGTTCGACCACTAGAGGCTGTGGAATCTCTAGTGTTTGAGGAGTTGATGCGAAGGAATTCTGTGGAAGTGTATATAGTGCGATTTGAGAAATGGAAGACAAGATGGTTGTCCATGCAACAAGGATCGAGTGAGGAGTAATTGGTGTCTCGTTTTATGGATGACCTTATTCCTAAACTCAAACATATAGTGAAGGCCATTAATCCTAGCACTTTGGCTATGGCATATGCTAAAGCTAGGTTGTTTGAGTCCACAACTCTTCCTCAATTGGAAGAAAGATGAGTGGAAATTGATCAAGTACCAAGTGAAGTATCTTACTTTCTAGAGTCGGCACCAAATTTGGGTGAAGGGGCAGCAAGACTTGCTGTTAAATTCATTGAAGTGTTGGATGAAAGGTTGCTCGTGGCAACAAAATTGCTAGGTAGGAATGCGTTTAGGCTGAAGTCTACAATATGTCTAAGTGCGAGAGGTCAGTTAAGCTCATTTAAGAGGGCTAGAGTGAGAAGAAACGTGCATTGGTGGCTAATCAAGGTGTTTTTCCAGTAGTGCAACCAAATGTGAGGCCTCCGGAGTTGTTATTGTTACTTTCCTCAATGCAAAGTGGTAAATTTGATCAACTTCCCATGAGTTGTATGTGTAAGAGACAAGATTGGTGGCATGTGGAAACAACTGTTCTCTCAAATCTGGCTGAAAAGGTGGCTCAAACTCACCAGCAGCTTCTTGAATGGGTCATATCGGTGACTAATTGGCAGTAACTGTCAGGCCAAGAGCCTTAAGAGCTTGTTGTAATACTGAATTGTGTCCTTGTGCAAACAAATGGAGCTGGAATGAATACATTGACTAAGAAAAATTAGGGTGAACTGAGTATTGATAAGAACCCAATAGTGAGGCAACATGAAGGGAGATTTAACCAGCTTTAAAAGTCTGTGTCATTGGGAACAATTGAGGCTAGATATGTTCTAACAAGCATTCCATCTGTCATTTGGGTAGCAACAGCACCTTGGCAGTTGATTGCAGCAAATAGAATATCAATTCAGTGTGAAGTTTCATTTTTGCAAACGAATATGCTGAAGGAAGTGGTTCCACCACGTAAAGCAACAAGAAAATCGCAAGTTCAAATAGAATCTCAGTTCTTTAAGTGGTTAAAAGGGAAGTCCCTAATGCTGGATATAGCTATATTGATTTGGCACCATTCAGAAGTAGGACATTTGGAGACAACAGTACAAGTGAAGGATTATATGGGAAGTCATTTCAGCTCGTGATGGAGATTGGGGCAAGTCAGGAAAAGGAAGTGTGCTGCATTTCTCACACAGGGGAATCTAGAAGCTTGGTTTCTTAAGTGATTCTTGTACAATCTCATTACATCTGGGCAAGTGAAGCTATTGGAAGTGAGTAATGAGGATAGCATGGCTGAAGGTCAACCTGACACTGAGAGGTACAGGAGCTCAGGAAAAGAAGGTTGAGATTCCTATAAAACCAATGGACAGATCTGGCATGCAACTAGCAGATCTCGAGAAGGTCGATGTTAGTTCATTTGTTAGCTCTTTCGGATCATTGGAAGCAGCACTTATTTATGCTAAAAGTACATTTGGATGTGCAAGCTTGACTCCATAGAGCCTTGGGGTCCTGAGATCAGTTGAGAGTTTTTTCCCAATCAAGAAAAGAATGATTAGGCTCTTAAAATTTAGGCTGAGAATTGAAGTTTTTTGGGGTACAACTGCTGCAATCAAAGCTGTCAGTGCACCTCAGCTACAAGGAAGTGATGGTTGGCTGTAACAAACACAGCAAGAGGAACTTCAGCAAAGCTAAAGGAATTAAAGCCTGGTTAATTGGGGTAGACAGTGGTTGTCTTCCAGGTGTTTCCTTTCCTATGTCATATGACAGAACCCGTGAAAGGCAATGCCTAACACAAGAGCATGAGATTAAGACAACCATTGCTGTTCTTTAGGCCTTAGAAGTACTGGACTTTGAGAACATCCGAGCTAGCTGGGAAAGATACTAACTCAGCAGAACAACATGTTACATTAGATAAGAAGTCTATAAGGGAAGTAAATAGGGTGGTTAATTAGGGTACTAAGAGATTTCAAGCTTTAATCAAACGCGCTGGAGTCTTCATCATGAAACTTTACACTTGGGAGGAGATTTGTAAACTGTTTGGCACATCTAGCGGTAGAATTAGACAAGACAGATGCTTAAGATGCTAACAAAAGATGGATAAAGGGATTTCAGCATACTGCAAGCTGCAATTTAAGAAGTCCAAAAAGTTCACAATGTAGATACAAATTAATAAGCATTCTTCAGGCTGTCTTTTAGTGCCTTGGAATATTGAAAGCTGCACTTCTCTACTAAGATTCTTTAGTAAGAATCTCAAAGGGGGGAGTATTGTCATGATTTGAGAAAATGGGCTTATGGAATTATGTACTAATGGGCTTGTAATGAACTAGTATAAGTCCTTAGTTCTAGCCAAATTAGCCCCTTGAGGTCAAGATT
This sequence comes from Simmondsia chinensis, assembly GCA_018398585.1. Classification (NCBI taxonomy): domain Eukaryota; kingdom Viridiplantae; phylum Streptophyta; class Magnoliopsida; order Caryophyllales; family Simmondsiaceae; genus Simmondsia; species Simmondsia chinensis. The sequence goes on from JAGTTD010000014.1 coordinate 12,897,055, forward strand.
AGTCAAGTGTTAATTGTTTAAATCAAGAATGGTGGCTAAGTGGTGTAAGTAAGTTAGGAAGGGTAGTCTAAGTGCAATGTATTTGCAAGAGATAGGCTTAGTATAAATAGCTGGATTCTCATGTAATTACATTCATTAAATGATATTGATTCTATTTCTCACTCTCAACTCTAATTCTCTCTACGTCTCATCTTGATTTCACTTCTTTCGCATATCATATTTTTTCTCCCTAGGTTATAATTCAAGATTGATCTTGAATCATAACAATATGGATGAGAGCTTCCACAACCCATTCCTGGAAGCTGAGATTCAGGAGCGGTGCATGAGGAGAGCTCAGCAGAACAGCGGAGCTTTTGATTACATTGATGATTGGAATTGGGAGTCTGGTCTCGGATTGAAATTTTGAAGTTTTTTGGAGGGGGTCAACTAGAGGAGTTCTGGGATTGGCTTGCTGTAGTGGGGGAACTGCTCAAGTACAGGAAGCTCTCAGAGCACAAACAAGCGCCTTTGGTTTCTATTCGGTTATGGGGTAGGGCCATCGCTTGGTGGCAGCAGTTGAAGCATTCCTTAGATAGGGAAAATCAAAGATTGAGACGTGAAGGAAAAATGAAGAAGCACATACGGAGTGCCTTCCTTTCCCACAATCACACCAAGTTGATGTATCGGCACCTTCAGAGCGTGCACCAGGGCGCTTGATCTGTGGAGGAGTACATAGCAGAGTTTTATTCTTTAGTTGCCAGGAATGACTTGAGGGAATCGGAAGACCAGTTGGCCGATAGATATATTAGCAAGTTGAAGGAGCCCATACAGAAGATTTTGAACATGTTCGATATTTTTTAGGTCTCGGAAGCATATCAAAGGGCTTTGAATGTCAAGAATAGTGGAACTTGGGGCACTCAAAATAGTGTGCGTGATCAGGTTCGTGTACCTCCCAATGCAGATGTTTAGGAAAAATTGGTAGTCGCCAACTCTGGCAAACCGGGTAATCAAAACTTGGCAGGTAGTACTAGAACCCATTGCTTCAAGTGTGGAGAGACAGGACACCATATGCTGAGGATGGCATAGTAATTAAGGAGAAGGTCCAAAATGAATTTGTGCCAGTAGAAGAGGAGACCGTTGCAGGTGACGGGTGCCACTTACTTGTAATTAGGTGAGTCTACTTCACGCCTAAGAAAGTAGACAGAGATAGTTGACTATGGAATAACATCTTTTAGACTACCTGTACGACTTGCGGAAGGGTGTGCCGCTTATTGATTGATTCAGGGAGCTGCGAAAATGTTATTTCCAAGGATGTTGTCTAGAAATTGGGGTTGAAGACAGAAACACACCCGAAACCTTACAAGTAATCTTAGCTCAAGAAAGAAAACCAAGTAACTGTCTTGAAGTGAGGTTTGGTTAATTTCTCCATTGGGTCGAAGTACCGGGATAGGGTGTGGTGTTACGTAGCGACCATGGATGCATGCCATCTATTATTGGGGTGCCCATGGCAGTTTGATAGAGGTTTCACCCATGATGGGTGAAGGAATACCTATAGCTTTATCCTTGAGGGGGAAAAAATCATCTTGTTGCCAAAAACGATGAGGCGCCACGAGCAATAGTAGCTAAGAATACGAATCCATAAAGAAGGGCCATGTTCGCTAAGGTGGTTGGCAAGAACAGGGTGATGTTTGTATTGATTGGGAGGGAGAGTAAGGCGGAACACAGGGAGATACCGAGTGAGGTTGAAGATCTTTTGTGGAAGTTCGCTGACATGTTTTCGGAGGAGTTACTGAATAAATTGCCGCCTTTGAGGGACATCCAACATCAGATTGATCTAATGCCTGGGGCTATCTTATTGAATAGGCTGCATTACTGGATGAGTCTTGTAGAGCATGAGGCGTTGAGGCGCCAAGCTGAGGACCTACTCGCCGGAGGTTTCATACGAGAGAGTGTGAGTCCATGCAATGCCTACTCTATTGACGCCAAAGAAGGTTGTGCATAGACTGCAGAGCTATTAAAAAGATCACGATACATTGCTGATTTTCTATTCCGAGATTGGATTACTTACTTGAAAGCTACAGAATGCACAAGTGTTCAGTAAGTTAGATCAGAAGAGTAGATATAATTAGATCCACATTTCGTGAGGAGAAGAATGGAAGACTACCTTCAAGACCGAAGAAGGATTGTACGAGTGGCTAGTCATGCCATTCGGGTTGTCAAATGCACCAAATACATTCATGCAATTTATGAATCTGATCAAATGACCATTTATTAGGAGATTTGTGGTCGTTTACTTTGACATTATCTTGATCTACAACCAGAACTAAGTTGAACACTTGGAGCATCTTCGAGAAGTATTGAGCACCTTGAGGGAGTAGCACTTATTCGCCGATTTGAAGAAGTGGGAGTTTATGAAGGAAATGGTAACTTTCATTTGATTTGTCGTGCCCAAGAATGGAATAGCTGTTGATGAAGGGAAGATTGAGGCAATTCGGAATTGGCCACAACCAAAGATGATAAGTGAGGTACGTAGCTTCCATTGTTTGGTTTTTTTATTTTATGGGATGTTTGTGCCAAACTTCAACTCTATCATGGTACCAATCGCGAATTGCATGAAGGGTAGTTCTTTTACTTAGATTCCAGAGGCAGCTAGCACCTTTAAGGAGGTAAAGTAGAGACTAACCACGGCATCCGCATTAGCCTTACCAGATTTCCAGAAGGCATTTGAGTCACACACAGATGCCTCCAAAATTAGTATTTGCGCAGTGCTCAGTCCGGAGGGGCATCCTATTGCATGCTTCACTAAGAAGCTTGATAGAAGTAAGTTGAACTATTCAACTTATGACATTGAGTTCTATCCGGTGGTGAGAGCGTTGAGGCATTGGATGTCATATTTAGCCAACAAGGAGCTCATGTTGAGCTCGAATAATGTTGCACTAAAGTACATCAACAACCAAGACAAGCTTTCTAACCGCTATACGAAGTGGGCGTGTTATATTCAACTCTTTCACTTTGTGATCAAGCACACTAAATAAGGTCGCTGACGCATTGAGTAGGTGCACTTTGATCTTTACCAATAACCGAGCTTCAGTACTTGGTTGATAGGTTAGCGAACCAATGCAAAGACAATCTCGTTTTTTGGGAGATTTGGAGAGAAGCTCAATCGAGGATAGTACCAGGCTGCTCTACATGATGGGTTTCTGTTCATGGGAAATTAATTATGTATGCCAGACTTAAATTTGCATCTTAGGATCATCCAAGTGAACCACAATGGTGGGCATATGTGGAGGGACAAGATGCTCAAGCTGGTGAACACCAGCCGTCATTGAGAAAGGAGGTTGAGAGGTTTGTGAAGCATTGCCAAATTTTCTAGTTATTGAAGGGGGGAGTGTCTAATGCCGGTTTATACCTACCATTGCCAACTCCAAGTCAACCTTGGGTGGTTATTAGTATGGACTTCGTACTGAGTTTACTAAGAACACAGAAGGGTATAGATTCGATCTTTGTTGTTATGGATCATTTCTCTAAGATGGCACATTTCATAGGGTGCAAGAAACCTGCTGAAAGTAGTACATGTGGCCGAGTTGTATTTTTGAGAGGTGCACAAGCTTCTTGTGTTGCCAGTCAGCATAGTCTCAAATAGGGATGTGAGATTTGTGAATCACTTATGGAAGACTCTATAGAAGATGGCGAATACGTCCCTTGCCTTTAGCACTATTAATCATCCTCAGAAAGATAGCTAAACCGAGGTAACAAATCATTCTCTTGGACACTTACTCCATTGCTTTGTTACTAAAAATATCAAGTGACGGGAGCAGAAGTTGTATCAAGTCAAATTAGCATACAAAATCTCGGTTAAAAGGAGCATGAGATTTCCATCATTAAAAGTCATTTATGGCCTTATTCCTCATTCTCTAATAGATCTTTCACCAGTTCCCAATCTTATTTGTCCTCGTGGCAAGGCGGAAGACTTTATATCCAACCTTCAAGAGATTCATGAGCAGACCAGTGCTAGGCTACTTGAGGCAGTCGCCAAGTATAAGTTGGCAAGTGACAAGCAGCGTTGATCAGTCCAGCTTCAGGAAGGTGATCAAGTTTGGACGATTTTAACTAGGGAGCGGTTTCTGGCATGGTAGTATAAAAAGCTGATAGCATGAAAGATTGGTCCACTAAATATAATTAAGAAGATTAATGACAATGCATACTGACTTCAGTTGCCAAACGACATGAGGACTTCACACGTCTTTATTATCAAGCACCTTGTCCCTTACGAAGGAAACAACGATCCAGTTGGACCTACAACGAATTTGAGGGTAAATTCTCTCCGACCTAGGGAGGATGATGCAGCCCCAGTTGGCCGGTGGATTAGGGCGTTGGGGCATTGGCAAGTTGACTCCCAATTGGCGAGTTCTCTGGAAACACGGTAGGAGGAGATTGACGGTGAGTAGGATACTCAGTATTAGATTAGTAGATAACTATTAGTTATTTTGTGTTTATCCTTAACTCTCTTAGTTTAGATGAATTAGTTCATTTGTTTAAGGAAGGGGAGACCTAGGGTTTGATTCATTCAATATTTTAGATATTTCCATACTTTTATGTGTTTCTTCCTAGTTCTTGGATTGGGAGAATTTAAGTAGAATTTTTCTCTTTGTTTCTACTTGTTTAAGAAATAGAAGTTTAAAGGAAGGTCGTTGAACCTTCCATTCCATAATTTTTATATTCGCACCACATCATCAAATAGGAAGCTTAATATGGATTAGTAGATTTTATTGTTTATCATTTTATTTATCTCTTTTAATTTTTAGGCTTTTATTCTAGGTGGAATTGCTCATGTATTTAAAGAAGAAGAAGACTAGGGTTTTACTCATTCAATTTCGAGATTTTCAATATTTTTATGTATTCTTTCTTATCCACGAATTGTGAGAATCAAGAATAGAATTATTTCCTTTTGTTTCTTAATTATTTTAATATTAAGAATCTAAAGGAAGGCCATTAAACCTTCCATTCCCAATTCTTTTTCCTTCTACGCTGCATCTGATGGTATCAGAGCTCATAACATTTCCTGTGGTGACCCGTGGGCGACAAAGGTACAGCGTCATTGGAGACGTTTATGAACGCGATCAGGGAGGAGATATTTTAGTGATACGAGCTATGTTTGGTTCAATTGGGTGGAATCCCAACTAAACGCCTACGAGTCTACCTCAACAACCACCGAATGTGGGAGGACAGGATGAATCTAAAGAGAGCTTCTGCAATCTGTTTCCAGGTGTTGACAACCAAGGATAGAACCTCAAGAGGACTCGACCAAATTCCGATGCTTTCGATTATTTAGAAGATCGAAGCTGGGAATCCAGGATTTGGATTAAAATTATGGAATTCGTTAGTAGAAGACAACCAGAGGAGCTCTGGGATTGGCTGGCTTCAGTAAAGGAGGTGCTCGAATTTAAGGAGGTTTTGGAGCACAAGCAGGCATCGTTTGCGGTTACTTGGTTAAGAGGTAGGGCCACCTTGTGGCAACAACTAAAGCATACTCGGCTTGGGCAGGGTAAGTCGAAAATCAAGATGTGGGGAAAGATGAAGAGGCACATGTGGAATGCCTTCCTTCCCCACAATCACACCAGGGTGATGTCTCAGCACCTAAAAGACTTGCATTAAGGTTCTCGGTCAATGGAAGCCTACATGGCAGAGTTCTATGCCTTAGTCACCAGGAATAACTTGGTGAAATCAGAGGAGCAGTTTGCAGATAGGTAGATTAAAGGAGCCGATTCAGGAGGTTTTAAAAATGTTTTACATCTTTTCAGTCTCTGAGGCAAGCCAGAGGGCTTTGAAAGTCAAGAAGCAATAGAATTGGCGTCAGACTGGCTGTAGTTAAAGTCCCAAAATGGTGGGCATGATTAGGTACGATTAATAACCAACTCAAGGGTCTAGGCTAAACAGGTTGTCACCAATCCTTGTAAGCCGAGTAACCAGGAATTGGCGAGTAGCTCAAAAACCTATTGTTTCAAGTGTGAAGAGATGGTTACCATGCCACCGAGTTTCGAATGGGTGATGGACCTGGGAAGGGGTTATACATCAAGGGTCTCCATGCTGAGGATGATGAGGTAGTCGAGGAAAAGGCTCAAGATGCGTTGGAGCCAATTGGTGAAGAAGAAGTTGCGAGTGACGACGGCCACCTACTAGTGATCAGGCGAGTTTGCTTCATGCTGAAGGAAGCAAAGGGAGATGGTTGGCTTCGGAATCTTTCAGATGACATGTATGATTGGTGGGAAAGTATGTCACCGAGTCCTTGGTTCCGAAAGTTGTGAAAAGCTCATCTTAGAGGAGGCAGTCCAATTGCTAAAGTTAAAGATGAAGGAGCATTCAAACCCTTAAAAGTTGTGATGGCTCAAGAAAGGGAACCAAATAACTGTTTCAAAATATTTTTCTTTTAATGTTTCTATTGGAGCGAAGTACCGAGATGCGGTTTGGTGTGATGTGGTTACCATGGATGCGTGCCACTTGTTACTTGTACGCCCACGAAAATTTGACAAAGACGCCACCTATGATGGGCGAAAGAACACATATGACTTCGTGTTTGAAGGCACAAAGGTCGTCTTGTTGCCCAAGAGAGACGAAGGGCCACATTTGTTAGTGCCTGAGAATCCAGATCTCCAAACTAGAGCCATGTTTGCCAAGGAAGTTGGCAAGAATAGGGTAGTGTTGGTGTTGATCGGCAAAGAATGTTAGATGGAATAAGGAGGAATATCGAGAGAGGTAGAATACTTGTTAAGGGAGTTTACTGATGTGTTTTCTAAAGAGTTACTGGATATCTTACCTCCACTAAGGGACATCCAACACTGGATTGTTCTGATGCTGGGAGCTGCCTTACCGAATAGGCCACACTATCGGGTGAGTTTTGTAGAGCATGAGAAGCTTAGACACTAAGTTGAGGAGTTACTCACCAGGGGCTTTATTCGGAAGAGTTTGAGTCCATTCATGGTTCCAGCTTTTTTGACACCAAAAAAAGACGGTACTTGGTGGATATGTGATAGCAAATCCATCAATAAGGTCATGGTATGTTACTAATTTCCTATTCAGAGATTGGATGATTTACTTGATTAGCTACAGAACTCGTAACTATTTAGCAAGTTGGACCTGAAGAGCGATATACATATATATATATATTCGCTAGATGATGAGTGGAACACCATCTTCAAAACACAAGAAGAATTATACGAGTGGCTTGCAATGCCGTTCGGATTATCTTACACGCCTAGTACGTTCATAAGGTTCGTGAATCAGGTAATACGGCCCTTTATAAGAAGAATCATCGCTTTTTTACTTTGGTGATATTATGATCTATAGCTGAGACCGAGTTGATCACTTTGAACACCTTCAAGAGTTGTGGACTACCCTTAGAGGGCAGCAATTGTTCGCCGCCTAGAAGAAGTGTAAGTTCATGCAGGACTAGGTGACTTTCCTTGGGTTTGTCGTGTCTAATGATGGGATTATGTCTAATGAAGGGAAGATAGAGGCAATCCAAAATTAGCCACAACCAATAACGATATCAGAGGTATGTTGCTGCCATGGCTTGGCTTCTTTTGATCGGAGGCTTGTACTAGGTTTTCGTTCTATCGTGGCACCGATCACAATTGCATGAAGGGGAGTAGCTTTAGTTGGACTCCGGAGGCATCTGATGCCTTTGAAGAGGTGAAGCGGTGGTTGATCTAAGCTGTGGTTTTAGCCTTACTGTATTTTCAAAAAACGTTCGAGGTGAAGTGGACGTCCTAATGCTTACTTTAGCTAGAAGCTTGACAAAATTAAGTTACACAATTCAAGTTATGATGTTGAGTTATATGCGGTAGTGAGAGTTTTGAGGCATTGGAATTCATATGTCTTTGACAAAGAGCTTGTGCTGTACTTGGATAATGATGCACTTAAATACACCAATAGTCAAGATAAGCTCTCTAACAGTCATGCAAAGTGGATGAGTTATATTCAGCTCTTTCACTTTATGACCAAGCATAAGTCCGGAGCTTTGAACAAGGTTGCTGATGCCTTGAGTAGGTGTACACTGATCTTGACTGACAGTTGAGCTTTAGTACTCAGTTTTGACCTCAATCAGGGTCTATACCGGATTACTCCATTCACAACGTATTTCTTTTCGAAGGGAATCAACAATGCATTCCGGATTCAAGCATGAGACTCAATATCGTTAAAAAGAAGCATAATGAGGGACACATGGAGTGATATAAGACACTCAAACTGGTGACCGCTACTTACTCTTGGCCAACGATGAGAAAAGAGGTTGAATGGTTTGTCAGGCGATGCTGCATTTGCAAGGTATTGAAAGGCGGAACGAATGATGCGGGTTTATGCTTACCTTTACCGATTCCGAGTCAGCCTTGGGCAGATATTAGTATGGATTTTATGCTTGCTTGCCGAAAACGCAGAGGGATATAGATTCGATCTTCATTGTTATGGATCGTTTGTCCAAGATGGCGCACTTCATGGGGTGTAACAAAGCTGCCAACGCAGCCTAACTGTACTTATTGGAAGTATATAAACTTCATAGGTTGCCGGTTAGCATCGTCTCAGATAGGGACGTGCATTTTATGAACCACTTCTGGAAGACACTTTGGAAGATGGTGAATACATCTCTTGCCTTCATTACTATTCCTCACCCACAAACAGATGGCCAAACGGAGGTGACAAATTGGTCTTTGGGAAACCTGCTCCAATGTCTTGTTGGCAAGAACACCAAGGGATGGGATCAGATGCTGTACCAAGTCGAGTTCGCCTGCAATAGCTCGGAGAATAGGAGCACGGGTTTTTGCCGTTCAAGATTATCTACCATTATGTCTGTCATTCTTTGATAGACAAGGCACCAATGCCAGATCTTACTCATCCGTATGCAAAGGCGAAGGACTTCATCTCCAACCTTTAGAAGGTACACTAGCAAACTTAAGCACGGTTACCTGAGGCAAGCGCCAAGTACAAGATGGCAAGTGATTAGCGACGCCAAGCATTTCACCTATAGGTTGGCGATCAGGTATGGGTTGTTCTTACTAGAGAGCGTTTTCCGAAGTGGGACCACAACAAGTTGATGGCATGAAAAATTTGGCCTTTGCGTATCATTGAGAATGTCAACGATAATGCATGCCGCTTGAAGCTACCAAGTGGTATGAGGACTTCAGAATTCTTCAGTATTTAGCACCTCATCCCATAATTTGGCGAGAATAACCTAGTTGATCCTTTTTCAATTCGAGGGTAAATTCTCTCCAACTTGGGGAGGATGATGCAGCCACGCCTTTAGCTATTGGTACATTACGAAATAGAGGGGAGCTTGGCGGGAAGGGCAATGCGTGAGCAAGGTTTTGATCTGGAAGAATTTGACGTCAAATAGGAAGCTTAATATACATTGGTGGATTTCATTGTTCATCTTTTTATTTATCTCTTTTAAGTTTTAGTCTTTTATTCTTGGTGAAATAACTCATCTATTTAAAGAAGAGGAAGACTAGGGTTTTATTTATTCAATTTCTAGATTTTCAATATTTTTATTTATTCTTTCTTATTCTTAGGTTGTAAGAATTAAGAATAGAATTATTTTCCTTTATTTCTTAACTGTTTTAGCAATAAGAATTTAAAGGAAGGCCGTTAAATCTTCTTTTCCTAATTTTTTTTTTCTTCTGCGCATCATAAAAAAAAGGAAAGAATATAATATTTGAGATTATTAACGTGAGAAGTCCTATGTATTGTTATTTTTTTAATCAAAAAAACCGACCTAACATTATGAGATAAGATCACAGTCCTGCTCGATACAGGCCATTACATTAGAAGACATACATCCACTACAAAAAGCATTACAAGCTTCTAGAAGATGACCCTTGGCCATAAAGTGAGCAATTGAGTTACAAGACCTTGAAGCCCATTTAAACAAAATGGATTCAAAAATCACAAGGGACATCTTTACATCATCTACTATGGCTTGAAAGCTAACACAACGCATACTAGGATCACCTACAAAAGCATTAATTACATTTTTTCACAATCCGATTCTACTATAATTTTGCTCCAACAATATATGTTAGCAAGCATCACAGCAGCCTTAACGGCATGGGCTTCTGCAATGATAGCAGACGATGCTCTGATAGAACCGCACCATCCTTCAACAAAATACCCTTCACTGTCACGAGAAATAACAGCAATGGCTCCTCTTTTGGTCCTACAATTAAAGCAGCATCACAATTGATTTTAATAAAATTCGGTTGTGGGGGAGTCATCGAGCAGACCTGGAGGGAGTAGGATCTGACTAGGCATGGCCCAAATCATAAGTAGCCTGCCTGTGCTAGGGTAAATTCTGGACAGCTAGCTTAAGAATAATGTCAGGTTGGACCTTTTTCTAGTTAAAAATAAAATTATTATGACTCTTCCAAATCCACCAACATAAATAAGCCATAAGCTCCGGCATGCCAAATTTGCACCCAACATAATTGAGATAGGATCCAACCATCTAAGGAAGCCTAAGAAGCCCTCCTTGTTGGGATTAAAACCCACGAGAGAGACAAACCACATAGCCTATGATGAAGGGCAGAAAAACAACAGGTGCTCAAGAGATTCCTAATCAATTCCACATATTAGGCAAAGCATATTATCAGTTGGCTTACGTTTATATAGGTTCTCCAACGTGGGAAGAGCATTATGAAGCATCCTCCACATTGCCACTTAACTCTTGGTGCAATATCAAGACCCCAAAGAGCTTTAAAAACATGAGTATTATTGTTAAAGAGGATGCAGGTGTGCTGTTAAATAAGCAGCAAGCATCCAACCAAAGGCGGTATCCTGACTTAACAGAGTAAATACCATTTTTATTAAAATGCCACACAACTTTATCCGCCACTTCAGGTGCCGAAATAGGAACACATTTGACAAGTTTAGCGATTTGAAGAGGAAAAATAGCGTAAACAATATCTTCCTTCCATTGTCAAGACTTGGGCCAAATCAAATCCGATACCCTCTATAAGCTGTTGTTGCCAACTTGGGGAGAGATAGATTGATCGACAAGGCCATGGCATGGAATAATCTGGTATTTCTATCCCCAAATTTCAACCATTCAACTCTTGTTCAACCATAAGAAAAAACACCCTTGTGACTGCAGCTTCGTTAGATTACTAAAGTTACAGAAGTCAGTGACACTATAGGAAAAAGTAGTCTTTAATGACCAAAAATAACGACCGTATTTTTTTTTCTAATCGTTTAAAGTCTATGAGCATTACCTAGTTGCGACGGGATTCAAAATCTGTTGTTAAAGGGTGGTCTACAATGAGCTTATAACGACAAGTATTAAAAACAGTCGTTAATACTATCCATAAAATGTCGTTAATAAGCTCATGTAAGTGGTAAAATTTCAATTGAAAAAATTGGAGTTTGTTAACGCACTAGAATGCCCTTGTTGACGATCCTTTACTCCGACAACATCTAGGGTTCCTCGAACAATGTGATATCTGACACCGGGTAAATCCTTAACCCTTCCCCCTCTTACTGTCTTGTTTTCCACATTGTTACTTTTTAATTTTTAATATACATAATTCATCTTGCCGTTTCTTCTTTTTGGTCTATTTTCTTTGTTCAACTCTTTGACAACACGAAAAGACCACTGTTCAACTCTTTGACAACATGAAAAAACCAAGGTAAATTTAGTTCTCTTTTTAAAATTTTGTTATTTTTAATTTTTTTTTTCTCAATGCTCTTTTATTTTCTAACAGTTCTCTTCTCCACCTATACTGTAATTCAAGTTCAACTATCTAATTTTACTCGAATCATTACTCGACTTAATACTCAATCCAATTTTTAAGTTGTTGAGTATGCTCCAATTGTACTCAATAATTATTTATTTGAATAATCGAATATAATTTATATCAATAAAAAATGATAAATAAGTAAATAGTTAAGAATTTATTTAAAAAAAAACAGACCTTAACTAATTAAAACAAAAAACCCCCCCTCAGCTCATGTCACAAGGCGGGCCCCGCGCCCCCCACCCCGGCGGCTGGGCGCCCCCCAACATCACCTCGTCCCCCCTCAACCATCGTCTCCCGCCACCTCCCAGACCAATGTCGGCTCCACCCCCCGAGACGCCTACCCTCCTCCTCGCCGCGCCGTAGTCTGCCGCCCTCCCGGGTCGTTGTTGTCTTCCTTTTGAGTGGTTTATGGTTCGTCGTTTACTCCGCCTCACCTTTGTTCGCCTTTCCCTGCTCCTTCATTCGCCTCACCTTGCTGCGTCGTCCGCCTAGCCTTGTCATGGTTCCCTTGGCTGTGGTGGGTTGTGCGACGCCCTCAACCACGCTCAACGTTAAATTGAGTGGTTTTTAAAGGTAAGTGACCTAAAATTGACGTTAATATGTTTGACATTGCTTCTGAGTGTTTGATTACATATATATTAGGGTTTATGAGTTTGTAGAAACATTAATTTTGACATTGCTCTTATTGTTGACATTATGAATGGAACCAAGATCAGTTCTAGGTAAACGAGAATAGATATGCATTTTATACTACTATATGTGTGCAAAAAGATGAATTAATTTCCATAAATCGAAAAGAATTTTGGTTTTAGAATTAGGTATATTCTTGAAATATCTAAGAATATGGCACCTAATAGCGAATGGATTAATTTTGTTCATGATCAAGCGAGCTTAACATATGAAAATAGATTTCAAAATTTTTTATATTGTGCCGAGGAAAGGAAAAGGAAAACTTTTTGCTTGTTCGTGTATTGAGTGCAACTTGTTGACTCTAGACATCGTAAGTGGGCAGGAGTAATCTACTTATATTTGTAATTGTTCCAATTTATACTTACTAGTATTACCATGGTGAAATTCAAGGGAAAACCGAAGTCAATTATGAAGGAGAGGATGATGATGATTTAAAGATGAAGATGATCTTGATATCCCCATGGATGGTGTTGTGAGCTATTGCTTTGTTATTCTATTAGTGTTTTCAATGTTTATTTCTAATATTTTGAATGATAGCTGCACTGCATTCTTCATTTGTTTTCTTCCAAGTTGTAACTTTTGGGTGGGGGAGGTCCTATATTTAGTTGTTTTTTGACATATGGACCAATGCTACCATTTGCATCTTTTTTCTACTATCCGGAATTGGGGTATATGACAAGTTCAAGTACACATTATGCTTATTTGCACCTTTTGCTATTGTTTTAGGTTGAAGTCTTATGCAAGTTCAATCTTTAGGCAATTGTAATGAAGCCTTCTATAATGATTGGTACAAAAGATTGGATTGTGAATCTATTGGCATAATTTTCTCGAGGCAGTTGTAATGGAGCCTTCTATAATGATTGGTATAGAAAATCAGATTTTGAATCCATTGACACAGTTTGCGAACAAAGATAGCTTCCTTCCTTCCCATTTTTGGAATGGCTCTAACAAGTAGGCTCTTAACCACCAATTGATAGTTTTAAATGAATCATGATGACATCTTATTTCTAGTTAATATGGGGAAGAACATAATATTTTTGGCGTAGTTTAATGTATTGTTAATGGCTTGTTTTTTCATAATTTGCTTTTCTTGCCTTACAGAATAGAACCTGTTTATGTTGTTGATATGGCTGGGCAATTGTTGCTTTCCCTGAAAGATGATGGTAGTAGCATGAGGAAAGTGTATGGAGATATCTTTACAACACATCAGTTGGTAATACATTTATGTTGTACATTATTTGTTTTATTTCCAACATTTCTGTTAAAGATATTGGTTTCTCATTAAAATTGGGATGTTATTCAGGTAGAGCTTATTTATGAAATGATATGTGAATGGCATCGCTATGTGAAAAATCTGTTTCCATTTGCTAAGGTAGCATATTAGACCAAATCTTGATGGTTCTTGTTCTGCACAGAAATTCTATGCGTACATGGTTCTTGTACTATGTGTGGGTTCAATTTAAGGGTATCTTTGGAGATGAGTCAAGGATAACATGCTTTAATGTCAAAGTAGGTTTACTCTTCTATTTACATAAACAAAACATTTTTCTTTGAAATTTTAGTTAAGTAATTTTTGCTTGATGATTCGATAACTAAATATTTCTAACATGGTTCTTCCGTTTACTTTTTTTCAGGTGTTGGAAGACTTGGAGGTCAAATTCTTATTTTTGTTCCAATTTATGTTTATGAACTTCTATTGCATTTGTAATTTTTTGCTAAACGGTTAGTTGACAAATTGTACGATGTTCTCTTTAATGTCTCTTTGATGTAAATTGTTAAATGTTAGTACTTGGATATCTTATTTCAATGACATCTTTATTTCTAATGGGATTTTGTTGCTGCATTGGATATGTATTTTTGTAATTATAGGCTTATAGAACATGATTGTACAAGTGTTGTAAACGCCGGGAAAATTCTCCTTATATTACATGGATGTAGGTGTTACAAGCAATGCGAAAATTGTTGTTATATTACATGAATGTACTGGCATTTATAAATGTATATGTTGTCATGCATGAATGAATAGGGATGTTTGACAATAAATTTTGTCAATCTAATTGCTTTAGATGGTAGGAAGCATTTTTAAGAACGTTGGTTGTCAATTGGTGGGGAATACTTTAACGATGGTTAGTTGTTTTTGCTATCCTTCTTTCCACCATACAACAGACAAAAACTGCAGTTAAAATTTTTCCTGCTCTGAATAGAAAATGGTAACGACAATCTAGACCATTGTTCAAGAAGAATATAACAATGTCAATTACCGTCATTATTGACAAAGTTTTTAACGGTAGTAGTGCCTGACGTTAAAGATATTATTTTTACGACAACTTCTACCATCATTATTGATTTCAATTTTAACGATGAAAAAAGTATACCGTTGTTAATACTTTTTAACGATAGTTAGTTTTAGCCGTCGTAGATCTCAGATACTATTAACATCGGAAGTAATAACGACAATGGACGATGGCAAGTTTTTCCCGTCATTATTGGTATTAATGACGGCAAATCAATCTTTTAACAACAACATTAACTATTGTTATTGACCCTTTTTTATGTAGTGTTTGTGTCAATTTAAATAAAAGATTGTACTCTGAGTTAGGTATAACTTAAATCCTAACCACTCATGAAAACTAGATATACTATGGTATAGGGTACAAGCACTTGACGGATCGCAAATATACTGGAAGTCTAGCCATGGCTACAATCACATAAACAAAAAATTGATCTCAATACAAAATTCCCCATACAGGTGCAAAAATAATATAGCACAAATTATTATCATAAATAAACTATAAATCTGGAATTCGGATGACTAACAATCATTCACCCCTAAGGAAGCAGTGTACTCCCTCATGGGAGCTCTACAAATCTCAAAATAAAAATATAAAGGTATGAGAAACTCATAGATAGTATACTCCCTTGATCAACTTTACATGACTCTTGCTTTGATCCCCTGGGGTAATCTGACCACTTGTGCTTCAACCTTCGAGAAAATCAGGTCTCTTTTGAGGCTCAGGGAAGCGGGAGAAGAGAATAAAGAGAAAAAAAAGTAGTGAAAATTAGCGGCCCCTCCCCCCCCCCCCCCCCCCCCCCCCCCCCCCCCCCCCCCCCCCCCTCCTTCTCTCCCCCCGTGTTTGTATAGGTGCAGTCTGCCCTAGGGCATGCCACGTAGATAGCTGATCAATTGATTGCTATATCCGCAACTAATGCAATTAACTTAAAACGTGCATAACATTTGATCCGTAATAAGTTACAAGTCAAATGTCATATCAAAATGAATCTCGAAGAGATCTACATGATCCCAGTGGTACCATAAGTGAGATTGAATATCATTGGTTCATGAATTTTCTTTCTTAACTTTTTGCTTGTTTTAAACTTGATCCATTGCCAAAATGCTTGGTTGATCATTCTCTGCACCTGAGGGAAGACTTTTCTGAGCCAAATATTGACCCGGTTGGTCCTTTTCTCACACGTGGTTGTATTTCTAAGCATAGTGTTCCAATTTGTCCATTTTCACTCATTTTCACTGCTTTCCAAATACTCCTTGCTTAAACATGCTCCAAGCCTAAATACACCTACATTATGCGATAACGCACATATAATAGCTAGAAATATCATAGGAATGAGGTATAGAACATATTAAATATGCGACATATCACATCCCCTGACCCAAACCTTGCTTATTCTCAAGCAAAATTCATTTCAAACTAGCTAGAAGTAAAAAAATGTGGTTATATGAATTAATTGTGACTAATACTTATAAATGCATCCGAGATACAAGTCAAGAAGGAAAACTCACATGCAATGTTATCAACTCATTAGTTCCAACTAAAGATTTCACCATTTGCACTTTCTTACAATTAAATAGGTTACAATGTTCTCCTCTCTTTCTTACTTCAAACCTTTCACATCAAAAAAGAATAGCAGAATAATTAAAGAAAGAAAGAACCCTAACAAATTACTGATGTGCCTCATATTTTATATGTTTTATAATACATTCCTACGATATTTTTGGCTATTACATGTGCGGTATTGCATAATTTATGTGTATTTAAGCTTGGAACGTATCGGAGCAAGGACATCTTCAAAAATGGCGAAAAAGGAGCTCAAATGGATAAATTCGAAGACTATGTTGAGAAACCCGACCACATGTATAAAAAGAACCCATCAGTTCGAATATTCGGTCTTACAATTTAAAATAACTAATTTGCTGCAATATATATAACAACTTTGCTGGGCAAAGGCCTAGGAAAGTGTTCGTCTTCCCTAAGGGCATGCTGCTGCTATAATATACAAGAGGAGGACTAATTTTGCGACTTTTTTTGCCCTATTTTTCTCTTCTAGCCGCTAAAAGAAACCGGAATTACCTTGAAGGTCGAAGCGCAAAATGGTCGTGGTATTGGGGGTTAAAGCAAGAGTCACGTCAACATTGATTGGGGGAATCTTCAATCTATAAGATTTTCGTCACTTTTATCTTTTGATTTTGTGATGTATAAAACTCCTATGGAGGAATAGACTCGTGGTTTAAAGGTGAAGGATGAGTAGTTGTTTGGATCCCAGATTTATATATTATTTTCAATAATAACTTTTGTTATACTATTTTCTGCACCTCTACGGGGAATTCTATACTTTATATTGGTTTTCTTTTTATCTGCTTGTAGCCATGATTTGATTTACCAATTTATTTGCATGTTTTCTTGTGCTTGTGGCCTAGACTATAGTATAAAAAGTTCTTAATGGGTGGTTGTCATTGAGGTTGTATCCAACCATTAACACAATCTTTTATATAAATTAATACTTAATTAGGAGCGAGAAAAGAATTTGTTAGTGCTATTGAGATAATTCATGCTATACCTAGAGTAATAGATGGGTATGCCCCTAGACTAGTTTATCACTCTAAGCCCTAACTTAAGTATTAATCGAGGTTTAACATGATATTAGGTGAGATAAAGGAATTTAGTAGTGCTATTAAGATAATACATGCTACACCTAGAGTGATAAGATAGGTTATGCCCTTAGGCTAATTCATTACTTTAAGCCCTAGTCTAATGTTAATCTAGGTTTGTAGTTTGTAGCCTCAACCTTAAAAAGCCACTCTCATGATAAAATACAATGATGGATGTTTACAATAAATTTGACTAGTGTGGTTACGTTTCGCGGTGGAGTTCGATGCAGGGTGGGAGTCGTAAGGATAAGCTGAACTCAAGCTTTCGGAGGTAAAGAAACCAACAGGCTTCCTCTCTCCTTGGGTGATACTACCTTGCCATTCTTTCTCGTTGCCTTGGATATTTATAGGCTCTTAGCTGTCTGCTTCTGGGAGCCATTTTCTAGCTTGTCGCTGCCTAGCTCGCTGGTGTCTGGCTCACCAGTTCTGGTTCGCCACTGTCTAGCTTGCCGGTGTAAAGCTCACCGCTGCCTAGCCCGCCGGTGTCTAACTCGCCGGTGCCGAGCCCGCTGGTGTCTGGCCTGTCGGATGTCTAGCCTGCCGGTTGTCTATCTCACCGCTGCCTGGCTAGCTGTTGCCTAGCTCGTCGGTTTCCTAGCTTGCTGATTGGCGGGTGTGAGTATAACATAATAGCCCCCCACTTTTTAAATAAATGTTAGTTTGGTTAAAAAGTGTACAGCTCGCTGGTTGCCTAGCTTGCCAATTAGCGGGTGTGAGTATAACATAATAGCCCCCCGCTTCTTAAAAAAATGTTGGCTTGGTTAAAAAGTGTACCTTATAAATACCTTCACTTTATCCTTGCTATTCTATCTATATGTTTTTACTCTTAACCCTTCTACTTCGTATTTTTACTTTGTCCTAATGGAAAATTTTCCCAAAGATCTACTTTTGCTTGTATTTTCTTGGTTTTCTACCAAGATTTTGTGTCAGTTTTGTCTTGTATCTCAATGTTTACACAGGCTTTTCCTTCGTGAGGACTTTGTGAAAGAGCAGGCTTCTGCTTGTTTTAAACGTTCTTCCGATGGTATTATTATACAAAATGGGCATTAGCCCCCCTTATGGATGTTCTGTGGAGGCCTATGCTCTGGACGGTCCCTATTCTTCTCCTTGCACCCCCGTTGAGCATTTAGAGTTTATGTCGCATGATAAGGAAATAGTTTGGTGTGAGTAACGCTTTGGTTATATGCTAGGACACTCCTTTTTATGAGTCCTCGGTCCTGGAGGTTTCTAACCCAATTACCCAAACCTACTTACCCATTTTGTTCTTGACGAGTTTCGTTTATTAGGCTTGTCATTGAAAATAATTTTCACTTGTGTTGATGATGTCCAGCTATACCTGCTTAACTAAACACATGCTTCTTTTTAATTTTTAATGTGGATGTTGATTTTAAAGCGGAAGAGTGGCCTCAACTGGATTGGTATTCGGTGTGCCATTTTGATCGAGGTGGGTGGAGGTACCGAACTCTCATATGTATTGGAGGTGGTGCGGTAGATTTCACAAAGTGGGTGCTTTGTGGTCACGTTTTGTATCTCTTCCTGGAGTGTAGCGAAGCTTTTTCTCCTAACGGCCCTTATTCGTACCCTTACTTGGTAGTGTGGGATATGGCGGAAGACTCTAACTATCTTGTGTTCCTTCCTTCTCGTATCCAAAATGAAGCTGTATGTTGTCATCATTTAGGTATTTTTTGCTACAAGGGTCGTCTTTGTTTAGCCGGGCTTCATGGCACAGCTCTGACATTATGGGTTTTAGAGGACAAGGAAGATCTTGACTCTTGGTTTGTGCTTCGTAACCTACATTTCAACATATGGCACCCTGATGAACATCGGAGTATTGGAATTACGGGGTTGTTGGTGACTGGTCATCGTTTTGGTGTTCTCTACTGGATTCAAGGTTTATTGTTATCATTTTGCAGGCCTCGAACACTGAGAATTGAGTGTGATAGGCCAACACGGTTATGGTGAAGGGGCTCGATTTCAGGCTTATTGCAACTCTTTTCATCCTTGTGGTGCTCCTATTGTTCCTGTGGGGCTACTTCACGACCATTTGCTCTACTATTTCCGAAATTTGGAGTTTTATATAACTTTTAGATGTAAAATTATGATTTTGTATACTTTTTTGGGTAATATGTTCTGAAGTTGATGTGAAGTTAGGTGTGTGCCAAGGTTGGTAATGTGAGTTTCACTAGTGTAGCAATATAAATTATCGTTTTGTAATAGCCTTTGTTTGATCTTTATTTTGACAACTTTTGCCTGGTAGTGGTCTTTTCCTTCGGTGACAATATCTTTGGGTATTGTTTCTTGTTTTGGTAACATTTTACAGTTTTTTTGAAATTTTCAATTACAGGCCCACTGCTTGGTAATGGCTCTTTCGATTACAGACCCCTGCTCGCTAATGGCTTTTTTCGATTACAACCCCCTGCTCAGTAATGGCTTTTTCAATTATAGCTCCCTGTTTGGTAATGACTTTTTCGATTATAGCCCCTTGTTCGGTTAGGGCTTTTCGATTACAGCCCCCTGTTGGGTAAGGGCTTTTTTTAATACAGGCCCCTACTTGGTAATGGTGTTTTTCGATTATAGCCCCCTATTCGGTAATGGATTTTTTCGATTACATCTCCCTGCTCGGTAAGGGGTTTTCCATTACATCCCCTGTCCAGTAATGGCTTTTTTTATTACAACCCCTAGCTCGGTAATAGCTTTTTCGATTACATCCCCCTGTTCTGTAATGGCTTTTTCAATTACAACCCCCTGTTCCGTGAGGGCTTTTTTCAATTACAGCCTCCTGCTCAATAATGGCTTTTTCGATTACAGCCCCCTGTTTGGCAATGGCTTTTTCGATTACAACCCTCTGTTCAGCAATGGCCTTTTCGATTACAACCCCCTATTCGGTAAGGGCTTTTTCGGTTACAGCCCCCAGCTTGGTAGTGGCTTTTTTTTTTTTTTATTACAAACACCTATTCGGTAATGGCTTTTTTTTATTACATCCCTTGCTTGGTTATGGCTTTTCCAATTACAGTCCTCTATTCGGTAATAGCTTTGTCTATTACAGCCCCCTATTTGGTAATGACTTTTTTTTATTGCAGCCCCCTGTTCGATAATGGCTTTTTCGATTGCAGCCCCCTGCTCGATAATGGCTTTTTCGATTACATCCCCCTGCTTAGTAATGGCTTTTTCGATTACAACCCCTTGTTTGGTAAGGGCTTTTTCGATTACAGCCCCCTGCTTGATAATGGCTTTTTCGATTACAACCCCCTGTTTGTTAATAATTTCTGTAATTACTGGTTCTTGCCCGGTGATAACTTATTCAATTACTGAATCCTGCCTAGTAGTAACTTTTCTTTAATTGTCTACTCCTGCCCAGTAATAACTTTTCTTTAATCATCGAACCTTACCTGGTAGTAACGTTTCTTTGATTACCGAATCCTGTCCGGTAATAACTTCTTTAATTATCGAGTCCTACCGAGTAATAACTTCCTCAGTTACCGAATCCTATGAGGTAATAATTTTCTCTAATTACTGACTCCTGCCTGGTAATAACTTTTCTTTAATTACTGAACCCTGCCTTGTAGTAACTTTCCTTTAATTACCAACTCCAGCTCGGTAATAACTTCCTCAGCTACTGACTCTTATCTGGTAATAACTTCATTAATTATCGAATCCTACCTAGTAATAACTTCCTTAATTACCGAACCCTGCCTAGCAATAACTTTTCTTTAATTACCGACTCCTGCCTGATAATAACGTTTCTTTAATTACCGACTCCTGCCTCGTAATAACTTCCTCAATTACTGAATCCTGCTTGGTAATAACGTTTCTTTAATTATCGACTCCTGCCCTGTAATAACTTTTCTTTAATTACCGACTCCTGTCCGATAATAACTTCTTCAATTATCGACTCCTGCCTAGTAATAACTTTTTCAATCATCGACTCTTGCCTGGTAATAACTTCTTCAATCATCGACTCTTGCCTGGTAATAACTTCTTCAATTATTGACTCCTGCCCAGTAATAATTTCTCTTGGTCTTGCCATACCCCTTCCCAGCCTGTGTATATATTTACCCCCTTCCTTTTTTATCGATTGTCTCTTTCAGTTTTTACCATTACTTTAGTACTTTGTGTTTTCTTAGTATTATAACTAGGACCCCATTTCCACATCCTTCTTTCTCCGTGCGTTCTCTTGCCTCCTATCTCTGTCATTTGCTTGTTCTCGCTCAAAATTGTTGGGCATTTTCTTTTTCGGAGGTATTTCTTATTTCCTTTGTGATTTTTTGGTTGCTTGGTTCGGATTTTGTGGATACGATTCTCGTTGGGGGCGAGATTTAGGTATGTTATGCTTAGATTTCATGAGTTTGCACTTGAATTCGGGTATTGATCTTCGATTTGGAGTTTTTTTGCAGTGCTTTGAGTGGTGGATGTTTAAAAATTCCTCTAAAATTTCTTCGTGAATTAGGGACTTCTAACTTGGGTGGTTTATGTGTTTAAATGGCTGTAAATTTGAACTTAAAGGATTTTTTTAGCCCCATAAACGAAATCATTTAAATTTTCAGTTTATAAACTCTGGGTTTTTGACCTCTACATGCTTGAATGGATGATTTAATTTTCAAGGTGCTAAGTTTAGGATCATAAAATAGAGATATTTATGGAAGCATATTTTTGTTTATAAGTCTTGTGATCAATTTTTTTTGTAATTTCGTCATTCGGCTTTGTTTTCTCTAGAAAGGAAAATTTAATCAGGATTAATCCAGAAAGTTCGGGTCGTAGTTATAATTCTTGTTTTAAGCACCCTTTGGAAAATCCTATTTTGGATGACTTTTTACTATCCCTTAATCAAAATGCTCCTTTATCGCGCTTGTCTTTTCTTAATGTCTCGCACTTCTACGCATGTATGTATTCTTTGTCATGACTCGTTTTGTCATACTTATTTAGAAAAGGTGTAATGCAGATTAACATGGTGCATGGTGGGGGTCGAACAAGAAGTTCGACACAATGTACTTGTGAGGAGAGTAGTGCTCCTTCGACTCTTCCTCCTCATCTTCGGGCCGACGTGGCTATTTTCACTGTTGGCAACTTAGAAACTTGTTTCACTATAGCAACAAGGGTTAGGTCGTCCCCGGGTCTTATTCATAAATATCGCAGGGAAGTCGGAATTTTATCCCTTTGAGAGAAGTACTATTTTCTCCCTGATTATACCATATGGGTGCCTAGTGAAGATGATTATCCTTTGATTTCCCCCCGACATAATTGTTTTGCGATACTCATAGAGGCCCTTAAAGCTGGCCTTGGCTTCCTCTTTTCCCTTTCGTGGCCTGCGTTATGTCATGATACTTATGTCCGAGTCAGGTGACTCCAAATAGCTTAGGGACGATCCATGGGCTTTTACTGTCACGCTTTGTGAACGGTTTTGAGTTGACTGATCCTATTTCTG
This sequence comes from Simmondsia chinensis, assembly GCA_018398585.1. Lineage (NCBI taxonomy): Eukaryota > Viridiplantae > Streptophyta > Magnoliopsida > Caryophyllales > Simmondsiaceae > Simmondsia > Simmondsia chinensis. Next base: position 12,919,871 of record JAGTTD010000014.1, read on the forward strand.
ACTATATGTTCGGAGTTAAACAAATTGAGTGTTTCGCTATATATTTGATCATTTTACTCATGGCGTGTGCGATATGTGGACGTGTGCACACCATCTCATACATGATGCTACCCATTGAACAAGAATACGGTATATGTTGTGATATATACTTGATCTCTTCCACTGTCTATGGCGAAGCTAAAGCTGAAAGCTTGTAATGGGCAGCTAAAGGAGTGCTTACTGTGTTTGGCATCTTTCAAATGAAAGCACTCGAGGACCTTCTCAATATACTTTTCTTGAGTCAAGTATAACTTTCTAGCTTTTCTGTTCCTTTGAATCTCCGTACCAAATATCTTCTTGACTACTTCCAAATCTTTTATTTCAAATTTGCTCGTCAACAATGCGTTTAGGTTGTTGATTTTAGACATATCTCTAGCTACAGTCAGTGTGTCATCAACATATAACAAAAGATAAATGTATGAATCTGCACTAGTTTGTGTAATATAGACAAAACAATCACATCATCTTCAACATAACCCATGACTGGTCATGAACTGATCAAATCTCTTGTACCATTATCTCGGTGATTACTCCAAACCATAAAGAGACACCTTCAACAAGAAAACAATATCATCTTTTCCCTTAACAACAGAACCCTTAGGCTAATGCATGTAGATATTTTCTTCTAGCTCACCATGCACGATTGTAGTTTTCACATTAAGTTGCTGAGCTCTAAGTCATGCATGGCAACTAGGGCAAGTAGTGCTTGAATTGAACTATGCCTTACAACAGGTGACAAAACATCATTAGAATTAATTCCATATACCTGAGTATAACCTTTGACTACCAATCGGCCATTTTACCTAGCATCTTCCATCCCAAGAATGCCTTCCTTTCTTTTGGAGACCCAGTTGCATACAATGATCTTCTTCCCAGTTTGTGGTTTCACAAGCTCCTAAGTCTGGTTCTTCTATGGAGATTCCATCTCTTCATGCATATCCATCAACCATTTCTCTTGGTTAGCTCTAGAAATAGCTTTTGGAAGGCTCACTATCATCCAGTGGCGGATATAATGCTCAGTTTTGAGGTTCTAAAGGGGGACGGCCTGAGCTCTTTCTCTCTCCTCTCAATTTCTTTTTCTTTTTCATTCGTTAATTTGGAACGAGAGTGAAATTAGCGTGAAAACAGACATGAGTTCATTTATCTCCTCCTTTATCGGTTCATCCTTGATGGAGAGCTAACTTGCTCTCTGGGGTTAGATGAAGTCTTAGCCTTTTTACTTTTGTATTACTTTTAATTTCGGGATAATTTGTTTGTTACATGAATTGCTTGATTGAAATACTACGAAGTATTGTACTTTTATTGTTTATTCAATTAATATAATTATTGAGTTTGTAACCTCTAATCGTTGAGATTGATATTTATAAATTAATTCTTTGTGCTTGTAGCCTTAGGATTAATTAATCAAATAATATTATTAACCAAATTGTTAATTAAAGCATATCTTCTCTATGCTTTAGTTAGATAGGGTCAATATGTAATAATTAACAATATGTTAGGTTGAGCGTATTTTTCTTTGTGCTTTAGTTAGATAGGGTCAATATGCGATACTAACAATATCACCTTAGTAGGTTGAAGCTTGTAGCCAAAATCACTACCTGTATGACAATTAACAATCCCAAGTTAAAAATTAATGCAAAAATAATTGACAAATGATGGATTTGAAACCCTAGGTTCCAATTTAATGCACTTTCCGATTAGAAGTACGTTATTTTAGTTTAATTGTTGCTTTCTAGATTAATTAACACAAAAATCTCTCAATTTTATTCAAATCAATTTAGGTCATAGAATAATTTCACGTACTCTTAGTCCTTGTGGTTTGACACTCTCTCGGCTTACACTTCAATTTAGATGTGTTTAGTAGATAGGGCTAAATATTAAATTTTGATAGACGTAGAAAAACAGACCAAGAGTTTGGCGCTGTTGCCTGGGAACTAGGCAATGTTCCTGATTTTATTTTTATGATTTTCTGCGGTTTTTAATTTTCTTTAATTGTTTTTAATTGTTATTGTCTCTTTCTTTAAAAAAAATAAAAAATATTAAAATATATTTTCTTTACTTTTCTTAAAAAGGTTATTTATTTATTTATTTATTTTTAAAGCATTATTTATCTTGTGATTTTCGTGCATAGGTTGATTTTAGGATAGTTTATTATTATTATTTTTTTGTTGTCTTTTTAAGTGTTCGTTTTGTTTATTTTGCTAGTTTTAGTTTTGAGTTTGACTTGCTTCTCGTGGTTATTTATTCATGCACGATCGCCACTCTTTTTCTCTACCTTAAGAGACTTTAAAGCCCAACACCAAGCACAAACCGCAATGGCTGACGAACAACAACCACATCCACTTATGAAGTATATTACTCCCACCACATACACCTCACCTTCAGCCATTAGATTGCCACTGGTAGCCCATCAGTTCGAGCTTAAGCCACATACCATATAAATGCTTCCTTCATTCTATGGCTTAGGCAATGAGAACTCGTACACACACTTGGACAGTTTTATGGAGGTTTGCTCAACCTTCAGGATCCCTAACGTTAGTGATGACACCATCTTACTTCTCCTTTTTCCTTTCTCTTTGAAGGATAAGGCTAAGTATTGGTTAGGCACCTTAACTAATGGGACGATTAGTACTTGGACTCAAATGCAACAAGAATTTCTTAATAAACTATATCCCATTAGTAAGACTAACATTGCTAGGAGAGCCATTAACACCTTCGGCCAACTCCCTACTGAGGAGTTTTACGAGAGTTGGGATAGGTTTAGGGAACTTTTACGAGATCCTCCACATCATGCTATCCCTAAATGGTAGCTAGTCAAAAATTTCTATTATGGGTTAAATGAAAAGGGTCAACAAACTGTCGATGCCCTATGCAGTGGTCTGTTCCTTAGAAAGAATGAGGATGAGGCATGGGAATTGTTTAAACATTTGAATGAGAACTCACAACAGAATGTCGCACATGCACGTTTAAATGCTGCTAAGTTAAATAGAGGAGAAGTACATGAAATTTCTCACACTTCCATCTTAGATAAGAAAGTAGACTCTCTTGCCTCTCCAGTGGAACAGTTGACTTCCTTATTTAAGATGGTATTGACTCCCTCTACTATGCCTAATTTGTCTAATATTCAAAACATGCATAGTGTCTATTCTTCATGCTCTAGTGTCTCTCATTCTACACAAGATTGCCCCTCTGCTTTAACTTTTTTGAGTGGTCAGAGGAACAGGTTAATGCAGCCTAAGGATTCTCGAGGAACGATCCAGACTTAAACACATACAATCCAGACTGGAGAAACTATCCAAACTTTTCCTGGAGGCAAGGAGGAGAAGGACAATTCGTGCCATAGTGATAGAATCTATGACCTCAACAATCTGGTATGCCACGACCTCTCAGTTTTCAACCGCAAAGGTATGTTTCTAACTACTCTTAATTTCAGCTCCAATTTGAATTACGAAGAGAAGGTCTTAAGTGCGCTGAAAGGTTTGGAAGCTAATTCTCGACTCCTCCACTCCCATACACAAATCGATCTCAAATCTAGAAACCCAAATAGGTCAACTAGCTAGCACTTTGAGTAGGAGAGATGAGGGAAGACTCCCTAACCAAACACCCTAGGAACTGTGTGAGGCAAGACAACTATCCTCCCCATCAAGAACAAGCAAAGTCCATTTCAGTTTTAAGAAGTGGGAAGGAGGTTGACAAAGGAGTGAGTGTTGAGAGTGAAGTATCCATAAGTGTTGAGGGAGAAGAGAAGAGCAAGGAAAGAGAGAAGGCACCTTTGATCTTACATCCTCATATGTACCAAGAGTGCCATTCCCCCAAGCTTTAGTTGCACCACATCCAAATAGGAAGGACAAGAAGAGGGAAGATATTTTGGAGATTTTTAGGCAAGTCAAGATAAACATTCCTCTTCTTGATGCACTTGAACAGATCCCGGCCTATGCAAAGTTTACTAAGGACTTACTTAACCAAAAGAGGTTGTTTATCTGCCTAAAAAAGTGTTTTTAGCCAAGCAAGTGAGCTCCATTCTGAAGTGTGACACTCTGATTAAGCACAAAGACCCTAGTGTCCCCATCATCTCTTGTTCACTTGGAGACTACATAATTGATAAAGCTTTACTGGACGTAGGAGCGAGTGTCAGCATTATTCCTTACTCGGTTTATGAGGACTTAGGCTTAGGAGAGTTGCAACCCACCGTGGTGACTAGTTAGCGTACAGATCAACTATGATCCCCCGTGGTGAGCTTATTAACGCACTAGTGAAGGTAGACAAAGCTATATTTCCTACGGATTTTCTTGTACTTGATATGGAACCCTCTAGTCAATAAAAAAACCATATCCCTATCATTTTAGGCCGGCCTTTCTTAGCAACGGCCAATGCCATAATTAACTATAGATCTGGGGTAATGGATGTTAGCTTTGCAAACATGACTATTAGGTTAAATAATTTTAAGGCTTTAACGTCACCCGCTAGTGAGGATGAGTCGGAGTGTTTTTGTGTCGATGTTGTTGATGATTTGGTAGACCAAACACTCTCCTTTACTTTAGTTAGTGACCCCCAAGATGAGATACAAAACCTTCTAAAGTGATGCAACGCAGGTTGAACCATGACATTAAAGAAGTTTTGTGTTGGGAGAAGAATCGCAGCATTACGAATCACGAGAGAATTGTACTAGGTCGAAGGTTGTCTGAGGAGGGTATTGAGGTTGATAAAGCTAAGATAGATTTGATTGTTAACTCGCCCCCTCCCTCAAATATGAAGCAAGTTGGAGACTTTCTAGGTCATGTGAGTTTCTATAAGGGATTTCTTAAGGACCGCAGGAAGTTAGCTACACCATTGACTAATTTGTCGGCTAAGGACATATCTTTCAAGTTCGATGAGTCTTGGCTAGAAACTTTTCATAAGCTTCGATCTACGCTTGTTGCTGCCCCCATTAGGCATCCACCCAACTGCTCTCTCCCTCCTGAAATCGTGTGTGACACTTTTGATTGTGCTGTAGATGTTATTTTAGGTGAGCTCGGTGAAGTTGCTTCTTTGGTTGATGCCATTACTTGATCTTCGGTAGACCCAGTGCGCCCAGATGAAGGCATAAAACTTAGTGCTCCTAGGAGGCAGCCTACGTTTGTTATTTCTTATTTTTAGTTTAGTTTTTGTACTAATTAGCTTCTTGGAGACTTGTTTTTTCTCTTTTCAAGTTCTTGTCTAGGGTTGAAGGATTCATTTTTAAATGGTCACTCCGCATTGTCAGGTTGTATTGCTCTATCTCACCTATTTCTTGTGCTTTAATGATTTATGTTGTCGCATTGAGGACAATGCATGATTTAGGTGTGGGAGTGAGGCCCATTTGCATGTGCTCATATTTTTGGGTCAAATTAAAAAAATTTTTGAACATCTTTTGTGCATTTTGAGTGTGCATTATAACCGTTTAGCCAAGTTTTTCTTGATTGACACGTATGTTAGGATAATAGTAGGATTAGCTGTTTATTTCGTTGTCTTAATTCCATGATATTAAATAATTCTACTTCATACTTGTTAGTAAGTATTGTCGATCAGTGTTGATATTAATGGGTTCTACTCATGCGGCTCAAACATTCACTATGCACTGAACATTCGTGCTGTGGAAAATTTGAAAAATTTGAGTAAACAATCTTATATGTCTTAAGTTTTGGAGGCTTCCCCTATTGGCTTATCCTAATCCTTGCCTCTTGATACGATATAAAGTACTTGTTGATTAATGTCAACTGTAAAGTTGGGGTACTTATTGTGTGAAAGTCCAAAAATTGGATAGAAAAAGAAGAGGAAACGAAAAAAAAAAAAATGAAAAAAATGAAAAGTGGGAAAGAAAAAAAAATTTCCTCCAAAGAAAAGAAAAAAATTAGCAAAAGAAAAAGAAGAAAGTAAAAATTGATGTACATTCATGATAAAATTGTTCTTCTTTTGTGTTATATTGATGTCAAAATATTGTAAAGTGATCACTCATATGCAACTTAAAATTCTCTATGCACGAGCATATGTTTAGGTGATTCAACATTGTGGGTGTACAAAACCTTGGTATATTTGATTGGAAGCGAGAATTTGAGGAGATTCTATTGCATGAGATCCTATTCACTTTCACTTGTGCGCTTAAATTGCTTGAGTAGTTTCTATTAGTTGATAAAGGGTTAACGAAATTTTATGACAAGTTTTAAAGTTTAATCCTGTGAATTCGTGGGATTGGAGAATACTCTAGATGACTGAGTCTTGTCTTGAATTCTAATGTATGTGTTAATATCGAAAAACTTGGTGATGATTGGGGTAGTTGGTCACCTGAGTCATAATGTCTATTTTACGCTTTGCTAGAGGACTAGCAAAGGTTAGGTGTAAGGGTGTTGATGCGTCTCATATTTACGCATCTTTTAATCGCTATTTCAATTATTTTGCACCTGTTTAATTATAGTTATAAATTCATTATGGCAATTTTTGTGCTTTATAGGTTCGAAGATTAAAGTTTCGAGAATGGTGAAATTTGGTGCAAATAAGACAAATTTGATCCGTAAACAATTAAATCAAGTACATGATTCGGGACAAGAAAGTAAAAGCTAGGCCCAACCCGCCGACCCGCACCTCAGCTCACTGTCAACCCAAACCCCACCTAGTCAACATCAATCCTCGCTGCACCACCGAACTGAACAGCCCAACACGCAAGTTCAACGTCTAGGCCCAACATCCAGCTCCAACCCAACACTGACACAAAAACCACCTCATCCTCAAGCCCACCAACGCGCAGCATACCTACGTTAATACAACCTCAGCCTAAGCCCAGCCATCGTCCCTGCTGTCCAACCCACACCTGTAGAGACCTTGGGCTATCACCGTCAGCCCTACACAAGCACCATCATCCCCATCTTCAACAATGCCCAGCAGCGACCCCAGCCCAGCTCACCCACACAGGCCCAACTCTGGTAGGGCTCGGAGAAGACCCAGAAGAGTCGGTTTTGGTGGGGGATATAATGCTCAGTTTTGAGGTTCTAAAGGGGGACGACCTAAGCTCTTTCTCTCTCCTCTCAATTTCTTTTTCTTTTTCTTCGTTAATTTGGAACGAGAGCAAAATTAGCCTGAAGACTGACATGAGTTCATTCATCTCTTCCTTCACCGGCTCATCCTTGATGGAAAGCTAACTTGCTCTCTGGGGTTAGATGAAGTCTTAGCCTTTTTACTTTTGTATTACTTTTAATTTCGGGATAATTTGTTTGTTACATGAATTGCTTGATTGTGAGAAATATATGAATTATTGTGCTTTACTTGTTTATTCAATTACTATGATTGTTGAGTTTATAACCTTTTATAAATTAATTCTTTGTGATTGTAGCCTTAGGATTAATTAATTAAGCAATAGTATTAACCGAATTGTTAGTTAAAGCCTATCTTTATGCTTTAGTTAGATAGGGTCAATACATAATAATTAACGATACGTTAGGTTGAGCTTATTTTCCTTATGCTTTAGTTAGATAGGGTCGATACGCGATACTAATAACACTACCTTAGTAGGTTGAAGCATGTAGCCTAAATCACTATCCGTGTGAGAATTAACAATCCCCAGTTAAGAGTTAACGCAAAAATAATTGGCTAATAATGGATTCGAAACCCTAGGTTTCAATTTAATGCACTTTCTAATTAGAGGTAGATTATTTTAGTTTAATTGTTATTTTCTAGACTATTTAACACAAAAACCTCTCAATTTTATTCAAATCAATTTAGGTCATAGAATAATTTCAAGTACTCTTAATCCTTGTAGATCCACACCCTCTCGCCCTACACTTCAATTTAGATGTGTTTAGTTGATAGGGTTAAATATTAAATTTTGATAGACGTAGAAAAATACACCACTCACAAAAGTCCATCAACGCTGTAATCTAACGACACAACAAGCCCCTTTTACTCATTTCAAACAATCCCTTATCACCCATTTGACTAAGCCTCATGTGCCAAAGCTTGGTAATATGTGATTCTGTCACTGATGAAGAAAATACATCCCCCAATCCTATTACTGTGGTGCCAACAAGTTTGTATAATGTCCCAACCTGTTTGCCTTTCATCACAATCAAAGGACCTTTACTGACCTTCATAACTCCACTTACAGCCATGTTCTTGTACCCATAAGAATCAAGGGTACCTAGAGAGATGTAGTTTTTCTTCTAGTTGGGAACATGTCGAACATCACTCAATGTCCTCGCAGCACCATCAAACATCTTTTCCCAGATTGTTCATATACCTGAGACTTTGCATACAACATCATTGCCCATCAAAACAACTCCACTCCGAGTGGATTCATATGTGGTGAACCCATCTCTATTTGGTCAAACATTATAGGAGCAGTCCAAATCCAGAATCCATTTACCTTTGGATCGAGATTGAGTTTCAGTCACTAAAAGGAAATCAACATCACTCTTATCTTCAACAACACAAGCCTCAACATGGTTTTCATTCCTTTTCTGGTCTTTTCTGTTATCATCCTCTTGTTTCCCTTTAAGCTTGAAATAATTCTTTTTAATGTTCCCTCTCTTATGACAATAGTTACATGTTAAATTTTTATGTCTGGATATTGATCTAGACTTGTTTCCTCCACTATTAGACCCTCTCGTTTCAATTCTCCCTCTATCAAATGGACTATTTCTAGAGTCATTAATAGAGTCAGGCAACTCTTTATCAACCTTTTCTTTACTCAGCAAGTTTTTTAAATCTCATTAATAATGATAGATTTTCTATTACCATAAATCATGCTTTCAACAAATCCCTTATAAGAGATTGAGAGAGAACACAACAACAACATAACCTGATCTTCATCTTTTCAAGCATCATCAAATTCTTTTAACTCTTGAATGATAAAATTAAACTCATTAATTTGGACTTTAATAGACGTACCTTTTGACATATGAAAGGTAAACAACCTTCACTTGATATCAAGTTTATAGGAGACAAATTTTACATAGAAGGGCTCCTGTATTTTCTCCCACAACTCTTTGGCAATTTTTTCTTCCAACATTTCAGTTAGAATGTCACATGTGAGACACGTTTGAATAGAAATGAGAGCCTTTTCATACAACTCCTTCCGTTAGCCTTCTATCGTGCTCTCTAGCTTCTTCTTTTTCCCATCCAAGGCTTTCTTCAGCTTATTATGAGTCGAGAGTCCCTTAACTCGGACCTACCATAAACTAAAACTCCTTTGACCATTGAACTTCTCAACTTCAGACTTCACAACAAACGTCATATCACCAAATCAAACAACTAGGGCTCTGATACCAATTTGTATAGCGAAAATACCCAAGGTATGGGTTCGATTTAGATACTAAATGAAAATCTAATAAGCAAATGACAAGGTAAGAGAGAAAGAGCAATGAAGACACCACTGTTTACATAGAAAACCCTCAAAAAAAGGGAAAAACCATGAGCAAATGTAGAAAACTTTTATTAGATCAAAATTAGAGTATTATAAGAGAATCCTTCACTTCCAGACTCTCTCTTAGTGTTTTTCTCAATGAGTTCAAAAAAAGGCCAAAACCTTAAAATGGGGGTTTATATAGCACTCCCTCATAATTAGAGAAAACCCTAAAAGTGCAAGTTCCTATAATAATCGGATCCAATACAGAAGGTCCATGCTATTTTTTTTTTTGGAGAGGGGGGGGGGAAGGCCCCCCACATCCCTTTTGATGGGCCCGATCCCTTCACTCACCATAGACCTCTATTCAAAATCTAAGGAAAAAAAAGTCAGGCACAACATAATAGAACTCTTAACCCGAGCAAATATAAAATAACAATGCATAACAATTGTCTCCTTTTTTAACATAATCCATGCAAAATACGCGGAATTCGTTGTTAATTCAAATCTCACCTAGCTTTCTTCATCAAATGGATCACAACCTTTGTAATTTGTGCACCCACCTTTTACAACTCCCACAACATCATATCAAAATTTTTACAATTATCAAAATCTCATAAGTTCCATTTAAATTTTAAAATAATCTCTTAAGCAACTGCAAATTTGACTTTTCCACCTCTTCGAACTTCTTCTTTAAATATGTTACTTCATCTTCTGTATCATTCTCCATTCGCAATTGATTAAACATGAGTTCTAAAACATTAAGGTTAGTTCCATTCTTATTAATTTGGAATTCTAGGTATGACCCAGCTGAGAATTCTCCACTAAAACTTAGGTCCTGATAATAATTTCTGTGTAACTGCTTGAATTTAGAGAGATTATGTACGCAAGAAACTGAACTCTTACCAATAGTTGTAGTTGCGTCCCCACGAAGGACACATAAGTGGTTTGTAATTGAAGACCTCGAAGGGCATAATTATAGCGGAAAACTAATTTAGGTAGTTTTGTTTTTCATCAACGATTTAGGTAGGGTTTAATTGAGCTAGAAATTGCGGCAAGAGTTGGTTGAAGTGGAGTTTCATTGAACTAGAAATTATGGCAAAAATTGGTTTAATTATGATTTGATTGACATGGAGTTATGACGAAAATTAATTCAATTAAAGTACGATTGACATGGAGTTGTAGCGAAAATTGGTTTAATCAGGGTTTGATTGAACTCGAATTGTAACAAAAATGAGTTCAATTAGGGTTTATTTACACTTGGATTGTAAGAAAAGTTGATTCAATCAGAGTTTGATTGAATAATAATTGTAACAAAAATTGATTCCATTAGAGTGTATTCAAACTAGAATTGAAGCCAAAACTGATTCAATTAGGGTTACATTGAACAAGAACTATAGAAAATATTGATTTAAATACACAAGCTTCCTTTATGGTAGCACCTTGAAGAGGTAAGGCTACGTATATCTCACCCCTCAGATCCTGCATTGGCGGGAGTCCTTATGGCATTGGGTTTTTTTGTTGTTGCTCAAGGGTTCGATTGAATCAAAATTGTGATGGAAATTGATTCAATCACGGTCTGATTGAACCAGAACAATAACGAAGATTAATTGAATTAGGATTTGATTGGGTATGAGTTTTTTGGCGAGTGAAGGGGAGAGATAATCTCCGGTGGTGGTGGGTGGCTAGTAGTAGTGGTGTGGTGGTTGTAAGCATGTGACATGGCGTGGTGGCGGTCGATGTGCGTGATACCGTAGATCAAATTTATTTCAAATAACACTAAAAGAGTAAGAATTAGAGTATGAGGGAGATAAGAAATAGAAGAGATTAGGGAGAAGAAGAAGGTTTAGAGAGAAGAAAAGTGTACTTTCCATTCATAAACCCTAATCTTTACATGATTATCTATATATAGTATGTAATTCTTAAATTAAATAAATGAAAGAAAAATATAAATGGAAAGTTAGTTAGCCCTAAATAACCACCAGCCTCTCCAAGCTCATCACGTGCCTCACACATGCCAAATAGACCTAATTAATGAACACGTGCAGCTCACGTGCTTGACCCGCCTAAAATGACCGTTTGCAAAAATGAATTTTCCCGCCATTCCCAGCTCACTTCTACTGCTGCTGCTGAATTTTCTGCATCAACGACCCTCCTCCCAAAAATCACCCTTGTCCTCAATGGTGAAATTGAGGAAATTTGAGTCGGAGATCATAGAGAAATTCCCAAGTTGCGTTTTCAATCGGGGATCCCTTCCATTTCGCCAAAACTTTAGTGGCTGCTTGGTTGTGACGTTTCACCACCATTCTCTCAAGAATTTGCTCAGGTTCTTTCACGGGGGGTTGCATCCACATTCTCTGGGAGGTGCACGAGCTGATCTGGTAGTGGACCCTCGTGGCGCTTCAATTGGGAAACGTGGAAAACATCATGGATCTTAGCTGAAGGAGGTAGTTGCAATCGGTAAGCCACTTTGCCAACAGCTTCCAGAACCATATAGGGGCCATAGTACCGCAGTGATAACTTTTGAGAGCTTCGGTGTGCGACTGTAATCTGCCTGTGGGGTTGAAGTTTGAGGTAGACCCATTGACCTGGCTAAAATTCTCTATCTATTCTTCCCTTGTCTGCAAGTTGTTTCATCCTGTTCTGAGCTCGAGCAAGATGGTACTTGATGACTGTAATCATCTCCCCTCTGGCCCTTAGGCTTCCATCCACAGCTTCTACTTGCATCTCTCCTGGAATGTAGGGGATGTGTAGGGGTGGTGGCTGACCATACACTATCTCGTAAGGAGTTTTCTGAGTGGAGGAATGCCAGGTGGGGTTATACCACCACTCTGCTAAAGGTAACCATTTGGACCACAAATGAGGTTGGCTGCTACACATACATCTCAGGTATGTCTCAAGGCCTCTGCTAACCACTTCAATCTGCCCATCCATTTGTGGGTGGTAAGCGGTTGAGAGATGCAGATCTACTCCCTGGATGCTAAACAAGGCCTGCCAAAACTCACTCTACAAGATAGCATCCCTGTCACTGACTATAGTACTAGGAAGTCCATGTAGCTTATATACATTTTCCATGTATACTTGAGCTACGGTAAAGGCGGTATAAGGGTGTGAGAGAGCCATGAAATGTGCTACCTTACTTAACCTATCTACCACCACAAAGATGACCTTCTTTCCAATAGATTTAGGGAGGCCTTCTATGAAATCCATGGAGATGTCAGTCCACACCATGTCAGGGATAGGTAGGGGCTGAAGGAGCCCAGGATAAGCTGAAGTATCATGCTTGCAAGATTGACAAATGGAGCACTTCTTGACGAAATCCGCTACATCTTGATGCAGCCCCTTCCAAAAGAACAGGGATTTCACTCTCTGATAGGTAGCATCTCGTCCAGAATGACCACCACTAGGTGGTGAGTACATCCATCTGAGAATGACCTGCTGCAGGTCCTTATCTCGTCCAATGACTAACTTCCCTTTCCTCTTTAATTGTCTATCTTGCCAACTGAACTTGGGGCGGCTGGTTGGATCTGATTGGAGCTGCTGAATTAGTTGCTACAGGTCTGCATCAGTCTGCCAGAACTGGAGGTCAGAATTATAATTGCCTAATGATTCAAATCATCTAGGGTTTCCGGTCAATTAAGTTGCCATATTTTGACATTTGAGTCCAATAGGGTTCGATTTCGTTCGGAGAGGTTCACATTGCGTTCAAGTTATTACGGTCGAAGCGATTCAATTTGAGTTTGAGTTATTTGACATTCAAGTCAAATCGGGTCAAGTATCGGGTCGGATCATTTAGTGTTCAAGTTATCTCAGATTTTTAATTAATCGGGTTACGTATTTTTAGGATTCAGGATATTTAAGATCGAGTTTAAGTTCATTTAGTTCATTTCAAGCTCGAGTGATCTCAGTTTTCGAACAAATAAGTTGAATCGTTTCATATTTTGAGTTATAATAGGCTGAATTTAAGATGGGTCAAGTCATTTTGGGTATGGATTGCATTAAAATTTTGGTCAATTTGGTCAAGTCATTTTCACTTTGGCTCAACTTGTTTATATCACATTCAAGTCGAGTAGCTTTTTTTCCTAGATTTGAGTCAACTTGAGTTTTGAATCAATCGGATTGGGTCATCTCGAAATTTGAGTTAAGGTGATTTCGGTCATTCCAAGTTCAAGTCATTCAAATGGGGATGATTTTGAGGTTCGGGATAAATTTTAATTCGTGTTGAAGTCTTTACATTAAGAGTTATTTTTTGTTTGGTTAATCAAGTTGGGTCATTTTGGGTTTTAGATTAATAGAGTTAATATGGAATTGTAATTTCTTACCCCACCCTAAGGAACTGGGAAGTTTAATTTTCAGTTAAAATCCAATTCCATGGAATTGGGTAATGAAATTGTAATTCCAATTCCAGCAGATAAAAAAAAAAATTTGAAATTCTGGGCTTCAATTCTAGCCTCAGGCCCAATTCAAGCCTCCAATTCCATGCTCCAAACACAGCTTAAATAGTCGTCTAAGCCAACAAAACCAAATTTTCAACTGCTCGCTAATCAATAACTTTTGACTTTACATTGATTCCCTGCGGATGCGACACCTGTATACCCGACTTAGTTATGACGAACTCGTACGCTTGCGAGTGCACATTATTTAGCAGTCTTTAAAGCCATATCAATTGTCAACCTAACGATGGAGGGCTAGGAACCCAATGAAACATTGTCTTTCATGTTGGAAAATACGACGTGTACAACGACAATACTGTGTATAACGTGTAAAATACTGCGTAAAATATTGTTGTAAATTATAGAAAAATAGCCAAAAATTACAGCAAATAACCAAAAATACTGCTGGAAATTACAATAATATAGCCAAAAGTTACAGTAAAATAACCAAAATATTACTATAAATTAAATAGTGAAATTACACAAAAATTAAGCGTTAAATCTCGGTACAATGCAGTAAAAAATTCCAACAAATTTGTATCGAAAAAACCGCTGCCGAATAAATGAACACGACAATCAAATAATACCGAAAGAGGAAGAGTAGATTACAAAATACCGGAGATACCGTGCTTTGGGAAATACCACTGTCCTAAAAGACGATTTCGCCGCTCTTCCTGTGCATATAGTAGGGTCGGCGGCCGTCCTCCAGGATTAACACAGTCCAACTCTTAACGTGCACTTGTTAATCGTCGGGCAGGAGAGAGCGAGAACTTTTCCCGGAATCGAAAGGAGTAGAGTGGCCAGAACAAGGAAGAGGAAGACTGAAGTAATTTTGTTGATGATGAAAAGCTAAGCTCAAACACCCTATTTATACTAATGTAGAGGCCCAATGGGTATAAAAGTAATGCAGCCAACAGCTAGAAACGGTAAGTGGGCATTTAACATGAAGCCCAACAGCTAGTAACAATAATTGGGCATTTAACACGAAGCCCAATGGCTTAGTAACCATAATTGGGCATTAAAACCGAGCTCAACAGATAGTTATCATAAATTTTCGCAAAACAAATATACCGGTTAAGAGATCACCCACACCCCCGCCCCAGCATGGAGCGGCGGGGGGGCGGGTGGGCGGCGCGCGCGCGCATGTGGTTCCCACCATTCCTTCACCCAAGACTTAATTCAAATGGGTTCAAAACATACACCCTTATAAACCCAACCCCACCTCCTTAAATTGCCAATGTAGGATGGAGGGTATTCACAAAGTGGGATACAACTTTCTTGCTAATTTAGATTTAGCTTGTATCATTTTTCCAACAATCCCCCCACTAAGGATACAAGCGAGGAAAAGAGATAAGAATAGACTGGGAAAAGGGAGTTTAGTTCTTCAGTGCCGATGTCTTATGACTTGAATCGTCACCTAGCGCAACCCAAGTTTAGGACCAACATCTTGCAGGGTGACTTTCGTCTTGAACCTCACAAGGGGTTGTATAGTCTTCCACTTAGACGCATACCAAACTTAAGATCTCGACAACTCCAGCAATTTGGCGCGTTTAATCGACCATGCGCTCGTCCTGGATATTCATAGGCGCTCTAGAAGGCAAGTCTTAATCCTTCACAGAGAGCGGCCAGACTTCCACACCTATATAGGTGGATCCTATCAAGTGTGTGTTACCGCACACAACTAAACATATGGATATGGGTCCATTAAGAGCTTAAGCTCATCCTTACCTCTTGGTAACATACAGACAGTGTCCATCAATTGCAAGCTTAACTTACACCACCAAACATATGGCTATAGACCTGTCTCCGCTCTGTCACACCATGGGGAGGGACAATATTTGACACAGTGCATTTCTTAAATGAAACTATGACTTTTCACATTGAACCTGTTGAGACCAGGTTGGATACATCACAGTTTATTCATGTATAGACTTTAGTCCCATCCCCCTCAATGTTTCTACAATCATTTTACGACAAATGCCTTTTATCAACGGATCCACAAAACTCTTTTCAGACTTTACATAGTCCAGTGATATCACTCCACTTTCTAATAGATCTTTCACAATCTTATGCCTAAGACGAATGTGTCTCCTCTTGCCATTATAGACCTTGTTCTTAGCCACAGCAATTGCAGCTTGACTATCATAGTGAAGTGACACTGATAGAGCTAGAAGCCCCCACAATGGCACGTTTCCCAATAGACTTCTTAGCCACTCCACTTCATGACCTGCCAACTCAAGAGCAATAAACTCAGATTCCATAATAGACATAGCAGTACGAGATTGTTTAGAGGATTTCCAAGATATGGCACCTCCAACTAGTGTGAATACATACCCACTAGTGGAGTTAATTTCTTCATTATCAGACACCTAATTGGCGCCGCAATATCCTTCTAATACGGCGGGAAACTTTCCATAGTGAAGTCCCCAATCCACAGTTTTTTTCAAATATTTAAGCAATCTTTTTAACGCATTCCAATGCTCTTGATTAGGATTATGTGTGTATCTACTGAGTCTTATAGCATATGCAATGTCAGGTCTAGTATAGTTTATCGGAAACATAACACTACCAATTATCTTGGCATACTCAGATTGGCACATAGCAACACCTTTATGTGTAGTTAAATGTACACTGGGTTCATAAGGTGTTCTAACAGGATCAGTATTGACCATGTTGAACTTTCTAAGTATCTTCTCAACATAGTGAGATTGGTTTAGGCTTATGCCTTCTGAAATTTTCACAATTTTAACTCCTAAAATCACGTTTGCCTCACTCATATCTTTCATTTCAAATTTAGAGCATAGAAAGGTTTTCGTTTACCTGACAACATTCAAGTCTGTGCCAAATATCAGCATAACATCAACATATAGTCAAATTATTACACATCCATTTGAATCAGACTTAGAATACACACATGAATTACCATTGTTTATCAGGAAATTATTAGCTACTAGCGTGCTATTAAATTTCTCATGCCACTGTTTAAGTGCATGTTTGAGACCATATAGAGATTTTACAAGTTTACAAACTTTATTTTCATTACCAAGGACAACAAAACCCTTAGGTTGCTTCATGTATATCTCTTCGTCTGGGTCACCATTAAGGAATGCTGTTTTAACATCCATTTGACGCACTACTATATCATGGATAGACGCAAGGACAATCAAAGCTCTAATTGTGGCTATTTTGGTGACAGGTGAATAAGTATCGAAATAGTCTAACCCCTTTTTCTAGGTGTAGCCTTTAGCCACTAACCTTGCCTTAAACTTGTCTATTGTTCCATCAGCCTTAATTTTTAAAGACCCACTTACAACCTATTGGCTTACAACCTCTAGGAAGGTCTACCAATTCCCATGTGTGATTACTTAGAATTGATTCTAGTTCAGTATTAATAGCTTCTTTCCGAAAGGTAGAGTCAACTGATCTTATAGCCTCATCATAGGTTTTAGGGTCTTCCTCTAACACATAAACATTTGCAATTTCTTCATTTACGAAATTATCTTCTGATAGGAAAGTGGTAACAAAATCAGGTCCAAAGTTGGTTTCATTCCTAGCTCTTTTACTCCTTCGAATTTTAGAAGTGTCTATATCTTAAGTATTATCATGACTAGCAGTTACATTATGAGAAGGCAAACTAGTAGACTGTGCATTATTAGATTTCAAGGGAAATATATGTTGAAATAATTCAGCATCTCTAGATTCCATGTTACTACCACATGCATATGAATCATTAGATCTTTTAATCAAAAAGCGATAAGCAGCACTGTGATGAGCATATCCAATAAAAATAGAATCAACAGTCTTAGGTCCAATTTTACTCTGTTTAAAGTCAGGTAACCCAACCTTAGCTAGACACCCCTCACTTTTAAATATTTTAGAGTTGGCGCATAATATTTCCACATTTCGTATAGGGTTTTATCTAATTTTTTATGAGGAACTCTATTAAGTACAAGACAAGCAGATAATATCGCCTCCCCCCGCATGCAGACCTAACTCTTTTTATTTTTCTTCCTAACTGATTTTCTACTTCGGCTTTATATTTTAAACATATTTCTTCTGCTTCATCTTTAGTACTTAGGAGATATATCATTGAGTATCTAGAGTGATCATCTACAAAGGTTATGTAGTATCTTTTTCCATCTCTACTCAACAAACTTTTATAGTCTCCTAAATCAGTGTGAACTAGTTCAAGAAGTTCAGTTTGTCTCTCAATGCACTTAAAGGACTTTTTAGCATATTTAGCTTCAACACATACTTCACACTTATTAAAGTTGACAACACTGAAGTTAGGGATCATGTTCATTTTCTTAAGCCATTTAATTGATTCAACATTTATATATCTTAAGCGAGCATGCCACAATTCAAGAGATTCAACAATATAAGTAGAAGAAGTACTGGCAATGTTATTCATGCAAACAGCATCAAGGACAAAGAGACCACCATTACAAAAACCCTTGCCCACATATTCTCCATTCCTAGTAAGGACTAATTTGTCTGAGTCAAAGGATAATTTCAACCTAGCTTTGATTAAAAGACTACCCAAAATCAAATTCCTACGCATATCAGACACATGCAGCACATTCGTTAAAGTAAGAAACTTTCCAGAAGTGAGTTTTAAAGAAATTTTCCCTTTTCCGAGGATTGGTGCAGCTGCAAAATTGCCCATATAGACCACCTCTCCATCGGATATTTTCTGGTATTCCTGGAACATATTTCTGTTTGTGCAGATATGCCTGGTAGCTCCAGTATGCACTATCCACTCAGTCATGTTGTTCACCAGGTTCACCTCTGAAACAACAACTACAATATTCTCCACTTCTACGAGGTGGGCTTTGTTTTTCGAGCCTTTGAGCTGGCTCTTTTTACTTCTGTAGTCTTTGGCCATATGTCCACGTTTCCCACAATGTTAGCAATCTCCGAGGAATTTGATGTTTGGCTTTTGAATCTTTCCACCAGGCTTGAAATTTGAGTGATGCTTTATTCCTTTGTTCTTGAACCTGTCATCAATACTAGGCCTAGCTTCGACAATATTAGCTTTAGAATGGTCGGAGTATGCGTACCCCCTATCCTTAAGCCTATTTTCTTCTTCAATTTTTAAGTGGTTTACTAGCTCCTCTAATGTCAAGTCCTTCTTTTTATGCATAACTAGGTTTATAATCCTTCCAAGAAGGTGGAAGTTTTTCAATTAAAACATATACTTGAGTTATTTCGCAAATTTTAAGGCCTTCTGACAAAAGAGTAGTTACTATGTTTTCATATTCATGGACTTGATCAATGATTGGTTTATTGTTCGCGAATTTGAAATTTAAGCACTTACTAACAGCGTATTTTCTAGTCCCTGCATCATCGCCCCCATATTTTTTTCTGTAGGGAATCCCAAATCTCTTTTGCCGTACTCAATTTTACATAAATTTCAAAGAGCCCATCACTCATGTAATGCAGTAAGTTTCCCCCACAGGTTTAGTCATCTACGGTGAATTTTTCTTCGTAAGCTTTTTTCTCGTTTTCACCTTCAGGTGCATTTTCTCATAAAGTACGTAATCAATACATACTAGTTGTAGAAAAAATAATTTTTTTTGAGACAACCTCTTATAGTTCTTTCCGTCAAGGGGCTCAACTTTAGACATGTTGGGAAGGGGTATTTTGGTTTCCATGCTCAAATATTAGTACTTGAAAAATCGTCTTTTAGATTGTTGGAAAATATGACGTGTACAACGACAATACTGCATATAATAACGTATAAAATACTGTTGTAAATTATCAAAAAATAGCCAAAAATTACAGTAAATAACCAAAAAATACTGCTGGAAATTACAATAAAATAGCCGAAAATTGCAATAAAATAACTGAAATATTACTATAAATTAAACGGTGAAATTACACAAAAATTAAGCGTTAAATCTCGGTACAACGTAGTAAAAAATTCCAGTAAATTTGTATCGAAAAAACCGCAGCCGAATAAATGAACAGGACAATCAAATAGTACCGAAAGAGGGAGTGTAGATTAGAAAATACCGGAGATACCGTGCCGTGGGAAATACCATTGTCCTAAAAGGCGATTTTGCCGCTGCTCCGGTGCATACAGTAGTGTCGGCGACTGTCCTCCAGGATTAACACAGTCCAACTCTTAACGTGCACTCGTTAATCGTCGGGTAGGAGGGAGCGAGAACTTTGCCCGGAATCGAAAGGAGTAGAATGGCGAGAAGAAGAGGAAGACTGAAGTAATTTTGTTGATGATGAAAACCTAAGCTCAAACACCCTATTTATGCCAATGTAGAGGCCCAATGGGTATAAAAGTAATGCAGCCAACAGCTAGAAACGGTAAGTGGGCATTTAACATGAAGCCCAACAGCTAGTAATGGTAATTGGGCATTTAACACAAAGCCCAACGGCGTAGTAACGTTAAATGGGCATTAAAACCCACACCGTCAACTGAGCACGGCGCGGCGAGCGGGCGGTGTGTGGTTCCCTCTATTCCTTCACCCAAGACTTAATTCAAATGGGTTAAAAACATACACCCTTATAAACCCAAGCCCACCTCCTTAAATCGTCAATGTGGAATTGATGGTATTCACAAAGTGGGATACAATTTTCCTACAAATTTAAATTTAGCTTGTATCATTTTTTCAACATTTCATGCGGTAGCTTCATTATAAATGAGTAGACTACTCACTTATATAATATCTCGGGAGTATGAAAAGGATTTCCTAGCAGCTGATTATTCAGTGAGCATGATTTGTGTAATTTTTGAAAAAGTGGCATTGGATGTGAACTTTAGGTGTCACCGGTAGTGGGAGATTATGGTTTCAAATTTTCATTTGTTGATACCACGCGATTCGCGGCATGACTGCTAAAAGGAATGGCATCTCCATTGAATCAAAATCCTCCAAATTGAACCTATAACGTGAAAATACCCAAGATTTGGGTTCGTGTTAGGACTACACAAAAATAGCAAAAGAAAATAACAGGGTATGGGAGAACGAGCAACGAATACCACAATGTTTGCATGGAAAACTCTCAAACAGAGGGAAAAATCAAGTGCTGACGGAGATTGAGAACCTTTGTTAAATCGAAATTGGATTGTTACTAGAGAATCCTTCACACCCACTCTCTCTCAGTGTTTTTCTCTCACTATACAAAAAAGGCCAAAACTCTAAACGGGGGTTTATATAACACCCCCTCATAATAAGAGAAACCCTAGAAATGCAAGCCGTTAATAACATGACCCCATACAAGAGGTCCGTATCGCGGGGCTGAAGCCCCAGCACCCCCTTTTGAAGGGTCCAGTCCCTTTGCTCCATCATAGATCTCTGTTCGAAATCCGGACAAAAAATTTGATACACAACACAACAAATCTCTACGTTGTCTCAAATTTCTCACAAAAGCTCTCCACCTTCTCCACAAAAAGCTCTCCACCCTGGCAAGGGCACTCTATTTTACCTAACATCTTGATGAGAGGATGGAGCCGTTCCCATTCTAGCACACCCCCTCCTTCGTCTTTACCAACTTCGAAGAATCCTGCTTCCATCTTATCTTTACCTATTCCAATGAGTGAACAAAAGGCTGTTCCTACCTTTTTGGCCCAGCCTATGGATGCATCACGAGTTTGGGTGATACCTTTGTCTGCTCCTAACCATGATACTTTATGTCAAGTTTTCAAGGCTATCTTGGCTACGTCTTCATTATCTCAGGATGGCTTTCCCTCAGTGGCTGAGGTAAGGATGGTGGTAATTATTTCATTTAGATATTATACATGTGTGCCTTATAGTTATGCTCACAAATTTTGGTGTTTTTGCAGTATTTGGCTGTGTTTGCTTTTTTATGCACCCTTGGACTACGAGGCAAGGATGCAGGAAATCGTTTACGAGAGGCTGCCCAGCGTAGAGAGGAAGCATTACTCCAACAACTCAGGGAGCCCCAATTACGTTCTTCTAAGCTTTTACGAGAAGTGGAGGTTTTGAGAGGGGATTTGGCAGTAAGGATGCTATCATGAAGGGTAAGGAAGATCAATTGGCTAGATTGAGTGCTGAATTGTCTCACGCTTGAGAAGAGGTTGTAGGTTCTTTCAACTCTAGTGCCGAGTATCAATCAGCGTGTGATGCCGATTGTTGGGCTGGTCTAAAGTGGAGTTTTAATTGTTTGATGGAGAAGATCGGAGAAGGTGGCCCTAGCCTCACACCCGAGGGTATTGCCGATTGCATAGCTCGTACCAATGAAGAGATCTTAAGTACTTTACTGAGTAATTCCGCATATGGGAATGCTAGATCCTCCATTTGACTTTTCTTTTTTTTTTTTTTTTAGCTTCTTTATAAGTATTTGTGATGTATGGGACATTGATGTCGCCTTTGGTTGTGTGATCATTTTGACTTAGATATTGTACTTCTGTTGTTACAGGATGTGGTTGTGCTTTATGTAAGGAAGGGTCATTATGCTCTGCTGTAATGTGTGCCCTTGCTATTTTAATCGTTTGGTTGCACCTTTAATGAGGTGAGTGTCATTGTTGCACCTTCAACAAGGTGGGTGTCATGGTTGCGCCTTTAATGAGGTCAGTGTCGTTGTTACACCTTCAACAAGGTGGGCGTCATTATTGTGTCTTAAATGGAGATTAAAGTTAAAAGTTTGTCTTCAATGTCCGGCTAGGTCGTGCCAAGTAGACAGTTAATACTAAATGTCCTGCACCTATCCTAGTGCTACTTAGGTCCTTGGGGTATGGTTGATTCCCAGTCTTTGCATTCCAAGGATGCATGCACGTCAATCCCTGTTTATAGCTTTGGGGTGGCTTTGTGTGCTTTTTCTAGAAAATCTGATTCTTAGGGATGTCACATACAACAATTTACTCATATTATTATGTAGGTATACAAAGAGCTATTAGCATTAAGCAAAGTGGATTACAGAGCTTCGGTGTCTTCTATCCCTACATTATTGACTTTATATATTCTACTCTACTGATGCACATGGATTTTGTTTGTTTCCTACCTTATTTTAGGGGTAATATTTCCAAAGAATATTTGGGTTCCAACTACGAGACAAGTATGTTGCGTCCATTCATTATAGCGCGTAGTTGCCTTCTTGTAGTATTCGATTTACTCTATAGGGACCTTCCCAATTAGGTGCAAGTTTTCTTATGCCTGAGTACTTTCCCCTGGGCTCTTCGAGTAGTAAGACTAGGCCTCCTCCCTAGAAGCTACGTGGCCTAACCTTGCTATTAAAGCAAGCGAACATTCTCCATTTTTGGGCAGCTATTTTAACTAAGGAATTTGCCTGAACTTCGTCCACCAGGTCTAATGCTCCTCATAGGATAGTTTCATTGGTCTCCGGGTGATAATACTTAACGTGAAACATACCTCCGCGGGCAGCCTCAGCTCCATACACTAGCATAAAAGGAGTTTGTCCTGTGGCCATTTTTGACCGTTATTTTGATCGACGAAAGGATGCTAGGTAACTCTTCTACACAACTTCCCTTAGTGTCATCTAGTCGCTTTTTCAAACCCCTTAAGATGCCTTTATTAACGGCTTCAACTTGACCGTTACTTTGGGGGTGTGTGATAGATGGGAAATGCAGACCAATGCCTATTTCCTCACAGTAAGCTTGAAATCAGGACGAGGTAAACTGTTATCCGTTGTCTGCTACTAATATTCGAGGAATCCCGAAGCGCACAACCATGCTTCTCTATAAGAAATTTTGTGTGGCTTGGTCAATTATTTTGGCCATGGGTTCGGCCTCCACCGACTTACTTAATA
Source organism: Simmondsia chinensis (assembly GCA_018398585.1). Taxonomy (NCBI): domain Eukaryota; kingdom Viridiplantae; phylum Streptophyta; class Magnoliopsida; order Caryophyllales; family Simmondsiaceae; genus Simmondsia; species Simmondsia chinensis. Next base: position 12,943,433 of record JAGTTD010000014.1, read on the forward strand.
ATCGACCACAGCTATCACAAATTTTCTTTGCCCAGATGCCACAGGAAAGGCTCCTAGTATGTCTATCTCCCATTAAGCGAATGGTATCGGGGTAATTAAAGGTTGTTGAAGCGTAGGAGGTCAATGATGTACGGGCGGGAACATTTGACAGGCATCGCACCGGCGCACCAAATCCTTTGTATCACTCTTAAAGTATCCCGCTCGAAGAGTCTTATTGGCTAAAGCATATCCCCTAATGTGTCACCTGCATTCTCCTTTATGGATTTTTTTCAAGAGTCCCGTACCCTTCATATGTCTCTACACATTTTAGCAGGGCTGTGATAATGACCTTTTGTATAGTTAGCCATCCAGGATTGCAAATCGAGCTGCTTGGTGCCTGGTCTTTTTAGCTTGAAGGGAGTCCTCAGGTAGCACCCTTTTCTCTAGGTAGTATGTTATTCCTTTCATCCAACCAGAAGATTCAGCGATGTAACATATCCCTCGAAGGATAGGTTCTTCGGCCGTGCTCTGGTACACTTGTTTCAACTCTACTTCCGCCCCCGAATCGAGTACCTGACACTAGCTAGCCAACTTAATTAATTCAACGGCAACTTAGTTTTCTCCCCACTCGAGGTATCGCACCACAACTTTCCAGAATCACCTGTGATTTTTCGAAAGGCTTGTAAGTATCTAACCATGCTTGAATCTCTAGCCTCGTATTCCCTGTTTAACTAACTTACTATAATTTTTGAATCACTAAAGGCAGTCATATCCTCAGTGCCAACCTCTTGTGCTTATCCTATTTCATGGATCAGAGCCTCGTACTCAGCTTCATTGTTGGTGAAAGGAAATTGAAAATATATGGCATATCGGTGAGTAACTCCTTCCAGGTCTTGTAGATAAATTCCCGCTCCCGAGCCGTCTGTGCATGAGGAACCATCCACTAATACCCTCCATAGCTGCGCATTCTCATCAGGTGGGTTATCCATAGTTGCATTATTATAAGATTTTGTGCCTTTGGGCTCCTCTCTCATACCTTTCATTTTTCCCACCATCCTCGTCCTCAGTTCCGAAGGTGCATTCAGCTAGAAAGTCGACCAGTGCTTGTGCTTTAATGGCTGTTCGGAGTAAGTAGGTAAGGTCATACTTGGATAGTTCCACCGCCCAGGTCAGCATTCGTCCCGAGCACTCCAACCTTGACAGTAACTTCTTCATGGGTTGATTGGTCTATACGTTTAGCGTGTGAGCTTGGAAGTACGGCCAAAGCTTTTAGGAAGCTATAATAATGGTGAATACTAGTTTCTCAATAAGTGGGTATCGCAACTTAGCGTCCTTCAGAATCTGGCTAACGAAATAAACCGAAACTTGCTCCCGGGAATGATTAGCAGCTAACATAGCGCTTACAGTTCTATCCGAGGCTGCCACATATAAGATGGATGTCTCTCTCGGGACTGATTTGGCCATAGAGGGGAGACATGCCAGATATTCTTTTATTTGTCTAAAGGTTCAATTGGATTCTTCATCCCACGCATCATCTATTTTTTTTTTTTTTCCGCGGAGCTTGAAAGAAGGGAAATGCTTTTTCTGCGGATTTGCTAATGAATTTGTTGAGTGCCGCTAAACAGCCGGTGAGGCGCTGCTCCTCTGTGACAATCCTGGGGTTACCCATTTCTAGTACAACATTTACCTTTGCCGGATTAGTCTCAATTCCCCGAGCACTGACAATGAACCCTAAGAATCAGCCCTCCGATATTCCAAAAGAACACTTGTTGTGATTCAACTTCATATGATATTGCCTCAAGGTTTGGAAAGCTTCTTCTAAGTAGGAGATGTGATCTCTCTAGATGTGTGACTTGACAATCCTGTCAACCACATATACCTCCATATTATGCCCAATATGTCGAGTAAATATCTTGTTGACTAAAGGTTGGTACGTGGCTCCTGCATTTTTTAATCCAAACGGCATCACTCTGAAACAGTATTTACCTTCACTGGTTACAAACGAAGTTTTTTTCCTCATCCTCAGGATCCATCCTAATCTGGTGATAACCCAAGAAAGAATCCATAAAGCTAAACAGGTCATTTTCGGCCACTGAATCCAACAACTAGTCGATTTTAGGCAAGGGATAAGAGTCTTTCAGACACTATACTAAAACTACATTAGACAACCATTCAGGGTACTTTATCTCATGTACGAATCCTGCCTTGAGTAGCTTGAGAATCTCTGCCTTTATAGCTTCGTTTCTTTCCATGCAAAAACTTCACCTTCTCTGCTTGACTGGTATCGCACTAGGGAGCACGTTCAATCGATGCACGATTATTTCTTGAATGATCTTGGGCATCTCCTCTGTGCTATACGCAAATACGTCACAGAATTGTCTTAATAGGGACATCAGTTTACTCTTCAACTTCTCGGGTAGCCAATACCCTATTTTAATCTTCTTTCCTTCAACAATATCTACTTCTTCTAGGCGGCCCAAATCGGCACTTCGCTCTTCCCCCTCGTAGGGTCAAGTCTTTCAATTCCTGATTCAGGTGAAAGTTCACAGCTAACTTGTGGCAAGGACGCCTGATAAAATTCTTAGGCCACTCTTTGATTTCCTCGAAGAGCAATTATGCCACCTCCATCAGCTTCAAATTTCATCAAACGGTGATACACTGAAATTACGGCCTTTATACTATTTAGAGCGGGCCATCCAAGTATTACATTGTAGGGGGGAGGGGTATCCAGAATTAAGAATTCTACTTTCGCCCTTCTCACTGCCTCGTATCCACCAAGCAAAGTGTACATAATGTCATGTCCCGAAATTATAATTGAATTTTTGTGTTTTGGCGGGAAAGGAAGTTGAGTTGTAATTGTGATGTCCGGTTGTTGAGTCGGTTGAATTGCGTTGTTTGGTCTAGATTCATTGTTAGTTCCTTAATCTTGTAATAGCTATAAGAGGCTAGTTTTGGGTGCAAGTTTCATTCATGAATAATCAAATTGAAATAACTTTATATATTTTCTCTCTATTTCCTCATCTCCTTCCCTTCTTTCTCTCATCTTAATTCTCTCTCCTAGGTTAAGATCAAGATTCATCTTGATACTTAACAATTTGTATCAGAGCCTTGAGCTAAGCACTTGATCGGATTGTATCTCACTTCAATTCGATTGATAGAGTAGCTTTTTGGTTTGACAATAGTTGAATTGAGATCAGTTCAATTCTGGCTAGGAAAAGAAGATTTGATATGGCTCCTAATACTTGCTCCAATGCAGCTAACAATGCAGCTAATACTGTGCCCAATGCTGCAACAAGTAGTGTAGTTGGAGGAGCACCAACTTATGCAGCTGTAGCTGGAGCTAATGGAGGTAATGTTCAAGGAATTCAGATGGATTAGGTTTTGTAAATGATGCAGAATATGTTTAGAACTTTCCAGCAGGATATGGAGCACAAGCTGGATCAGAAGTTAGATCAGAAATTTGAGAATTAATCACAGCAATTCCCTCAACACCTCTCTGATTGGCAGAGGCGAAGTGAATCACAACCGCCTGGTGGAGGAATTCTTCTACCAGCTTGTCAGCAGCCATTTTGTCAGCAAACTAGGCCACCAGATCACACTCCTCGAGCTGCTGATTCGAGTGACAGTGCTACTAATGCAAGAAATTATGCATTCAGGCAACCACGGGTTGATTTGGAACCATTTGATGGTACTTTGCCTCAATCATGTTTGAGGAAATGCGAAAGATACTTGAAGTTTTATAATATTGATGATCAAGAGAAGGTTGAGCTTGCGGCTATTTATTTGCTTGCTGAAATGGAGACCTGGTACTATGGCTTGTTACGCACTAAGCCTAACCTTACTTGGACTACAATCTCGAATGAACTGTGTTCAAGGTATGGTGATGAAGATGTGAGTGAAGTCGTAGATAACTTCAATAAACTTGTTCAAACTGCTTCTGTCAAGGACTATGTGACTTGTTTTGAAGGGTTGTGAGCTCGAATGCTCTCTGTTTATCCTGATGCACCAGAAGCATTCTATGTATCCAGCTTTGTGAGTGGACTCAAACCACGCATCAAGAGTTTGGTGAAAGCTTTTGAACCTGGTAACTTGACTCAAGCGTACACCAAGGCTAGGAAGGTGGAGAGTTCTGTGTTGACAAATGTTGAGGCTCCTAAGGTGAAAGGTAACTTTCCTAGTTCTTCATCCACACGATCTACCCAGCCTAGCAGTAAGAATGGCAGCTTTGATGACAAAAAGCCACAGAAGTTATGCTACAAATGCAATCAAAAGTACTTCTTTGGTCACAAATGTGATCCTTAGTACTTAATGACAGTAACTGGGGAAGTAACTGATGATTATGAAGACGAGGTTGTTCACAGGGAGCCACTGGAGGAAGAAGAGAATATTGACACTAATGATGACAATTCAGTTGAAATCTCCATGAAAGCTTTAACAGGCAATGGCTCTCACAACACTATTCGAATTAAGGGAGTCTCTGGACAACAGGCATTGTTGATACTCATTGACAGTGGGAGTACACACAGTTTTATTGACCCTAAGGTGGTGCGAGCTGTGGGGCAAGAGATCATCAAGACAAATCCTCTAGCGGCTACCGTGGCTGATGGGAATTCATTCTTAACACACACTAAGTGTAAGAACTTCAATTGGAAGATGCAGGGACATAAATTTGTCTATGATTTCAGACTCTTGAGGCTCGGAGGTTGCGACATGATATTGGGGGTTGATTGGATGACGTCCTTTAGTCCAATACTAGTTGATTTCTCTCAACTAGCAGTATCCTTTGAGAAAGATGGACTCAAAATCAAGTTTCAAGGCATAGTAGAGCAGGGCCAGCTTCATTTTATGAAGGGCAAAAGTTTACAAAAGATCCTAAAGAAGAGTGATTACCATTGGGTAGGACAGCTTTACTCAATTTGTCCTGCTGCAGTGACTGATCAGGAAGGTGTAGGGGCTCCTTTGGATGCTTTGCTGGAACAGTGCAAGGATTTGTTTGAGCAACCAAAAGAATTTCCTCGAAGAAGGGCACTTGATCACTCAATTCCACTTAAAGAAGGATCTAATCCAATTAACCTACCCCCCCTACAAATACCCACATTCTCAGAAAGATGAGATAGACAGACAGGTGGATGAGTTGCTAAGGACCAAGTTCATAAGGCATAGCCACAGTCCTTTTGTATTTTCGATGATTTTGGTGAAAAATAAAGATGGGACATCAAGAATGTGTATTGATTATCGCCAATTGAACTCCCTTACAATAAAGGACAAGTTTCCCATTCCTATTATTGATTATTTGCTTGATAGACTCTATGCAGCATGTTACTTCTCCAAGTTGGATCTTCGACAAGGGTATTATCAGATAAGAGTGCAAGAATGAGACATCCATAAGACAGCCTTTAGGACTCATCAGGGGCATTATGAATTTGTTGTAATGCCTTTTAGATTGTCCAATGCACCAGCAACTTTCCAAGCCTTGATGAACAAGGTGTTCAAGGTCTATTTGAGGAGTTTTGTCCTTATTTTCTTTGACGGCATACTGGTTTACAGTCCAACATTGCAGCAACACCTTGAGCACTTGTGGCTAGTTTTTCAGACTATGAGAGAACACAAGTTGTTTGTTAAGCTCTCAAAATGTGCTTTCGCCAAGACTCATGTTGAGTATCTGGGTCACATTATCTCAGCTGAGGGGGTTACTACAGATGCCAGTAAAGTTCAAGCTATGGAAAGCTGGCCTGAGCCCAAATCACTTAAGAAGTTAAGGGGATTCTTGGGTTTAATAGGATATTATCGCAAATTCATAGTTGGTTATGGTTTACTTGCCAAGCCTTTAACAGACCTGTTGAAGAAAGACAGCTTTAATTGGACTGAATCAGCTAGAGAGGCTTTTGAGTTATTGAAGCAAGCTATGACTTAGGCACCAGTCTTAGCAATGCCTGATTTCAGCCAACCTTTCACACTTGGGAAAGATGCAAGCAACTTTGGTATTGGGGCAATGCTATCACAAAATGGTAGACCCTTGGCTTATCTAAGCCAGGCTTTGGGACCCAAGAACCAGAAGCTATCCATCTATGAGAAGGAGTACATGGCAATACTTCTAGCTGTTCAAAAGTGGCGGCATTACTTAGAGGGCCATCAGTTCGTGATCAAAACTGATCATCGGAGCCTCAACTACTTTACTATAGCAAAGGATTTCCACAAAACATTGTGGCTGATGAAGATGTTGGGGTTGGAATATACCATCGAATATAGAAAAGGGGCAGAAAACATTGTGGTTGATGCTCTTTATAGGCATGTACATGAAGGGGAACTAGAAGACATTGAAGATGCTATGTGTGCTGCAATTACTCAAGTGATACCCATGTGGATGACTGAAGTAATTAAGTCTCATGAGCTAGATGATTTTGCTCAATCACACATTGTTCCTCATTGCATCCAGCCTCTGTCTGCAAATCCAAATGCAAGTGTGACCGTTATTAAGGGCATAATCAAGATTAGTGGTAGGATTTATGTGGGTAGAAGCAGTGAGTTGAGGAGGCAAATTATTGCAGCCTCTCATGATTCTCCATGGGGTGGACACTCTGGAATGGAGGGAACATATCAAAGGATCAAGCAATACTTCCAATGGCCGGGGTTGAAGAAGGATGTGCAAGATTTTGGGCAACAATGTGATACCTGTCAACAAATCAAGGTGGAACACACTCCTTTTCAGGGGTTACTACAACCTTTACCAGTTCCTGAAGGCTCTTGGACTCACATCAGTATGGATTTCATTGAGGGACTACCTAAGTTTGAAGGCAGAGAAATTATTTGGGTAGTAATTGATCGTTTTACTCGGTATGGGCACTTCATTGCACTCCATCATCCAATTACTGCAGATAAAATTGCTCGATTGTTTTTGGATCATATCTACAAGCTCCTGGTCTTCCTTAAACGATAGTTTCAGACAGGGACAGGCTGTTTACAAGCAACTTTTGGCGAGAGTTGTTCTTATTGCTTAGAACTACATTAACTTTGAGTTCATTGTATCACCCTCAGTCGGATGGACAAACTGAGAGGGTAAATCAATGTATTGAGTAGTATTTGCGTGGGATGACATTCTCTCATCCAAAGCAGTGGCATAAGTGGATATCCCTTGCGGAGTATTGATACAACACTCATTTTCATAGTTCTATGGGAACTACTCCTTTCAATGCCCTCTATGGGTATGAACCTCCTTCTCCCTTGCTCAATCAAGGAGTAATCTCTCATGTGCAAGGAGTTAATGATTTACTTCATCAAAGAGTTCAGCTATCCCGGCAACTCAGGGACAATTTGCAGTTAGCCCAAGCCAGAATGAAATTCTATGCTGACAGGAAGAGGATTGATTGAAGTTTCAATGTTGGAGACTTGGTTTATCTTAAATTGCAGCTTTACCGATAGAGTTCTATGGCCATACGCAAGAACATTAAGTTGTCAGCTCGATTTTATGGGCCTTACAAGGTCATTGAAAGAATTGGTAAGGTGGTTTACAGGTTGGAGCTTCCACCCGATTGTTTGGTCCATCCTGTTTTCCACGTTTCTTTATTTAAGACACAGATAGCAGATAAAGCTAATGGAGAACCAAGTAAGATCATGGTGCAGCAGCCATCATACAGGCTGAAACTAATGGGCAACTAATGGTAGAACCTGAGGTGATTCTGGACAGAAGAGTGGTGCAGTAGCAGGGAGCAGATATTAAGCAGATTTTGATCTAATGGACCAATCTGGGTCCAGAACAGGCAAGGTGGAAGAACTGGTGTTTCATTAAGTCCCAATTTCCTTCATTCCATTCTTGAGACACGAATGAGTTTGAGGGGAGGGTATTGTCATGTCCCGGAATTGTAATTGAATTTTTGTGTTTTGGCGGGAAAGGTAGTTGAGTTGTAATAGTGATGTCCGGTTGTTGAGTCGGTTGAATTGAGTTGTTTGGTCTAGATTCATTGTTAGTTCCTTAATCTTGTAATAGCTATAAGTGGCTAGTTTTGGGTGTAAGTTTCATTCGTGAATAATCAAATTGAAATATCTTTAGATATTTCATTTCTATTTCCTCATCTCCTTCCCTTCTTTCTCTCATCTTAATTCTCTCTCCCAGGTTAAGATCAAGATTGATCTTGACAGCTAACACATAACAAACATTCCCATAGGTTGGACCATTTCCCCAATAAAATTAACCACGGGATACCCTACTGGCATGATTCAATTGGTTGGAATTTCCATTTGCTCAAAACATTGATAAAAAATAACATTAACAGCACTTCCTTGATCAACCAGAATCCGGTGTATTCGGCACTATTCAACATCAACAGATATGATAAGGGGATCGTCATGAGTACCTGGACGTTCCCTAGTTCCTTATCCGTAAAGGTTATTTTGAGAATGGACTTTCTCCTCTTAGTCGGTCTCTTTTGCGAGTGAGTCAGCTCGTTGGGTTGGACTTATAAAATCATGGCAATCATCTTTATTGGTATCTCTACCATTTCCTTGGATAACACTAGTACTAAGGCCTTACTTTATGTTATCTCTTGTGAGCTTCCCGGGGCTGGAAGCTCCCTGCTTAGTTCTTGGGTCTGCTTATGCCTAGCCCTGCACTCTTCTTTGGTGTGATCGTAAAATCTGTAGAATTCACACCATTTGGTTCTGGCTTTGGAGTTGAAAAGTCATTTAGGTGGAGTGAACGTCTTTCTAAAAGAGGGGGGTTGGTGTATGTGTCTCCTGCCTATCTCATAAGCCATTCGTCTTAAAGGTCGATGTACCTGAATTCTTGGATCAAATACCGATAAGGGAGACTTTTCTCTTGCCGAGTGTATTACTTCATGCTTTTCTTTGGGTTTCCCTGTGACTCCTAGTTGAAACTTCCCTATTGTGCTCATTACATCCTCGGCAGCTATGTATTTGTTGGCTTTGTCCCATAGTTCATCAACCGTCAAGGGTTGTTCTTTGCTACTGCAAATTTAAAGATGGAATTTCGTAGTCCATTAACAAAAGAACTTATTGGCGTCTCGTCAGCTAAACCTGGTACATCAATCATTTCTCTAGCAAATCTTCTGATGAAGTCCCTCAAGGATTCTAACTCCCTTTTTTGTAGTTGCATCAACTAAGCTGTCGTCTTTTTCCTTCATTTGTTACGCACGAAATGATGGGAGAATTTTCTGTAAGCTATGCAAAGCTATCAATTGTGCCCGCGGGCAAGGACGCAAGCCATGGTTATGCAACTCCTTTCAAAGAGGCAGGGAAACACTTATACCATACTTCTTCCGAAACATCCTGTATATACATTTGAGACTTAAATCCAGAAAGGTGATCCTCAAGATCTTGGGTTCCATCGAAGAGGTCTATATTTGGAATTTTGACCTTTCTTACTGGGAATGACAAGATTCTTTTGGAGAATGGGTAATGCGTGCCTAGATCCTTTGGTGCCTCGCCTGCCTTATCTTCCCTTTGGATGAAGTTAACCCTCCCTGATTGGTTACCGGTGTCTCCGACAGACTCATTTTTCGATTTTCTCCCTCCCATGGGACGGGGCTGGGAGGCCTTTTTCTCACGCCGTTTCGGTCCTAAGTCCAATTCTTAGGTTCCCCACTCTTCCTCTAGACCAAGTGATCTGTCATGCCCTCGGATCATTACTTCTGGATTTTTATCCTAAGATAACTCGGGTGCATGTAGCGGTTGTTCTTCCAACCTGTGCAGCAAATGACCAAGTAAGCTTTAAACCTCCTTTAGCTGTTGCTTTAACGCATGCTCAGCTCCTTCACTTGACTTAGTGGGATCGGGGGAGCCTGGTGGTTCCATCATGGCCTCAATCCTTCCCACAAACATTGCCAATTATGCTTACAACAAATGTGAACAGTGTGTTTACATGTCGCAGTGGTGTTCAATGCAGGGTGGGATTCGTAAGGATAAGTTGAACTCAAGCTTTCGGAGGTAAAGAAACCACCAGGCTTCCTCTCTCCTTTGGGTGCTACTGCCTTGGCCATTCTTTCTTGTTGCTTGGGACATTTATAGGCTCTTAGCTGTCAGCTTCTTGGCTCCTTTTTCTAGCTCGCCACTGCCTAGCTCACCGATGTCTAGCTTGCCGGCGTCTAGCTTGCCGCTTCCTAGCTCACTGGTTGTCTAGCTCGCTGGTGTCTAGCTCACTACTGTCTAGCACGCTGCTGCCTAGCTCGCTGCTACCTAGCTCGCCGATTGTCTAGCTCGCCGATTGGGGGGTGTGAGTATAACAATGGGATCCTATTTAAGCTAACCCTAATTTATATCCAAACTAACTTTGATCAATTTCACAATTTAATTCATTGTTTAATTCTATGAATTTAGTTAATACTCAATCTTAATGAAAAACGCAATTTTAACTGCTCAATGATCATTGAATCTAACTTTATCCCGATTCCCTGTGGATACGACACCATATACTCAATTTAGCTGCGGAAAACTTGTAAGCTTGCAAGTAAATAGTTTTAAACACTCTTTAAAACTACATTAAATCTTTGGTGCCATTGCTGGGGAATAGGCAGTCAAAGGTTAAATCAGTAATTGTCGAGTTGTGTCAATATTTAATTCTAAAGTATTGTTCTTAAAATTATTTTATTTCCTTCCATATTTTATATTTTTGTTTTTTATTAATTAATTTTTTTAATAAATTTGATTTCTTTTATTTTTTTTTTAATCTATGTTCTTTGGCAAGAGAGTTGCATTGAGTTTTCCATTCGACTGCAACCATGGCCAACAACCCCGTTTCACAGCTAGTGCACACCGCTTCACTTACAATTAGGGATCATTTTATTCCCCAAACTTACATTGTGCTAGCTGGATCTATGCTACCCATCATGGGTAATGCGAACTTCGAGATAAATCCCAAGATCATCAACATGTTTCCCACTCCCAAGATCATCAACATGCTTCCCACTTTCTATAGGAAATAGAATAAGAGCCCGTACGAGCACCTTGATGCTTTTCTCAAAATTTGCAAAACATGTAATTGTCAAATGGTCTAGCATGATGCAGTTTGGCTACGGCTTTTTCCATTCTAACTAAAAAACGTAGCTAAATAGTGGCTTTAGTCCTTCCCTAGGGGTGAAGTCACAACTTGGGCAGATCTACAACAAAATTTTTTGATCAAGTTTTACCTTAAGGCCAAAACTATGGCTATTAGACAAGCCATAAACAATTTTGAACAAAAAGATCAAGAACAATTTCACAAGAGTTAGGGCAGGTTCAAGGACCTGCTTCGCAGCTGTCCCTATCATGGAACTCCCGAGTGGGCTCTAGTTCAAAACTTTTATGATGGTCTAAATACACCCAACAAATAGATGGTTAGTGCTTCTTGTGGGGGATCATTTTACAAACAAGATGAAGATGAAGCGTGGACACTATTTGAGCACCTTAGTGAACACTCCTTGGACCAAGTCTCTTAGCCTAGATCTAGAGTACATAACGTGTTCCATATATATATGTTACAGAAATATGTGCCTGAACCAAGCCATGTATTACTACATGAACGATTGAAAATCTGAAGTGACTTCTCCTATGAAAAGCATCCTGTAAAAATCATCGGACAAAACGAGCAAGTACTAAGGTTTCGAACCCTAAGCCTAGTAAAGGTCCTTTGGAGTAATCATAGTGAAGCAGAAGCGACATGGGAACGTGAGAATGAAATGTGGAGAAGTATCCTTCTTCATTTGGTATTTCATAAACATAAGTTTCGAGGATGAAACTTCTTTTATAGGAGAAAGAATGTAGGGAAGTTGAATTTTTTAAGACATAAATGTTTTTCACACAATTTATCAATAAACTACATGTAGTTCGAATTTTAGTTCAAATTTCTTCAAATTGTTCACTCATTTCATTAGTTTCATACATCCCTATACTTGAACAAATAAGCTTTCATTTTGGACCAAAAGTGAGCATTCTTCTTTGAAAAGCATGGCCCCAAAATTTGAACGAGGACGTTGTTTTTCTTTGCATAGTCGAGCCTCTACTTTTGACCTTTGACAAACCATTAGGAAGTTGTCTTCTTTGAATAGTCAAGCCCACACTTCTGACCTTTGACAAGCTATTTTTTTGACCAAAAATCAGTCCCTTTTTTACTTCTTTGACACTTTAAAACCTACCCCCACTTCTAACCATCCAATAGTTCTTCATTTTAAGTATTAGTGAGAATAAGAGTTAAGGGAGAAAAGGGGGAGAAGAGAGAGAGCCAAAGTTGCACTTGGGATTTTAGGAAAGCTTTATCTCTTCTAGTAAGTACCTTATTTGATAAATCTTCTGTTCTTCTGCTAAAATCTCTAAGTGATTTTGATATATTTGTTTGTATCGAAGTTTCATGGTTTTCTCCGAATTCTTTAAGAGACTTCCCCTTGCACACCAAATGTTTATCCTCTGTGTGTTTGAAATTAAATTGGGATCAAAAGTGCTTGACTAAGTTTGTGAAATATGGAACTTAAAATTGGCTATATTATATTGCTTTGATTTATATTATTTCGGATATATGATTTGAGTAATGTTTTATACTGTGCAAATATGTAATAAATTTCTTATGCTTTGGTTTGTGGTTGTGTCGTATGATGACAGGAAAAGACATCGCTAAGCCCTCAATGGGAAATTAGACTATCTTTGTTATTAAAGCACTATTTGGAACGTCCCCTAGAACCCATAATTGGCCGAGGACCCTATTATGATAGTCAATCTTCAGCTTATTTGCAAGGATTATATACATGTACAATCAAGAAGCTTAAGGCCCAAAACTTCAGTTGATGTGCCGTTAATTTTCTCAGATAAGATTCAGTAAGCGATTTTAGCTATGCTTTTGAAATGTGTTTCATGTCTTTTACATAATGCTTGATCCATGTTTTGTTGACGCATTTATTACTTCATTTTGTGCTCACCTTATTATTGAACAATTTCAAATAAAGCATAGTAAGCTGAAGGGAGAAATTTAAGGGACTTATTCTTTACATGGTTGAAGTAGTTACAACCTTAAAAGACTTTCTTTTATGTTTTATTAGTTAATAGTTCAATTATATAGGATTGTATTATGTGTACTATAAAGCATATTTAAATAAATACATTATTTCGCCTATGATGACCATCAGTTTCTTTGTTGGCTTATAAGTCATTGACCAATTGTTTGCTATGTTTGGGGTCCTAACTGATCGATCAATCAATATTTTTGCAGTTGCACATCTAAATTAAAATGCATGTAACTTTTGATCCATAATGCATTACACTTCAAATTTTATATCAAAATGAAACTCTCTAAGAGATCTACGTGATCCTAGTGGTCGCATAAGTGGGAATGGATATTACTGGGCCATTAATACTCTTCTTGTATCCATTTTCTTATGTTAAGCTTGACCGTTGGCCAAAATGCTTGGTTAATCGCTCCACGCACCCAAGGGATGACATTTCTCGATTGAATATTTATTGGTTGATCCTTCTCTAACATATGGTTGGGTTTCTCAACATAGTTTGCAAATTTGTCCATTTTCGCTCGTTTACATTGCTTTCCAAGTTATTTTTTCTCCAACTTGTTCCAATCCTAAATACACCTACATCACGCCATAACACACATGTAGTAGCAGCAAATATCAGAGGAATGGCGTTTTAAAATATATAAAACATACAACACATCAACAATCAAACCCAATAATTTTGCATTGGGGGCTCTAAAAGGACAAGGCCGTCACCCCTACCTCTAGCAATCAAAAATATAAAATATACAGTGACCCAATATAAGTATAAAATTAAATACCTTGGCACAAATGCAACATAAAAGCATGATTAAGAGTTGAGTTTGGGGCCAGATAAAGGGCTCTATGGCTAGATGACTAAAGTCGTATAACTCAATCGAAGAACTTTGTTTTAGCTTTTAAAGCACTCTATAACTCCCTTTGAACCTCAATGTGCGCCAGTGAATCTTACAACTATTCCTGCCAAATGAATCATTTAAATCATAGTTGATTTAAACCTCTCAACTATCTATCTTATGCACTTGCAAGGTAATGTTTGAAACAAATGACTCATCAATACGTGCATAGGGTGTCATTACCACCCATAGAATCCGAGTTACCCATTATCTGCCAACACACCCGTTATTCCTCAAAGCATTATGAAGAGTTATTTAATCTACAAGACGAAATCCTACCATACCTAACCTTCTTAGTAAACCATGCAATACCACCACCTCTCGAGATTAGGCATCGCTATATCATAATTAATTACATTTTGTGTCCAATTGTAGGATATAGAATGTAACCTAGTCAAATTAGTTATGACCGAAGGTCGGTAATGAGTTCAAGGGGGGGAAAAATTTCATGTAACAAATGGTTAGGGTTAGGAGGGGAGAGGGGCTTCTCTCCCCTATTCACGAGTTAGATTTTATAAATTATTTTATGGGGTACCCCCCACCCCCCCCGGGGCTTATCCACTATTCAGGAGTTAGATTTCATTTCGACAATGGCTTATAAATTATTTTAAGGGGCAACTCCCCCCCCCCCCCCCCCCCCCAAAAAAAATCATGGATTAGATTTCATTTCGTCAGTGGCTATAAATTATTTTAGGCTTGGGTCGCTTCACCGCATTCATGGAATAGAGTTCATTTCATTGCTGGCTTATAAATTATTTTAGGGTTAGGGGCTTCACCCCATTCAAGAGTTAGATTTCGTTTCATCTACAGCTTATAAATAATTTTATGGCTAGGGGGCCTTGCCCCATTCACATGTCCGATTTCACTTTATTGACTACTTATAAATCCTTTTAGGATTGGGGGCTTGGCCCCATTCATGGGTTGGATTTCATTCCATCGGTGTCTCATAAATCATTTTACGACTAGGAGGGCATCACCCTCATTCACATGTCATATTTCATTTTATCAATGGCTTATAAATCATTTTGGGGATGTAAGGCTTTATCTTAGCCTAAAGCTAAATATTGTTGACGAATCACAAACCTTTTAAAGATTGTGGGGCGAAATAAAGCCATTTTAAGGTTGAGGGGGCTTTGCCCCAATTCACAGGTTATATTTAATTTTATTAGTCACTTATAAATCATTACAGTGCTGTGGGGATTCGGCTTGGCCTAGAGCTAAAATATTGTTCATGAATCACAAACTTTTTCAACCCAGAGCTAAATATTGTTGATGAATTACAAACCTTTTCAGAGTTAGATTTCATTTTATTAGTGGATTATAAATCATTTCGAGGATAGGTGGGGCTTTGCTTCAGCCAACAACAAAATATTATTGTTTATTTGTTTGTGAATCGCAAACCTTTTTTCAGGGTTGGGGGTTAAATGAATCTCATTTCATTCTCAGGGTACAATCCCTTTTAGGGTTGGGGGGCCTTGCCCTAACCACTTCAAGAAAAAAAAACATCGTGCCGTGACTAGGAGGCTTCATTACCCATCACAGGTTAATGATCAAATCATAACTAGGAGACTTAGTTGTTGTTTATGACCCAATGAAACATTTCTAACTAGAAGGTCAAGCACGGGCCACACTCATTACCCCACTTAAGCAACCCACACTTACTCATCTTGACCAACATTCTACCAGCTTAGTATCGCTATAAGATAACAACTTAATAAAAGTAATGTAGGAAATTGTTTTTTTCCTGCTTAGCTCTTGCCATCTAGTGACAGTCATCCTACTCACCAGCATAATAGCCAAGTTCCGTGTTTGACAAACACAACTTATTTCTTGTAATCCTCGTTACTTTTGCTCATCTATTCACAAGACTAAACTAGGGAAGAAATTATGCACAACATACCCCAAAATAAAGCGATTACTATTCCATGCATCTTGAATTATCATTTGTCATAAATTGTAGTAACCCAATCTTTTCTGTAGACAAATGCTCCACGAAACAAGGTTTCTCATACTTGATCAAAAGTAAGCAATCTTCATCGACCACGGGTTTAGTCACTCATCATAAACTAGTAGCAAGTCCACCAAACTGAACGAAGCCTATTAACACTCACTTCCTTACTTTAATAGTCGGATTCTCTCAGCTTAAACATTCTTCAATTTCATTCCCGTTATACTCATTATTTATTAGAAGGAAATCTCAAGAATGTAATATAATTTGTCTAGATTTTAGTAGATTTATTCTTGACGTACTATAAAACATGAGAGATAGCCCAAGGCACCTCTCCAGTACACACAAGAAAGTCACTAAAGAAAAAATATTCTCCGTGGCTTTGGTAATCTAAATAGTATACCAATGTGGGATCAATCGAGTGACCATTTAACAAATGGAATATTATGACACTTAAAGGCAAGATTTCCCCTCTTTAGATCTCTCAATTTACCCTCTTTCTCTAGCTCACTCGATACTTAAGGGAAACAATCAAGAATGGATTTAGGATATAACTTATTCACTCAAAACTAGCGCATCTATAGGTTGTCGGAAAAGTCCCACAAAATCCCACAAACTACAACTTTACATATTGAATCATTCAAAAAACAAAAAGGATTTAAACAAAATCCCCATTAACTTGGTTCAATGAACTAAACATCGCATACATTCTACTGTGCCATGCAATTAATAATGTAGGTCCCAAAAATAATTTATTGACAAACAAGAAGCATCTCATCCATACTTGAGCTTGCATTAGAATATTGAAAATACTTTCTCTAACATCTAAGATACAATAAAGGTGCCCATAACCACCCTACGAGGAACTAGATGGAATTCTATAATTTAATTTCAAGCAAACATGGATAGGCAACTAGCAGGAGGAGTAAATCCTGTCAAAACTTGGAAACTAGAACGAAAGTCAAAGAAATAACAATAGGGATTAACTAGTTTGATGCCGATATTAACTTATTCGATTTATGAAGGATAAAATCTTAAACCTTTATCACAAGAGGTTTAGAACTCCTCTCATAGCCTAATCACTCTCGCATTTGGAGCTATAGTTAATATAGCACATAACAACATACCGATGGACTACGAAATTCTTAAAGTGAACTCAAAATATTTGCCTGGAACAACAAGATAAATAATGATAGAGAACGGAATGACTAAAATGGTTGCATCCTTAGACTCCTTTTACCATCAACATGTATTATGAGCTTACCTTGTTGTGCTTATAAAATATAGCATAAGTGCAAGGTCACGGTTCAAAACCATTAGAAGCTCACTATTATCAAGTTATCTAGTATGTATCTCTTACCCTTTTTATTACTCAAGCATCAACAACTATTTATGCAGTTATTTTCAAATCACATCATTTGAATACTATTAGCAGTTAATCATGCAATTAATTATCGATGACTAATCAGCGCTGACCGCGCCATGTTCTCAATTCATAAGAAAACGTGGGAGACAAGGGTGTCACTAACATTATTTAAGGATGTGTACCACCAATTTGATTTATTCAGTTTCTTGTCTAGCATGTAATTTATAGGTTTCAAGGTATGACAATGCTAACATTCTATTTCCATTCCAGTGTATGTCATCGAAATGTTTATTATTGGTTAGTTATGTTGTATTAACCAAATCGACTTCGTTTACCACCCCGGTCATGTTCATCAACATGGTCTTATCCTAGTGCATTGTACATGAGACCCATGAACTATTGGGGTGCCACATGCCCATTACAGTGGTCCTATCCCGATGCATTATACATGATGCCCATGAGTTATCTAGGTGCAAAACACCATCACTGTGGCCCTATCTCAGCGAATTATACTTGAAACCCAGGACTTATGTGGGTGCAATATGCCCATCACCGTGGTTGTGTCTTGGTGTATTATACGTGATACCTATGAGTTATCCAGGTGCAACACTCCCATCTCTGTGGTCCTATTACGGTGTATTATATGTGATCCCCATGATCGTGGTCCTATCTTAGTGCATTATACATTACAACCATGAGTTATTTAGGTGAAACACACCCATCACCAAAGGTCCTATCCCCAGCGCATTATACATGACACCCGTGAGCTATCCAGATGCAAAATGCCCATCACCATGGTCCTATCCCACCGCATCATACGGGCCACACAATGCACTATTCCGGTCCAACATTACTTATCACTATGGTATTATCCCGGTGCATCATACAGCCACCTATCCGCATTATTCTCGGGTGCAACACACCAACCACCATGCACTTATCCCGGCTATCAACTTATGTTTTCATTTAATACGTACATTTCATGTTTCAGATATACATTGTCAGCACAATAAGTTTTTACCCATTTACATGATGGTAGCATCACCAATACGCTCAAACCACCTTGGTCTTATCGTGGTGTATGATATGTTTCACCCATCTGCTAGTTGGTTGCAACACATTGTCCACCTTGACACCGAGCCAAAGATGCAATACGCATACCACCTTGGTTTTATCATTGTGCGTTATATGTCTCACCTGTGTACTAGTCAAGTGCCACACATTATACACCTCGGCATGGAGCCAATGATGCAACACCCTTACTAGCTTGGTTTTATCCGAGTGTGTTATATGTCTCACCCCTGTACTAGTCGAGAGAAACACATCATTCCCCTTGGCACAAAGCAAATGGTGCAACACACATATCAACCTGTTTTTCTCTGTATGTTATGCTCATCACCCGCGTACTAGTCAGTTAAAATACATCGTCCACCTTGGCGCGAAGCTGATGACGCAACACAACCTTGGTTTTATCTAGGAGCATTATATGTGTCGCCCGTATGCTAGCTGGGTGTAATACACTTACCAAATTGGTTTTATGTAGGTGCGTTATACATGTAACCTCTATGCTAACCAAGTGTAGCACATTGTCAACTTGGCGCAAAGTTGACAATGCAATATATTTAGCACCTTGGTTTATCCAAACGCATTATGCGCATCATCCTTGTGCTAGCCACGTACACTGCATTAGCCACATTTGACTCCAACCTGATGTGTCACATTTGCTATTATTACTTTGACCAGATTCACCCTACTCATCACCCGAGCCATAGTTAAATATACACATTCCCGACTAAGTACGCGTGCATTTATCAACTGATCACGGCAACATTGCTCTTACAACTCAAACACTAGCAGCTTACACTTAGTTAGTCACCCAATGAGATGACAACAAATTGCTACTACATGTTCATCACATCATACATAGGTCGCCATTTAGACATCAACATCCTATATAATTATCAACGCTTTCGCCATTCAGCTATCAATGGCTCGATATTTGGCCTTCTTTCATCCTATTTAATTATATGGATACTAGCAACTCACTCTTTTTGCTGCAAATGCAGTAGATACACTATTTGATCTTCTACTATAGTGTTTGCCAATCATATCCATTATATGTCAGTGTACTAATGTGAATAAAGGATGATTGAACAAGAATTTAGGTATAGCATGTCAACCTTACACTCTTACCAAATATGGTTGATATATATGTCCTTGAAAGACATTCAAACATATTCGAGGGTCTACATGTACAACAATACCTGCAGGTAACTTATTCAATAATCAGCCAAGCATGTCAAAAACGTCGTTACTATTTAAGCGGTTGTTACACTCGAACAAATGTAGGAGATGCAAATATCAAATCCAAACATCCCTAATGAGTATTATATTATACTCACCCTTTCCTAATAATTATTGAGCTATCGCTGACTAACAAACATTACGATTTAGCCATCCCTAATAAGTCGACACGATCGCCTATAAAAATGAAGAGTCAAAATACTCCCAATAGGCTAGCCCAAAGAGCCTGCAAATGCTCATATTCCTTTAGCAATACCTGCATGAACTAAACAATAGCACACAAATTACCATGTTGTGTCATATCTTGTCAAAATAGACGCCCTGTTGAGATCCATGGTATGCCTTGTTGGAATTTATGATGGGTTGGACGCTCCATTGGAATCTGCGATGAGTTACATGCCTTGATGGATTAGATGCCCTGTTGGGCTCCCTACTGGCATCATGTGCCCTGTTGACCTCAAGCAATACTCAGGACTCACATAAACGAAACTATAAAACATTAAAGACAAAACTCTACAAGCGTCGATCATTCATAACTACTTGTGAGCATTATAAAGTAACAAGTTGTGGTCAAAAACCAGCTTGTGGTTGTGGATATATTCCAATAACCAAAGTTCGCCCACTGAGTAGGGGGCTAAAAGTTATATGTATGGCCAATAGCTTGTTAGTATAGACAGGCAAGTAGTTATAAATAAAATTGAGCAGATTGCTACTACATAAAAACTAAGTAATAATAGATTAAACTTAAAACAGGAAATTAGACCCAAAAACACCAAATAAACAAATTTGCACCAAATGATGCTTCGTCACGTCTCCTCAATATCATCATCGTCCTCATTTTCACCTCTTCCTCTAGAGATACTTGATCTCTTTCTCTCCCTCTCGCATATTTGAGGCTCCTTACTCATCTTAAACTATATTTTATACTTAGTTTACCTGTTATTAAGTAAGACTCTAGTAAGCCCATTCATCTTATTAGCCTACAGAGGATTTAGCTAACCAAGTATTCATCTCGCTAATCCATTAAAGCCTTGAGAAGGCCCTAAGTCGCTCATGTATTATCCCCGTTTATCACATTCCTTTTATGGGCTACAACTAAGTATCTTGCTATATTTAATTAATAATTAATGAGTGGACTTTTTATTATAATATTTATTTATTACTTGCCTTGATTATTATTTTGTGAGACATGTACTAATTTAAGTGTTAGAGGGGTCCCTTATGAACTACTTACGAGTCCCTCTAACCGTTTGTTTATCTTACAGAAAATATCAAGTCAAGCGTATAGCTAGAGCTTGAGTTAATCTCATCTTGTCGAACCCCACTTCAAACATGATGAATTAGCGTAAGGGAAAATTCATTGTCAATAGTAAACAAAATAGGGTATAGTGAACAATCTCTCAGATAGAAATTGGGGAGTCAATGGTTGCTACATTGTTTGCAATTGATTTTAAGGCTAGTTTGGTTAGGATGACAAATTCTTTTGCCTTAGATTGGCGTTGGAATCGTTCAGATAAGACATCCCACATAACTTTGGACGGTTGTCTAACGACACCAATGTGGACTGACGAGCTAGGGTGGCAACTAAACCAAAATGAATACTCTGATTAGTGCGAACCCATATGGTGTACTCATGACTGGTTTAGGGATTACTTACGGTGTGATGATATGTGAAGGTGGACATGAATGTGCCATCAACATATCATGTTAGTTGATCATGCTTATGAGCATAGTCAGTAGGTTCTTAGAGTTATGGTCTAACAAGGTCGAAGATGCTAGACACCGAGAGAAGGGATACACTTGCCATATGACACTACAAATTCGCCACCCTAGTCGATGGGTTTAGGGGCACTAGATATGCCAACAGTAGGGAGAGGAACGTGTTTAAGGGAGACAATGCAAACAACAATAAGACATGTGTGAAGGGTTTCATGTTCATGAGTTTGGGTTCACGAGGCACCAAAGTCGCTGCTTCCTGGTACTATGACTGCATCAGAGGTGGTGTACCAAAATAGGAGAAATTGTCAACTGCCACCACTGTATCTAGTGTTTGAAGCAAATCGGGTAGATGGATGGTGCCGAGAGGGAGCAGGTCGACATGATTTGGACCGCTCATTTCCCTAATACCATTTCGGTGGTGAGAAGAATGGGAGAAGGGAAAGAGACGAAGGATTAACCATGTAACAAAGGAGGAAGAAAGAGAGGGACTCACTGTCACTGAGGTCGGGTGGGAACAAACCATTGATTTCCCTAGAGTTTGTCAGTCAAGAGAAGGAAGGAAAAAAAAGGGAATTATTTAGGGTAAAATAATCTAATGCCATGTGAAATACTATGATTGATTGAATGATAAATATGCTACATGACGACTGTTTTATAAAAGATACATAATATAATCTTGCATAATGGAATGCGTTCTATGCACGAGTTAGATACATAAACCTAAATGTACTTTTGTCCTTATATTCAATAACTCGTTAGACATATGGTTCTTATAAAATGAAAGATCTACGAACCACAAACACCAAAACCCATAATTTAGGAGACGTGGAATAAAGAAATTATAGAAAACGGTTAAAAATTGCTCACATTTTTTCATTCTCTCCAAGGATCTTGACCAAAGCGGCCGTGTTCAAAAAAAAAATGGATGAGATTTTTGGATGCATCCCTTTTTTTTTTTTTTTTTCAATTTTGAAAATATTTTTAGTTTTTAATCCAAAAGATATTTACAGTTTTAAAGATTTCTTATAAAAGAATTCACTTAATAATAATACATAAAATAAATAAATTTTAAAATATGAAAATGGACGCGAATATCACGTGCAATCTATCTTTTTCCTTTTTCTATAATTAAATTCAACGGTATTCCATTTCGCGGTTAGTAGGTTTTCATCCTCTCTTCTTCGTTTCTTTCAATCTATATTAAAACAATCTCTCTCTCTCTCTCCCTCTCTCTGTATTTCCCTTCTGTATGTAAAAGATTGATGATTAATGGAGGTTCCTGCTATTGTTGTCATTCTTCCTGTAGGCCTCGTCTTTCTTCTCTCTGGCTTGATTATTAATCTCTTTCAGGTACTTTCAATAATCTATTCAATTCGTTATTCATTTCGGCAAATGCATATGTGGTCACATTTATGAGGTCAAACATAATTGAATCACAAAAAGTAACATCAAACAATTACTTGTTAATAATTTTGTATCAAATTTATTTTGTATAAGGAAAAGATCTGGTGTTTAATGCACTGTATATTTTATCATATTAAGTAAATCTGTATTGTCAATTAAAAACTATACAATTCGCTTATGTAGTAATAGCATTGTTAATTCATTATCTTCGATTTTGTCTGATGGATCAGACTTAGTGATATGCAATTTCAATCATAATAATGCTTGATTTTCTTGAGGCTCCTCAGTAATTAATTTGGACTCTGTTAGACATAAGGAATTGGAATTAAAATGTGGAATTAGCATTAGGATGAAATTGAAATTTTATTGTTTGGTTAATCAAAGGAATGAGAAGTTGGAATTGTAATCCCAAGATGGGTCTAGTCATTACAACAATTGGATCTATCAGGTGAAGAATTTTGAGTCATGGGTCCCGTCAGGTAGGGTCACTTAAAGTTTAAGTTATCTCGAGTTTTGGGTTGACTCTGGTCAAATTTTAGTCGGGTCGGATTATTTTCTTTTTGGGTGATCCCAAACTTTGGATTAATCAGGTTGGATTTTTCAAATATTCGGGTTAGCACAAGTTGACCTTGAGTTGGGTCAAGTCGTTTTGAGCTCACGTCATCATGATTTTGGTTCAATCATGTTACATCATTTCAAATTTCAGTCTATTTTGTGTTGGAATAAATTTAGGCAGAAAGTGAGTTAGGTGGGTCATTTTGGGTTCAATGTTAGTTTCAATTTAATTAGGTGAGGTCACAATTTTTGGTCAGCTTGATTGGATTACAACAAGTCGAGTAGGTTTAGTTTTGAAATTGAGTCATCTTGGATTTTAGATCAATTCGGTTGGGTCGCTTTGGACTTTGAGTCAAATTAGGTCATGTTTAAGCTGAATTGGGTCAATTGAGTTGGGTCATTGCTAGATTTGGGTCATATTTAGGTTGTATCAGATATTTTTATTTCGAGTCATCTTAAGCATTCGTATTTTTAAATTCCAATTCTAGTTTCAATGTCAATTCTAAGTTCCAATTCCATGTGTCGAACGGGACCTTAGGGACTTCTGCTGCTTGAATTTTGATTTCATGCTGATTTTGCTAAGCACCTGCTGCTCCTTTTTTTAGTTTTGGCTTCTTAAATGTGTACCTAAGAAGGGAAAAGATTAACCTTGAAGTGTTGATCAGATCAACATGGTATTCTTTATTTGCCTGAGCTTCTTATCTTAGTTATATGCATTTCATTTTCAGGCTATTTTGTACATATTCGTTCGACCAGTGTCAAAAGCTGTGCATAGAAGGTTCAACAAAGTAGTAGTAGAATTCCTGTGGTTGGAGCTGGTTTGGCTCTTCGATTGGTGGGCAGGCGTGAAGGTGTTTGAAATAATTTCTTTTGCCTTCTTGTACTTTAGCTGTACATGTCACGGTATCGCTCATTCCCAATTTAAATTGAAAGACTTTTAAGGCACTTTAGCCTGGGTCTCATGAAGCATTAGGTTCAGGGTTTAGATATTGTCAATGAAGACAAGTAATTTGGTAGGCAAATACCTAGGAATCAAGTTCGATTTAGATGTTAAAGAATGAATTGGAAAGAAATTGAGAACGAAATAGCAAATGAGAAAACAATAACGCACAAATTTTACGAGGAAAACCTTTAAAAAAGCACTAATGGAAGGGAAAAAAAAAATCGACTATGAAAGATGATCCAATTGAAGCTGCACAAAACTGCATAATTCTATTCAAAAGTTGAAAACTAGATCTCTCTAAATGGGACTTATTGGGTAGAGGCAAGGCCTAGGCCCTCCTCAACCACCACAAACCTTTGTTTTTAATTGGGATATAAATTCAAGAAAGAACACAAAACAATTCCTTAGGGCCACCCAATAGGTTTGCTGGGTCCAACATATCCTAGTACAAATAGGTAAATTTCCGAGTAAATGATGCATTTAACCTAAGGATTAGCCGGGATGCACGTAAGCTAGCCCGAACACCTAGGTCAAGAAACAAGAAAGAAAATCGGTAGCACATGCTTGGGACTCTCTGATATGGCTAGATTTTCATCCAATAAAGTCTGAATAGATTCTTTTACCTTCTTGTCATCTAACTAGCTAAAATTTGATGCTGCTACAGGTTGAATTACACACAGATTCTGAGACTTTTCATTTAATGGGTATGGTGCCTATATACATTGTGGGTATATGAGTTGATTTCTACCACCATTTAGTTTGCTTTTAAAAGATGGACACTGAGTTTTTAATAAAAAACACACTTTTTTACTTTGCCAGAGCATCCTTAAAATTTTTTTAAAATGCTTTTTCCCCTCAAAAAATAACACTTTTTTTTCCAAAAAAAGTAATCCTAAACGGTGTGTAATTCAAATCCTGATTCCTATAGGTCAAGAATGTGCGATTGTTATTTCCAACCATAGAAGCGATATTGATTGGCTTGTTGGATGGATTTTAACCCAGGTGCTCATCCTATTTACTTAGATCTAATATTCTGTACTGATGGCCTTTTGTTTTCTTTTGGCTTTCAGTTTCATTCGTTTTGGTTTTGGCTAGGTAATGTAGCACAAAAGAAGAAATTTAATAATTAAAAAAAAATTAATATATTGAGAAGTCTAGAATAGGATATATATTTTTTTAGTCAATTAGATATTTCAATTATCTTTATTTTTGTTAATAGGATATTTAGTTATTTTATTTTAGAGAAGAAATTTTTTAACTGATTTCAATATTTATTTTCTTAGTTATTAATTAGGAATTAGTTTTTACCTATGAATATATTTTTATAATTCAGCATTTTTAGTTTTGAAATAACTATTGTTAAGTTCAGTTTTTTTAAAAAGCAAGTTAGCATTACATCACTACGATTCAGACAGTAAATATATGTTTTATTATGAGACTGTATTGTTCCCTCATCTTACATAAGGCCAGCATAAGTGTTGGAAAATCTGTCTTCCCCCATCTCTTTCCGAAAATCTAGGATCCTTTATTATCATTTTTATTTCGGTTTTAGTTTTTGTAAAACCAAAAAATGGGTGGAGAAAATGAATTTTTTTTTTTTTTCATTTCTTATTTTTAGTTTTTACCTATTACTCAATTTTTAGTTTTTTAAAAAACCACAACTAAAAATAAAAAATAAAATCAAACGAGTTTAGCACCCTTGTTTTCTCTGTCAAATGTGGCTTTTACTAAATCTATGAAAACGTTATCAGGGATTTTCTATAGCAACATTGATTATCCTTGTGTTACCATGTTCTTAGCTGCATAAAACTTTAACATTTTTCATACTCTTTGAACCTTTAGGCTGTCATAAAAGTTGGCAAAGACTCCACATGTAATGCTAGTAAAAATCTCACATTGGAGTTGTAAAAGAAAAGATATCAATATATAAGCTTCATGGGTTCCTCCACTTAAAGCTAATTGGTTTTAGGACGGAACCGTACTTAGGCTTATATGTAGACCTGGTATGTTCAAACTCCCTGGGTAGGCCCAATGAAGTGTAACAAAAACATCTAAGCTTATCCAAATATGCTACAACTTTCTGCTTCTTCCGCTTTCTTTGGGCTAACTTTCTTGTTTCTAACAACAGAGGGCTGGTTGCCTGGGTACTGCAGTGGCTATCATGAAGGATGTACTAAAATATCTTCCGGTAAGTTTCTCTATCAAATATTCTTGCAACTTATGTTGTGCATGAAATATGCCATAAATCTTTGTGTTATGACTTGAACTCGGTCTTTAGTTCACACAAACACAAAACAGAAGCCTAAAAATCAACGCGAAACAGCACACTAAAATTTACTTGGAAACCTTATCTCAATTAGTAGGAAGAATTGCAAGACCTAAATAGGTGTCTTGTCCAATATGAAGTTTTGGATTATAAATGTAAACATTCAATGAAATGTTAGTTTTGTACTGTAACTACAAACCCTCCTACTTTTGGACAACAAAATTTTAAACATTCAATCAAAGTCCCAAGCATGACTCCTTTCATATTCAAGAGAACCACACTCAATCTTATAGGTATCTCAACTTACAGAAACACTCAATATATTTTTCTTCACTGTTCGTGAAACTTATTGTGATCGGTTGATCACAATTAGGTTTTGATAGAGTAGAATTTGATATGAGAGGAGAAAGCGGAGAATTGAGTTGAGAAGAGAGAGTTTGTTATTTCATTTCATCAATCAAAATTGTAATGATTGGGGAACCCTGTTTGTAAGAGCTAGACAATGCAAAGCACTCAAACTACCATACAACTTCCTCAACGAACTTTCCCACCAAAATCTAACTCCCTTTCCCGCCAACTACTAATTTCAATATTATTAAATTTTTCACTACCATTAAGTGAAAATCACGACAATACTACACCATCCAATCTCCCCCCCGCACCCCCCCCCCCCCCCCCCCCCTCCCACCAAATAACAAGATTCTTGACTCAAGAATCAAATTGAAGGAATTGACTCTTAAGGAAGTAATAATCTTCCCAAGTGGCTTCATCCCTACTCAAATTTGACCATTGGACAAGAACTTGAGTGATTGCTTTATTATCCTGAGGCACTATATGCCTATCTAGAATGGCAACTGGCTCAGCAAAACGCCACCAATGTATGCAGTGAGAGGAGGCTGAAACTGAAGAACAATATCATCGCCAATATTATGCTTCAGTAAAGAAACATGGAATAGAGCACGTATGCTTGAACCAGGAAGCAAGTCCAAACGATAAGCCATTGAGCCAACCTTCTGAAGGATAGGATATGGACCATAGTACCTTGCCAAGAGCTTCACATTCTTCAAGGAAGCCACGGAAATTTTTCTGTATGGTTGTAATTTTAAGTAAACCAGATCACCTACTTGAAAAGTACGCTCAGACCTGTTGGCATCAGCAAAAAAACTTTATGCATGACTAAGCTATTTGTAACTGATCCTGCTTTTGGACAATGTCCTTCACCTCAGTTATGGGAGACTGAAGTTCAACATGCAGAATGGGCAAGGTAGGATGGTAACCATACAAAGCATAAAACTGTGTTTTCTCCATGGAAGTGTGAAAATTGGTACTGTCCCAAAATTCAGTTCGAGACGACCACTTGTGCCAGTGCTGAGGGTGTTGGAAAGTCATACAATGCAAGTACTACTCCTAACACTAATTCAATCTCTCAGTCTACCCATCAGACTGAGGGTGGTATGCAGAACTTAGTGCAATAGATGATTCTAGCAGCTTGAACAACTCTTGCCAAAAGACACTAGTGAAAATCTTGTCCCTATCTAACAGTATAGATTGAGGAAGTACATGAAGTTTGTAAAAATTTTCGAGAAGGAACTTTGCCAACTGCAAGCTGAAAAAGGATAATGCAAGGCAAAGAAATGGCCACACTTAGTAAATCTGTCTACCACAACCCATATAACATCCTTGCCCTCTAACTTGGGAAGCCCTTCGATAAAATCCATACTGATGTGCTACCATGCATGATCAGGAATGGAAAAAGGCTATGGAAGTCCAGGATAACGGTAGTATTCATCCTTATTT
This sequence comes from Simmondsia chinensis, assembly GCA_018398585.1. NCBI lineage: Eukaryota > Viridiplantae > Streptophyta > Magnoliopsida > Caryophyllales > Simmondsiaceae > Simmondsia > Simmondsia chinensis. The sequence goes on from JAGTTD010000014.1 coordinate 12,971,590, forward strand.
CTTTAACACACATCACATGAGCGAACCCAATCTACCAAAGCCTTCTTCATACCTCTCCAAACAAACCACAGCTTCAGTCTTTGGTAAGTGCCCAAGATACTATCACGTTCTTGAATCCGTGACTTAAACTCAAGGATCAATGATGATCAATGAATTTAGAGGTTAGGGAAATTGAGAATTTAAGATGAGAAAGAGAAGAATTTAGATGAGGAAAGAAAGAGAGAATTGAGCTAAGAGAGAGAGTTTCATTAATATTTGATTGGATAAATTTTTACAAGTGTGATCACTCCTATTAATAACAACTTACAATCATTTTAAATTATTGGCGGGAAATAACCGTCACTCAAAAAGGCGGGAAGAGGGGGAGCGGGGTTAGTTACACATATTCTAGATCCTTCTAGTTTATTCTATTACATTTTTATAATACCAAGCGTGTCCTTTTGTTTGAATTAATACTCAATGTGTCCTTGATGCTATCGGGTGCCAAGACAAGCAAAAGGGTCGGACTTTGACAGTGTCTTGACAAGGTTGCTGTCGGACCGTGACAATGTCATGACAAGCTCAGTTGTTGAACCGGGCAGGACCATGACAGTGTCATGACAAGTCTCTACTGTAGACTCGTGACAGATACCTGAATGACCCCCTAAGACTGAGGAATGCAGGGCAGAGAACACTTGTTTCGTGAGATTAAAAGCACAGCCAATGTAAATTCTTCCCCTGATATGCAAAACCCCACTGTTAAAAGTTGTATCTAGAACTGCTGCAGCATTAACAGTAACTGCCTGAATAAGACCTTTAGCATAGGTGTCTTGCTCATAAGTCTTGGTAAAATCCTCCATCCATAAGGGCTTAATGGCATAAATGGCACTAAATTGACATTTTGATAAACTTTCCCCTTGCCTAGATAAGGCATCAACCGCTAGATTCTCTTTCCCTTTCTGATACTGAATAGAGTAATCATCAACCCCTTCTTCCGTATTCTAGTTGAGATTCTCTAATCAAGCAAGTACTTAAGACTTTCATGATCTATTCTGATAATGAAATGATGTCCCTCCAGGTAGTGCCTCTATTTCTGCACAGCTAAGAGTATGGCTAAATACTCTTTTTCATAGATAGATAGCCCCAGATGTCTTGGACTCAAGGCTTAACTTAAGAAGGCAATGGGTCTATGCTTCTGCATGAGAACCAGCCCAACTCCTTAATGGCAAGCATCAGTATCAAAGATAAAGGACTTCCCAAAATTGGTAATGGCTAACTCCCTTAATGCCCCCATGTCACACTACTCGTTCATCACTGCCATCGCAGACACTTGCCACCAACAAGTGCCAGCCGTTGCAGCATAACTCCCTTCGCAGCTAGTGGTGTTCATGTTCCCAATCCCCATCACAAACCCTAATCTAGGTTATTTTGGGTTGAGAAGGTTAGGTCATCTAGTATTTCCCCATATTTTAGACCTACTTGCTGATTTGAACTTAAAGGGATTTCTTTTTTAGTTAAGATATATACCTAATATCAGAGAGAGCGATAATTAAGTTAGAGAAAAATCTCGAAACCACCAGAAATTGACTTCTTACCAGCCCTCCAGATTCAGACAATGAGCTCCTCCCCTTACTTAATATGACTTTAACATGTCTTGTCAAAGTAGAAGTGTCGTCAACAAAGTCCATGAAAGATGCACTTTCTCCATTAATGAAAGCATTAGTGAGCGACCAACTATTGAAACATCAAGATCTCGATACAAAGGTTGCAATTGTTGCCTGCCTTAGTGAAATTATAAGGATTACAACTCCAGATGCACCTTATGATGATGATCAAATGGTAGAGGTATTTCAATTGATTGTGTCTTCTTTCGAGAAATTACTTAATATGTCTAACCAATCCTACAACAAGAGAGTCAGGATTCTCAAAATTATGGCACTTTCTAGATCTTGTTTTATGATGTTAGATCTTAAATGTGATGTCTTGATCTCGGAGATGTTTCAACACTTCTTTAAATCGATAAGGTGCTTTCATAATGGCACCGTGTTTTCTTTTATGGAGATGATTATGACATTGATCTTAAATGAGAGTGATGGTGTATCACCCGACCTATTGTTATGTATTTTAGAGATTATTAAGAAGGGCAATAACGAAGCCTTACCTATTACTCAAAGTCTTGCAAAAGGGGTAATCAAAAGAACCGCCAAAAAACTTAAACCGTGCCTTGCTTATTTGGTGGAATTTTATGGAATTTCTTTGGATGAATACAATAAGGTTGTTGGTAACATATGTCCAGTTGTGCCTACAACAACTAAACCCCTAGAAGAGCCTAATTTTGAAGAAGTTACAGTTGATCTTAAGGAACTAACTAATGCAAATGAGGAACCTGAGCGACAAATCAATGAAGAGGAGCATCACGTCCTTCAACTGGTGGAGGAAGATGATTGCAATGGGTTAGTTCTAGCTAAAGATCAGATGTTTGTGAATGAGGTTGAGCATATTGACTTCATTATTCCCAATGACACTTCTTTTGATCAACACGCTCATTCCTTGATCATAATGCTGCATCAATTGGAGAAGATTGAAAATGGTCAATTTGCTCTGTTGTGTTTCACCTTGAAGTTGCTGTTTTGGTATTTCATTCAATTCATCCTAAGCCATTACAAAACTCGAGGTCGAGTTTTTTGCAACCAGGGGAGAATGATAGAGATAGAGGAGAAATGATCAAGATGGAGATTTAGGATAAGTATTAAGAATTTGAATTGTTTTAAAATCTATCTTTTAGAATATATTATTAGTTAGGATTATTTTAGAATATATCATTAGTTAGGATTATTTTAGGATAGAGTTTGATTTTATTAGCTTTCTTTGTTATTATCCATTTAAGAGTTTGTTTTGACTTGATATTCTAGTTTGTTTTCTATAAATGCCGATGTAAACATAGCCTCTAGGCAGATCATTATATTATTGAATAAAATTCTGTTCTTTTCTATTTTTTTAAGCATGTGGCTGCTTAAAGCTAAGTATAGGAATACTTAGTTGGTTGGACACAGGGCTTTTCAATCGTCCTCCTAGGCACAGGGATACTTAGGAACCCCTCAATTAGGCACATGGTTGCTTATTCTCTATCATCACTCCTCTATTTTTTTTTTCCTCTGACACTTTACTCTTCCTTCTCTTCTCTCCCATTACAAAAAAAAAAATAAATAAATAAAAAAAAAACTCTATCATTTTCGTGTTTTGACAAACAGATTCAAAAATCAACTCTCAAATTAATTTAGTTAATAAATCGTATCCAAATCTAACCTAAAATACATCTTCCCATTTTCAACTAAATGTTTTACTTTTCCTTTCTCACCTTCTTTTTTTTTTCATTTTTCTTTTTCATATTTTTCTTTTTCTTTTTTTTTTTCATTTTTCACATATTAATTTTGAGTTAATAATGCACAACATTTAGTTTGGATCATAGTTGGACAAAGCAGAAATGAGAGCACGATTGGGAACTTAAGCAAGAATTGGGGAGCAAGCAGCTAGTCCTTGAAATTTCTAAGGTTGGGTGCATGGAGGGAGCGTTTATACTACAATATATTAGATATATAAAAAAAAATTAGTAAAATGCCTCTAATTAAGCCATTAAAGCATGAATACCAAAATAAAGTCAATACTAAATAATACCCAAAAAAAAAATTACTCCAATGAATAGGATCGGGAAAATTGAGTATAATATACCTGATTGAATAACCATTAAAGCATAAACACCAAAATAAAGTCAATAAAATGTAATAACCAAGAAAATTGATTGCTCCAATAAATAAAATTGAGAAAATTGAGTCTAACATGTCCATTTGATTTAATTATTCCATAAAGCAAGTGATTAGATTAGCTAACAAATTAGTTGATACATGTCTTGAGTTTTCCCTGAGTTCGATATATGTCTGAAATGCGATTCTAACTTCAAAAAGCCAAATTACTTTTCTGCGGATGAGACATTAGCATTTAGAAGTTTCGTGCATCGTAGGTTTGATTTATCAATGCACATGGAATTTTTCTTAATAATTATTACAGAGCAAATATCAGTCGTGTTTAGAACTTGGTCTGTCGTAAAATTGCCATAGTCATGGTATTGGTACTTTGTTAGCAGCCTCTTCAAATATCATCATGTAGGCTCGTAATCATTCACTTCTGAATGAACGTGATCAGGTCATAGGCTGGTCAATGTGGTTTTCTGAATACGTCTTTGTGAAAAGAAGCTGGGCCAGAGATGAAAATACACTAAAGGTATTGTAAAATGCATTTCTTTACCCTTTTTATTGTGCTACAATGGGCTAATCCATGGACCAACTACACCAAAATCTTAAGTTATTAAGTGAAGCCCGGTAAATAGTTTACACTTTGACATATACTCTCACATGAACGCCATCATGCTTTAAGCCCCTGTAATGGATAGACCCACTTCATACAATATTTTTTTTTAAATTCTAAAGATTGGGAGAATTGAGATTTGAAGTCAAGACTTTCTAACTGAAGAGGTTTTGGGTATAAATAAGTTGAGCCGAGCTCTTATCTACTTTTAAATCTTTGTTCAAACTTGATTCAATAACATGTTAGTGTATTTGATACTTGGCTCGACTTGACGTGTTGCTGAGTCGAGCTCAAGCTACTATTGAGTCATTTTCAAACATTTTCAAGCTAATGCCCCCCCATTAATGATGTATTATCAATTCCTGAGCCCTTATCAAACTGTTCTCAATCTTTAATGAGCTAAGCAGTCCATGTTCAAACTTGGCTCCTTAAACTTATCAAGGCTACTTGAGCTTGGCTCGATAAGCTTAAGGAGCTCTTGAAATGAATATGAATTAGCCATAATTGATTTGAACATGTATAGTTTATTGAACCTTTGGTTCATCTACACCCTAGTGAAGGCCGATAAATAATTTTATACACTGACGTTGAATCTTGGTTTTAATTCGGTTTCGCAACACAGTCAGGTTTTGAGAAGTTGAAGGATTTTCCTGTTCCATTTTGGTTGGCTATCTTTCCCGAAGGAACTCGCTTTACACAGGCTAAGCTGTCAGATGCTCAAGAGTATGCTGTTTCTATAGGGTTGCCTATCCCTAGAAATGTTCTGCTTCCTCGTACAAAGGTTCGTATTTCCAAGCTCTACTAGTAAAAAGTTTGTATAATATATGTATTAAACATATATATGTATTTTCCGGTTTTAAAAAGTATATCTACGCATATTTTTCCAATGTTATGATAAAATATGCATTTTCATGAAGTTCATATTCAGAAGCCTTTGGTACCACCTTCGGGTTACTTTTGCCCGTAGCTCGTGCATCATTTTTATATTCTTTCTTTATGCATGCCTTGTTTTTTAGGTTGAATGATCATATAATAATATGTTCTTCAACGGAGTGATTCGTGAACATTATGTAACGGGTTTGAGGTGAATATATTGGGTTTCTAAGGCAACATGACTTGCTTATAAGCTTTATATCTGTAAAAGTTTTGAATTAATAGCTTTAATTTTATTCTGCTTTGAAAGTTTTTAACATATAAATTTTGGTATAGGAAATACAACATATATGCATGATCGTGTTAGGTAACATAAGTTGGTTTTAGGCCTTATATTTTCAAAAGTTTTGAATCAATTGCTTATCAATTTTTAATTGTTATACTTTTGATAGTCTTTTACCTATTAAACTTTAACAAATGTTTTTGAACACAAAAAACTTTAACAAATTTGATAAATGTAATGCAGCGTATATGCATGATGGAGTCCATAGAGAAGCATCTTTACCTGATGTGAATTAAGTAAGCTCTAAATCTATTAGGTAATAACCTTTATTTGGGTGAATATTTGCTCTGGACTAATTTCTTTATTACTTATGAGAACATTTTTCTTGTTGCTCTTTGTTGTGTTGTGTCTCAAAATTTCAATTTGGATTTCTAAACGGAAATCTATGGTGGATCAAAGGGACCAAGCCCTTTGTATATCTAGTCAGGCTAATATAGCCGATTTGTGTAGGGTTTGCCATTTTTTCCTCTCCATATATACTGCCAATTTGGACTTTTGCCTAGTGAGAGTGTTTTTGAACTTATTGTATTCTCCATTATAGATCTAGTGAAATCTTTCATTCTTACACCCATTGTTTTTCCTCATTTGAGGGTTTTCCACGTATATCACTATATTATTGTGTTTCTTTCTCTCTTCTCTTCTCATTTTCTCTCAAATCTTCAAATTGATATCTAAGTTGAATCCAAATCTTAGGTATTTTGCCTAACAATACTATAATTGGTGGGTGTCAGGGTTTTGTTTTAGCAGTAAGACACATGCGTTCATTTATACCAGTAATATATAATATCACAGTTGCGGTAGCCAGAGATCAGCCTTCACCTTCCATGCTCTCCATATTCAAGAAGCAATCTTCCGTGGTAAGTGACTTAACTCCTTTCGTAGTGCGCAAATGAGCCAAACTGAGCCCAAACTCACGAGACTTGCCAACATTCGACTTGGCTCTAAGCTCGTTAGCCCTCAAAGCTTTAAGCTCAAACCTACTTTGTTAAAAGCTTGAACTCAGCTCGGCTTGGCTTGGTGGAGTTCAAACCTCGCTTAATGAATTCTTATAGGCTGAATTAAGCTCGATATAAGTTTTATAAAGGTTTGCTAGTTAGAACTTGTTTTGGCTCACGAACCTTCGAACTCAACCTTTAGTAGTCTCTAGTTTGACTCACTTAGCTAAACCAATCGGATAGGCTCTGCTTGAGCTTGTAATGAGATTAGCGCATTGAGCTTTTTAACGAGCCTACTCATTGCAGTTCGGTTTATTCACACCTTCAATGCAAGAGCTAGAAGAAAAGCTAGAAGAAAAGAATAGAAGTTCACGCCGATTGGCAATCGTAGTGTCCCATACGTTACACTTCAGGATCATTGCATTACATAAAGGCTTACTCTAAATCAGTTATAACATGGTCATTACCTTAGATAATAATAGATTTTAAATGTTTCCGCTACTACAGGTGAAAGTGCACATTCAGCGGCATTTGATGCAGGAATTGCCAGACACAAGTGACGGCATTGCACAGTGGTGCAAAGACACGTTTGTGGTCAAGGTATATCCCTGTTAGTGACGCCTTGCTCTAGTGGTAATACAGTTAGTGACAAATTCAAAATGTTTTTTTGACAGGGCTAGTGGTAAGCATAGCATGTAATGTAATTAATATTATACAAAAATTCACGTTAAGATGAACAAAGCTAGAGAACAGTGAAATATATCGAAAAAATATAAAATAGAAAAAAAAACAAGGAATATGGGACTATGATGGTGCAAGAACAGAACACAAAATTTAGTTACATAGGAACCTCATTTACAATATAGAATGTCGCAAACGACTTTTTATTTAGGAAAAATTTATAAAAATCATTGGATGTAATCTAATTTTATGCTTAAATAAATGGTAAAAATCAATATTATTCCTCAAGAATTTTCTAGTCACTGAGGGCACCTACCTCCAATCTTATTGTGTTGGATCTGCCTATGAATACAACAGATATTAGGTTCTAAAACCACATGATATATGTTCAAATCCCAATTTCTAAAGTTGTAAGGGTAAAAGATGAATCCCAAATACTTAGCTTAATCAGGCTGATATTAAGGATTTGAGTATATCGAAAGTTTAGGTTATGGTTAATATTGTAATTTGCACCTTGACACAAATGTCCAATAGGTTCAAAGTATGGATAATACTCGAGCTCACCTCATAATTCATGTATGAATTATGTTTTATTGAATTATAGTATTTTAATTAAAGTTAAGTTCGGCTTATCCCTTATCTTAGAAGGCCTTAGCAAAAGGTCGAATGTAATGTGTAATATTCTCCTTTTTTTAAATCAGCCTGCCAAAAACATGTCGAAACTTATCGGTATGTGTTGGAAATTCAAAATTAAAAAACAATATCATACTTTTTTCATGTACTGGAAAGTGTTGGAGGGTGTTGGTGTTGGATACAGACACCGATACTTTGGCCAAAAAAGAGCGTCAGTTCTTCATAGGTGGAAGCTGTCTAAATTCAGACTTAAGACCTTGATAAAATAGGTCTTAAAACTATGTCAAAGAACCAATTATTTCAAAAATTTAAGGTGTTAGATGTGAGATCTCGAAATGATTTATACTATTACAGCTAATAGCATTTACCATGGGTTTTAATTCTTTCGAAATTCAAACCAGGATGCATTTTTGGAGAAGTATTTCACTGATGGGAGATTTGGTACCCAAGAACTCCTAGACATTGGCAAACCGAAGAAATCGCTGTTTGTAAGAAGCCTAGTTCTGCCCCCCTCTCTCTCTCTGTTTACTTTTGCAACAGTGTGTCATGTAACGTCCAAATTCCACATTGGTTACATACGCGGAGGTTGACTAATTTATAAGTGACTTCACATCAACAACAACCACAATCTCAGTGCCATAAGGTGTCTCCCGCTAGAATGGGGTCGAGGTGGGGGATGTATACAACCTTACCTCTTTAAAGTGTTACCATAAAAGGCAACAAATTGACTTCCTCTTTTGGGCTTAAGTGATCAATTATGGGTCAAGTAAGGGACTTCTTACTTCCTTGGATCACTTATAAGTTGATCGAACTTCACATATTTAACCAATGTGTGATTGGGATATTATAGTCAAGGCCTTCTCACATGCACCTCGATTTATTTTTAAGTTGCACCCTATTTATTCGGAAAGTTTTCCTATATAAATAGAGAGTTTGGACCAATAGACTTATGGGTGGCTCCAAGGCAATGTTTCAACCAAATAGCAAAATTAGATTCGCAGACCCAACGCCTTCAAGAGGCAATAAGTCCAAGCACTTCACTACTTGAGCCAGCTACTTAATGTTGCTGGCAATCTTACATGTTCGACATTTACATTTATGCTTCATTTATTTTCACAAAAATCTATAAATTTCTACAACCAGGCTAGGGGTTCTCAGAAACAGTCTCTTGTCAGGGGTCCACCCTGATAGAGTAAGGCTGCATATATCCTACCCCTCCTAGACCCTGCGCAAGCGGGAGCCCTTGTGACATTAGGACTGTTGTTTTTGTTGTTTATTTTCACACAAATAATTTTCCATCGTATTTTAATAATTCTCATTAGTGATTAGCTAGTAAAAATAGTGTAGGGAGAAATCTTTTCTCTCGTCAAGAAGAAGATAACTTCCACTTAAAGAAAGAGAATCTGATTTTCCTTTTCAAATGAGCATTTCTTCTGTTTTAATCTTGCATCCTCAGTTTCAAATTGACATCAAACAGATCAAACATGATCTATATAAAATTTTTACACAATTGATATCCTAAATCAAATAAAAGAAAATAGATTTTAATTAGAAACCTTTTCAAAAGAATTTTTTTCTAGATGGGAATGTTTTTGTCCAACCCAACGGACCCATACTTCCCTTATTTTTTTTTTTTTTTTTTTTTCCCGAGGTGTTTATATGTCTTGTGCATCAAACTATCCTTTTCTGTATCTAGGTGATGATCGTTTGGTCGTGCCTACTGGCCGTTGGGGCCGTGGAATTCCTCAAATGGACAAGACTCTTCTCTACATGGGAAGGAATTGCAGTATCAGCAGCGTTTTTAGTGCTAATACTCATCATAATGCAGATTCTTGTTTTGTTTTCTCAGTCTGAGCCTTCTACAGATTCCATGCCTATCAAGATTCTCCCTCAAGATCCTGTGAAGGAGTTTCTCCTTCGATAGTGAGATGATTTACTATGATGTGATCTAATTTTACCATGTGTATTGAATAGTCAAATTAGGTATTATTTGTGTGTATCCATAGCATTGGGCTTTTGTAAAATCATTATTAGCAAATACTGGTAGTAGTAATGTGGAAGCCATGTTTGAAAACTTTAGCATAAGTATAGTATCATTTTTTATTTACAATTTCAACTTTTAGAAATTCCAAGTATATTTGGAAGTATTTTTTCTTATTTTTGTTTTTTTTTTTATTTGTTTTCAATATTTTTCTAATTTAAGTGAAAACTGAAAATTTAAAACAAGAAATTACTATTCTTAAACCTAGTTTTCTCAAAATGCAAAAATTGTTAGCAAAAGACAATACCAAACAGACCCTAAGATAAATTATGGTAGCTGCTTGATCTGGATATTCTGTTTGAGGTTTTATGTAGAATTCGAGAATAGTGGTAGATTTGAATTTGAGAGTGGCCTGGGTTTGATCCCTGATCATCTCCTTCTCAATGTCGAATGTCCCTTGCCTCTTTTCTAGGAAGGGCTTTTAAGACCTTTTTCTACCCTTGTTAAAAATTGTAGAAATCAGATTCCACTTTTCGGGTTTTGTTTTTGTCTTAGTCCTAGAATGCCAGGGGCCGAATTAAACTAAGGTCCTATTTGGCACATGAAATTGGAGGTTGGAATTGGGGGTTTGAGTCTAGAATTGGGGCCCATAATTTCAATTATATTTTTTGGTTCACAAACTGGAATTGGAATTACAATTCCTACATTAAATTAAGTTTTAATTGTAAATTATGCATTCTAATTCTTTGGAATGGAGTAAGAAATTGCAATTCCATATTAGCTCTATTGAATTAAGATGAGATCCAATTCCATAGTCCATCAATTGTAATTCTATAGTTCAATTTCATTTCCATGTGCCAAACAAAGTCTAAAAACATTTCAAGGTTATAAATGAGTTGACTCATGCTTAAGTTCAAGCCTAAGGCTTGGTCCACCAATATTTGCCTCAAATTCAGAATCATCAAACTTAGAGATTTTGAACTTGAACTTGATGGAGCATTTTTCTGGTTGGGTTAACATTGCGCCCAACTCGACTCATTCTAGGTCACTTTTAGATTAAAGCTAGAGTTGTTTGCACCTATTTAGATTTGAACTATGCTCATAACCTAGCTCGAGCTAAACTAATTTAGGCATGTTTAGTCTCAAGAGTTGCCTAAATCAAGGCTTTTTTGTTTTTGGACTCTGGCTTGCTTAGTTAAAGGAAGCGACTTAACTAAGCTCAAGCTGCTTGAAAAAACTAGTCCTTTATTAACTAATAAATAATAAGAAAAGGGGCAAGTTGGTTATAAATAACTCTAGAATCTAAAATTTATCCCTCATGGTATTAGGTCTATCTTCATCTTAAAAGCTAACTTACCAAGGGTAGCAATCCCTTACTATATAAGCTGTCACATGTCAGTATACTTAGATGATGTGAGATATTTTATCGAAGGCACACGTTGAAAATTAGGCCCAACTTTCACAATATTACAAAGGATATTGAGTCTAATCGTACTTGAAAAGCCAGCTTATCAAGAGAATGATGTCCTCATCATGATAGCCCTATAAACTAGAGGAAATTGCAAGGAATCTCCAAGTTTTTTTTGACGTGGTGCAGGCATTGATTACTAAAGTTATATGGTTGTTTTGTTTTTCTTGTGCTTTGTTTTTTGGCTTTGGGCCCATGCGGTTCTGATTTCTTTGTGTTGATTTTCACACTTTTTGTTTTGCTGCTTCTGTTTAGCTTCTGTTGATTTGCCTTGGTGCGTTTTTCGACACTGTTGTTGTTGACTTGTATCTAATTATAAAAAAGATGTGCTCATCATAAAAGCCAAAGTCCATATACGATTTATCGTACCCAAAAAACATTAATTGAATGAGAGTAAAGAAATGAATGAAAAAATTCATATTCTAGTTCTCTTAAGTGAAATATAAGGTGAAAATAGTCATATTTGGTAAGGCATCATCCAATTTGTTGCGTACAGCGAAAATTTCATATAATCTTAAAACCTTAATAAGATTAAGCCATCATTGGCTTGACTGAAAGAATGAGAAGCACACGTAATATTGTGGCTCTCTCGTATATTTATAGAACTTATAATGGGCTTTACATCATACACAAAGCAGGCCAATTGAGCTCAGTTATATATAGTAATAACACCTATACAATATAATCTAACATCCCTCCTCAACCGAAGCAGGAGGTAAACAAATGCGAAGGCTAGATCTAAATAGCAGAAAAAGAGTGCACGGAAGATCCTTTGTGAAGATATCGGCAATCTGCTGTGATGAAGGAATATGAAGTACTCGAACAAGACCCATTTGAACACGCTCACGAACAAAATGGATGTCAATCTTGATATGTTTTGTGCGAATATGCTGGACGGGGTTGGTAGACATGTACATGGAAGAAACATTATCACAATAGACCAAAGTAGCTCGTGGAAGAAGAAGACTGAGCTCACTAAGGAGAGACTGAACCCAGCAACATTTGGACACGGTGTTGGAGACTGCACGATACTCAGCCTCGGCACTAGAACGAGAGACAGCGGGCTGTCGCTTAGAAGACTAGGAGATAATGTTGCCTCCGAGGGAAACACAGAAACCAGAAGTAGAATGGCGAGTGTCAGGGCAACCAGCCCAATCAGCATCCGAATAAGCCACAAGTTGGTCCAAATGTGTTGGGGAGATTGTCAAACCATGATCAATAGTGCCCTTGATATAGCCAAGGATGCGCTTAACAGCCATCCAATGCGATGATCGTGAAGCATGCATAAACAGACACACCTGCTGAGTTGCAAAAGAGATGTCAGGACAAGTAAAGGTAAGATATTGAAGGGCACCAACAATGAACCTATATAAGGTGGGATCAGTCGTAATTTTTCCATCTTCTAAAGAAAGCTTGGACTTGGAATCTATAGGTGTAGCAACAAGCTTGCAGGAGAGCATGTCGGTCCGGTCTAGAAGATCATGTGCATATTTAGATTGAAACAAAGAATAACCCTAAAGAGATGTGAGATACTGAAATGCCGAGAAAGTAATTAAGGCACCCCAAGTCGGTCATATCAAACTCAGAGTGAAAAGAGCGAAGTAGATCATGAAGTACAGCATGAGAAGAGGCCGTGAGAACGATATCATCAACATAGACCAATAATATAGTCATATCATGTCCACAATGTAAGACAAATAAAGAAGAATTTGACATACAGCTTAGAAAACACAACCGTTGTAAAAAGGTAGCAAAACGAGTGTACCAGGCATGAGGTGCCTATTTGAGACCGTAAAAAGGCTTATTAAGCTTACAGATATGATCAGGATACTGAGAGCTGATGAAACCCGGTAGTTGCTTCATATAGACCTCTTTATTAAGTGTGCCATTAAGAAAAGCATTTTTGACAGCGAGCTAATGAATAGGCCAATGTCGAGAAGTAGCAATAGTCAAAACAAAAAGAATAGTAGCGGGTTTAACAAGGACTGAAAGTTTCACCGTAGTCGATGCCATGCCACTGTGTAAATCCCTGAGCAACTAGTCGAGCTTTATACCGTTCAACTTGACCTGTAGATGTTTGTTTAATATGAAAAACGCACTTGGAGCCAACAATGTTACCATGAGGGGGTGGAGGAACAAGATCCCATGTCTTATTACAAATAAGAGCATTAAATTTGTTGAGCATAGCATGCTTCCAATTCTCATCAGTAAGTGCCTACTTATAAGAAAAAGGTACCTCGGGTCAAGTAGTATGACTAATCATAGAAGGTTTGAGAAGAGGTTTTACAATACCAGCACGAGCACGAGTCACCATGGGATAAATAGAGGAAGTAGGGGGAGCCGAACCCGGTGCGGGCAAATGTGCAACCACGTTTGGTGGCACAGTTGAAGGGGCTGTAGGCGCAGCCGGTTTTAAGAACCGGGGGGAAGGTGTGGCAGGTGCGCTGGGTGGCGCCCGAGGAGGCGGGGGCAGCGATGGTTGGAGGCCCACAAATGATGAAGACGTGAGTGGAGGAGAAAAGACTTGATGAAGCCGGGTCATTGTATCTTGAGAGAAAGTACCCAATCGTGCAAATGGAAAATATGCTTCATCAAAAACAACATGCCTCGAAATAATGACTTTATTAGTAGAAAGATTCAAACATTTATAACCTTTGTGATTCTATGGGTAGCCTAAGAAAACACATAAGATATAGCGCGGAGCAATCTTATGAGACGTGTTGGCACTCAGATTCGGATAGCAGGCACTACCAAAAACCCGAAGATGATCGTAATTAACTTGCTTCTTGTACAAACGTTGAATGGGGATCTTTTTCTTAATAGAAGTGGACGGTAGAAGGTTGATAATATGAGCTGCAACAGAAACTGCTTCAACCCAAAATTCCAAAGGCATGCATGCTTGAAATAAGAGGGAACGCATCATGTTACCAGTAGTATGATGCATGCATTCAGCTTTCCCATTCTGTTGGGAGGTGTGAGGGCAGGAAACCCTACTGAGAATGCCACGGGCTGCTCGGGTTGACCAAGTCGACTGACTGTGTTTGGAGGCCCTGAGCTAGTACAACGAATAATGAGGGACATTGTTTTAGCATTTTTAATGGAGAAACCGCCCGAGTCAAATTCTAAAAGGCAACAACTATCTTTACAGAATTGACGAACAAAGATTAAATTAGTGGAAAGACCAGGAACATAAAGGACATTATACAAATTGAAGGGACCAACAGATGTAAGAAGAGAACAAGATCCAATCCCAGCAATTGATAAACAAGCGCCATTACCAACTAATATTTTACCATAGCCATGATAAGGACAAAGAGACATTAGCAAACTGGGGTTATTAGTCATATGAGATGATGCACCACTATCCATTATCCAGGGAAAATCAGTCAAAGGAATAGAATGAGCAGTAAGAGATTGAAAATTGGTTTGAGGAGACACAAACCCTAAATAGAAATTAGAACCAGTGGCATAAGTATTAACTGTAGGATAAAAAAGTGGTGGATATAACATATTCTCACCATAAATAGGAGCACTGAAGAAAGTAGGAACACCAAAGAAAGGTAGGCCAGGTTGGAAAGTAGAACCAATCGTTGGGTTGAGCATAATCAACAGTAACCACCTCCAAGAAATTAAACAAGCAGTCACGGGCAAAAACAGAATCAATTAATTCTCCACCAGCCAAAATCTATTTCTCCTGCGTTGAAATCTTCGATTCCTCCACTCCACCTAGGGTTTCAACTTTCAAATTCAAATCCTCTTCACTATCTTCAATCAAAATTTCGCAAAATGATATTCAAATATTCAATCTTTAGACGATCACTTCGAGATCTTACTCCAACAAAGGCTAAAAGAAATTGCTACTTTCAAGAAAAGAAAAGAAAAGAAAAGAAGGCTGTTCGGGGGAGGCTAGGGTTAGCCGGATTGGGATGCTGACGGCGGCGGCGGGCTAGGGTTTTCCGATATTAGGGTTTTTAATATTTTGAGGAGGGAAGAGAGGGATGCTAGGGTTTACCTAATTTACTAGAAAACCAGGGTTAGCTCTGATACCATAAAAGAATGAGAAACACACATAATACTATAGCTCTCTCGTATATTTATAGAACTTATAATGAGATTTACATCATATACAAAGCAGGCCAATTGGGCTCAGTTACATATAGCAATAACACCCATACAATAGAGTCTAACATTGATGATGACATCTTCAATCTTGCTCTTATAATTTTCTTTTTATATGCTCAGTTGATCATTATAATTCAAGAAGAAAATATCACTTACACATCACTTATACATGATACAAGAAGAAAACATAGAGTATATTGATGACATTGAATCTTTCAATGCCAAAAAAACAAAAAAACAAAATTTAGTCCTCAATAAGGGAGGGAGGGAGGGAGGGAAGGGCGGGGGGGGGAGCCAAAGAAGTGGCCTGCGTGCACATTGTAAAAATGGTTCATGAGATGGGGTATCTTTTATAATAAAGTTGGTAAGGAGTTGTCAAGACATCCATCAAGGGAGATCTCAACCATGAGTTTTAGATGAGGTTCACGGGGCCCGCCCTCTAGTGATGTATTTTTACAAGTTTGTTACTTAATATATAGCAGTATTAAGATCCATTATACTTTTATCCTATATTTTGTGCTTATTGTGTTTCTTATTTTGTATTTTTCTCTTTATTGTATAATGTCATTAGTAAGGTATTTGCTTATCTCATTAGTGTAGCATTAGCCTAAGAATTGAGGAGATTGATGCTTGACCTCCTCCTGTCTCATTTTAGCTCCCTTGCAACTCTTGTACTAAGAGTCTCACTCGGCTTTTATTATAAATTTGTACCAATGAAGTGCATTTATGTGTGGTTTTCATCTTGTTGAAATATTTTGTATTTTGTATCATTTGTTTCAATAATTAGCAATATAATTTGTTGTATAAAACTAGTACAATCGCAAGAGTGAGGCAAGTAGCCAACAAGCATAAAAATGTGTATCAATAAAGAATAATAAAGGGACACCTCAAAATGAAAATGAGACAAACAAAAAATCAGAGGACGCTCTAATACTACACCGACACTAGAATGGTCAAAGACAAGAACAACTGAAATCAGAGGATGCTGTAAGGCTACACTAGCACAGGAATGGTCATATGAACATGAGGGGGGGAAAAATCAAAACCAAGATGCCTAAATAGGAAGTGATGAAATTGGACGAAGCAAAACAATACTCCAAATCCACCGAAGATGACACATATTAATAGCAATCATTGGATCAAATATAAGTACAAACAGACAACTCTCCAAAAACTCGAGGTAAATTTCCAAACCATTGGTAGGCCAAGATTTAATGTTGACCTTTTTTGAACCCCTGGGACTAGATCCTAGTGTTACACTGATTGTTCTTTTCTAACTCTACGATCTGCTTGACTATGATCCGGTCTTCCCCTTTAAAATATAGTCCAAGATTCTTCCCAAACTCCCATGCTCGCTCAACGGACAAAATTTTATAGAAGAGTTCTCGATCAAGCTAATTCGGAGTAGCTCCATCATGGGCCTTAACATGATCCGTCCCCAGCGAACTACTTTTCTTTTCTAGCACAAGTAACCTTCTTCTCGCTCCACAGATCCTTCAAAAGCTCCAAAAGATCTCTCTTGGATTACTCCTTCTTCCTATGTTTCTCGGCCCTCATATCGTTCTTAGTTGAAATAGTATTAAAGATCAATCGTCCAACCAAAATTTTACCTCCTCTCTCCCCCGCCTTGCTTAACTTCACCTTGAATGGCACTGGAATACTCATAGATTAGGGCTCTTCGATGAATCATAAATCTTCATTTACCATGTTGGAATTAGTGTCCTAGAAAACCTAATTAGTTAGTTTTAAATATTAAATAAATGAAATTATTTTATTTATTTATTGTCTGGTTATGTTTTACGAGTCAAACATGTGGATGATTGTTTTCTATAACATTCCACGAAATAAACGTAGTTCAAGATGATATGTCACGTCTGGTTTAAGTGGTCAATGAGATTGAACCATAGATAGACTTATATCAAACTATTGATATGATGTCAAAGTACGTTCATAGTAGGTGATAAGCTTGGACTACTAGTCTGATAAGACTAAAATATGATATTTTTGATTACTTATCTTCATATGTGAATAGGGATCTAAGCGTATCATATTAGTGTTGTCAATAAGATTGGGAAACTAAGTAGGACCACCTGAATTATTTATTTCTTAACTGCTATAAAAAATAATTAATTTTATAAGGCGATAACTCTAAATCCAAGAAATAATCTGAACTCGTGCATGGATTGTTCATTGCTTTGATGTGCCAAAAGGATTAGTCAAAGGACATTGACTTGAATCTTACATGCATTGGATAACAGCATGAAGTATGGTGAGAACAATTATTTTACGTGGAATCTCTAATCTTTAACGAGATAAAGGTATCCCCTTAGCTGATTCGTAAATATAGGAATAGATTCTAGAATATTTGGCCAAAGTATTCATATGTTTGACATTTGGAATTAATACGGAAATTGTTTCTATATAATTAAATCGTTCGGGAAGGGTGAGTCTGGAACTATGGTGAGAGATCTGAGAAAGTATAGTAATTAAAGTTAATTTTTCTCATGGACATCTAATAGAAGGGTTAATTGTTGTAATAGAAGTTATTTGGGAAATTCTTAAGTGAATATATTTAATTCTAGAGTGTAATATAACTTATTTACTAGAAATAAGTTCTACTAAATGTTAATCAATTGTTATCATGAGATGATAATCAGATTTGACTCATTTGGAGCAAGAGTTAGATTGTTCTTGATGTCCTTTCGCAAGCCTCAACTTAAACATCGTTTGAAAATATTTAAAAAATAAAATAATAAGATGAATTATTTATTTGTGAGATAAATAAATTTTTATGGTAAACAAATATTCATGATATGAATATATAATATGATAAATTATATCGCGTTTACAAAAATATATGTATATATATATAAAAATAAATAAACATGTGTGTATATATATACGTGTTTTATCGTGAGAGATAATTAATTAAGTTTTGGAACTTTTCTCCTATGACGAAAACCCTAAATTGTTTTAGGTGTTTTTCTAAGTTATTGTTTAGCATTCAAATAATTTTGTGAAAAGTTCTTTTTTGCAAAGTTTAAGAAAAATTTTATTCTAAAACTTTTTCTAAATTAAATATTTTGGAAGCCCACACTCCTAGTGCTAGAAGCGATCACTGCGAAGAAGACCTTGAGGTGTTAAGATATTCTTCTTCTAATTTCAAAACTTCAAGTTGAAGTTTGGATTTATGCTTCTAGTATGTCTAAATTAAATACTTGATATTTAATTTACTTTCCTTCATTTTGTTTATTCTACATACTATGTTTATATTTGTTTATTCGATTTTTTTGTTATATTATGAACCTATTGGAGTAAGATCTGGATCTAATAAGAACTCTAAATTTGATTTTTGCTATGCTTGCTCCAGTTAATTTGGAAAAAAAAAATTGAAATATATTCCCAACATATCACTCCTTTATCTCTAGATTCCCTCTCTGTGGTGCTAAGAGTGAGGCAGGAGACCTGAACCCTGAGGAACCCAATTAATTATTGCTTTATGGACACCTATGGTGATCATTAGGGAAGGAACTCTAGCCTTCAGACCCAATTATGTCAATCACAAGATTCTCGTGCCGAGGAAGGAGAAGAAGATGGTGTTTATAAGCTTGGGCTATAGGGGATCCTGGTAGTGGTAGTCGGGCAACTAAAGAGAGCGATGCCTAAAGTTGGGCCATGAAAAATGGGATTGTGGAAAAACTCATGGCGTAAAGATGGTAAAGAGAACAAAGGGCCTTGAAAGCCCCAAGCCTACCTACAAATAGAATGCCCACTAAGACGAAGCACCAGCGGACCACACAACCTTCACCAAAAACCATAGAGTACTAATCATTTAATGCCATTTGCTCCCTTACCCCATTTTCTCAACTTGACGATGTCATATATAATTTTTTGAAATCCCCCAAGCCTCTTTCCACGTGCGATTGGAGGGAGCACACAATTGCATTTTGACCCTCCGTACTCCTAGAATCGTTCATCTATTACAGACCATCAAACGATTGAATAAAGCTGGAACAATTACAACCCCTGAAATCATCTTCTGCTCTTAGGTGTTGCATGTTCCCAGTTTTTCCTGGCAATAGCAACAACAATGATTACTTCTGAGTAATCCAAAAGCTGTTATGAATTATCTTCCTTCACAAAGATCAAACCATGTCCTCTATTGAATAGAATTTGAATCGCTTGTTGAATGGTTGTTGGTGACCTTATTTTGATCAACACCCGTGTCATTTATAAGTATCTAATCGCTGAGGTTCTAGCATTAAGTAGAATGAATTTGCCCCATATTTTAGTTATATATGAAAAATCGTCCTTTGTCCAAAATTGGATTGGCAATCCATGAATCTCGATCTAGACGCTTTTATTCATTACGCGAAGGATTTAACCTGAGTACCTATAGACTTTTTGGAACTTGTGGAGCAACATCTATTTTTAAAGACCAAGGTAATATTTTATTACTTCATTTGAGTCATAAGACAGTAAGAATATACTTGCACTTACTCCTATGGAACCAACCCTTGTAGGTTATGCTTCGTAATAAAATTGAGAACATCATCTAGTGTTTTATGTTCAAAAGAATGAGCGTATAATGATCGATTCAGCTAGACGACTTCTTATTTTTGTAGTATTTTGAATTTTTGTAATTAGTGTTAGGTATTAAAACCTAAGAGTTAACTTGGTAGTTAGTACTTTTATTTTTATTTTTTTTTCCTCTTTTAACTTGCTAAACCACCAAGGAAGCTTTCATTGGAGACTTTGATTGTTTTACAAGTATCCTAGGCAAGTTAGTGCCTTTCGAGATGCTGAGCTTGTATTGTAAAGACCTTTGTTTCTTCAATGTAAAGGATTATTTGGTTTTCTTCCCATTTTAAATTTTCCATGGTTTGGCAGCAAGTCCCAATCAATTACATAGCCTTTTTGTCTTGTTACTTTCTCTCTCTTTGGCCTTAGTTTATGTGTTGTTTTCTTACTGATGTCAAAAGCCATGTCTGATTCTACCTCAGCCCTAGTTACAGTGATAGGGGGAGTTGTTAATACTAAATGTCCCTTTTAACATCATCATTTGGATTACCCTATGATGAATTTTGTTGTTAATGTTCTAACTTATCGAAATTATCAGTCTTAGAAATGTTCCATCTGTTTCAAAGGCAAAATGAAAGCTCAGTTTCATTAACATGTCCATTAAGAGGACAAGTGAAGATTCACCAAATTTTAAGAATTAAGGTGCTTAAGTTTCAATGGTACTTTCCTAGCTTAAAAATTCCGTTCAAAAGAGATTTATGAAAGTGTTGCCTATCTTGAAGTAGCCCACTAGGTATGGCTTGATTTTCAGGAATGTTTTTCACAAGGAAATGTTCCTTGAATTTATGCATTAAAATGAGAGATTTCACAACTCCAACTATAGAATTTGCCAATCTCTGCTTGCCGCACAAAGTTGAAATCATTGTGGGATGATGAGCCATACACTCATGTTTGAGATCACTCCATGCACATGTGGGTCAGCAAGGCATTTTCTTACATATTACATGGAGAAATTGCTCGATTTATTGATGGGACTTGATGCCGCTTTTTCAACCTTTCAATCTCAACCGATGAACACTAGACCCTTGCTAATAGGTTGCAAGGTTTGTGCAGATTTATCATGGGAAGAAAAACAACAAAATTTTGCTGACGTAGGAACGTATGGGGGAAAATCGATAAGTACTGGTTATGGCGAGGTTACGAACCCCACTACGGCAAAGCCAATATCACCACCTTGGTAGGCTAAGCCAAGGATACAGAAAACTCTCTAAACTCACACAAAGAATTGAAGAGAATACTCAAGTTAATGAGAACTTTAATTGAAATTGATATTAATAATAATGAATGAATAAAGCGGACAATGACCCTCTATTTATAGAGGAGTAAAGAGACAGCAAAAGACTAAAATAATCCTAGGGCTATAATAAACATAAAGGGGCAAAAAGGGAATTGGGTGAAACCCTAGTTTACTTGACTAATATAGGGGATACTCAGATATATTGTAAATCCTAAAATCTTAAATATTCCTGGAAATTAATAAAAGCTAAATAAATTAAATTAAACTAAATAATTAATTTTAGGTCAATCTTCATGACACTCCGTGTCATACTCCTCTTCGAGAAGACTCGCCATGAGTCTTGAGAATCTTCATCTTGTGCATCTTCATCTTGATCTTCATAATATGCGAAAAGATCAATAACATTGAACGTAGCAGAAACTTCATAATCTCCAGGAAGCTCTATCTTGTAATCATTGTCATTGATACATTTCAAGACATGAAAAGGACCATCAGTTAGTGTGTGCTTTAGCAGGGAAATGATCCTTCTTAAGATGAACCCAAACCAGATCTCCTTCATTGAACTTTGTATGCTTGCAATGCTTGTTTGCTTGCCTTTGGTACTTTGCATTTAGACACTGGATCCTTCCACGAACTTCTTCATGAAGCTTCTTGATCTCCTTTACTCGCTCGTTTGCATCAAGGCTGAAATGTTTGGAAGTGGGTAATGGTGTCTTTCCATACACAACTTCAAAGGGACACTGTCCTGTAGTTTGACTGACAAAATTGTTGTAGGCGAACTCAGCTTGGGCTAAAACTAGGGCCCATTGTCAAACACGCTTACCTGCAAAACTTTGTAAAAGATTTCCCAAACTCTTGTTCACAACTTCAGTTTGGCCGTCCGTTTGAGGGTGGCTAGTTGTGCTAAATTGTAACTGCACACCTATTTTATGCCAAAGTATTTGCCAAAAGTGACTCAAAAACTTGGCATCTCGATCGGATGTGATAGACTTGGGAACACCATGAAGACGCACAATTTCCTTGAAGTATAACTCAATGAGACTGGAAGCATCATAAGTCACGTGGCATGGTATGAAATGCGTCGTTTTTGATAATCTATCAACAACAATCATCATAGAGTCTTTGTTACGTGGAGTTCTTGGTAATCCTTTTTTTTTATAATTAGCGACCATGTCACGAAACAAATCAGGCGCTCGAACAAGCGAGCCCTTAGAAAACCCGCTCAATAACGGGGCTCAAAAAATACAACAGTAAAACAAACAGGGCTACAAACAAGGCTAAACATGGCAAACCGATCAAAGGACTTACTATGAAAGACTCGAACTCAGGGCAAACCAAACAGGACAAAGGGGCAGTCAGGTCACCCTTCTTTCAAGCATAGCGCTCACCATAGGTGGATAAAAGCCCTCAAAGTTCAAACCTAACCTTCTCCCCATTGCAATTACTCGTTCAGCTTCCAGGATCTTTTCGGTCTCTTGAGTGCGGCCACCCCGCTTCACCTTATTCCCCTTTTTTCGCTTGCCTGAGGCCTTGGACGTTTTTTGTGCGCTGTTCCTGGGCGACATATCTTTCAAAAACTCCTGAAGCTCCCGCTTTGTATTCTCCTTCTTCTTGCGCTTTGACGCTTTCCTCTCCTTTTTTGTTATCACCCCTTTTCCTTTTCTCATCCCAGCTCTGCTAGGTCCCTCTACACAAGGCTCTGACCTGTTCAAGGCAGTGGGCTCTAAACTTGGAGGAAACACAGGCCCCGAGGACCCAGAATCATTCTCACTGGTGGAGTCTTGAGTTTCCTTCTCAAGATGCGATAACTGAGCATGAGGTTGAACTGAATCAGTTATGTCACACTCAACCCATGGGACCAATGGAGACAGTTGTTGGTTTCCACGCTGGAGCAATGGAGCAATGTTGAGTTTCCTAAAATGGTATATGAGGACCAAGCTGCGGAGACTGATGGAGAAGAGAAGCATGTGGCCAACTGCACTTCACAAACCACCTACCGATATACTGACCATCAATATGGAAAGCAAGTTGACTCGTCGACACCTCTACTATGCTTACTCCTTCATTCAATGGCCCCATAGTGGGACTCCCATGACCCTCATCCCATACTCAGCCGTCCTGTGAACAGGGGAATGTTGAGACATTGTGGTATGGCACGCCAAGGTGGTGCACTGATTGTCTCGGTGTGGATTCATTGATGAAGAGGTCTGTTCTCTTACTAAGCTGGCCAATGCCACCAGAGCAATAACACTGGGAGAGTAATCTGGAATCAACTTTGTCCTACCCTCTTTGACCAGGACCAACCTGGAAACCCCATTAAATTGAACTTGGACCATTTGATGAATAAGTGATGGGGAGCAAGCGTCAATGAGGATCCTAGCAGCATCAATGCATCTCATAGCAGACATCCTCAAGTCCACCCTGACTAACTTTCCCCATAATCTCGCGAGGTCAAAAAAGCGCTCCTTAGTCCAGCATTGGACAGGCAATCCAAAAACCTCGATCCATACTCTTCTGTTAAGTGATCCAAGAATCTTGCCTGAGTATTTAGAAATCTCTTTGAATTTCCTAAGAAGAATCTCGCGACGCGGGCCGAGGTAAGACTCCAAAGTCTCAGCGAAATCACAAACCAGGATAACAGTGGTGGTGGTGCTTAACCCTTTAGGGGTTAAACCGTGAAAGTCGTTCTCCATGATAAAGGTGAGGATATTATCTAGACTCACCACATCCAACGAGTGCGCAATTATAGACCGCTTTAGACAAGTGTCATTCTTGTTAGTTCTTGGTAATCCTATAACAAAATCTATGCTTAATCTTCCCATGGGGCTTCTGGAACAGGTCAAAGTCCAGTATTTTGATTACCTGTTTTGGCAATGTGGCAAATGCGACATCTCTTGATATGAATCACAAGATCTCTCTTAATTCTAGGCCAGTAAAAATTCTTTTTAAGAAGATCTACTGTCTTGTCTCTTCCAAAGTGACCAGCTAATCCTCCATCATGAGACTTCCAAATGATAGAGTGACGTAATGAACCTGGAGGAATGCATAGTTGATTGTCCTTGAATAAGAACCAATTTTTCCTATGAAAGAGTGGATACGGACCTTCAGCAGTATTCTTCCATATATCTCCAAAGTTGGGATCATCTTCGTGCAATTCTTTCATAGTTTTGAAACCAACAACTCCCAATTGCAATGTGGAAAGAAGCGTATGACGTGGATTTAGAGCATCAGCAACCTCGTTTTGAGTGCCTGACTTGTGCTTCAATAAAAATGGAAAAGCTTCAACAAATTCACTCCATGTAGCATGCCGACGATTAAGGTTTTGCTGTGAATTCAGATGCTTAAGGGCTTCATGATCAGAGTATAGGATAAACTCCTTAGGTAGTAGGTAATGACTCTAGTTATCCAATGCTTGAATAATAGCATAGAACTTCTTGTCATATGTAGAATACTTCAACATAGCATCATTTAACTTTTCACTAAAGAAGGCAATAGGATGACCTTCTTGGCTAAGGACAGAACCAATGCCCACATTTGAGGCATCCAATCAACTTCAAATACCAAATTGAAATTAGGTAATGCCAACATAGATGCTTCCGTGATCCTCTTCTTTAGCACTTCTAAACTTCTTTGCGCTTTATCTTTCCAACTGTAGCGATCTCCTTTTATGCATTCAATCATCAGGGTAGCAATTGAGCTAAAATTTTGAATGAAACGTCTATAGAAAGATAATCCATGGAAGCTTCTAACTTCATGTAGTGTTTGTGGTGTGGGCCACTTCACAATTGCGTCAAGTTTGCTATGGTTCATCTCAATGCCTTGGCTTGAGATGACATAACCAAGAAAAGTAACCTTCTCAGTTAAGAGATCATACTTTTTGAAGTTAGCATGATGTTTCTCACTCCCACGCACTTCAAAGATGTGGCAAAGATGCACAATGTGCTCCCCCTTCTTCTTGCTCTACACCAAAATATCATCAAAGTAGACAACAACAAATTTTCTAATGAAAGGCTGAAAGACCTGATTGATGAGGTGGATGAACGTACTTGGTACATTGGAGTGGCCAAAAGGCATAACAGTCCACTCATATAACCCATCTCGAGTCTTGAAAGCAGTCTTCCACTCATCTTGAGGTCGCATTCTGATCTGATGATACCCATTGGTAGTTCCACATAATTGATCTAACAAATCATCGAGGCAAGGTATTGGGAAGTGATATTTGATTGTGATCTTACACATTCTCAATGCCCCATCTTTCTTAAGTACTAAAAGTGCAGGCATAGCACAAGGGCTAACACTTTCTTTGACTAATCCCTTAGCCATGAGTTCCTTCACTAGGCACTGATGTTCTTCATGCTTTAGAGGACTCATTAGACAAGCAGGGCGATTAGGAGTAACAGCTCCAGGAACAAGTCAATGGCATGTTAAATATCTCGCATGGGCGATGCTCCAGGTGGGATTTCGTTAGGTACAACAACAGAAAATTCTTTAAGTAATGGCTTGAAAACTTTAGAAGTTGAGTTAAAACATCCATTTTCCTCAAACGCCAACAAAAAGCAAGCTATCTTGGATTGTTGGCAAGCCTTATCTAAATTAGACCTGGTGATCAAAGTATTGTTTGGCTCCTTTAGATGGTCTTCAAGCTTTAAAGAGGCTAACTTGATCTTTATTCCATCTTTCACGAAAGAATAAAAATTATGATAGCCATTGTGGATAGCTCGACAATTATATTGCCAAGGGCGACTGAGAAGTAAGTGGCAAGCATCCATAGGAATAACATCACACCAATTTTCATCTTTATACTTATTTCCAATTGAAAATTGTACAAGGCATCGCTTCGCAACTCGAACTTCATTTCCTTTCCTTAGTCATTGAAGCTTGTATGGTTGTGGATGAGGTTTAGTAGGAAGCTCCAATTTCTCCACTATGCTAGTAGCAACAATGTTTTCACAACTCACACTGTCAATGATAATGTCACAAACTTTTCTTTTCATAGTGCATCTTGTGTGGAAGATGCTATGATGTAGCCAACTCTCTTCCTTGCTCTTGGTATCAATGTTGAGTACTCGACGTACCACAAGGCATTCATTGTTGTCTGCATGGATAATCCCTTCATCTTCTTCATTGAATTGTGGCAACGTCTCTTCTTCTTCATTTTCTTCATTCTCTCCTTCTTCAACAAGAGTGACAACGCCGCGGTTAGGACACTTAGAAGAAATATGTCCTACTCCTTGACATTTGAAGCACTTCCTTTGAGTTGTAGGACGACTTGAATTGACTTCTTTCCCATGCCAGTGTTAGAAGGTGTAGATGAGGTTGTCTTTGAAGGTTGACTATTGTGGTCCTCAACTAAACGAGTTGTCCTTGAATTTTAAGGTAGTGACACTTTTTCTTGGATCTTTGCTTCTTGACTTTAAGTGTAAGGCAAATGACATAATTAAGAGACCAGTAATGTTACAATTGGGCAGTGTCTCCAATCTCAAAATTTTGTCCTCCTAAATAGTGTTCAATAGGCTGTTCTTCGGACTCCTTAATGCCACATTTCATAATAAGTTGCTCGAACTCCATGGTGTACTCTTCAACATACATCGATCTTTGCTTCAATTTGTGGAACGTAATAAAAGTGTCTTGGTTTTAATCCTCAGGAAGAAATTTAGTCAATTTCTCGATGTATTTTACTCCAGGATTTGGTTTTGCTATGGCCTTCTCTTTCTCGAAGTCTCTTGAGATTCTCCCACCAAATGGATGCATACTTCTTCAGCTTGATAGCAACGAGTTGGACTCAATGTTCATCAGGGATATTGTTGAGTTCAAAAACTCTCTCCACAGTGTGAATCCAATCGATGAAGTCGTTAGTTTGTAGGCGTCCTTCAAATTCAAGCATGTCCACCTCGATTCCAACTAGAGAATTTGTTAGGTGGACTCCAATGATGACGACGTCGAGGTGCTTGCTCTCTAGATGATGAGTCACCAGCATGGAATGGATTCGATCTACAACTTCCATCAATTGAACCATGGCTTTCTGAATTGATATCTCCACCTTAAACATGGTTTTATTGTTGAGCGGTTAGTTGTTCTTGTGGGACTTGAACTTGACGTTGTAAATCTGCTAATTCCATTTCAACGAGGTCTCTTAGCTCAGCGGCATTACAACTTCTCGAAGGCATGTTGTTTCCATAAAATTCATTTGTAAGAGAAGAATCGGGAGAAAAAAAAAAAGCAGAGGAAAAAATCTGAATTAGCATGTTGAAATTAGTGGAATAGGGTTCGCTGACGTGGACTACTGACGTGGCAATACGGGTGACGTGGCAGGCACGTGGCCCTGAAGTGTTGGGAAGGAGCTATAAGCAACTTGTAAAACAAAGCCCAGACACACACAGTGGTGTGTGCAACGCGTGATGTGGCTCTTAGTGGTGTTTTACTGTTCTGTTTTTAGATTCTGATAGATTGGAGGCAAGGTATTCGATTGTGGCATTTATTTGCTCAGTATGGGTCTGGCGAAGACATATCTAGAAGTCAGTTTAAAGCGGCAAGGTCAGTGGCGCATGAGTCATCACTTGGTGTTCTTCAACAGTGGTTTCGGTGCGAATTGCTTCGCCTTGGACAGAGAAAGGCTCCAGCGGTGGTTTCACTCTCAAAAAAATTATCCAACGAAGGGGAAACCGAGAGTTCTTCGTAAGGGATCCTACTGGCGTGCAAGGCGGTCTTTGGTAGCCTTCAGGGTCCACTTTATAGCGTCGCCTTTTTTTAGGGTCAGAGAATGACTACAGCTCCGGTGTCGTCGTGGGTCAATGAGGGCATAAGAATCAGGCGGAAGAGGCGGCGGCAGTGGTCTGCAATTGTGCAAGTGGCCACTAGTGCACGACGTTGTTTTGTTTTTTGTTTATATTTTAGGGTTTTTATTTTTTTTTTGAAACGACACGACAGGTAGCCACTAACAACAACTGACGTAGGAACGTATGGGGAAAAATAGTTAAGTACCGATTATGGCGAGTTTAGGAACCCCACTACGGCAAAGCCAATGTCACCATCTTGGTAGGCTAAGCCAAGGATACAAAAAACCCTCTAAACTCACATAGATAATTGAGGAGAACGCTCAAGGCAATGAGAACTTTAATTGAAATTGATATTAATAATAATGAATGAACAAAGTTAACAACGACCCTCTATTTGTAAAGGAGTAGAGAGATAGCAAAAGACTAAAATAATCCTAGTACTATAATAAGCATAAAGGGCCAAAAAGGGCATTGGGTGAAACCCTAGTTTACTTGACCAATATAGCAGATACTCAAATATATGGAAAATTTTAAAATCTAAAATATTCCTAGAAATTAATAAAAGCTAAAGTAACAAAATTATACTAAATAATTAATTTTAGGTCAATCTTCATGACACTCGGTGCTAGTTGCTACTGGGAGTAGGTGTGTATTTGAGCTGATCCGAGCTTGAGCCTGTCAGGCTCGAGGATTGGCTCATTCCAATTGAACTTGGCTTTGGCTCGGCTCAAAGCTCGCCCAGCCTGATGTTTTGGTACAGGTTCTTTTAATGTAGGACCGAAGCTTAAGCCCTTTATATTTTCTTAAGTTTTTATTTATTAACGGTTTGATTACACGGTTTTATGAGATTACAAGAGAAAAGGGAAGAAAAACGAGGGGCACAACTGCTTTAGGAGTCCTTCAGATGTGAGTGAAGGAAGAGCAGTGAGATTGTGATTTCTTTAGGGGTCAAGCCTTATTTACAGAGATTTTCCCCTAAAAAGCTGTGCCTCGTATGAAAAGGTGTATCTCGCCTAGTACGGAACCGGGACGAGATACCCTTGGCCATTGGGCCTATGGCTTCGGGTCGTCGTATATCCGACTCATAGAGGAGGGGACAGTTGCTGGCGGACCTCCGGGGAAACAAGCATCACGCGGTGTGATGCCTTCCGAAAGCGGGGTGAGCGTAGCGTTGGGCTGTCATTATGAGAATCTTCATGCTTCGAGGGTCGGACTGTCATCTACCAGGGTTGCGGTGCCGGATCATTGCTGTTGTTCGGGCGACTCCTGAAAAAGAGGGCATCTCTCGGGTCCAGGGTGCGTGCTCTGTTGGGTCGCGGATGCGAGACCGCTTGAGGGTCGGAATGCTCCTTGTCATCTTGATTTATCTATATCTTTACAGGTGTTGCTTGAGTCCTGGTGGCAAGCTCCGAGGGTGCATCTCGGACCGAGATGCACCCATGTCTGGGCGGGCGTGCTTCATTCTTCTCCTGCTCGTTTTCTAGGACGTGTTCTGCCAGTGAGGTGCACTTCGTTCTCTTCGGTTGAAAGCGGAGTTCCAAAGGTAGCCTCCGGGGGCACATCTCGCATCGAGATGCACTTACGTCAAAGTGGGAGTGATTCTTCTTTCTTCTACTCGGATTCTGGGATGGATCCTGTCGGTGAGATGCGCTCCTTCCTTTCAAATCAAAGGTGAAGTTCCTAACCCGGGCCTTCGAGGGTGGATCTCGGCCCGAGTTGGGGCCTCATCCCAAGTGCCCACGTGTCACTTGTTCGAGCGACATTTTTGGTGTTATCAATTAGTCCCTCGCCAGTTCATAAATGATTCTCGTTTTCCACTTGGTTTTTGGAGACCTAACTTTATAAATATGGGGTTGAATGTCTTCACTTTTTATTGACTCATCCTTCTCCTCTAAACTTAACATTACACTTCTCTTCTTACCCTTGTTTCTTGGTCAATCGATGGATGATTCGGAAGACATTGCTTTCGAGATCTTTTCTCACCTCTCGACAAAGTCTCTTCTGCGGTTCCAATCATTGTCTCATTTCCATTCTCACCTCATTAGGACTCGTCGCTTCATCAATGCTCAAGCGTCCCTTTCTTTATTTCGATATGTTGACAACATGTTGGTCCAGTCTTGGTGTTATGTGAACCCGGATAATATCTCCATCTTCCTGGGTACACGTACCACGGGAAGGGTCATCCCTAAGTCTTCAGTGGAATTTTTGTCCGGCTATCAAAGGATCCTGGGATGTCATGGTGGGCTGGTCTTGTGTCGGGAGTTCGACCCAACGGGTCCCTCGCTATTCTCTATCTTCAAGCCCGCTACTTGCTTCTATCTTCCGCTAGGTTCCTTAATGGAAGGGGTTCTGGCCCCACTAATTCGATACCCTATGACAGCCATCCTCAAATGTCGAGGTTTAGCCAAATCATTAAACTTCTTGGTTCATCTGTTGGTTTACAACTCCTCCTTGGTGTTTGACAAAGAGGAGTGGTCGAACTCTCATAAGGTGTTTGCCTGGGAGGACGACTGGGTCTATAATGGTGAGTTGTATGCCGAAGGGCGGAACTTGCTGTTTCATGTCCCGGCCTTTGTTGAAGGGATGATCTTCTTGATGTCGGACTAGGGCTCTTATCTTTTGGTCCTGTTCTCCTTTCCGCCGTACTTACTTGGTCCATTGGGATACCCACACAAGTACAACGGAGTTTTCATTTTTTCCGTCATGAGTTCATCAGAGCATTTCCGGGAGTGACAATGTTGGCTTGTTTTGCTGGACTGGCCCTTCGACCTTTTGGCCCTTCGACAGTGGCACCCTTTTCGGAGTATGGTTGCTTCGTGATCATAACAACTTCTCGTCTTGGTACGCCTATCGCCGCATTGAGTACTGGTTCCCCTTCCCGAATGCTTTCGGCAGTTTTCATATTGCTGGGTTTTGTGTCTCGGGTCAATACTTGATCATGGCCTATGGAGGCGGACTATATCGTTGTCGCATGGATGGGCTGGAGCATGGAACGCTGGACCATATGGGGCAGTTTCCATAACGGGGCTTGCTTTATCTGTTTCCGTACGTGGGGACTCTCTTACTTGAATTGTCGAGTCCTGCCTTGCCGTTTTAGGAAGTAGTGTTTTGTTATTGTCCTCGTCTCCTTTTGTTATAGTTGCCTTCGGGCCTTTGTTACTCATCGTTTTTTCTTGTCTTTCCGGGCAGGGGGATGTGTGTTGGCCGTTGTAAGGGATGACAAGTTCTTCAATGAATTTTATTCTTCGGGAGTTTCTTATCCTTCATTGTTAAAAATTATATACTTATTTCATTATATTATTTTTTTTGTGCGATCCGGGATACTTCTCGGACCGAATTGCTCGATTTGTATTTTACTTTTCTTGTTTCATTTTTTTTATACTTGGTTTTAGTTTACTATATTTATGTGTGTTGTTTTTTGAGAAAAAACGTTTAGACCTTGTTTCGTTTTATTATAATACTTATTCTTTTACCTTTTCAAATTTTTAGAGTTAAAAGATAACTCTTTTTATCCCCTTCCTCTCTTCTCTTTCTCTCTCCTTACCAGCCCCATTTCCCTTCTTTTTCTTCATTTTATTTTTTGTCTCGTTTTTGTCCGTTTTGTAGCTTTCAAGTACGAGTTTTGGGTGAACTTGGCCAATAAGGTACGTTCTTTCTTGCTTGGAGATGTTGAGGGGTGAGATGGGCCCGTTCTTTGGGCAAATTTGCTTTTATTCCTAGGGTCTCTTCTTGAAAGTGTGTTCTTGGATGTTTGACGCAAATAGGGTCGTTTCTCGGGCTTTTCCCAAGTGGGGACTCAGTTTCAAAGACATGCATGGGGTTTTGTGCTGATTTTTTTTTTTTCGTAATCAGGGGCAAGTTAGAGGAAGAGAGAGAGCTCGTTCTTGGCCTTTGTTTGACTTTTGTCTTACCTTAGCCTTAAGGTTTTTGAAAATATTAAATTTTTTGTAAGAACCGGGGACGAGATAGGCCTCGTCCCGACATTTGTCGGTTTTTGTTTTCATTTTTTAAATTAAGTTTTTGGTTCTTTACATACTTGGTTAGAGATGTAAAATTATGGCGAGCTAGGCCTCGTCCTAGTGCTTGTTTTATTTTCGTTTTTATTTTTAACTTAAGTTTTTATTCTTCTAATATTTTCAGTTTACAGGTATAAAATTTGTTGTTATTATTATTTTTGGTAATTAGGGGCGGGTTTAGGCTTCATCCCAGCGTTTGTTCGATTTTCGTTTTTGTTCCTTGTTATTTTAAGTTTTTGTTAGGTTGGGCACTTGGTGAATGTGCGTCTTTTTTCTGTGTTAGATGTTTTTTGGCGCCGATTTTTCTTCCTTTGAGCATGTTTCAGGTGAGTTCTTTGAGTTCTTATTTTTCGTATTTTGCGGCATTGTGATCAATGTCGAAGTCTTTTTAGTCTTGTTTGTCCTAAACTCGGGTTGTTTGGGCTGAGATGGACTTGCCAACCAGTTTTCTTTTCTTGAAGAGATGTCGGACAGGGTTCTTTTTGGGATTGAGGGGGCCGCAGTAACCGGGGGCAATGAGGAGTCCTCGGAGGCTGGGTACTCCTCCGCGGTGGCCATGTCTACCCTTACTGCCACCTACACCGGTCATTCGTATTCAAGTAAGTCATCTAAATCTTTTATAAGTATTTTATTTTTGCTTGTCTTGTTACAGTTTTCTCCTCTCTTGATGGAACAAAAGCGGAGTTTTGTGGAGGCTTCTCCTTCGGAGGTTCGGAGCTGGGGCAGCTCGTCTCCCTAGATTGAGGCTATAGCCACGGGGCAATCAAATCAGCATTCCCCGGACCAAAGCTCTCCCTTACAATTTAGGTTTCTTAAGATTTCTCGGATTCGTCCATTAGGAACTTTTGTGTCGAGTACTTTAGGCGAGAGCGGTATCTCAATAATTCGCTCTAAGTATTATTTCTCAGAGGGCTACGAGGTGTTAGGCCCTTGACTAGACGATTGTTCATTTTTCCCTCCAGTAGAGAGTAGTTTTTGCATTCCTGTAGATTCTTTGGAGGCAGGCATTCGTTTTCCCCTACCTCCTTTAGTGGAGGAATTGCTCCTTCGTTGTAACACGTGCCCTAGGCAAGTTACCCCCAACGGGTTTAGGAATGTTTATGGATTTTTACTCGCGTGTTATGTAAACGATTTCATCCCCTCCTCGCGGGTCTTTGATAGTCTTTTTAAGATTAGGTATTTTAGGCATATGGCTGCCTTTGAGAGTTGGGGAGGATTTTCCTTTGTGACGTATAACCCTACCAATGTGAAGAATTGGCAGAATAAGTTTGTTTGGGTCAAACCTCCCCCAGCCTCATCATTTTTGACGATGTGGGGTTCACTACAACGCCCGCGTCCAGCGAAAAGGAAAGTCCTGACTGCCCATGAAAAGCAGATTGTTCATTATTTTGACAAGAACTCCGCGGGCGAGAGATTCATAGCTTGTAAGGAGCTACTCAAGCAGGAAATCATGCTTGTTAAGGCCGGGCTTTCCTAAAAGCCTTTTTCAGGTAATTGTTTGCCCGTTCTCACGCCTTGTCCCTCTTTTTGGTTTGCTTGTTTGCTTGTCGTTATTGTTATTGTTTGGTAGCTCCGTTTTGTGTTTATTATCATCATCATCATCACCATCATCATCATCATCATCATTATTATTATTATTATTTCGTTTTAATGGTACGCATGTTGTATGCACTTTAGTCTTTTTTGGTTTGTTGTATCGTAATAACCTTTCCTCCTCTTTTTCTTGTGTTTCTTTCAGTTGACGGGCTAGTGAGTGTTGATGTCACCGGCATGTTTCCTCCCTCAGATCCCTCCGTGGAGCGGGGTCCTACTTTGGTGCCGCTCGTGATTGCTTCGCCAGCTGTTGGGTGAAGGGACCTTTCTTGAGAGCTCGGGGTGTCAGTGGCTGTTCCTGCCCCACGTCCTCCAGTTGATTCTTCTTCTTTGTAGGCGGCCAAACGTCCACGAAATGAGCAAGGGGAAGCAGTGTCAGAGTCGGTCGTCCCAATGGGGATTCCGGTGGTTATTTGGCGAAATTTTCAGCTCCGAGTGCGGTCGAGGGGATCTCGGCTACCCCTGAGGTCAGGGGCTTATCGGGTTCGAATACGATGGATCTCATGCCTTCTCATCTTGGGGGTTTTGGCGAGTATTTTCCCGAGGTCAAGCGCCCCACTTCTGGGCCGGATATTGAAGGGATTTTTGGCTCCTTTCATGACCCAGAAAGGCCATCCTCTCCTTGTGCTTTGAGGGGAAAAGCGGCGGCATGTCTAGACCCATCTGGTAATGCGGGCGGCTTCAGGCCGTACGTCGCAGACTTTGTGGGAACCGCTCCTTCTATGGCTTCAAGTGGCTCAGCCTTTTCAAGCGACGTGAAGGCTTGTTGGGGAATATGTGCACAGTTGCTTTTGCCTGAGGATACGGCACACTTTTCCAAGATGTCTCCCGAGAACGCGCCCATCTTCTTTTCTCAAGTATTTTATTGTATGCCCGTCTCCTTTCGTATCATCTTTGTTTGTTTCCTTGTCTTTTCCTAACTTGTTCCTTTGGATTTTTTGTTTTCTGCCAGTTCTTTGTGCCGTCAGTATTCGCTCTTTCAAGTTGGAGGCCAAGAGAACAAGAAGTTAGGGAGCTCTATTCAGCTGACTCATCAATACAGGTGCATATCGCAAGACAGGATGCTCGTTTCCAGGACTTAGAACTCTATGTGTCTGAACAAGACGGCCCCCTTTCCCGAGTTCTGGAGCAGGTTACTCAAGCTGCCATCGAGTTCAAGAAGAGTCCCAAGTTCTTAGATTATGGTGCTACCCAGTACTGGAAGGGCTTCAACACAGGAGTTAGCCGTACGGCAAGGAAGGTGAGATCCTTGAAGCTGAATTTGGGGCCCCCCTTCCTTGAGCAGGTTTGCCACTTCGTCGTCAAGGATGAGAAAGGAGGGAGGCTCGGCGTGACCTCGTCGTCGGACACCTCGAAGGCCACTCCCCCTGCTCCTCCTCAATATGACTTGTTTCCGTTTAATCTTTTTGGTCCCTCCTTTTTTTTTGTCGGAGTTGAAGGATAGGCTAGTATTTTAGTTCTTTCGATGACAGTCTCTTTTTGTACTTTGTTTTTAATAGTCCCGTCCTTGATTTCGAATGTATTTTGTTTGTAGAAGGAACGGTTCATACCGGGATGTAATTTGTTGTGTACCAATGCAACGCCTATCCGTGGGATGTAATTTGTTGTGAGTACCGGCGTGACCCCTATCAAAATTGAGTTAGTTTGCCGCGGGAGGACCCGCGGGCTTTAGCCTGCCATAGACAGATCTACGAACTTACAGTCTGTTTGCCATGGGCGGGCCCATGGGCTTTCTTCCTGGTGAGGTTTGGAATCCTTTCGGACTTAAGGGATTATTGCCAATGTACAGAGCCATCTGGACTTTAGCCTGCTGTGGACGGACCTACAGACTTACGATCTATTTGCCACGGGCAGACCCATGGGCTTTCTTCCTTCCGGGGTTCGGAATCCTTTTAGACTTATGGGCTTATTACCAGTGTACAGAGCCATCTGGACTTTTGACCTATGGACTTACAGTCTATTTGCCACGGGTGGACCCATGGGCTTTCTTCCTGCCGGGGTTCGGAATCTTTTCGGACTTAGGGGCATATTGCCAGTGTACCGAGCCATTTGGACTTTAGCCTGTTACAGGCGGACCTACAGACTTACAGTTTGTGTGCAAAGGACTGGTCCTTGGGCTGTAAGGGACCATGGACAAGACCGGCGAGGTGCACACGCTCTGAGCGGACTGCCCTCATGGCTTAATGTGCCGTGGATGGACCAACGGGCTTGGAGTGCCGGGGGCTTGGCCTGCCGCGGATGGACCAACAAACTTACAATGCCGCGGGCTTAAGAGTGCCGCGGGCTTAGCCTGCCGCCGATGCACCAACGGACTTAGAGTGCCACGAGCTTAGAGTGCCGGGGGCTTAGCCTACCGCAGACGGACCAACGTACTTACAGTGCCGCGGGCTTAGAATGCCATGGGCTTAGCCTGCCGCAGATGGACCATTGGACTTAGAGTGCCATGGGCTTAGAGTGCCGAGGGCTTAGCCTGCCGCGGACGGACCAACGGACTTACAGTGCCACGGGCTTTGAGAACTGTGGGCAAGGCTAGTGGGTTTGATTGCCCACTGCAGACTACCCACATGACTTAAGCACATAAACCTTTTTTGGAAGGACTTACGGTTTGAACGCCTACTGTTTTAGTGGGCTATGGGCGAGATCGAAGAGGTGACCTCGTTGCGGCCGACCCTCACGGCTTAAGCATTCGTGCCAAGGGTTTCTGAAAGTCCTTCGACATAAACGTTTACGTTTATCTTTGTCTTTGTACGTATTTGCCGACCATGATCGTTGATTCGATCACTTAAATATATATATATATATATATACTTTGTACTTACGTTTTGTTACTGTTTAATCCGATTTTCTGGGGTTTGATTTTTTGGTCTTTTTTTCAATGTGCTTTTTGTATATTTTTATGATGTATTTCCCTCGGAAAAAGGTTTTTCTCAAAAGACAGAGCACTTTTTCATTTACCTCGGTCAGGTCCTTTTTTTTATACAAAGTACTTTCTTAAGTTCAAAATATTCCAGGTGCCAGGGCGCAGGGTCCCATCTAGTTGTCATAGGCGATACGCTCCTTCTCGGGTTGTCCGAGAGACCTGATAAGGTCCTTCCCAATTAGCGGATAGCTTTTTGTGGCGGTGTCCGGCCGACTCTGTTTGTCTCAAGACCAGCTCTTCGTCTTGGAAGCTTCTTCCCTTTGTTTTGGAGTTGAAGTACTTGGCCATTTTTTGCTTTCGAGCTATCATCCTAACTTTCCATTTTCTGCTTCCGGGCCCTCATCCAACGACTGCCGTAGTGCTTCTCCATTGCACTATGAGTTGTAGTTTTGCATCCAGAGACTGGGCTTTCCTATTTCCACCGGTAGCACTGCCTTCGCACTGTATACCAAGTTGTACGGAGTTTCCCCCATAGTTGTCGTTGTCCGGTAAGCCCATAATACACTAGGTAGCTCCTCTACCCAATTCTCCTTGGCTTCGTCCAAACGACGCTTCAAACCAGTCAGTATGTGCTTGTTCGCGGATTCTGCCTGTCCTTTATCTGGGGATGCTCTACAAAGGCGTAGTGTATCTTGATCCCCAAACTCTCGCAGTGGTCGTGGAACCTCTGTGATCTGAACTGGTACCTTTATCTATGACTAAGACTTACGGGATTCCATACCGAAGTAATGATCCCCTTCCAAAAGAAGCGCTGGACGGCTTGGTCTGTGATCCGTGTGACGGGCTTGGCTTCTATCAATTTGCTAAAGTAATCAACCCCCATGATGATGTACTTTCTTTATCCGGTTGCTTAGGGGTATGGTCCCGAGATGTCCATCCCCCATTGATGAAGGTACGTGGATTATCGAGGCATGCTTTTGACATTTCTCGCACTTCTGCATGAGTTCCTAGGCGTCATTCTTCATGGTGGGCCAATAGTAACCTGATCGTGGAGCTTTGTTGGTCAAAGCTCGATGGCCGAGATGCTGTCCGCAAATGCCTTCGTGGATTTCCTGTAAGACGTACTTCCCTTCTTCTGCTCCGACGCACTTCAATAGGGGATGCACGAATGATCTCCTATAGAGTTCTTCATCCACTATCATGAACCACGGTGCATGTCTTCGAATTCGTTTCGCCTCTAACTGGTCTTTGGACAAAGTCCCGTTTTGTATGAAATTGATGAGGGGATGTCGCCAATCATTCAGATATTGGATTTGAGCGATTCCCTCAAGTGGGGGTAGACTTCGGCATGATGTCCGGACTTCTTCTATCCAAATGGTGGGCTCCAATCCTTGCTCCTCCGTCCTTAAGCTAGCGATCAGGCTTAGTTCATTGGCTTTGAAGTTCTCGACTCTCGAAATGAGATGAATTCGGAAGAAAGAGAAAGCTTCCACTTCCTTGTTCACCACCTCCAAGTATTCCTTCATTGTGATGCTTCTGGCTCCGTAAATCCCTTGGACCTACTTGACAACTAGCTGAGAGTCGCTGAATACCTCCATCTAGCGTGCGCCAACCTTTCAGGACATCCTCAGTCCGTGCAAGAGTGCTTCGTATTTGGCCTCATTATTGCTAGTCCTGAAATTGAACCTCAAAGCGTAAGGTAAGTGTTGTCTCTCGGGTGAAATGAGTAGGATGCCTGCTCCGCTCCCTTGGTTATTGGAGGACCCATCTACGTATAGCTTCCATGGTCCCTCCGAGGTGTCTCGCGGTTCAGAGCTAGGTGATGCCGCGGCAGTGAACGAGCATTCTGCTATGAAATCGGCTAGGGCCTGTGCATTAATCGTCGTCCGTGACTCGAACAACATGTCATACTCGAAAAGTTCAACCGCCCAGGATAGCATTCTTCCCGAGCACTCTAGGCGTTGGAGGGATTTTTGCAAAGGCTGATTGGTTCATATCCGAATACGGTGCGCCTTGAAGGAAGGTCGGAGCTTCCATGCGGCTATGACAATGGCATAGCTGAGCTTCTAGATGTGGGGGTACCATGTTTTAGCGTCCCTCAGTATTTGAATCATGAAGTAGATCGACAACTAGAGGTTTTCCCTTTCAGATATCAACGCAGCGCTTACCGTTCCGTCGGATGCAGAAACTTAGAGAATTAAGTCCTCTCCCAGAATGGGCTTCGACATTATCGGAAGCTTGGCCAAGTGTTCCTTGAGTTCTCGGAGGGCTTGTTCACAAATTTCGTCCTAGTTGAAGACTTCTCTTCCTCGTAGTACTTTAAAGAAGGGAAATGACCGGTCTGCTAATCAGTTGATGAACCTGTTGAGTGCGGTGAGATAGCCAGTCAGCTTTTGACTGTCCCTCGGGGTCTTCGGAGTCTCCATCCAGAGTATGGCGTCTGTCTTGGTAGGGTTGGCCACAATCCCTCTCGCGCTATGTTGAAGCCTAAGAACTTGCCCTCCAGGACCGCGAATGTGCACTTGTATCGATTGAGGCGCATCCCTTGAGCC
Source organism: Simmondsia chinensis (assembly GCA_018398585.1). Taxonomy (NCBI): domain Eukaryota; kingdom Viridiplantae; phylum Streptophyta; class Magnoliopsida; order Caryophyllales; family Simmondsiaceae; genus Simmondsia; species Simmondsia chinensis. The sequence continues at coordinate 13,010,582 of JAGTTD010000014.1, forward strand.
TTAAGTATTTCCAACATCTCTTTCACATCGTTTACATGATCGGTAGCCTTCTTGCTTTTTATGATCATATCGTCGACGTACACCTCCATACTCCTCCCTGTCTGCTACGGAAAGACATGATTCACCAGGCAGGTGTATGAGGCTCCGGCGTTCTTCAACACAAACGGCATGACTCAGAAGCAGTATGTGCCCTCATGGGTGATGAAAGATGTTTTCTCCTCATCCTCTGGGTGCATCGTGATCTAGTGATATCCAGAGAAAGCATCTAGGAAACTGAACAACGCGTTCCCCTCCGTAGAGTCGACCAGTTGGTCTATCTTAGGAAGGGGGAACGAGTCCTTCGGGTAGGCTTTATTCAGGTCGGTGAAGTCCACGCACATCCACCAGCTCCCGTTCAGATTCCTCGCCAAGACCACGTTCGCTAACCAATCTGGATACAATACCTCTCGTATGAAGCCGGCTTTCATGAGTTTCCATACTTCTTCGCTTATAACCTTGTTCCACTCGGCACAAAAGTTGCGCTTCTTCTGCTTCACTAGTTTCTGCTCCGGCGAGATGTTATGCAGTAGCTAATGATCCGACTATCAATTCCTGGTATTTCGTCTGCAGAATATGCAAAGACTTCTTGGTACTGTCAGAGCACTTATTGGATCTGGTCCCTTATGTCTGCACCTGGACTGATTTTCCTGGTCCTATCTCGACTTTGGCGGTTTCCTCTGATTCTCAGTCCATCTTCTCTCCGTTTTTCGTCTCCCTCACCTCGGGTACGTCTTGGGTGTGGCAACATTTGGAGGCCATATGCTGACAGCCTCTCATGGTCGTGACATCTCCTTTGTCAGTTTCGAACTTCATGGTGAGGTGGTAAGTTGACCCTACGGCGCTTAACGAATTTAACACCAGGCATCCTAGGATAGTGTTGAACGCCGAGCGAGCCGTCACAACGTAAAATTCAGCATCAAGTGCATGCCTTCGTTTTCCATCTCCCAAGTTTTTATCGAGCCTTATGGTGCCTAACGGATCGACCACCTCACTAGATAATCCCAGAAGGGTACCGGTTGTGGAGTGCACTGTCTCGAGCGGTATTCCCATTTGCTCAAAGCAATGAAGGAAAATGATGTTTGCTGAGCTTCTTGATCCACCAAGACCCTTTGGAGGAAGTAGTCACGAACGTCCATGGTGATGACCATGGGATCTTCATGCGGAGTCTTGACGTTTTCGAGGTCTTCTTGCAAGAAGGTTAGGAGCTGACATTTCTTGACTTTGCCTTCCCCTCTTCCCAAAGTAGTAAGGCTTGCGTCCTCCCCTTTTTGATTGATGGCCGCGATCACACGCCTAGGTGTGGGAGCAGTGTCGTTTGGCTCCTCACATGTGAGTTCCGATGCTTCGGTCTTGAGTTTCTTCAGGTCTTTGAATTTTCTTAGGTCGCCTGTTTTCTCCAACTCGTCGATCCGGCTCCGGAGTAATTGACAGTTTTTAGTATCATGCCCCGAAAATTCGTGGTACTCGCACCACGGATTTGGGCAGCACCGAATCGTTAGGCTGGCGGGAGCTTGGTCCCTTCCCGTTTCTAGTTTTTTTACCTCCAAAAGCAGTCCAGGGGGTCTCCTCGGGCCTACGTTGCGGGTGCCCCTTATATTCTTCGTGGCTCTTTCATTCTTAGGGTTAAAGCTTGGGGCGTGCATCTCGGCCCTTCGGTACTCGTGCCAGGGAAGTTCCGTTTTGTCCATCAGATCCTCAATGTTGATGTATTTATCGACCTTGGTCCAGAGAGCGTCCATAGTCGTTAGAAGCGCCTTAGCGAGGGAGAACTTGAAGTCGTTGTTCCGGAGTCCATTGATGAAGGTGGTGATGGCCTTTTAATAAGCTAAGTTTGGGATGCTGATCATTGCCTTTGAGAATCGTCGTACAAACGCCCTTAAAGGCTTATCCTCCACTTATTGTAGCTGGATTAACTGGGCATCAGTCTTCTTTCTCCGTTTGTTGCTGAGGAAGTGGTGAGTAAACTTCTCGAACAACTCTTTAAAGCTTCCTATAGACCTGTTGGGGAGACAGGCGAACCAAGCCTGAGCCATGCCTTTGAGGGTGGCTAGGAAACACTTGCACCATACGTCCTCAAAGGCGTCTTGTATGTACATCCATGCAGCGAATCCCAAAATGTGGTCATGTTGAGTCCCATCGAAAAGCTCTAAGTTTGGCATCTTCACCTTCCCCACAGGGGCGGCAAGTATGCGAGGGGTGAAAGGTGAATGGGTGATAGGAATTTTTCCCACGAACCCGCGCAGCAAGCCCTCAGTGTCGGCATCGGAGCTTGCTTCAGGCGAGGGAGGGCCCCGGGCCGGCACGTTCCCGAGCTTGCTGGGGCGGCGAGGCGTCTACTCCCATTCTCTTCCCAATTGGTCTTGATGGCTTTCGTGCTCCGTGAAAGCGAGGGACTCACCGACCACATCCATATTTGGCGGTGCGGGACCCGGTGAAGTCTTGCTAGAATTGTCGCGATAGGCAAGTTGCATGATGAGTGTGCAGAGCACATGGAGCTGACTATGAGTAACATATTGATCTCTGGACCCCTCGGGGAGGGGAGAGATCCTTGTAGAGTTATTTTGAAGAAAATTTTTCATTTCCCACAGACGGCGCCAACTATTTTGGATAGGTTCTTTTAATGGAGGGCCGAAGCTCAAGCCCTCTATCTTTGCTTGAGTTTTTATTAAGTAATGGTTTGATTACAGGGTTTTTATGAGATTACAAGAGAAAAGGGGAAACAACGAGGGGCACACTTGCTCTAGGGGTCCTTCAGATGAGAGTGAAGGAAAAGCAGTGAGCTTATGATTTCTTTAGGGGTCTGAGGCCTATTTATAGAGATTTTCCCCTTAAAAGTTGTGCCTCGTATGAAGAGGTGTATCTCGCATAGTACGGAATCAGGGTGAGATACCCTTGGCCGTTGGGCTTATGACTTCAGGCCGTCGTCTATCCGACTCATGGAGCCTGGGACGGTTGCTAGCGGACCTCCAGGGAAACAGGCATCACGGGGCGTGATGCCTTTTCGAAGCTGAAGTGAGCATAGCATTAGGCTGTCATTATGAGAATCTTCGTGTTCCGAGGGTCGGGCTATCATCTACTGGGGTTGCGATGCTGGGTCGTTGTTGTTGTTGTTCAGCCGAATCCCAAAGGAGAGGGCATCTCGAACCAAGATGCCTCCTCAGGTCTGGGGTGCATGCTCCATTGGGTCATGGATGTGGGACCGCTTGAGGGTCAGAATGCTTCTCGTCATCTTGATGCATCTATATCTTTACGAGTGTTGCCTGAGTTCCGGAGGCGAGCTTGAGATGCACCCCCGTCTGGGCAGGCACGCTTCCTTCTTCTCCTGCTCGGATTCCGGGAAGTGTTCTGTTAGTGAGGTGCGCTTCATTCTCTTGAGTTGAAAGTGGAGTTCCGAAGGTCGCCTCCGGGGGCTCATCTCGGACCGAGATGCAGCCACGTCTAAGCGGGCATGATTCTTCTTTCTTCTAGTCGGATCCTGGAGATGCGCTCCTTCCTTTCAAATCGAAGGCAAAGTTCCGTACCCGGGCCTCCAAGGGTGGATCTCAGTCCGAGTTAGGGCCTCGTCCCAAGCGGCCATGTGTCACTTGTTCGGATGACATTTTTGGTGTTATCACCTGGAAAGTTTAAGCTCGAGCTCTGCTTGTCAAAAGCACGGGCTCAGCTCGGCTCAATATAAGCTTAGTGAACTTTTAATAATGCTTTTAATCTCTCGGCTCATTTAAGCTCAAGCTCGGCTCATTTAGTCTCAAATTTGGCTTCGTTATGCATATTTAAGCAAATATATTACATTAAAAAAGGCTCGTTTAGGCTCCCTAGCGTACGAGCTCAAGCTTCCCTGGGCTCTGGCTTGGCAAGGTAAGCTAAACGAGCCGGTTTGGCTCTGCTCAAGCTCAATGCGAGCGGGGCCTTCGGAGCTTAGTGCTAGCCAATGCGGCTCATTGACTTCCCTAGTTGGAAAGGCTTCTATATCCGAGGTCTTAGCCATCCCCATCAAGAAAGTCAGGCTGCCAGCCACGGCTTATGGCGTTGCCAATTGTGCTACTGGGATGCCTCACATAAGAGATCGGTGTTACAAATTTGCAGGATATCCACCAGGGTGGAAATAATGCAATACCAAGTTACTCGGAAAGACTGCAACCTCCGTGTAGCATTCCTCCATGTGCCTGATTAGCCATAACCCACCTCGGTCGAAAGCCTAATTAATGGTTTGTCAGCGTCCCAATAGCAGCAATTATCGTTTCTTCTCATGACAGACACTGACTCTCCAGGTGGAAATTTAACATGTCACATTTATGTTTGTGATAATACTTCGATTTTTGATATTGGTGCTTCCTAACACATGAAGTTGTTCCATTGTATTATGAAGGATGTTTATGTTAATACTAATGTTAAATCTGTTAAATTTCCTAATGGACAAGTCTACTCATTTCTCACATACCGGTAATATCGCTATCAAGTGGGTTGGTGCTTGATAATGTTCTTGCCATTTCGGGTTCCGCTATAATTTATTGTCTGTGATTAAAATAACTTAGGACAGAAAATATGCATTGACATTTTTTTCCTGATTTCTGCATGATACAAAACTTACACTCGAGCAAGCTGATTAGAGTGGATAGGGAGCGAGATGGGCGATATTTTCTAGAACCTCAGTCCACTGTACCTAAGCCATTGACAATCCAGAACAATACTGAAGTAGAGTTATGACTCATCATTTTGGGCATGTTCCATTTTTTAGGCTTTTCCAAATTTTCTTATCTGTCTTTTCGAAATGAATTAGATGTTGCTAGTGACTCTAGTTATTAGGTCAAGTTGACTTGATTACCATTTCCAGTTTTTGTTAACTAGACTGCACCTTGCATTTCAAATTGATTCTTTTTGATATTGGGGTCCTTATGTACTGCTTTATTAATTGGTGAACATATTTTTTTGACTATTGTCGAACGTTTTAGTTGCTATACATGGGTTTTTTTTATAAGATTTAAGTCTCAAACACATCAATTACCTATGGATTTTTGTAACATGGTAAATACACAATTTGTCATGCAGGATCGGAAGGTGCATAGTTTTTTTTTTTTTTTTCTTTTTTTTTTGGTTTTTTGATTTTGAGCACCAAGGGTGCATAGTTATGATAAGGACCTTCGTTGGAATATTATGGAGAACACAATGTAATTTCAAACATCTTGTAGCAATACTCTATAGGACAATGGTGTAGTGGCGAGGAGACCCCACATTTACTTTAGGTGGGCAATGCCCTTAGGTTCCAAGCTGAGCTCCCTCTTTGGTTTTGTGGTAAGTGTGTTCCAACAACAATCTATTTGATTAATTTATCACTAACCCCTTTCATTCATAATAAGATTCCTATGAAATTTTATTTAAAATACTACCAAGTGTTGGAAAAATGATACAAGCTAAACTTAAGTGTTATGGAAAAATATTCTAACCGTGCCTATTTACCGGGCATTTACTGTTATTAGTTGTTTAGGGTCATTAAAATTGTGACCGTTGGGAATTAAATGACAATATAGCCTTTGAAATTATTACGTCCATTTATAACCGCTGGAATTCATTACAGTCAATGAGTTAATGCTTGTTACCGTTTATAGCCGTTGGAATTCATTACAGCTGATGACTTAATGCTTATTACCGTTTATAGCAGCTAGAATTCATTGCACCCATTTTTTGTTTAATACTTGTTATCGTTGTCTATGCTATATATATGCCATTAGCTATAACAACCAGAAATATATACACTCTCTCTCTCTTTCTCTCTCTCGGTTTTTCTCTCCTAAAATTTGGGCAAAGTTCAAGGCATTCCTACCCGACAATTAACGAGTGCATGTTAAGAGTCGGATCGCTTTATTCCTGGAGGACAGCCGCCGGTTACACTGTGTACACCGGAGCAGCGGCGAAATCGTCTTTTAGGACAGTGGCCTTTACCATAGCGCGATATCATCGTTTTTTGTAAGATTTTTCCAATTACTCTCTCCTTCGTTGAATGTTCTAATTGCTTGTCAGTATTCTAGCCTCTTCCCCCAGTTTCGGTATTATGTTGAGTACTATCTTGAAATATTTTGCTGCCTATTTTTACAGCAATTTTACGTGAGTGTGTCGACTATTCTATTAATATTTTTTATAACAAACTAAAAGACGATTTAAACGAAAAAAATTAACATCAAAAATTGATAAATGGGTCACAGAGACATACCAACAAACACATAAAAAGAGATGGAAAAAAAAAAAATTCTTCCCCATCCTCTGTGCCCTCTTGGTGTTCTGTGTGAATCACACTGATAAATGTAACAAAATCGAACGACTCAGAAATTAAAATATATTAAATTTAAATACTCAATGATTATCCCCTTGGAAGATGGTTGTACTATGCCAAGAGCTAGGGTCATACCGGTGCCATTGTTTTCAATTTTGATTGTACTTTTAGGATTTGTCTTACGATTTCACTCATTAGCATGAACACGATTCGTTGATTTGAATTGAATATTGTAGTTGCTGTGGTGAATCCTAGTATCTATGAACCTTGTGTTAATGGTGGGTCTAATGGTTTGGATCAATGGATTAAATAATTTGATGTATAAAATGAATGGTGAAGAGTTTTTTTTTTTTTTAGCGGGCGTCGTTTGTTCCTCGAAAAAAAAAATAATATAAATAAAAATTTGAATTGATGTTAAAATTGTCTTGGGCACATGTTTTTGAAGTTTGAATATTGTTTAAATTAAGTAGACATACCTTTTAATAATCTAAATTCTATCATTTATATTCCTGTGATATGTTTGCTAGCTTTTATGACAATGTTGTCTTAAATGAAAATTTACACTCTGATTTGTAGTTTCATTCTTGCATATGTAGCATAGAAAATGATATACCTAACTGAGTTCCATTGTCTCATGTGGTGCACATATTAAGTTGCATATGTTATTTAGATAAACTCACATTCATATGCCTTATGCCTAAAGCTAGCGAAATATGGGGGAGTATAGCCTAGTAAGATAATAATGATAATTTTGCAAGAACTTGTGTGGACTGCATTAGTTTGGACTTCTGAAAGGACAATGTAAATTATATTAGTTTTTATCTAGTTAGGTTGAAGTAATGATACTCCACCATGATAGAAATACATAAAAGACAATAATCTCATGTGTTTAAGTAATTGTCAACGTGAGTGTAAGATAGAAGAGTGACATGAGAGCTTGAGGTGGAGGTTTCTCTGTGGTTAAACATGATTATCAATATGTTAGATCATGAGGTATGTTGATTCTAGTCTTAGAGAGATTACTAATCATTCACGGAAACCCGCAGACCTTCTTAAAGGGTGTAAAACCAATTGGCAGTAGAGTGGACATTCAAAAATAAATTGAAGGTTAACGGCTAAATTAAAGTTAAAACTAGTGATCAAAGGATAGACCCAAAAACATAAAATTGATTTTTGGAATGACTAAGTACTAGATCCGAAAAAGGATATGAACCCGATATAATGGGTAGGAGGTGATGGCGGGTACAGGCGGGGTACCCCTTGTTGCCATCCCCGAAAATATAGAAGCATGTGAAAGAACTTGCAGAATCAAGTGCATATATGTACTTTTTACACGTGGAAAAAAAAAAGTTAGAAATATTTTTCCCGAAAAGAGATTTAGGAGATTTCAATTGGGGAAGGGTGTTAAGTGAAATTATAAATTAATTCAATCTGCATGAAGTAGCCTTTTAATTTTCAAACTACTAATTTCGAATCCCGGCCTTCCGAAGTCAGATGTCAAGAGAACTTAGATATTATCTATGAAAATGAAAAATGAAAAAGTAAATCGATGCTAAATTCAAGAATGGAGTCTTGAACCTAGAATTGGTAGCTCTTAGGTTAAGCATGTCTAGCTGCACATCTTGAATCCTTTGTGATGGTAGAGCATGGTATGTTTGAGTTTCAACCATTAGATTAACCTTGTATATGAGAGTTATTTTCTTGCATATATTTGAGTGACTTATTGAAATAGTTGATCATTGTAAAGGGCTAATAGGACTTGTGAGTTCTTGGAGATTTATGTGCGATTTTGTATATTAATCTCCATGTTAATGTGTCGTGTATTTCCCATGGCTATGCTTGAAGTATTGTGAACATGTTGTTACATGTTACTTGAAATGATGAAAATCATGTTATTTTAAGTGTTGAAACATGTCCTTTTCAAGCAGAATGTGCTGCTATATATTGTTTTGGCTATATGTTGTTGTCCATATTGTCATATATAGATTGTGGGCTATAAGATGCTTATGTACATGCTATTATGGACTTTTACATGCTGGATTTTGCAAGTACTGGAGTAATACTCTTTATTTATGATGTGCAACTACTATATGTTGTGTACATACTGCAGATTATGACATTTAGTTTCATAATGTTGCTATCCATACTGGTATTTTGTTGGTTTTTGGACTGTTTTGCTGAATTCCAGCTTGTAATTGGGAAAGGATGATATGTATGAGTCATATGTGGACTTTGTGTTGTCGTTAGAGACTTATTATGCCCTTAGGATCATTTTTTCGTGTCTTCTTTTCTAGTTTTTGTGAAAAGGGTAAGGTGCAGGTCATATGAGAACCCCGACAAATCATAGGCTTGGTATTTAGCTTGTGTCTAGATACCTAGTTTGGGTTATTTTCATATGTTGTATGCTCATGTTGGTCATTTGGATGACATACTATATGACCCTAATGTTCACTTGATGAGGAGAAAAACGTGGCATCGCGTCATAAGCTAAATACGCTAAAGTGATTGATAGCATTATGGTTTGATGAAAAACACAACATTCATCCTATTATTTCATATGTCAGTGGTAGACCTAGTCTACATACATTGATCCAAATGATGAATATTGAAGTGCTCTAGTTAAATTGTTGAGGTACTAGTGAAGTACTATGAATAGGGTTTACATTGTAATAGACTCCTTGTTGTGTTGGATGTCTGATATCAATGAGAGATGTTCTACTAATGACAATGTATTTAGGCTCATTAGTGAGCTATATGTTGTGGCACCTCTCTGAAAGCTGCATTGTTTAGTTGTCCTTAAAGATTGAGTTAGCAGATAGAAAAATTGAACGACTTAGTAATGTAGTGTGAGACATTCCATTGTAGGGGTTGGAAGACCATTTGAGACCTATGAGATATGTTGTTTGATCATAATCTTTTTTATTATTGTGCTTTTGCCAATGTTTGCTAGTTATAGCTAGCTCATGAAAATTGATTATGATGAAAATATTATTTTGGTGACTGTCCAAAGTCATTGTAAATAGCTTGACGATGCTAGCACTTGGGCTCAAGAGCCTTGCAGAGGCTTAGGTTGCCTTAAGTTGAATTGTAAAAGGCACCTTGTGAATTATGGTCTCTTGTACCTCTTTTTCTTGAGATCACCAAATATTTGATACAATATTGATAGTACAGGGACTACCCTTAACAATAATAATGTATGTACTCCAAGTACGATAAAAATGGGTATATAGTTTTTTGTGACCTAAACTGGTGGTGATCCAATTGATTTGAGATGATACAAGTTTGCGGTATATGTTTTTCGTGCCAACTGTGTGTACGATATAAGTACGATGTGTACTATTTGAGTACTTGGGGTGAAGATATGATTTTATTGATATGATATTTGCTCCATTGTTGTGTTATACTGACTTTTGTTGAAGTTGGCAGGCGATAGAGCTAGTTGTTTAATAACTCGTTGCAAATACCTCAATGTGCTCGTGATTGACGTTAGTAATGGTCAACTCTTAAGTACCGCTTTGTTGTAATACAGTGTGAAATGCCATGTAAGAGGGTTTAGCATGATGCTTTAACCTAACCTATAGTCCATGACGGGTGGTGTGGACACTGCACACTTGATGGGCTTGGCAAGAGGAGACCTATTCGTCTCAGACATAACATCGTAAGCGATTTACTCGAAAGAAAGTAATATTACTAGATTGTGTAAAGTCTAAAAAGAACCTTGTGGATCCATTGATTGAAAAAATATTGAGGGGGACGGGACTAAAGTCTATGCACGAATAAACTGTGATGTATCCAACCTGGTTTTAACAGGTTCAATGTGAAAAGTCATAGTTTCATTTAAGAAATGCATTGTGTTTTATATTGTCCCTCCCTATGGTGTGACAGTGCGGAGACGGGTTCATAACCATATGTTTGGTGGTGTAAGCGAGGCTTGCACTTGATGGACACTGTCTGTATATTACCAGGGGTGAGGTTAAGCTTGAGCTCTTAATGGACCCATATCCATATGTTTGGTGGTGTGCGGTAACACACACTTGATGGGATCCACCTATGTAGGTATGGGAGTCTGGCCACTCCCTATGAAGGTTCAAGACTTGCCTTCTACAGCTCCCATGAATATACAGGACGAGCGCATGGCCGATAAAATGCGCCAAACTGCATGAGTTGTCATTATGATACCAAGGAGTAAGGTTGAGCTCTAGCCCTTAATGGACCCATAGATATATGTTTGGTGGTGTGCGGTAACACACACTTAATGGGATCTACCTATATAAGTGTGGGAGTGTGGCCGCTCCCTATGAAGGCTTAAGACTTGCCTTCTAGAGCGCCTATGAATATCCAGGATGAGCGCATGGCCGATAAAACCCGCCAAACTGCAAGAGTTGCCAAGATCTGGAGTTTGGTATGTGTTCAAGTAGAAGACTATACAACCCCTTGTGAGGTTTAAAACGAAAGTCACCTTGCAAAATGTTGGTCCTAAACTTGGGTTACACTAGGTGACGATTCAAGTCGCGAGACATCGGCACTAAAAAACTGAACTCCCTTTGCCCAATTTATTCTTCTTTGTTCTCTTCCGCTTGTATCCTTTGTGGGGGATTGTTGAAAAAATGATACAAGCTAAACTTAAGTGTTATGGAAAAATATTCTAACCATGCCTATTTGCCGGGCGTTTACCGTTATTAGTCGTTTAGGGTCATTAAAATTGTGACCGTTGGGAATTAAATGACGATATAATCGTAGAAATTATTACATCCGTTTATGGCTGTTAAAATTCATTACAGTCAATGACTTGATGCTTGTTACCGTTTATAGCCGTTGGAATTCATTACAGCTGATGACTTAATGCTTGTTACCATTTATAGCAATTGGAATTCATTGCACCCTTTTTTTGTTTAATGCTTGTTATCGTTGTCTATGCTATATATATGCCACTAGCTATAACAACCAAAAATATACACTCTCTCTCTCTTTCTCTCTCTCGGTTTTTCTCTCCTAAAATTTGGGCAAAGTTCAAGGCACTCCTACCCGACAATTAACAAGTGCACGTTAAGAGTCGGATCGCGCTAATCCTGGACGACGGCCGCTGTTATACAGTGTGCACCGAAGCAGCGGCGAAATCGTCTTTGAGGACAGTGGTCTTGACCACGGCGCGATATCAACGTTTTTTGTAAGATCTTTCCAATTACTCTCTCCTTCATTGAATGTTCTAATTGCTTGTTAGTATTCTAGCCTCTTCCCCCAGTTTTGGTATTATGTTGAGTACTGTCTTTAGATATTTTGCTGCCTATTTTTACAGCAATTTTACGTGAGTGTGTCGACTATTCCATTAATATTTTTTATAACACCAAGTTATAGTCGTTTTCAAGTTTTTGAAAGTCGATGCTAGGTCCATATTAAACAATTTACAAAAGACAAATTTGGGAGTCAAGCAAGTTGATATGTTTTTATCAGTTTTACCCGTAGAAAGAAAGAATATAAAGATTATTGTCTTGAATACCTAAAGATCCTTATATTTAGAGATGTTGTTTTTCATGAGAGTCGTTTTCCTTTCCTAGAGGATAGGCTTTAATTGACACACCCGTGACAAATGGGAAACCAGACAAAGTTGAAGACGGTAGAAGATTGTTGTTTTTGACACCATGCATTGAAGGGATATTATTGGGCATGGTTGATGAGGGGTTGGGGATGGCTTGGTCACCGGCTAGCCATGATAGTAAACCGCCTTTATGTTGGAATAGGTGTCTTAGTAAAACACAATTAGTTAGTTTAACTAACAAATAAATGAAATTATTTTATTTATTTATTGTCTGATTATGTTTTATGAGTCAAACATGCTTGTGATTGTTTTTTCTAAAACGTTCCATGAGATGGACATTGTCCAAGATGACATGTCAGGTGTGATTTAAGTGGTCAATAAAATTGAACCGCAGAAACACTTAGATCAAACTAGTGATATGTTGTCAAAATATGTTCGTAGTCGGTGATAAGTTTGGACAACTTGTCTAATAAGTCTATAATATGATACTTTTGATGACTTGTCTTGCTCATGTGGATAGGGATCCAAGAGTATGATGTTGGTATTCTCAATAAGATTGGAACATTGAGTAGGACCACCTGAATTAGTTGTTTCATTAACTGCTATCAAAAATAACTAATTCTATAAGATAATAACTTTAAATAAGGAAAATAGTCCGGACTCGTACTTGGAATGTTAATGCTTTGATGCCTAAAATGATGAGGTTATAAGAGAATAATCAGAATCTTACGTCGTTGGACAATTGCATGAAGTGTGGCCGGAATGATATTGTACTAGGAATCTACAAAGTAAGATGTCCCTTTAGTTGATTAACAAACAAATTTTAGAAACTTTGGTCAAAGTATTCTATAAATTTGACATTTGGAATTAATATGGAAATTATTTTTGTATTATGAATTGTTCGAGAAGGGCGAGTCGGGAACTATGGTGATAGATGTGAGAAAAATAACGCTAATAGTTAAATTTATTTTTGCTCACGGATATCTATAGAAGGGTTAATTGTCGCAATAATAATAAAAGTTATTTGGGAAATTCTTGAGCGAATATATTTAATTCTAAAATACAGTAAAACTTATTTAGCAGAATTAAGTTTTACTAAATGGTAATCAATTGCTATTATGAGATGATAATCAGATTTGACTTATTTAGAGTTAGAGTTAGATTGTCCCTAAAGTCGCTCGACAAGCCTCAAATTAAGTACTATTTAAAAATATTTAAAAATAAATTCATAAGATAAATTATTTATTTATAAGACAAATAAATTTGTATGCTAAATAAATATTTAAAAAATAAATATGTAATATGATAAATTATATGGTGTTTTTAAACAAAACAAAACAAAAAAAGGGGTAAAAGTGCCGTAATTTGCTCGCCATGAAATACCCAGCCACATAATTTAACATGCACACACAAAATAGACCCCAATTGCTGACGTTATATGTGACGTCACTATAGGGCCTTGATTTCTATTCAAACGTGCGTTGTTTTGTTTTAGGTTTTGGAACTCAGTTTTCTCTCGCGACGAAAACTCTAAAATTGTTTTAGGAATTTTTTTAAATTAACATTTAGCATAAATCTTTTTTAAAAATTATTTATTGGAAAGATTAAAGTAAAAATTTTGTTCCAAAATTTTTCCTAAAATAAATATTTTTGAGAGCCACACTTCCGGTGCTAGAAGAGGTCATAGCAAAGAAGACCTTGCGGTATCGAGATTCTTCTTCTAATTTCAGATATTCCAGTCGGAGTTAGGATTCACTCTTCAAGTATGTATAAATTAAGTATTTGATATTTAAGTTATTTTTTCATGTATTTCGTTTATTCTATATACTATGTTTATATATGTTTTATTCAATATTTTTCATTTATTATAATATGAACCTATTAGAGTAAGATCTAGATCTAATTAAATAATTTAATTAGGTCAAACTTTAGATTTAAAATTAAGAATTTTAAATTTATTTTCCGCTAGTTCCGCTCTAGTCTTTTAGGAAAAAATTTTTGAAATACTTTACCAACAATTGGTATTAGAGCCAACTTTAAATATGTTCATAATTAATATTAAAAGCAGCATGTTTGATAAAATTAAAATGTGTAGAATTACAAAAGTATGAAATTGAGAATTTCATTAAAAGAAAAAGGCTATCCTAAATATTATTGTTAAAGAATTTAAAAACAATAAGATTGAAGGTTTATTAAAGTTTTATATTGTTTAAAATCTGTTATGAGTCATGATTCAATCAAAGAGCGTAAGTCTAAATTGGATCTAATGAGATTAAATATTCAAAGAGTTGAACAATTTAGATTATTAATCTAATGAGATTAGATTTTGAACCAAGATACGAAATATTCAATTGCTAAACATTTTAAAATAATTCAAAACAAAGAATACCTAATTGTGTTATTAAAGAGTTTAATAACAAGATTGATATTCATCAAATTTAAATTATTTAAATCATGATGAATTATAATTAAAGGAGTGGGACTATATTTCTGAATAATCTAATAAGATCAGATATTCAAGTAATTGAATGATTTAGTTATACAACATCACATAGAATATCTGATTAGATTAGATGTTCGATTTACGATTTAATGAGATTAAGATCATATTTATTACTTATTTATTTATTTAAATATTATTATAAAAATGAAACAAAATTTCAAAGGAATGGTGCTGGGCACGCCCCTACCCCATCGAAAAAAATTTTATTTTATTTTATTATTTAAATAACTTTGAATAAATAAATAATTAATTAAGATGAGATCCTAATTAAGATTATACAATAATCTTTTCCAAAATAATTTAGAAAAATCTTTAATTATTCCAATATTTAGGCCCTTAAGTGTTGTTATTCAAATTGTTTGATAAGAGGGTATTTATTAAATTTAGTTCACATATTCAAATATCATTTAAACGAGTTAAATATTATGTACAATGTGAATAAAGTTATAAGGCCATGCAACTTGATGAAACATTTGATTTCATCAAGTGAAATATTTTTTTAAATAGGTCTAGTAAGATTAAAAAAATTTAAAAGTTGAATTATTTGAAAGGAAAATTCTCATAATGTATCTAATGAGATAGATTACATAGGTTGAATAATCAAAGGAACCTAATTAGATTGGGCTTTTATTTAATGATTAAATAAAAATTTAGAATGTGATTCTAATATTGATTATAAGATAATCAAATTTTAAAAGAAATATCTGCCGTTGTAAATTTCAAGTGGGAGAGAGGATCAGGAGTTAATTCCTCATGGGCTCCATTGCTAGTCTAATAGTATAGTGGATAGGCGCTACTTCCCGAGGAGGGCGTTTGTTCGCCAATACAGGGTTAGACTTATTAAATGATAGATGTACTGGAAAAACAAGTGCGGCCATGCTGATGTAGAGTATCTTATTTACTTGTACTAATGTTCAGATAATGGTATACACTTGACTAGGATTGTATCATAGTCTCCTAGGAAGCATTGTGATATTGACTTAGAGATCAAGAAAGAAACAGTGAGTTAAATATATTTAGAAAATATATTAATTGAGAATAGTTCTCACTTGACTAATTACTTGTTACACTACATCTCCCATAGAAATGGGTAAATTAGTTAGCTCATTGTTGCGCACACAGAGTAAATGGTTAGGTGGATTCTATGCTTTGGTTGTTTGCTAAAATTATTAAAATGTTCACAATACTCAAAATATCAAGTGGGAGTTGTTGGTAAACTATAATTGAGCAGCTTGCTATTGTAGAGGGGCTAGTAGGTTACACACACAATTATTTGGACAAAAATTAAAGCAAAATCAACACTATTTGCCCAGTAGAGGCAAAATCAACACTTTTCGCCCAATAGAGGCAAAATCAACACTGTTCACCCAGTAGGGGCAAAATCAACACTATGTGCACAGTAGAGGCAAAATCAACACAATTTGTCCAGTAAAGGCAAAATCAACACAATTCGTCAAGTATAGGCAAAATCAACATAATGCACCGAGTAAAGGCAAAATCAACACTATTCGCCCATTAGAGGCAAAATCAACGCAATTCGCTCAATAGAAAAACATACTTGTATACAAGTACAAAAAGATAGAATCAAAGATAAAGTGATACTTATCCAAAAAGGGGATACCAATGCAAAAGCATTCTTCCCCTATAAAAGAGGGGCGACACGCCTCTTTGAAGATCATCCACTCCTACGATCACCTCTTCGGAGCAATAATCATTCAAACGCCTTACTCCTCTCAGGCTAAGTATTTTATATCTATTATATTTGTTTATTTCTTGCCCTTATTTATTATTTCATAATATTAATACTGACTTGAGGCATTGGAGGGGGCCCTCGTGGGTTGCTCCACGGGCCCCTCTAACCGTTCGTTTGATCTTGCAGGGCATATCAAGTCGAACGTGCAGCTAGAGCTTGAGTTCAACTCATCCTAATAAACCCCACCTCATACAGAACTTCAAAATAATGAATAAGTACACTAACTAAATTCATCACAAACATATTGGCGCCATTTGTGGGAAGGACCACAAGCTCACGCCTGGCTTGGTGTTCCTGTGAAATTCAAACATTTTTAACATCATTTGAGGTAATTTTCAGCATTTTTTGGTGTTTAGCACATTTTTCTAACAAAAACGAGCTTATTCAAGTAAAGTAAGTCAAAAAAACTCTCTACTATTCCTTTGAGCACTTTTAAGCATATCAATACATGCAAAAATGTATATTTGAGCAAGTCAAGTATTGTAACCTATTTTCCACTTCTTTCTTATCTTTTCCTTGATAAAAAATTTTAAGAAAATATCATAGCTACATAAAAATCTTCAACAGCTTCGTTTTGATATGTAACTCAATCTGTAATTCTTCACGGATTAAAAGTTATCTTTGTTTAAAGTTACAAGGTACGTTATACAACCACCACAACCGGAATTCGCCGGTTCATCTTTTCACCTCTTTTTCATATTTTCTTTGTTCAAAAGCTTAAATAATCATCATTGGTGCCTAGAACTCTTTGATAGCTTCACTTTGATATGCAATTCAACCCGTAAATCTTCACGGATTGATGATTATGCTCGTTTTAAGTCAAAGATTCAAGTTGTATACCCACCGCGTAGGTAAAATGCCCACTTCATCTTTTCACCCCTTTTTTGTGTTCTCTTTGATAAAAAACTGTAAAGATCATCATAGTTATATGGAACTCTTCAAAAGTTTCATTTTGATATGTGATTCGACTCATAACTCCTTACGAGTGAAAAGTTATGTACATTTAAAATTCCACTACCCAACGAATTCTGTACCCAGCATTTTCCACAACTCGGTGACTTCCACATCCCAGTGTTATCCACAACCATTGTCATTCTCTCTAATGACCATTACTTCACCGATGCCTGGGGCTTCAACCACCATCCTCTCAAAATTCGCAACCACGTGATACTTCATTCGCCGCATGTGAAGCTTCATCTTCCACCACCACTATCAATATTCCCAACATATGTTAGCACCTGCATAACACCCATATCCACTACTGCCCTCAATTGCACAACAACTACCACTGGCACACCGGTCGTCACCGGTCATTCGCCACTCATCATGGTCAAACCCTTGCTCTCTTTTTCAAACCCGAATTTGGGTCAATTTTTATGACACTCTTAGTTCAATTCAACCTTCATATTAAACCAAATTATGATTGAACTAATTCTTGTTGCATTTAAGTTCATTTGAATCCCAGTTGAATCACTAGTTGCGGGAGTTTTAGCCTGCTCAATTCTTGATTATGTCAATTTTTGTTCAATTAGCATATGAGGAAATCGGTTTTCGTCACAACTCCACTCTAATGGATTTTGAGCTAAGTAAACCTTTGCTAAGATTTCTAGTCTAGACAAACTATACTTCGACACACTCTTGCTATGGCTTCTAGTTCAACAAAGTTATACTTTGCTAGATCCTTACCCATAAATCGTCAAATTAACAATTAGACATGATAATTCTAAATTAAGGGCATTATAGGAATAGAGTCATCGACCCTACCCCTAATGACTTTGAAATACAAAACGTACATTATTCAACACTAACACATGAGTACAAATCAAAGAACACATAAGTACTAAGTTCCAAAATAGTAAAAGTACTTATAACAAGACAACCAAGTTATATGATTCAATCCAAGAACCTTGTTTGGGCACGTATAAGACCTCATAACTCCCTTGGAATTCACAAGGCATGTCCATTATTTCTCTCCATCCATGACTAATCTAATTAATCCATGAACTTCTTATTGGCATAGCCTATACACCTATGAAGAAAATCCCAAAGCAAACAATTCATCAAAGAGGAATTCAATGTACTGTTATGGCACAAGATACTCATCATGTGCCAGCATGGCAATTTTTCTCCTACAAAATACTCGCAAGGGCTATTTAGTCAAAAAGATAGAACCTCATCATACTTAACTTATTTTATAAGCTGCAAGATATAACTATCTCTCAAAATCGGACGTGGCTGTATGCTAAGTACAATTTGGGAGATACTTTTCAGCCTTTTAAATCAAGTCAAACCAAAAGTCAAAAATGTATCTGAGTCAGAAATCATTTCGTAAGTATTAGGAGCTGGAGGACTTTGCCTTCGTTCGCAATTCCCTATCTGTGGTGTTGTACCAATCCTTTTAGGACAAGGGGGAACAGAATTTCAACGGTGGTGCAAATCAATTTAGGACGGGGGGACTTCGTCTCAATTCACAATCCGAACTTCATTTCAACGGTGGTGCAAATCAATTAAGGACAGGGGGACTTCGTCCCTATTCACAGTCTGAACTTCATTTCAACGGTGACGCAAATCAATTTAGGGCTGGGGGACTTTGTCCCTGTTTACAGTCCGAACTTCATTTCAACGGTGGCACACATTAATTTAGGACTGGGGGACTTCGTCCCTATTCGTAGTATGAACTTCATTTCAATGGTGGTATAAATCATTTTAAGACTGGGAGACTTCGGCTCGGCCATTCCCTTATTTTAGGGACAAATCACATTCATAATGGGAGACTTCACCTCATCCATTTCCTTATCTTAAGTGGTACAAATCATTTTAGGTTTAAGGGACTTCATCTCAATTCATGACTTCGGCTTTTTCACCTTGATGGTGCAAGTCATTTTTCACGACTATAGGACTTCACCCCCTAGTCACAAGCTAGACATTACCTCCATCACAAAGGATAAACCACTCCAAAATCAGGAGGCCTCATAATTATCAATGGTTGAAAGTACATTCTTTTCACATGATATAGTGCAGGTAAAAACTAGTATAAGTCAAGAATTGCCCATCCATAAAAGGCAATCCCTTTTAAAGCTAGTGAACTTCGTCCCCAATTGTGCTACATTATACAATATTATGGCATATCCAGAAGACTTTGCTACTCGACATAAATCAAATTATAATTGTAAAATTTGGTTGATTACCGTAACTTGACAAAATATTTTTAATAAGAGAATCCAAAATGAGATGCGTTTCTTATTATACCTGAACAACCCATACCTCAACTAACTTCTTATTAGTTAGACACTACTACTGGCTAATAGCTTAAGAAAATTATATTGGAGCACCATGCAACCGGACAACCTCATGTAGGTATAACCTGGCAAGTCTGCCCGGGTTGTAGGTGATCCTAATGGGTAAAAAGTGGGATGATTTAGTTAAAGGATCTACAATAACCCAAACTGCATTATGCTCCCTTGCTGTTCTTGGAAGCCCAATTACAAAATCCGCTGCAATATTTTCCCATTTCCATTCTCGTATAGGCAATGGTTGAAGCTCACCCACTAGCCTTCAATGTTCTGTCATGATTTGTTAGGCATCAAACCATAAATTGAGCAATGTCCCACTTCATATTATTCCATCAGTATCTTTCATAAAGGTCCGGATACATTTTAGTCTCGCCAGGATGGGTGGCATAACTCGAGCTATGAACCTTTTCTAGTAGTGCCTTCTTCAACTAAAAATCATTAGCAATACATAGCATTCGTTCCCCAAATCTCAGGAAACTGTCTCCATAAATCCTGAATTTGGTTTCTTGACCACTTTCCACATTATTATGGATTTTATATAATTATGCATCAACCTTTTAGGTTTCTTTGATCTGCTCTATTACGGTTGGCCGAATCCTTAGCTGAGCAAGAGAGATTGAATTGCTAAGATAGGAGCAGAAACTAGACGTCGCTCGAGCTATAGGAAGCTCCTTTCACACTCTTCATTCCATTCAAATTAGGATGAAATACTTGCACTTCATGAAGCAAGAAGGGAATGTTTATAGCTGAAATCTCTTATTCAACATGTACAAGAGGAATGCGGTCTTCCAGCAATCAGAGGGAGTCCGATGTTACTGTACGAAGATAATACTGCATGTATTACTCAAATGAAAGGTAGATAGATAAAAGGCAACAGAACTAAACATATCCCACCAAGGTTCTTCTTTACACACAAGCTCCAGAAAATGAGTGAAATAGATGTTCATCAAGTTCGCTTAAGTGAGAACCTAGCAAATTCTTTCACAAATGCATTGCCACTAGCAACTTTTGGGTATTTAGTTCACAAGATTGATATGCATTAACTCAGGAACGCTCCTTGCTAATATGTTTTCGAATAGAATAATCCCATATCAGATGTACCACAGAGATACTGGAATATATGTTTAATACCATTCCAATGTCTCCAGTTAGGAGTTGAGCTATATCTTACTAATAAGTTAACCGAAAAGGCTATATCTAGCCTTGTGTACTTAGTAAGATACATCAATGCACCTATTGCACTTAAATATGGCACTTCGGGGCCAAGAATTTCTCTGTTATCCCCTTGAGGTCAAAAAGGTCCTTAGTTAAATCAAGAGATCGGGCCATCGTTGGGGTACTCAACAGGTGTACCTTATCCATGTTAAAACAGTTTAACACTTTTTCTGTATAAGCAGATTGATGAACTAAAAGTCCATCAGATGAGTGCTCTATTTGCAGGCCAATATAATATTTTGTCTTTCCGAGATCTTTCATCTTAAACTCCTCATTTAGATATGCAACAGCTTGTTTGATCGCTTTAAGAGTTCCTATGATGTTTAAATCATCAACATAGACTGTGATTATAACAAATCTAAAATTCAATAACTTAATAAAATATATGGACTCACGGGATTGTTAACATATCCCTCTCCCAGAAGATAGACACTAAGACAATTGTACTACATTCACCCTGATTATTTTAACCCATATAAAGATCTCTGTAATTTGACTGAACATAGCTTTCGAGGTTTTAAATTATATATATATCAGGCATTTGTAGTTCTTCAGGGACTTTTATGTAGACACTGTTATCAAGTGATACATATAGATAAGCCGTCACCACATTCATAAGACACATTTGGAGTCTTTCAAAGACTCCCTGACTTGTTAAGAATCTAAATGAAATTGCGTCCATTACTGGTGAATATGTCTCTTAACAATTATGTCCTGGCCTCTTTAAGAAATATTATGCTACAAGTCGCGTTTTACATCTGACCACTTCACTCCTTTCACTTCTTTTCACACAAATACCCACTTGTAGCCTACACATTTTGTATTTCCAAGCGTTTGAACTATAGGTTCAAAAACTGCATGATTCGTAAGTAAATTTATTTCTTCCTGAATTACTTCTTTCCATTTTAGCCAATCTTTTTTTCTCTGGAATTCTTAAACAGAATTAGGTTCAAGATCTTCACCTTCTATGGTCAAATTACTAGCCACAGAATATGCAAACACTTGATCAATAATCATCTTATTTTGATTCCATCGTATGACGGTAATAGCATAGTTTATCGAGATTTTCCCATTCTCAACATTTTTATCATTTTCAAAATTTCACACTTTTCCAACTTTAATTCTTCTCCCCCTAATTCTGGGAACATTGTTTCATCAAATTTACAATCTACAAACCGTGTAGTAAAAATATCTCCCGTCAATGGTTCAAGATATTTTGCAATTAATAAGGATTCAAATCTAACATAAATTCTCAGTCTCCTTTATGGTCCCATCTTTGTACGCTAGGGTGAAGCAATTGGAACATACACAACGCAACGAAAAATTCTTAAATGGGATTTATATTTTTTTTTTCTTGACCAAAAACAAGTTGCAATGGGGAATATTTATGATAAGCAGTTGGCCTGGCACGAATCGGTGCTGCAGCCTATATAAAAGAGATCGCTTTTATCTACCAAACTCTAGGCACTTACTAACCACTCAATCAAGATGAAGAGTCACAAGCCAGAAACGTATGAGAATAAATGATAACTCCATAGTAAAATGCCTTTCAGAATGTGGTAGTCTGAACAAAGAGATAGGAATAAGATGAGCTAGTTCAATACCCGCAATGACCTGCTTGAAGATGGTCTAGGACTTTCTTGCAACCCACTTTAAACTCCTGTCATAGCCTATTCAATTTCGCAATAGGTGTTGTTTAGCAATAAGTGTCATGATAAGAGGATATTGAGGGCTGGTCGTTATTAAGTAGCTTATTAGACATAAGTGCTTCAAAAACAAGCAATAGCCTAGATGATGGATCACATCCTTTGGATAATGTTCATGTGTAAAGTGCATTAAATGAATACTACTAATTACTATTAGCGAGATTGTTTACTTACAACCACTAAATAGGATGCATATCAAGCTCGTTAGCTCATAGATGAATGCCAGAGGTAAACCAATGATAATCAAAGACATCCTTTGGGAATGATATACCATATTCATGATTTACGTCCTGCTTGACATATAACAGCCATTAATGTGTGTTAATTTTAATAACCTATTCAGATAAGAATACTACCCTATGTGGTTTTATTATCTCGATTATGCTAGCTACCTTGGCTTATCCGGGTATTCTATACGTGACACTCCACATTTACCAAGTGTATATTCAACCCCATGGTCTGCCCTGGTGCAATCACCCACAACGGGTGCAACATTCATCACCATGGTCCGCCCTAGTGCAATCACCCGCAATGGTGCAACATTTATTACCATGGTCCGCCGTGGTGCAATCACCCGCAACGGATGCCACATTCATCACCATGGTCTGCCATAGTACAATCAGCCGCAACGGGTGCCATATTTATCATCATCGTCCGCCCTTTTACAATCGCCCGCAACGGGTGCAACATTCATCACCATGGTCCACCCTGGTGCAATTACCCGCAACAGAACATTCATCACCATGGTCCGCCCTGGTGCAATCACCCGCAATGGGTGCAACATTCATCACCATGGTCCGCGTTGGTTCAATCACCCACAACGGGTGCAACATTCACACCATGGTGTGCCCTAGTTCGATCACCCGCAATTGAGTGCAACATCCCTCAGGAACATACTCATCACATTAACTACAGTACGATATATTACATACTATTTACTCGGGTAGTAAACGAACAACGCAATATATTCGACACTTTAATCTCGTTTAAGCAGGCTACACCTATCACCAGTATACCAACCAGGTGTATGAATTCAACCTCCTCTAGCTCAAGCCAGAGGTGTCTTTGTCTATCAAAGTAACATGGGCTGGATACACCACATTCATCTCCTTATGGGTATTACTGACCAAATGCAAATATATCTAGTAACTAATCATGATATTGATATTCTTACATGTTTATTATATAGAGCTTGAATTGTAATGAACGCTCACTCATATAAAGGGGCAAAATGATTGAGTACTCTAAGTTTCAAAAAAGACCTTAGAAGCCCAGACTGTCCCAAACATTCTTACACAAATAAGAGTTGCAACATAAAACACTCTACATGTACCCACGATTGCCCTAAACGCCCTATTAAAGTTCATGATGGGTCATGCGCCTAATTACATGTCATGATGGTTTTAACATCCTATTAAGTGTCAAATGCCTCATTACACATCTTATTCAAACCGTTCGCTCCATTGATTTCGAGTAAAAATCAAAATAAACATCAACGAAAATTATGAAGGGCCAAAACAGAACACTAAATATCACCGTCACCTCAAGAAAATGATGTATAGTAGCAAGCTAAGAACAAGATAGATTTAGTACTTCGTGACCAAACTTGGAATGACTAGGGTTAGCTCATGAAGTATGGGGACTAATAGGTTGGTAAACTATAATTGAGTAGCTTGCTACTGTAAAGGAGCAAGTAGGTTACACAGACAACTATTTGGAAAAAAATTAAAGCAAAATCAATACTATTCACCCAGTAGAGGCAAAATCAACACTATTCGCCTAGTAGAGACAAAATCAACACTATTTGCTCAGTAAAGGGAAAATCAACACAATTCGCCCAGTAGAGAGAAAATCAGCACAATTCGGCCAGTAAAGGCAAAATCAACACAATTCGCTCAGTAGAACAAAAATCAACACTATTCATCCAGTAGAGGCAAAATCACCACAATTCGCTTAGTCGAGGCAAAAGCAACACAATTCGCCCCGTAGAGGAAAAATCAACACAATTCACTCAGCAGAGGCAAAATCAACACTATTCGCCCAGTAGAGGAAAAATCAACACTATTCGCCTAGCAGAGGCAAAATCAACACAATTCGCCCAGTTGAGGCAAAATCAACACAACTCACCCAGTAGAGGCAAAATCAATAGCATTCGCCCAGTAGAAAAATATACTTATACACGAGTACAAAAAAATAGAAGCAAAGATAAAGTGAAACTTATTCAAAAAGGGGGTACCAAGGCATTCCATAATATTGATACTGACTTGAGCGTCGGAGGGGTCCTCAGTGGGTTGCTCCACGGGCCCCTCTAATCGTTTGTTTGATCTTTCAGGGAATATCAAGTCGAGCGTGCAGCCAGAGCTTCAATTCAGCTCATCCTAATAAACCCCGCCTCATACAGAACTTCAAAATGATGAATAAGCACACTGACCAAATTCATCACAAACAGAAGTGAGCTTCTAAATGAAAGCTCATGGCTTCCAATATCGATCTAGCAGTACAGTAGGTGGGCACGACTCCTTGAGGAGAGTGTTCATATGCAGAATACAAGGTTAGATCTCTTAGGATGAACTAAAGTCCAAACAATCCAGTACGGCCACGCCAACATGGAGTATATCGAGACTTTGTATGGATATTCAGGTAATAGTGTACACTAGACTAGGGTCTGCACCACCTTTCCCGAGGAGCTCTGTTATAGGATCATAGAGGCTGAGACTGAAAGCCAACACGACAAGGTATATGATATGTGATTTCCTCTAGTTGTGACTAGTAGATAATTCACTACTGTTCTGGTGAATGGGTTTTTAGTAAGGGCATCAAGCGATAGTAGTTCAAGTTAGAGAATGTAGTTTTTTATTTGAGTAACTATTTTGACGTACTTTAGAAATTTGATTTCTACTCACTTTTTTCGAAATAGTCTTTCCGTTATTTTTCTAAAAAATAGACTAATAGTAATAAAAATAAAACGCTTATTTAAAAGGATACATTAGTAGATAGTTGACTTATTTTAATCGAACCTATGTTAATGGCGATTTAATAGTCTAGTACAAGCTAGGCTGTGTAACAATAAAAAAGAAGAATTTTCGAAAACCATATAGCTTTTAAGTGGTATATAATACTAGGTCACATTAATCTAGTATGATTGAAAAACTGGTTTGATATGTTTTATGTGATCATTAAGTACCAAACAAGGTTGTTAAAATCGGGATTCTACTTAGAATCAGTAAGAGCTTTTAGAATCGGAATTGTAAAATCAAATAGAGAATCATAAGATTCTACTAAATGTATATTATAATTGTTTTTTGTATCAATATCAGTTATATAGCTCAAAAAATTATTAATAAGACATAGGGGTGTAAACGAACCAAACATTCAATAAACTTCTCGTGTTCGAAATCGATTATGGCTCATTCATGTTCATAATTAGGGCTCGATAACTTATCGAGCCGAGTTCGAGCAAACTTGATAAGCTTAACGAGCCGAGTTCGAACAAGGGGGTGCTTGGCTCGTTAATGTTCGTGAACAATTCGATAAGAGCTCATTAAAGGCTCGTTAAGAACTCATTAAAATCTCGTTAAAAAACTCGTTAAGAGCTCATTAAAGGCTCGTTAGTAGTTAATATTAACTCTAAACTAGTTCAATAATGGCTCGATAGTAACTCGAATAACTCGACTCGATAGGGAGCTCGACTCGATAATAAGCTCGTGTTTGTTATGAGCTCGATTTCATTCGATAATCAACTCCTCGGCTTGATAAGGAGCTCGAATTGGTTCGATTAGCTTAACGAGCCGAGTCGTGCTTCGAGCACAACAAAATCTTAACGAACTGAACTCGAACAAGGGGTTGGAAAGCTCGATAAGAGCTCGGCTCAAACTCGAGCTCGATAAATCTTAACGAACCGAGTTTGAACAAAGGGATGCTCGGCTTGGGACTTCTACTTACATGGATACATATAAGAAATATAATCAAATATGCAAAAGTATTATCATGCAACATAGATGTGTCATTTTAAGCTACAATAATCATTAAAGCTTTTATAATATATGCGGCTAATCGAACTTTTTATTAAGGTTAAAACATAAAACTAAGCTTAACTTAAGTTTCTTGAAAGTATATAACACCTAATTAACTTTCTTTTACTTCAAACTAATAAAATAAGTTCTTTTATAATATATGCATTATTTTTTTACATTTTGAGTTTTTACTTGTAAACATTGGTAGAATCGGGATCAGATCGGTAGAATCATAAAATCTTATTATGATTCTATATGTTAATTTCATATAATATCAATGAATCGTAAGATTATATTAAAGGAAGAGTCTACTTATAATTTAGATCATTCAGTAATTGTGGAATCATAAAATCATAAGATTATAAGATTAGAATTGGGATATTAATAACCATGGTAAAAAATGATAACCAATGTGTTAATCATGTTCAAATAAATGTTGACTAAAAGGGCTTTTAAGAGTAAAGGCAGTAGAACCACTAATTTGCTAGGACTTGTTCATAAAATGTTTATAGACTGCTAATGTTCAAGCGAGCAAAATCGATGAGTTTTTCATATAGTGTTTATGAGTGACTATTTGGTAAGTTGATATATGGATACATTATATGAAGATTGAAGTCTTGAATCCTTTGAAAAATTCAAAGAATTAAAGACTTAAGTTGAAATCAGTTAGGTAATTATATTAAGTCACTTTGATTAGATCAAAGTGGTAGTTTTACTAGAATTCTTATTTTTTTTTCTTAATACAAAGAGTTGTAGAAAGGATCAATAGTGTGTTATTAAATATGGTAAGATTCATACAAGAAGTCACATTTACATATCAAAAGGTTTGTTATGTAAGATGTTCTAGAAAGTGTTCTAAAAAGTACAACAGATAGCTTATGTTGGTTAGATTGGCAATATGAGATACTGTGTCTCAACCGCATGATACAACTTATTGTATAGATGATACAGTAGATACATCATTAATCAAGTTATTGTCACACTAAGTATATGAGAGCTTTGGTGTAGTGGGAGGAATGTTAGGTTACGTGACAGATTCACGTCTTCAAGTCTTAATGGCTAAGCACCATGGTGAATCTGATTCTTTAGGCTATAATGAAACTCTTAAGTATAAAGATGCGGACAGGTTGGGACAATAAAAGTTAAGTTAAAGTAATTGTAGTTTAACTCAATCTAGGAGCTTGTAGAGGCATCGAAAGACATTTAGACCATTAGATTTGATTTGAATAAATCTACAATTTTTTTTTTTTTAGGTAAGTCAGTGTGAAATACCATATATAAGAAAAAATATATATACAAGTCTACTAGGGGCATACCCCAAGTCATGAATGGATCTACAAGTATAAAGAGTCGAGTGGATGGGAAGATAAGAGACCTTAAAGCCTAGACTGATGGTAGTGGGTTAATACCCTATGTTGGTAAACTCTAATTGAGCAGCTTGATACTATAGATAGGCAAGTAGGTTACATAGACAATTATTTGAAAAAAAATTTAAAACAACGCAATTTGTACAGTAAGTGTAAAACAACACAATTCACCCAGTATGCAGTAAATAAACACCAATTTGCCTAGAAGAGGCAAAATCAACAAAATTCGCCTAATAGAAGCGAATCTACACAATTCGCTCAGTAGAGGCAAAATCAACACAATTTGCCCAGTACGGATAAAATCAACACAATTCACCCTGTAGAGGCAAAATCAAAACAATTCGCCCAATAGAGGTAAAATCAATACAATTGGCCTAGTATTACAGCTCCTATTTGTGTATAGGAGTTCTTGTTCACTTGTGTACTTGCGAGCCTGTAGTAATCTTCCTTGAGCTTTTGCTTGGTATCGCTTCGTTTGTGCTGTGTTTGTTTCTAATTCTAAGTTGCTCTCATATTTTCAGGTTAAACGCTTCCATGACGACATGTTCTTATGGTTGGGGATCTTCGAAAACAACCTCTCTTCAGGATAGCACCCTAAAGGGAGAAGGCTATGTACATCCACCCCCCCCCCCCCCAAAGACCCGCTTTTGCGGGATCCTTTGTCGCACAGGGACTATTGTTGTTGTTGTTGTAGAAGCAAATGAAACACAAATCGCCCAGAAAAGGTAAAATCAACTCAATTCGCCAAGTAGATGCAAAAGTAACACAATTCACCAAGTAAACGTAAAATCAACACAATTCGTCCAGTACAAGCAAAATCAACACTAGTCGCCTAGTAGAAACAAAATCAACACAATTCGCCCAGTAAAGGCAAAATTAGCACAATTCGCCCAGTAGAGACAAAATCAATACTATTTGCCCAGTAGAAGCAAAATAAACACAATTCGCCCAGTAGAGACAAAATCAATACTATCACCCAAAGAGGCAAAATCAGTACAATTCTCCTAGTAGAGGCAAAATCGACACAATTCGCCCAGTAGAGGCAAAATCAGCACAATTCGCCTAGTAGAGGCAAAATCAGCACAATTCGCCCAGTAGAGGCAAAATCAACACTATTGGCACTGTAGAGGAAAAGTCAACACTATTCGCCCAGTAGATACAAAGTCAATACAATTCACCCAGTAGAGGCAAAATCAACACTATTTCCCAATAGATGCAAAATCACCACAATTTGCCCAATCGAGGAAAAATCAACACAATTTGCCCTGTAGAGGGAAAATTTACACTATTCCCAAGTAGAGGCAAAATCAACACTATTCGTCCAATAGAGGCAAAATCAACACAATTCGCCCAGTATATGCAAAATCAACACAATTCGCCTAGCTGAGGCAAAATAAACAGAATTCTCCCAATTGAGGCAAAATAAGCACAATTCGCCGAATAAAGGCAAAATCAACACTATTCGCCCAGTAGAGGCAAAATCAGCACTATTTGCCTAGTAGAGGCAAAATCTACATTGTTCGCTCAGTAGAGGCAAAATCTACACTGTTCGCTCCGTAGAGGCAAAATCAACACTGTTCGCCCAGTACAGGCAAAATCAACACTATTCGCCCAGTAGAGGCAAAATCAACACAATTCGCACAATAGAGGCAAAATCAGTACAATTCGCCCAGTAGAGGCAAAATCAGCAATATTCCCCATTATAGGCAAAATCAACACTATTCGCCCAGCAGATGCAAAATCAACTCAATTCGCCCCAGTAGAGGCAAAATCAATACTACTTGCTCAGCAGAGACAAAATCAACACTATTCGCCTCGTAGAGGCAAAATCAACACAATTCGCCCAATAGAGACAAAATCATCACTATTCGCCCAGTAGAAGCAAAATAAACACAATTCACCAAGTAGAGACAGAATCAATACTATTCGCCAATAGAGGCAAAATGAACACTATTTGCCAATTAGAGGTAAAATCAATACAATTTGCCTAGTACTACAGCTCCTATTTGTGTATAGGAGTTCTGGTTCACTTGTGTACTTGCGAGCCTGCAATGATCTTCCTTGAGCTTTTGCTTGGTATCGTTTGGTTTGTGTTTTGTTTGTTTCTAATTCTAAGTTGCTCTCGTATTTTCTGGTTAAACGCTTCCATGATGATAGGTTCTTATGGTCAGGGGTACTTGGAAATAGCCTCTCTTCAGGGTAGCACCCTAAAGAGAGAGGGCTGCATACATCCACCACCCCAGACCCCGCTTTTGCAGGATCCTTCATGGCACAGGGACTGTTGTTGTTGTTGTTGTAGAGGCAAACGCAACACAATTCGCCCAGAAGAGGTAAAATCAACTAATTTCGCCAAGTAGATGCAAAAGCAACACAATTCGCCAAGTAAAAGTAAAATCAACACAAATCATCCAGTACAGGCAAAATCAACATTATTCGCCTAGTAGAGGCAAAATCAACACAATTCGCTCAGTAGAGACAAAATCAATACTATTCACCCAGTAGAAGCAAAATAAACACAATTCGCCCAGCAAAGACAAAATAAATACTATTCGCCCAGTAAAGGAAAAATCAATACAATTCGCCCAGTAGAGGCAAAATCGACACAATTTGCCCAGTAGAGGCAAAATCAGTACAATTCGCCCAGTAGAGGCAAAATCAGCACAATTCGCCCAGTGGAGGCAAAATCAGTACAATTCGCCTAATAGTGGCAAAATCAGCACTATTCGCCTGGTAGAGGCAAAGTCAACACTATGTGCCCAGTTGATGCAAAATCAACAATATTCGCCCAGTAGAGGAAAAATCAGCACAATTCGCCTAATCGAGGCAAAATCAACACAATTCGCCCAGTAGAGGCAAAATCTACACTATTCCCCAGTAGAGGCAAAATAAAAACTGTTCGCCCAATAGAGGCAAAATCAATATAATTCGCCCGGTAGAGGAAAAATCAACACAATTCACCCAGCAGACACAAAATAAACACAATTCGCCCAATAGAGGCAAAATCAGCACAATTCGCCTATAGAGGCAAAATCAGCACTATTCGCCGAGTAGAGACAAAATCAGCACTATTCGCCAGTAGAGACAAAATCAACACTATTCGCCCAATAGAGGCAAAATCAACACTGTTCGCCCAGTAGAGGCAAAATCAGCACAATTCGCCCAGTAGAGGCAAAATCAGCACAATTCACCCAAAAGAGGCAAAATCAGCACTATTCCCCAATAGAGGCAAAATCAACACTATTTGTCCAGTAGATGCAAAATCAACACTACTCGCCCAGCAGAGGCAAAATCAACACTACTCACCCAGCAAAGGCGAAATCAACACTACTCGCCCAGCTGAAGCAAAATCAAACACTATTCGCCCCGTAGGGGTAAAATCAACACAATTCTCCCAGTAGACACAAAATCAACACTATTCGCCCAGTAGAAGCAAAATAAACATATTTCGCCTAGTAGAGACAAAATCAACACTATTCGTCTAGTAGGGGCAAAATCAATACTATTCACCCAATAGAGGCAAAATCAGCACAATTCGCCCAGTAGACGCAAAATCAGCACTATTCGTCAAGAAGAGGTAAAATTAGCACAATTCGCCTAGTAGAAGCAAAATTAACACTATTCGCCCAATTGAGGCAAAATCAACACAATTCGCCCAGTACAGGAAAAATTAACACATTTCGCCCAGTAGAGACAAAATCAACACAATTCAGCCAGTAGAGGCAAAATAAACACAATTCGCCAAGAAGAAGCAAAATCAACACAATTCGCCCAGTTGAGGCAAAATCAGCACTATTCACCCAGTAGAGGCAAAATCAGCACAATTCGCCCAGTAGAGGCAAATCAGCACAATTCGCCCAGTAAAGGCAAAATCTACACTGTTCGTTCAGTAGATGCAAAATCAACACAGTTCGCTTCGAAGCGGAAAAATCAACATTATTCGCCTAGTAGAGGCAAAATTAACAGTATTCACCTAGTAGAGGCAAAATCAGCACAATTCACCCAGTAGAGGCGAAATCAACACAATTTTCCTAGTAGAGGCAAAATCAGCACTATTCTCCAGTTGAGGCAAAATCAACGCTCTTCGCCCAATAGAGGCAAAATTAACATAATTCGCCCAATAGAAGCAAAATCAACACAATTCGCCCAATAAATGCAAAATTAATGCAATTCGCCCCATAGAAAAACACTCATTCTCAAGTACAAAAAGATACAATCAAAGATGAAGTGATACTTCTCCAAAAAGGGGATACCCATCTAAAACCATTCTTCCCCTATAGAAGGGGGACGACACGCCTCCTTGAAGATCACCCACGCCTACGATCACCTCTCGAGAGCAATAATCATTCAAACGCCTTACTCCTCTCCGGTGAAGTATCTGATATCTATTTATTTCTTGCCCTTATTTATTATTTCATAATATTGATACTGACTTGAGCATAAGAGGGGTCCCCTGAGGATTGCTCCACGTCCCCTCTAATGGTTCGCTTGATCTTGCAGGGAATATCAAGACGAGCGTGGAGCAAGAGCTTGAGTTATGCTCATCCTAACAAATCGCAACTCATACAAAACTTCAAAATGATTAATAAGCACACTGATCAAATTTTCACAAACAGGAGTGAGCTTCTAAATGAATGCTCACGGCCTCCGTTATCGGTCTAGCAGTATAGTAGGCAAGCGCAACTCCCTAAGGAGAGCATTCTTTTGTAGAATACAAGGTTAGATCTCTTAGGATGAACTAAAGTCCAAACAATCCAGTACGGCCACGCCGACATGGAGTATATCGAGACTTTGTATGGATATTCAGGTAATTGTGTACACTTGACTAGGGTTTACACTGCCTTCCCCAAGGAGCTCTCTTGTAGGACCTTTGAGGTTGAGGGAAAAGTGGTGCGTTAAATATGTTTAGTAAAGAGTTTACAAGAAAGCATATTTATTAGGAAATATTCTCACCCTTCTGATGTCTGAATTTGGCCTCGTCGACAGGGATTTTTGGGTGGTTCAGTTGGGTCTCCACGGCATACATGCAAATGTTGGAATGTAAACTGTAAACTTTAATTGTTTGCTAAATGTACTTGTGTATTATATGGCTTGTTTTACAATGTTTTTGTTTTCAGACTAGTTGTTAGATTATGCATTGCAATCTATACTGGTATATCTTACTTGTCTGTTCTGTTATGCTCACTATGATATGATATCTTTTAGTACATATGGACCACTAGGAGATGCTTAGAGTTCTCTGGATTACTGCTAGAAAATCTACTAAGTTGAAGAACGTTAGAGTAGACTAGATAGTTAGTTGCAAAACTTGAATATTGGTTGTCGAATGTTTTCTAGTATTAGATACTTGAAAGTTCAACTACAGTGGATATGATAAGATACTTGAGAAAAGTGTTTGGTCAGATAACTACTAGCTTGAGAACAGTTTATGAGAAAAGGTGCCATGAAAAGTAAGAGAAGAGTTCACTTAGTGTGAGCATCTATCTCAAGAATATGAAACCTCACCAAGGTAAAATAAAACCTATGTCAAAATAGTTTTGTCTCTTTTGTAAAAGTACTAGAATTTAAAATGAATTTCTGAGGTACTTAAATACTGTTGTTATCAAGAACGAAAGCCAACATGACAAGGTATATGTCATCTTGTTTCCTCTAGTTGTGACTAGTAGACAATTCACTAGTGTTTTGGTGAATGAGTTTTTAGTAAGGGCATCAAGCAATAGTAGTTTAAGTTAGAGAATGTAGTTTTGTATTTGAGTAACTATCTTGATGTACCTTAGAAATTTGATGTCTATTCACTTTTTTTTGAAATAGCCTTTCAGTTATTTTTCTTAAAAATAGACTAATAGTTATAAAAATAAAACGTTTATTTAAAAGGGTACATTAGTAGATAGTTGACTTATTTTAATCAAAACTATGTTAATGGCAATTTAATAGTCTAATACAACCTAGGCTGCGTAACCGTATAAAAGAAGAATTTTCGAAAACCATATAGCTTTTAAGTGGTATCTCGCATTAATCTAGCATGATTAAAAAACAGGTTTGATATGTCTTATGTGATCATTAAGTACCAAACAAGGTTGTTAAAATCAGGATTCTACTTAGAATCAGTAGGGGCTTTTAGAATCGAAATCACAGAATCAAATCGAGAATCTTAAGATTCTACTAAATGTGTATTATTATTATTTTTTAGATTAATATAAATTATACAGCTCAAAAAATTATTAATAAGACTTTGACTTAATTACATGGATATATATAAGAAATATAATCAAATATGTCAAAGTATTATCATGCAACATAGATGTTTCATTTTATTCTACAACTATTTTTCGTATTAATATCAGTTATATAGCTTAAAAAATTATTAATCATACTCTTACTTACATGGACATATATAAGAAATTTCGTTGTTGCTGACAAGCTTTACAGGTTGGGAGTCCTCAGAAACAACCTCTCTTTTGGGCAGCCCCTAGAAGGGGAAAGGCTGCGAACATCTACCCCCCAGACCCTGCTTATGCGGGAGCCCTTGAGGCACTGGATTGTTGTTGTTGTTGTTGTTGTTTGGACTTAAATGAGAAATATAATCAAATACGTAAAAGTATTATGATGCAATATAGATATGTCATTTTATGCTACAATAATCATCAGAGCTTTTATAATAAATGCTGCTAATCGAACTTTATATTATGGTTAAAACATAAAATTAATCTAAATTTAAGTTTCTTGAAAGTATATAACGCATACATTGGTAGAATCGGGATCAGATTGATAGAATCGTAAAATTGTATTATGATTCTATATGTTAATTTCATATAATATCAATGAATCGTTAGATTATATTAAAGTAAGAGTCTACTTATAATTCAGATCGTTCGATAATTGTGGAATCATAGAATCGTAGGATTATAACATTCGAATCGGGATTTTAATAACCATGGTGCTAAAATGATAAACAATGTGAATCGTGTTCGAATTAATGGTGACTGAAAGAGCCTTTAAGAGTAAATGCAGTAGAACCACTAACTTGCTAGAACTTGTTCATAAAATATTTATGGACTGCTAAAAGTTTAAGCGAGTGAATCGATGAGTATTTCATAAAGTGTTTATGAGTGACTACTCGGTAAGTTGATATATAGATATATTATATGAAGGTTGAAGTCTTGAATCCTTTGAAAAGTTCCAAGAATTAAAGACTTAAGTTGAAATCAGTTAGGTAATTATATCAAGTCACTTTGATTAAATCAAAGTGGTAGTTTTAGGAGAATTCTTTTTTTTTTTTCTTAATACAAAGAGTTGTAGAAAGGATCAATAATGTATTATTAAATATGATAAGACTCATACAATGAGTCACATTTACATATCAAAAGGTTTGCTATGTAAGATGTTTTAGAAAGTGTTCTAAAAGTACAACGGATAGCTTATGTTGGTTAGATTGGCAATATAAGATACCGTGTCTCAACAATATGACACAACTTATAGTGTAGATGATGTATTAGATACATCATCAACCAGGTTATTATCACACTAAGTATATGATATCTTTGGTGTAGTGGGAGGATTGTTAGGGTATCTGACAAATTCACGTCTTCAAGTCTTAATGGTTAGGCACTATGGTGAATCTGATTCTTTAGGCTACAATGAAACTCTTAAGTATAAGATGCAGTCCAATTGGTCAGGACAATAAAAGTTAAGTTAAAGTAATTGTAGTTTAACTCAATCTGGGAACTTGTAGAGGCGTCAAAAAATATTCAGTCCATTAGATTTTATTTGAATGGATCTACAACTTTTTTTTTTGGTAAGTCGGTGTGAAATACCATATATAATATATATGTGCAAGTCTATGAGGGGCATACCCCAAGTCGTGAATGGATCTACAAGTATAAACAGTCGAGTGGACGAGAAGATAGAGACCTTAAGGACTAGATTGATGGTAGTGGGTTAATACCCAATGTTAGTAAACTATAATTGAGCAGCTTGCTACTGTAGATGGGCAAGCAGGTTACACAGACAATTATTTGGACAACAATTTAAAACAATGCAATTCGCACAGGAAGGGTAAAACAACTCAATTTGCCCAGTATGGGTAAAATTAACATAATTTGCCCAATAGAGTTAAAATCAACACAATTCGTCCAATATAGGTAGAATCAACACAAGTCGCCCAGTAGAGGCAAAAGCAACACAATTCACCCAATAGAAGTAAAAACTACTCAATTTGCTAAGTAGAGGCAAAAGCAGTACAATTTGTCCGGTAAAGGTAAAATCAACACAATTCCCCCAATAGAGACAAAATCAACACTACAAGCCTAGTAGAGGTAAAATCAACATAATTCGCCCAGTAGGGGCAAATTCATCACAATTTGCCCAATAGGGGCAAAATCAACATAATTCGCCCAATAGAGACAAAACCAACACATTTGCCTAGTAGAGGTAAAATCAACACAATTTGTCTAGTAGAGGAAAAATCAACACAATTCGCCCAGTAGGGGCAAAATTAACACAATTTGCCCAATAAAAGCAACCCAATTCGCCCCTTTGAGATAGAATCAACACAATTCGCCTATTTTATCCCACCAAAACACATTTATGCACAAGTGCAAAAGGATAGAATCAAACATATCCATCCACAAATATCTTCCTCTTTAAGTAAAGTCATACTCATCCAAAAGTATCCTTCCTCTTGAAGTAAAGTCATACTCATCCGCAAATAAGTTTCCTCTATAAAAAGGACTACAAGCCTCCTTCACCGGGACCCATTCCAACGATCATCTCCCGGGAGCAATTATCGTTCCAACGCCTTACTCTACTCAGGCTAAGTATTTTATCTCTATTATTTCATTTATTACTTGCCCTTATTTACAATTACATAATATGGATACTGACTTGACCGTCAGAAGGATCCCCCGTGGGTTGCTCCACGGGCCCCTGTAACCGTTCATTTGATCTTGAAGGGAATATCAGGTCGTGCATGTAACCAGAGCATAAGTTCAGCTCATCTTAACGAGCCACACCTCGTACAGAACTCCAAAGTGATGAATAAGCACACTACCCAAATTCATCACAAACATAATGGCATCGTCTGTGGGAAGAATCACAAGCTTACGCCTGGCTT
The DNA here is from genome assembly GCA_018398585.1 of Simmondsia chinensis. Taxonomy (NCBI): domain Eukaryota; kingdom Viridiplantae; phylum Streptophyta; class Magnoliopsida; order Caryophyllales; family Simmondsiaceae; genus Simmondsia; species Simmondsia chinensis. The sequence continues at coordinate 13,047,381 of JAGTTD010000014.1, forward strand.
GGTGTTTCTTGTAAAATTCAAACATTTTTAATGTCATTTGAGGTAATTTTCAGCATTTTTCTAATAAAAAAGAGCTTATTCAAGAAAATTAAGTTTAAAAAGCTCTCCACTATTCCTTTGAGCACTTTTAAACATATCCGTGCAGGCAAAGAGGTATGTTGGAGTAATTCAAGTATTGTGACATATTGTTTACCTCTTTCTTAACTTTTTTTTTATTAAAAATTCGAAGAAAATCGTCATAGGCACCAAGAACTCTTCTAGAGCTTCATTTTCATATATAACTAAATCCATAACTCTTCATGGATTGAATGTTACGCATGTTTTAAGTTACAAGGTACGTTATACAACAACTACAACCGGAATTCGCCCGGTTCATCTTTTCACATCCTTTTAAAATTCACTTTGATCAAAAATTTAAAAATTATTATAGTTATATAAAAATATTTAAGAGATTCATTCTGATATATAACTCAATCCATAACTCATTATGGATTGAAAGTTACGCTTGTTTTAAATTACAAGGTATGTTATACAACAACTACAACCGAAATTCGCCTAGTTCATCTTTTCACATCCTTTTAAAATTATCTTTGATCAAAAGCATAAAAATCATTATAGTTATATAAAACTCTTCAAGAGATTTGTTTTGATATATAGCTAATTCTGTAACTCTTCATGGATTAAAAGTTATGCTTGTTTCAAGTTAAAAGGTACGCTATACAACAACTACAACAGGAATTTGCTTGGCTCATCATTTCACCTCCTTTTCGAATTCTCTTGGATAAAAAAACTTACAAATATTCTTCAAGAGCTCCATTTTGATATATAACTCAATCCGTAACTCTTCACGGATTGAAAGTTACGCTTGTTTTAAGTTACAAGGTACGTTATGCAACGACTAGAACCAGAATTCATCCCGTTCATCTTTTCCCCTCCTTTTCAAATACTCTTTGATCCAAAACTTAAAAATAACTATATTTATATAAAAACTTCAATAGCTTCATTTTGACATATAACTCAATCCGTTACTCTTCACGGATTGAAAGTTACGCTTGTTTTAAATTGCAAGGTACATTATATAACAACTACAACTAGAATTTGCCCTGTTCACCTTTTCACCTACTTTTCAAATTCTCTTTGATCAAAAACTTAAAAATTACTATAGTTATATAAAAATATTCAAGTGCTTCGTTTTGATTTATAACTCAATCCGTAACTCTTCATGGATCGAAAGTTACGCTTGTTTTAAGTTACAATGTACGTTATACAACAACTACAACCAATATTCACCCAGTTCATCTTTTTACTCCTTTTCATATTTTCTTTGATCCAAAGCCTTAAAAATTATTATACTTACATAGAACTCTTCAAGATTTTCGTTTTGATAGTAGCTCAATCCTTAACTCTTCACGGATTAAAAGTTAACCTTGTTTTAATTTATAAGGTACGTTATACAGCAACTACAACCGGAATTTGCTTGGTTCATCTTTTCACCTCCTTTTCGAATTCTCTTTGATCAAAAACTTAAAAATCATTACAGTTACATAGAGCTCTTCAAGAACTTCATTTTGATGCATAACTCAATCCATAACTCATCACAGGTTAAAAGTTGTTCTCGTTTTAATTTACAAGGCACGATATACAACAACCACAATTGAAATTCGGCCAGTTCGTATTTTCACCTCCTTTTCATATTTTCTTTGATCCAAAACTTAAAACCTCATTATAGTTACATAGAATACTTTCTGAGCTTCATTTTGATAGCTGATTCAGTCCACAACTATTCACGGATTGAAAGTTATGCTCGTTTCGAATCAAAGGGCCAAGTTATATAACTAGCACAAGTGGAGAACGCCCAACTTCATCTTTCCACCTCTTGTTCATATTTTTTTTTTGGTCAAAACCTTAAACAATCATCATAGGTTCCTAGCACTTTTCAATAGCTTGATTTGATATGTGATTCAACTCGTAAATCTGCACGGACTAAAAGCTATGCTCATTCTAAGTCAAAGTTCAAGTTGTATGTCCATCACGTGGATAAAACACCCAGTTATCTTTTCACCTTTTTCGTATGTTCTCTTTGGTTTAAAAAAAACCCTCTTGAGAACTCATCATATATGAATACTGAACTCTTTTAAAAGCTTCATTTTGACATGTGAATGGACTCGTAACTGCTTACGAGTGAAAATTTATATACATTTAAAAATCCACCATCCGACGAATTCCCTATTTGTTGTTTTCCACAACATGGTAAATTTCACAACCCGGCATTAACTGCAACTAGGCGTCATTCGTAAAACCTGGCGTTATCCCAGACACTTCTCTTACCGTACGACAATCACCATCCCAAGCCGCCGTCGTCATTCTCACTAACGACCATCACTTCCACAACACCTCGGAGTTTAACCACCATCTTCTCAAAAGTCGCCACCACGTGACGCTTCGTTCACCGTGTGTGAAGCTTCATCTTTCACCACCACTATCATTATTCCCACTACATGTTAGCACCGGGCATAACACCCATATCCCCACTGCCCTCAGTTACACAACAGCCACCATGGGCACGTCGGTCGTCACTGGTTGTTTGCCACCCATTATGGTCAAACCCTTGCTCTCTCTTTCAAACCCGAATTTGGGTAAATTTCTATGACAATCTTAGCTCCATTCAACCTCAAAAGAGTCGTTTTCATTACTATCTTAATTCCATTTAACCCTAAATGGGTCAATTTTCGCTGCCATCTCAGTTTACTCCAACCCTAAGTCGGTCAATCTTCATTATAATTTTAGTTACTTCAACCATAAATGGGTCACTTTTTGTTACAACCCTTATTCAAATAAACCATGAGTGCAACAGTTGTCGCCAGAATCTTAGTTTGATCCATTCTTGATTTGTTCCAGTTCTCGTTCAGATTAAACTCTAATTGGATCAATTTTTATCATGATCCTACTTTATGTTGATTCTAGTTGAACAAATTTTTTATAATTCTGGTTGAACTAAGTTATACTTCGCCAGATTCTTACCCATAAATTGTTAAATTAACAATTAGACACAATAATTCTAAATTTAAGGGTATTAATGGAACAAGGTCATTGACCCTGCCTTTAATGATTTTGAAATACAAAGCGAACATTATCCAACACCAAAACATGAGCGCATATCAAAAAACACATATAAGTATTGAGTTCCGGAATGATAAAAGTACTTATAACAAGACAACTAGGTTATACGATTCATTCCAAGGACTTTGTCTGGGCACGTAAGAGACCTCATAACTCCCTTGGAATTCACAATGCATGTCATTTGTCTCTCTCCATCCATGACTAATCCAATTACCTCATGAATTTCTTATTGCCATATTTTATACACCTACGAAGAAAATCCAGAAGCAAACGATTCATTCAAGGGGAACTCAATGTGTTGTTATGGCATAAGCTACTCGTCATGTGCCAGCGTGGCAATTTTTCGCTTACAAAACACTAGCAAGGGCTATTTAGTCAAAAAGATGGAATCTCACCATACTTGAGTTGCTTTACAAGCTACGCAATATCACCATCTCTAAATATCGGACATGGCCGTATGCTAAGTACCTTTTGGGAAATATTGTTTGGCCTGGCTAAATCAAGTAAGATCAAATTTCAAAAATGCGTCCACATCAAAAATCATTTCATAAGTGGGGGGAACTGGAAGACTTTGCCATCATTCATGATTCCTTATTCATAGTGGTGTAGAAATTCTTTTAGGACTGGGGGACTTCGTCCGTGTTCACAGTCCGAACTTCATTTCAATGGTAGTACAAATCATTTTAGGGCTGGGGGACTTTATCCCTATTTGCAACCCAAACTTCATTTCAACGATGATACAAATCATTTTAGGGCTGGAGGACTTCATCCCTATTCGCAGCCCGAATTTCATTTTAATGGTGATACAAATCATTTTAGGGTTGGGAGACTTCGTCTCTATTCGCAGCCCGAACTTCATTTCAACAGTGATACAAACATTTTAGGACTAGGGGACTACACCCCAATTAATAACTTGGATTTTCTCAACCTAGTAGCACAAATCACTTTCGGGCAAGAGGATTTCGCCTAAGTTATTTCTTTATTATGATGATATAAATCATTTTAAGACCAGGGAACTTCACCTCTATCATTCCGTTATTTTAGTGAAAAATTACTTTTATATTAGGAGACTTCACCTTATCCATTTCCATATCTTAAGTGATACAAATCATTTTAGGACTAAGGGATTGCACCCCAATTAATAACTTGAGTTTTCTCGTCCTAGTAGTGCAAATCACTTTCAGGCAAGAGGACTTCACCTATGTTATTTCTTTAATATGATGGTATAAATCATTTTAAGATTAAGGGACTTCGCCTTGATCATTCCCTTATTATAGTGACAAATCACTTTCATACTGGGAGACTTCATCTCATCCATTTCCTTATCTTAAGTGATACAAATCATTTTAGGACTAGAGGACTACACCCTAATTAATAACTTGGGTTTTCTCGTCCTAGCAGCGCAAATCACTTTCGGGCAAGAGGATTTCAACTAAGTTATTTCTTTATTATGACGGTATAAATCATTTTAAGATTGGGGGACTTCGCCTCTATCATTCCCTTATTTTAGTGACAAATCACTTTCATACTGGGAGACTTCACCTCATCCATTTCCTTATCTTAAGTGATACAAATCATTTTAGGACTAGGGGACTATACCCCAATTAATAACTTGGGTTTTCTCGTCCTAGTAGCGCAAATCACTTTTAGGCAATGGGACTTCGCCTAAGTTTTTTCTTTATTATGATGGTATAAATCATTTTAAGATTGGGGGACTTCATCTTGATCATTCCCTTATTTTAGTGACAAATCACTTTCATATTGGGAGACTTCACCTCATCCATTTCCTTATCTTAAGTGATAGGAATCATTTTAGGACTAGGGGACTGCACCCCAATTAATAACTTGAGTTTTCTCGTCTTAGAAGTGCAAATCACTTTCGGGCAAGAGGATTTCGCCTAAGTTATTTCTTTAACATGATGGTACAAATCCTTTTAAGACCGGGGGACTTTGCCTAGAACATTCCCTTAGTTTAATGACAAATGACTTTCATACTGGGAGACTTCACCTCATCCATTTCCTTTTCGTAAGTGATACAAATCATTTTAGGACTAGGGGACTACACCCCAATTAATAACTTGGGTTTTCTCGTCCTAGCAGTGCAAATGACTTTCGGGCAAGAGGACTTCACCTAAGTTATTTCTTTATCATGATGGTATAAATTATTTTAAGACTGGGGGACTTCGCCTCGATCATTCCCTTATTTTAGTGACAAATCATTTTCATACTGGGAGACTTCACCTCATCCATTTCCTTATTTTAAGTGATATAAATAAATTTGGGATTAGGGGACTTCATCTCGATTCATGACTTCGGCTTTTTCACCTTGACGGTGTAATCATTTTTCACGACTATTAGACTTCACCCCCAAGTCATAAGCTAGGCATTACCTCTATCACAAAGGATAAACCACTCCAAAATCAAGAGGCCTCACAATTAGTAATAGTTGAAAGTACATTCTTTTCGTGCGATGCAAAGCAGGTAAAAAGAATTACAAGTCATGAATTGCACGGCCATAAGGGGGCAATCCTTTTCAAAACTAGTGAACTTTATCCTCAATCATGCTGCGTTATACAACATTATGGCATATTCGAAAGACTTCACTACTTGTCATAAATCAAATTATGATTGTCAAACTTGCTTGTCGCAGCTTGACAAAATATTTCCAATAAGAGAATCTGAAATAAGATGCGTTTCTTATTATGCCCGAGTAACTCACACTCCAACCAACCTTCTGCTAAGCTATCTAATACCACAATTGGTCAACAACATAATAAGAGTAATATAAGGTATTATCTTTATCTTCTTAGCCACCTTTATAATCCTATACGTACAATGATGGCATGTAATTGGTAATTCCAAACCACATTATTCAAAACAATGACATATCTGTAAGGCTTTATCACCCATAAGGAATCGAACTACGATTACAAAACTCGGAGGCTCGTCGCTGATAAACTATTTCTAATATGAAGATCCAACATGGACCACTCCTGTTACTATGCCTGAATAACCGACATCTCAATTAACTCTTTATTAGTTGAGCACTGCTATTGGTAAATAACTTAAGAAAAACGATACAAGTGGTCGCTTTTATCTGCCCAACTCTAGGCACTAATTAACTACCCACTCAAGAAGAAGACTCGCAAGTTAGCAACGTATGAACATAAATAATAACTCAATATTAAAAATCCCTTAAGAGTGTGCAATCTGAACAAAAAGCTAGGAATAAGATGAACTAGTTCAATATCTGTAATAACTTGCTTCAAGATGGTCTTGGACTATCTGACAGTCCACTTTAAACTCCTGCCGTAGCCTATTCAATTTAGCAATAGGTGCTTTTTAGTAATAAGTGTCATAACAAGTAGATATTGAGGGATGGTCGTTACTAAGCCGCTTATTAGACATAAGTGCTTCAAAAGTTAGCAATAGTCTATATGATGAATCACATCCTTCGGGTAATATTCGGGTGCAAAGTATATTGTATGAATATTGCCAATCACTATTCGTGCAATTATTTATTTGCAACCATTAAACAGAAGACATACCAAGTTCATCAGTGCATAGATGAATGCCAAAGGTAAACCAATGCCATCCAAAGACGTCCTTTGAGAATGATAGACCATACGCTTTCCCTTTTTGCTTGGCATGTAACAGCCCTCAGGGTGTGTTAATTCCAGCACTCTGTTTTTACTTTGATATATGTCCTCGATATGCTCAACATCAAACAAGAATACTGCCCTATGTGGTTTAACTATTTCGATTATGCTTGCTACCTTGACTTTATCTAGGTATTTTATACATGACACTTAACATTAACCAAGTGTTTACGTATCACCATGGTCCGCCCTGGTGCAATCACCTGGAATGGGTGTGACATTCCTCACCATGGTCCGCCTTGGTGTAATAACCTGCAATGGATGCAACAATCATTACCATGCTCTGTCCTGGTGCAATCACCCGCAATGGGTGCAATATTCCTCACCATGGTCCACCCTAGTGCAATCACCCGCAATGGGTGCAACATTTCTCGCAATGGTCCGCCCTGGTGCAATCACCCGCAACGGGTGCAACAATCATCACCATGGTCTGCCCTGGTGCAATCACCCGCAACGAGCGCATCACTCCTCAGGGACATATTCATCACATTAACTACATTACCGTATATTACATATTGTTTACTCGGGCAGTAAACAAACAACGTAATATATTTGGCACTTTAATCTCATTTAAACTGGCTACACCTATCACCAGTATACCGACCAAGTGTATGAATTCAACCACCTTTGGCTCTAGCCAAAAGTGTCTTTGCCTATCAAAGTAACATGAGCTAGATGCACCACATTCATCACTTTGTGGACATTACTGACCAAATGCAAATATACCCGATGACTAATCATGATAGTGATATCCTTACATGTTTATCACATAGAGCTTGAATCGCCATGAATGCTCACTAATATTAAGGGGCAAAATGCTTGAGTACTCTAAGTTGACCTTAGAAGCCCGGACTCTTCTAAACATTCTTACGCAAATAAGAGTTGTGACATTAAGCGCTCTACCAATATCCATGATTACGCTAAACGACCTATTAAAGTTCATGATGGGTCATGCGCCTAGTTACAAGCTATAATGGCTTAAACATCCTATTAATTGTCAAATACCTCGTTACATATATTAGTCAGATCATACGCTCCATTAATTTCGAGTAAAAATCAAAATACACATGAATGACAATTATGAAGGGCCAAAACAGGACAATGAATACCTCCATCACTCAAGAAAACAATGTACAGTAGCAAGTTCAGAGCAAAACACATTTATTACTTCGTGACCGAACCTAGAATGACCGAGGTTCGCTCACAAAGTAGGGGGACTAATATGTTGGTAACCAATAATTGAGCAACTTGCTACCATAGATGGGCAAGTAGGTTACACAGACAATTATTTAGACAAAAATTTAAAACAATGCAATTTGCCCAGTAAGAGTAAAATAACACAATTCGCCCGGTATAGGTAAAATCAACACAGTTCGCCCAGTAGAGGCACAATCAACACAATTAGCCCAGTATGGGTAAAATCAATACAATTCGCCCAGTAGAGGCAAAATGAACACAATTCGCCCAATACAGGTAAAATCAACACAATTCGCCCAGTAGAGCAAAATCAATATAATTCACCCAGTAGACGTAAAATCAACACAATTCGCCCAGTAGAGGCAAAAGTAGCACAATTCGCCCAGTAGAGGTAAAATTAACACAATTCGCCAAGTAGAGGCAAAATCAACACAATTCGCCTAGTAGAGGTAAAAGCAACACAATTCGCCCAGTTGAGGCAAAATCAACCCAATTCGCCCAGTTGAGGTAAAATCAACACAATTCGCCTAGTAGGGGCAAAATCAACACAATTCGCCCAATAAAGGTAAAAATCAACACAATTCGCCCAGTAGAGGCAAACGCAACACAATTCACCAAGTAGGGGCCAAAATCAACACATTCGCCTAGTAGGGGAAAAATCAACACAATTCGGCCAATAGAGGCAAAAGCAACACAATTCGCCCCGCAGAGGTAGAATTAACACAATTCGCCCACTTTAACCAACTTAACACAATTCGCCTATTTTATCCCTTCAAAACACATTTATGCACAAGTACAAAAGGATAAAATCAAACATACACATCCACAAAGATCGTCCTCTTTAAGTAAATTCATACTCATCCAAAAGTATCCTTCTTCATTAAGTAAGGTCATGCTCATCCACAAATAAGCTTACTCTATAAAAAGGACTACACACCTTCTTCACCAAGACCCATTCCAACAATCATCTCCCCGGAGAATAAATCGTTCCAACACCTTACTCTAGTCGTGCTAAGTATTTTATCTCTATTATTTTATTTATTACTTGCCCTTATTTACTATTTCATAATATGGATACTGACTTGAGCGTCGGAGGGGTCCCTTGTGGGTTTCTCCATGGGTCCCTCTAACCGTTCATTTGATCTTGCAGGGAATATCAAGTCGGGTGTGTAACTAGAGCTTTAGTTCAGCTCATCCTAATTAGCCCCATCTCATACAGAACTCTAAAGTGATACTAACCAAATTCATCACAAACATATAGGAAGGAATCGTCTATGATGAGACCTTCTTGCCAGATGCTATGCTTAAGTCCATAAGGCTGCTCTTATCTATTGTATATCATTGTGATGAGGTATGGAAAATGGCAATCATGACAACATTCTATAAATGTTCATCTTGATAAAATTAAGTCTATGATACAACCGGACAAGCTCATTGCCAACAGTCAGGAGCATCTAGTATGCAAACTGAGGAAGTCTATTTTTAAACTTAAATAAGCATCATGTTCATTGAATAGTGGATTTGATGATGGTTAATCCAGTCCTAGGGATTTGAATTAATGGTTAGTGAACCATCAGTATACGAGTGACATGACAAGAAAGTAAAGACTTTCTGAGTGTTGAATATAATTAGAATTCTACTCATTAATAATGGTGTAGAATTGCTATGAGATGTAAAAGTTTGATTGTCCAATTATTTAAAAGTGAAAAACCTACGATGAGCACACTATATTCTTAGGATCAATCTTATAAAAGATTCAAAAGAAAGAATGTAAGTTTGTCATGGGTTGTTTGTTTTAAAAGTGAGTTTAGACGTTAGATGTCGGAATTCGTATTTACCCTTGTAGTGGGAGTCATTAGATGGGGTAGAGTGATGCAGTCTTGTATTGCTTATTTTACTACAGAAGTCGGACACTTGACATCTATGGAGTTGTTAAGTAGACTACTAGACTCAAAAGGTTTCTTACAGATGAAAGTATGTGAGCGAAAGAATGAGACAGTGACAAATTAGTATTTGTTAAAGTTTTCAGTCAAAGAGTTGACAAATCTGTAGGGGATAGTTATGCAATATAAGGGTATTTAGGTTTAAGGAAAAGTGGGAGATTGTTGGAATAAGTGTCATAAAAAACCCAGTTAGTTAGTTTTAAGTATAAAATAAATAAAATTATTTTATTTATTTATTATCTGATTATGCTTTACAAGTCAAACATGCATTTGATTGTTTTTCTATTACATTCCATGATATGGACGTTGTCCAAAATAACATGTCAGGTTTGGTTTAAGTGGTCAATAAGATTGAACCATGGAAAGACTTAGATTAAACAAGTGACATGTTGTCAAAGTATGTTTATAGTCGATGATAAGTTTGGACAAACTGTCTGATAAGACTATAATATGATAGTTTTAATGACTTGTCTTGGTAATGTGGATAGGGATCCAAGAGTATTATGTTGGTGTTTTCAATAAGATTAGAATACTAAGCAGGACCATCTGAATTAGTTGTTTCTTTAACTGCTATTAGAAATAATTAATTCTATAAGACGATAACTCTAAATCTAGAAAATAGTCAAGACTCGTGCATGGAATGTTAATTGCTTTGATGCCTAAAATGACGAGGTTATAAGAGAATAACCCAGATCTTATGTCATTGGGCGATTACATAAAGTGTGGTGGGAATGGATATTTTACTTGGAATCCACAAAGTAAGATGTCTTCTTAGTTGATTAGCAAATATACGAACAGATTCTAGAATCTTTGGCCCGAGTATTCCATAAGTTTGACATTTGGAATTAATACAAAAATTGTTTATGTATTATGAATTGTTCGAGAAGGGTGAGTCAAGAACTGCAGTGATAGATGTGAGAAAAATAAAGATAGTAGTTAAAGTTATTTTTGCTTACGGATCTAATAGAGGGGTTAATTGTCGCAATAATAATAAAAGTTATTTGAGAAATTCTTAAGTAAATATATTTGATTTTAGAGTGCAGTAAAACTTATTTAGTGGAATTAAGTTTTACTAAATAGTTATCAATTGTTATCATGAGATGATAATCAGATTTGTCCCATTTGGAGTTAGAGTTAGATTGTCCCCAAAGTCCCTCCGCAAACCTTAACTTAAGCACTGCTTGAAGATAATTGAAAATAAATTAATAAGATGAATTATTTATTTAAGAAATAAATAAATTTATATGCTAAATAAATATTTATGAGATGAATATATAATACGATAAATTATATAGTGTTTTTAAATAAAACAAAAAAGGGTTAAAGGTGACGTCATTTTCAAAATGCCCAACCACATAATTTAATCTGCACACACAAATAGATCCCAATTGCTGACGTCATATGTGACGTCCCTATTGGATCTTGATTTATATTTAAACGTACATTTTCGACGTGAGAGATAATGTATTATTTTAGGTTTTGGAACCTATTTTTCTCTCACAACGAAAATCTCAAAATTATTTTAGGGATTTTTTTAAATTAATTTTTAGCATAATTTTTATAAAAAAAATTATTTTTGAAAAAGTTAAAGGAAAAAGTTTTGTTTCGAAATTTTTTTTAAATAAATATTTTTGGTAGTCTACACTCCGGTGCTAGGAAAGGTTATTGCGAAAAAGACCTTGCGGCATCGAGAATTCTTCTTTTAATTTCAAATCTTCAAGTCCGAGTTGGGATTGCTTTTCTGGTATGTATAAATTAAGTATTTGATATTTAATTTATTTTTTATTTATTTTGTTTGTTCTATATACAACAACAACAACAACAAACCCAGTACCTGCAAGGGCTCTCGCAAAAGCAGGGTATGGGGGGGTAGATGTACGCAGCTTTCCCCCTTCAGGGGGCTACCCTGAAGAAAGACTGTTTCCAAGGACCCCTAACCTGAGAGGCTGGTCCGCAGCACAAAGCATGTGACCTGGCAGTAGGAGAGCAACAAAGCATGAGTAGGGCAATCGTTTGTTCTACATACTATGTTTATATATATATTTTATTCGATATTTTTCATTTGTCATATTATGAACATATTAGAGTAAGATCTAGATCTAATAAAATAGTTTAATCAGGTCAAGCTTTAGATTTAAAATTAAGAATTTTAAATTGGTTTTTCACTACGCTCTCTTTAGTCATTTAGGAAAAATTTTCAAAATACGTTCTCAACACTTTTCCCACTGATCTAAGAGTAGTGACAAATAAGAGGGCTCAATGTTGAAGGCTGAAAATGAGGAACGAGGGGCATGTGTTCAATCTATGACCGTTAACTACAAGGATTACATTTATGACATTCCATCTTTTATATCCCATACTTACACCCCCACTACATTAGCTAACTTAGGTATTAGCATATCCTCTCTCGCATTTGTGTCTAATTCACATTTTTCTTATGACTCACTCAACTTTCCTTGAGGCATCACTACTTATGATGAGCTAAAAACATTTTCACAGGCGGTTCAATACGAACATTGGAGAGAGGCAATGAGACATGAGATAGAGGCATTTGAACAAAATTATACTTGGATCTTGAGGCACCTTGCTCCAGGCAAGAAGGCCATCAACACAAAATGGATACATAAGCTCAAGTAAAATCAAACTTGGACTTTGGAGTATCTTCCTTTGGGGAAGAAGGCTATTGACTCGAAATGGGATATAAGATCCAGCATCGATTGGATGGATCTAGTGAATGTTATAAACCATGTTTGGTCGCCAAGGGTTATACACAGGTTGAAGGTATTGATTATCATAACAAATATTCACCAGCTGCTAAGCTTGTTACTGTTCGGCGTGTTCTTGCAGCAATAGTAGCCCGAAGTTCGGTTGTATATCAATTAGATGCTAATAGTGCATTTCTCCACAGTGATCTTGATGAAGAAGTGTGTATGAAAATTTTGCAAGGATTTGAACGTTAACATGAAGTTCATGTGTGTTGGCTTTGTAAATTGCTTCATGGGCTTAAGCAAACCTCTCGTGACTGGAACCAAAATTTTACTTCGAGATTGATTGATGTAAGTTTCCACCAATCCCAGTTGGATTATTCTCTTTTTAACTTTTCTTAAGGATATGTTTTTCTTTCTATGTTAATCTATATAGAATGTCATTATAACTAGCAACAATGTGAATAGTAAAACTAAGATTAAGTCTAAGCTTAATCATAAGTTTGGACTTGAAGTCACTACCAGTCTGCCAATCCTGCATAAAAAGAAAGAGGACCAAGTCTGTCTTTCAGAGTAAAGGCAACAAGGTTGGTGACTTGCTTGAACTGGTTCGAACATATGTATGTGGACCAATGAACGTCAGGCAAGAGGTGGGTATGAGTACTTCATCACATTGATTGATGATTACTTAAGAAATGGATATGTTTACCTAGTAAGACATACGTCGGACTCTTTTGAAAAGTTCAAAGAGCATAAACCTGACGTTGAAAAGCAATTAGGTAAACAAGTTAAGTCACTTCGATCAGATCAAGGTGGTGAATATCTTTCGGGTGAGTTTCTAGATTTCCAAACTACAAATGCGATAAGATCTCAACTTTTTGCTTCAGGTATACCGCAGTAAAATAGTGTTGCAGAAAGAAGCAATAGGATATTGTCCGAGATGGCAAGTTCCATGATGAGTCATGCTACTTTACCAATTTCTTCTTAGGGTAATCCCAAAGGAACAAGGGTGGTCTTTTCTACAGTCCTTCTGATCAAAAATTTTTTTAAGTGCAAATATAAAATGTTTAGAGGAGCATTTTATAGCAGACTACAAAATCATCAACAGAATAGTGCTAGAGGACTTAAAAGAAAATGACGCTAATTCTGAACAGCTAGACAAAACTCGGAATATAGTGGATGCATTAGATGCACCTATTGGTAAGTTTGAGAATGTTCTTAGTACACAAGAGTCTAGGTGTACTGGGAGGATTGTCAAGACACCTAACAGGTTCATGTCGGGAGCCTTAATGGTTGACCCTGACACTGAATTTGATCCTCACAGGTACAATGAGACAGCTAAAGACAAGGATACTGACCAGTGGATCTTAGCAGTGAAATATGAGATAGGATATATGTATTCTAATCAGGTCTGAGATCTTTTAGAGGTGCCTGTTGGCATCAAGCCTTCCCTTTCTAATTAGAGACAAACACAATGTTTGTCTCTGATTAGAGACGGATAACTCCATCTCTGTTCCGTCTCTGATTAAAGACAGACCAGAGACAACCCACAATTAGCTACGCCCAATTTACCTATGGAATTTGTTCCATCTGTAATTTTAAATTAGAGACAGTTTCCACATAATTTACCTACCGAATTTTTCGTCTCTAAATGTATGTTTTCTAGTTGTGATATGTATTCTGATATGGTCCGGGATCTTTTAGAGGCGCCCGTTGGCATTAAGCCCATTAGTTGTAAATGGGTCTACAAGATAAAAAGAGGAGTGAATAGGAAGGCAGAGACCTTTAAGGAAAAACTAGTTGCAAAAGGTTTTACCTAAAATGGAGGAATCGATAATGATGAGACCTTCTTACCAATAGCCATGCTAAAGTTCATAACGATACTCCTATCCATTGTAGCTCATTATTAGATTTGGAAAATGGAAGTCAAAACGGCCCTTTTGAATGGTTATCTTGAGTAAGACATCTATATGGTGCAACCATATAGTTTTCTTGGCAAAAATTAGGAGCATATGATATGCAAACTAAAGAAGTCCATATATGGACTGAAGCAAGCACCACGCTCATCTAATATTGGATTCAATGAAGCAATTAAGTCTTATGGTTATTGAGCAATTGGTTGACAAACTATGCGTGTACAAACGTCATCAAGAGAAAGTAGTGACTTTCTTAGTATTGTATGTTGATGATATATACTACTTATTGGGAATGATGTAGGGGTGTCATCAGATGTAAAGATTTGGTTGTCAAGTCAATTTGATATGAAGGACTAGAGATTATATGCTGATCTTTCAAAGTGATGAGCTGGTTCCAGTTGGCTACTCTGATTTTGACTTCTAGTCAGATAGAGATGCTAGATGTTCGTCATTTTGTTATGTTTTTACCTTGGAAGAGGAGCCTTTGGTGGGAGGAGAATCAAGCAGTCTTGTATTACTGACTCCACCATGTAGGCCAAGTATGTTACAGCTTCAAAAGCTACAAAGAGGACATATTGGTTCAAATAGAATAATTGACTTAGTACACCTTTGGATTATACATACAAGGGATGGGTATAAAGTTTGTAATAAATTGAATTTAGGACAAGTGGGAGATTGTTAGGAATAGTGTTCTAAAATCCAACTTTACCCTCCAAATTTTATTTTATTAAAGAAAAAAAATTGAAGTCCCAGTCGTTTCCTTGATACATTTGTGTAAGTAAGCATATATACTACATGTAATTTTCTATTGAGTAACATCCATGAGATGGGTGTAGTCCTTAAACTACAATTTACATGTTTGTTCTAAGTAGTTTATGAAATTAACCCACAGATAGACTTGGAACAAATGGTATGGATTATTGTTTGAAAGACTCGTACTCAAAAACAAGCTTGGACCACCTGTATGCTAAGACTATAATGTGACACTTTAGATGACTTGTCTTGGTCATGTGGATGATGATCTAAAAGTATTATATTGGTGTGTTTAATAAGATTGACACACTAAGTTGGACTATATGAGTTACTTGTTTCTAGACTGCTATTGGAGATGAGTGATTCATGTTGTACTGTTTAAACTACAACTCTAAATCCTGAGAGTATTTTGGACTTGTGGACGATGGGTTAGTTACTCTGGTGTATAATAAGTAAAGTCTAAACGAATGACTGAATTCCCACGTACACCAGGGAGCAGCGTGAAGTGTGACAAGAATTAGGTATTCAATACGGAATCTACAATCTCTTATGAGATACAGCTATCCCCTTAGTTGATTTGCAAGAGTTTGAATGATTTGGAATCTTTGGTCAAAATATTTCAAGTGTTTGACATTTGGAATTTATACTACAAATATATTCAAATATAAATAAATTATTCAGTGAAGGGCGAGTCGGTAACTAATGGAGAAGCTATGAGAAGGATAATGGTAGTAGTTATATTTATTCTTTGTCATGGACATCTAATAGAGAGATTGTTGTCATCAATACAGTCTATTTGGAAGTTATCAAATAAATAATTTAAGTTTAGAGTGTAGTGGGATTTATTTAGTAGAATTAAGTCTCATTAAATGGTTATTAGAGTTTATCACGAGATGATAATTAATTTATCCCATTTAGAGCTAGAATTAAATTGTCTTTGAGGTCCCTGCGCCAGCCTCTGTATTTTGCTGCTGTTGGAAAAATATTAAAGAATTCATGAGATAAGTAAATTTAAAATTTTCAAACATTATTCATGAGGTGAATAAAAATTAAAAATTATAAAATAACATAATTTTAAAAATTAAAGTTAATAAGATAAATTTTTACTTGGGGAAACAAAGCAGAACAAAAAAAAGAGCGAAAAATTGCACAGGTCTGGCAATTTGAGATGCATGTCGGGCGCCAGGCTGCCCAAGGAGACGTCTGCATGCCCTTTCACTGGCCAATCAGGCCTCAACACGTGGCATGCGTTATTATAAAAAAGAGGAGGTTTGAACTTTATGCAAAATGACGCGTTTTACCTGTATTTTGCAATGAAACAATGCGTTTTGTATTAAATCTGCGAATCCCACATCGAAAATTTGAAGTTTTTCTCTCCGGTACCCTACTATAAATAAGGGTGCTAGTTTTAAGGTTTGGCATTTAATTATTAATTCCAAAATTAAAAGTTTCTAAAAGTGTTGAATTTCAGAAACCTAGTGGAAGTTTAATATTTTTCGGAGCCCACTCTCCGAGTGTTTTGAGGTTATTGCTTAGAATGCCACAGGGTCTCGGTTTTCTCAACTTTCTAGGAGTTTGTTACTATTCTTGGAGTTATTTATTCTGGTATTCTTTTTTTGGAGCAATTTTGGGTATGTCTTTCTTTCCTTTTCTTTTAAGTTTTTCACTTTTCTATTTATTTACAGTTTTTCCTATTATGCATGTTTTAAGTTCATGTTATTATTATGAATGTATTAGAGTAAAGGCCTGTAGATTTAAATTAGTAATTTAAACTGTAGATTTAAAATTAGAAATTTTAAATCAACCCTAGGTTTAAAATCAAGAATTTTAAACCCTTCCGCTGCGTTAACTTTATTAAATTAGGAAAAATTTTTGAAATTCCTTCTAATAGTTATGCCCCTAGGCTAGTTTATCATCTTAAATCCTACATTAAGTATTAATCTAGTTTAGACCTTGTAGTCTAAACATTTAAAAATTATTGCCGTAATAAAATATATTGGTTAGGATTAGATTTAGGCTAACCATAAGTCATGCCCTAAATTAGCTTTCATCAATTGGCTACTCCAATTTGTAATTTAATTTAATTCCGTTAGTTTTATGTTCAACATTCAACTAGAACTTCAATTTTAACCACTTGTTAATTTTTGAATAAATTTTAGACCGATTCCTTGCGAATATGACACCCGTATACCCAACACAGCTATGACTTACGAGTACAATGTATTGACACTCTTCTAAAACCAAGCTATTAAAGAAGTTTTTTACAAAAAGATGTTGCAAACCATGTGTAGGCATGAAAATGTTATCATGTTTATAGATTTTAAATTGGGCCGAAGAAAAGTCTAAGCCCAAACGATTTCCAAGTCAAGTCTGAACCCAAACGACTTCCAAGTCTAACTCAAGCCCAAATGACTTCCAAGTCGAATTGAAAAGCCCAGTGATTTCTAAGTCAAACTAAAAGCAAAGCCCAAACAACTTCTAAGTCAAGCCTAAACCCAAACGTCTTCCAAACCTAACTCAAGCCCAAATGACTTCCAAGTAGAATTGAAAAGCCCAAATGACTTCTAAATCAAACCCAAAACCCTAATACTTTTAAAGTCAAACTAAAAGGGGGCAAATGACTCTCGGGTCAAACCCAGAGTCAAACTTTTAAATCCAAAGATTTCCAAGTTGAACCAAAAAAAATGACTTCCAAGTCAAAATTTTTTTTTTTTTTTTTGAAAACTCACAAAGTCTCAGGACTAAATTAAGAATAGGCTCGTGTGCTTTCTTTTATATATAACCCGAGTAAAGTCTTTTCAAGTGGCCCAAAACAACCATTTCTCTATAAATAGGGGATCCTTTGCTTCAAATGGGAGATAGACATGGAGACATAAACACATAGAAAGATAATTCAAGATAAAAGAAAGAGAAAATTCTCTGTCTATTCTCTACCTGCACCAAGTCATTAAGGAGGAAGTTGCCAAAGCACGCTAAACTTGTGCCGATTCCCTCAAAGTTCAGTTCTTGCATTGGGATAAAGCGTTGTGTCCTCAATCAAGAATCCAAGTTTGATCGTCAACAAATTCAACTGAGTTCAACAATTGTAGAGATTGAATCAGAGGACTTTTATTTGTTTCATTTTTTGTAAAGCGTATTATAGAGATTGTATCCACACAAGTATACAACTCTTTAATTGTAATTTTGTGTATTTTTTTTCACTTCTTTTCATTTTGACTCGAAATCGATGTCCACACCATGTTTCAAAACAAATATTTGCAAGATGACAAGCAATTTTATCAGCCGCTGATTTTGAAGTCGTCTTTGTAAGAGAGAAAATAATTCATTACCTACTTTTCTCACAAGAGAATTTCTGTAAGGTTGAATTCCAAACACATCACAAGGCAACTAATTCCCTTTGTAGCTCAAATAGCTATTTTATCAAAAGGGAAAGGAAAACAAGATATTCAAACTTCGCAAGACTATGCTATGGTAGTCCATCCTTTAAACCTCCAAATCAAAGTACAAATTCAATACGCTGCTCTTGCAAATTTTCCTCCAATTTCTTATGCTTCAGCCAAATCTCGGGATCGACCTCTCAAACTAGTCGACTCCGCATCTGAAACTTCAAACCCACAAAATATTTCTCGAAGCCTCAATTGGAACATATGTTCTTAACCAGATTTGATTCAACCCTAGATTTTAATACCCTTAAACAAATTGTATCTTCTAGCTTTATTACACAAAGCCAATATCTTCCAGACAACCGACCCTACAAAAAATTTTATGAGTTTATATTGGTTGACACTAAATTAATCTTTGATTAACACAAACAAGGCCATGCTGGAAAAATAGCCCACTCAACATGCACAAGGATTTACTTATTAAGATTACAAAATGGCATGAGTTAGCACATTCCTATTCGGGCCATTGGACGTGTCATGATTTTTCTGATTTCATAAAGGATTTGGAAAATTTCCAACTTGGTTTTACGAATGGTAGCATTACTTTGGTAGCTCAAATACAATTTTGCTCTCTATTCTAAATGTACTAAAGAATTTCCACGAGACTCAATAATGATGTTCATTCTAATTTTATATTCCATTGATTTCACGTTGGTCCTATAAGATTATTTAGTTCCTCGAACCCTTACATGTAATAATGTCATTGGTACGAGAATACAAAATCAATGTTGGAAAAGTTCTAATCCAGGAGAGATTGCTCTCCTAAAATATTCTAACATTGGCTCCAAAACCAAAAATATAAAAGAATGCAAATTCTCCTTTCTGTACCCTCCATCCAAGTCTTTCTTCCTTGTACACTCCTGTAAAAGCTCAAAACCACCATCTTTATCCTCAAAAGCTTTTAAGAAAAAAGACATTTCAAAAGCTACACTTGCCGATTTCCTATGAGATATTAAGTAACATGTTCAAGAATTACAAGATGATTGTTTAATAGTGGAAGAGACTTAAGAGGGTATCAATACACAAACATCAGATCCCATTAAAACTTTGAAGTTAAGCGTGCTTGGGCGAAAGTAGTACTAAAATGGGTGACCTCTTGGGAAGTCCTTGTGTCGCACCCCTTAGGTTGGAAGGTTCTCGGAAACAACCTCTCTTTAGGGTAGCACCCTACCCCTCCAGACCCTGCTTAGGCAAGAGCTTTTGAGGCACTAGGAATGTTGCTTTTACTTTTTTGTTTAATAGTGGAAGAGGGCAAGGAAATAAATTCCTCACAAAGTGATCCATTTAAGTAGCCAAGTAATGAAAAAAGAAGTTACGTACCTAACGAAACAAAAAGACTACTTACAAAAGCATGTGGGAAAATTCAATGGTTGTGCATGATGTCAAAATCATAGTATTAACAAATATAACTCGATCTGACCTAACCCACAACCATGATCCATTTATTTTTTGAGTTTGGCCATATGTTATATAGGTCAAAATGATTGTAAGCTCAACCTACTCAAACCCAACCCATACACACTCCACCCATGAGTCAAAAAGATGGCTCTTTTAACTACTTATTCATTTTTTGTAAAATGCTAGAGATTTTTTTTTTTTTTGGTGTGCGGATGTACCTTGTAGGATTGAATTTAAAATAATTATATTTATATGTAATAATTGATAAATTTTGAGTTTATTTATTTAATGACTTATGTATAATTAAAATTTGAAAAGATAATTAATTTTATTATAAATTAAATTTCTTATGAAAATATAAATATAGATATAGATGAAATAATAGTCTAAAAAAAATGAAAAATAAAGATTTTTTTTTTTACCAAAGGAAAATAAAGACTTTAATATGGAAAACTTACAACAACATCAATAACAACAAACCTAGTGCCTACAAGGACTCCCGCAAAAGCAGGGTCTTGGAGGGGCAGATGTATGCAGCCTTCCCCCCTCAAGAGGCTATCCTGAAGAGAGGTTGTTTCCGAGGACCTCCATCTAGCTCTCTTTTTTACTCATTCTTTTTTTTTTTTTTTTTTTTTTTTTGGGAGTATGTCTGTTTAGTCATTTCCCAACCAAAGGAAACACAATCCAGATCAAATCATAGAATATTAATAAAATATTAGAAGATACCTGCAATTGATTTATCCGAATTCATACACTTGCGTGTGATGATTGCTCATGCCGGTGAAAACTTAACACTTCTACTGGCGAACTCAAACACGTCTCTCTCTTCCCCCCTCTGGGGTTGCATTTCATCCTGATAAACCTTACAATCTTTTTGCTGATCGACAAATCAGACAACTGGAAATGGGATCATTGAAGAATGAAGATGGGGAAGAGGTGATGGGGTCAAATGAAGCAATTGTGTACATCAATGGTGTCCGCAGAGTTCTTCCTGACGGTTTAGCTCATTTGACTCTTCTTGAGTATCTCAGAGGTACCCTCGTGATGATCCTCCTCTTCCTTTCATTTGATTTCTCATTCTGGTAATCTTAACAAATTGCAGAAATTTGCAATTAAGAGAGACCAATTTTGTCATGTCATTACATATGGTATAATATACTTTGACATTTTTGGAACAATTTTGATGTAACTTGTTCTGCTTTATGTAAAGTAGGAAGAGTGGCTAGATCATTTTCGTTGTTCTAATGTAGTTAAAACTAGGAAGAGTGGCTAGACCGTCCTCTTTGAAGTTGTACTGTATTGGTAGTAGAACTTGAGGGGGAAATAGAGTGGAATTTAGAGAGGGGAAGAGAAAAGAATAATAGGTAGAGAGAGATTTCATTATATATCCATTTCCATGCCTTCCATATAACCCTAGTTGATGCTTATTTAGAAGTTGGAGATGTTGATATAAAACAGCGAAAACAGCAATATCGCAGAGGAAATCACAGTTAAAATTGCAATAAAATGTTGCAGTATAAAATTACAGTAAAATACTGTTGTAATGCTGCTGTAAAATACTTCAATGAAAATTGCAGTAAAATATTTCTGTAAAATTGCAGAAAAAAACAGCGAAAAACAGCAGTAAAATTCAGCAAAAATCGCAGCGAAAAATCAGCAAAAAATCTAGCGATAAGTACCTAAAACACAGCAACCAAATAGATAATACTGAAAAGTGGAAAAACTGATTAGAATACCGAAGGAGAGAGCAATTAGAAAGATCTTACAAAATAAAGATATCGCGCCGTGGTAATTACCACTGTCCTAAAAGACGATTTTGCCGCTGCTCCGGTGCATACAGTATAACCGGCGGCCGTCCTCCAGGATTAACGCGATCCGACTCTTAACGTGCACTCGTTAATTGCCGGGTAGGAGTACCTTAAACTTTGCCCAAATTTGAGAAGAGAGTAAAGCGACCCAGAAATGCGAGTCCGAATTCGGATCTTATGCAACAGATTGCTGGCGTAGACTGACTGAAGAAGCAGAAATTGGAAGTGCGGGAGAATCGGCGAGGACGAAAAAGCAAATCAAAATGAAAACTGAAGAGAGAGAGAGAGAGAGTGAAGGGAATTTATAACATATAAATAAGGGTTTTTAATTTACAACGGTAAAATAACGGACGTAATAAATTGCAACGGCTATATTGTTAATAAATTTCCAACGGTTACAATTTTAATGCCTCTAAATGGCTAGTAATGGTAACATGCATTAAAACTCGGTGCAATGAATTCCAACAGCTAAAAACGGTCACAAATTTAATGACGTTAAAACGTTACAGGTAAGCGGATTGTAACGGGTTTTAAAATATATTTTTCGAAAAATAAATGTACCCGTTAGGAAAAGAATTATCCACACTATTTTTTCAATGTGGGATACAACTTCCCTTAAAAACTAAAAATTAGCTTATATTATTTTTCTAACAGGAGAAAGGGGACCACTAGCAAAAATCCTAGAAAAGTGACTAGATTGCCCTCTTTGAAGCTTAACCAGGGTTGACATTAGAAATTCGGGGAGAAATAGAGTAGTGTTTTTAGAGGGGAAGAGAAGAGAATAATAGAGAGGAAGAAAGAGATTTCGTTTCATATTCATTTACATGCCATTCATACAACCCTAATTGATGCTTGTATAGAAATTGGGGAAGAGGGACCACTATTTTAAATCCTAATTGTGTATTAAGAGGAAAATTACCTAGATTATCACTAAAGTAAAATGACCTATTAAAATATTATTTAATCACATGCATAACACGTATTAAGGATTCTTGAGATTAGAATAAGCCTCAGGAAAGAATTTGTCCGGATCCTGCCTGGCTCCTCTGCGCTAGGCTGCTGCTGCTGTTGTTGCCAAGTACATTTTTGGTGGTTTTGGGTTGAAACTTACTTGGATAGAACTTAGATTTCCAATGTTATGTTTTGGATTGATGAAAATTTGACTGGAAGATGACTGGGGAAACCCTGGGAACTGAGTATGTGTAAAGCTGTAAAACAGGAGATGCAGTCTGTGATTTGGAAATGAGAAGAAACTCGAGATTTTAGAAGTATCAATTATGCTGTCAACAATTATGATTTGAACCGAGTAGATGTTTTTCTATCAATAACTTGACTTAAATGGAGAAAAAAAGCATTCCCATATGCAAATTATGTCAACAATACATTAGTGTGCAGTATGGTTTAAATAAGTTTCTAATAGTGATTTTTGCAAACTGATAGTTTTGTGGCACTCATCAGCAGCTTACAACCACTTGTTTAAGTATTCAGTTGGTATTTTATTTTCACGGTGTGGTAACCATGTATGTCATTCATCTTAAACCTCTGCTGAATTTGCTTGTTGGAGGGCAGTTTTCCTTTGCATGAGAAGTACTGATTAGTTCTTCCATTCCTCCTTTTTGGCAATGCAGATCTAGGCTTGACAGGGACAAAATTAGGATGTGGTGAAGGAGGCTGTGGTGCTTGTACTGTCATGGCGTCTTACTTTGATTACAATCTGAAGAAATGTGTGTGAGTCTCTCCCTTTTCTTTTGAATCTGTTTGTGCATGAGCACATTTACCCCTTTAGGCTCCTTAGTCCTAGATTCAGGGTATGTTAGTTCCTTCTCTCCCTGCATGGAAATTATGGTTCAGTCCCTTGAGTAGTTGTATGTGGTTGCACCTACAGTGGATTAGCTCTATGCTCTTAAAATGTCATAGGATACTTTCAGAACTGATAGTTGACATTGTTATCTCCATGAGTATCTTTGAGTATTCTCTTCCAAATCCCAGTCGGTTGTTTGGTTATATGAACAACATTCATTACCTTTTGCATGTGAGATATCAACTTTTCTGGACCTGGGTGTATAATTACTAAATCTCGCCTTATGGTGCTTGTAGTTGATAGTTTGAATTTTCACAAGTTTGGTTACATCTGGCTTATGTCTCATGTCATGCTATTATGGTCCCTAGAATTGTGCATACAGTTTCCCTTGAGGATGAATCAACTTCAAGAAAACGCTGTTTATCTTCCATGGAATTTTCTTTTTCAGGCATCGTGCAGTCAATGCATGCTTGGCTCCTCTATACTCTGTGGAAGGAATGCATGTAATCACAGTTGAGGGAGTTGGGAACCGTAGAGTTGGCCTACATCCAATTCAGGTATCATATTCTGATTATGCATTATCTTGTGTCTTGGTGCTGGTTCTTACTGATTGGCTGGGTGAGCGTGTTCTTGATTATCCTTAAATTATGATCATGTTCCCTAGAGCAATTTGTTAGATCACCAAATTCCTATCCCCAAAGAAAAGAAAAAAAAAGAATTGACATATTATGTTTGCAGGAATCACTAGCCAGGTCACATGGCTCACAGTGCGGATTCTGTACCCCTGGATTTGTTATGTCTATGTATGCGCTTCTTAGATCGAGTCAAACTCCCCCAGCTGTTGAGCAGATCAGAGAAAGTCTTGCAGGGAACTTGTGTCGTTGCACAGGTTACCGACCAATTATTGATGGCTTTCAAGTTTTTGCAAAAACCAATGACACTTCATATACCTGTAGATCCGCGGTAAGCCATGAAAGTGGTGGGTTCATCTGCCCCTCTACGGGTACTCCTTGTTCTTGTAGACCCAAATCTAGCAGCAATATTGAAACTACAAAACATATGGATTCTTGCAAAGACATGTATAAACCAATTTCTTTCAATGATATAGACGGAAGCAAATACCATGAGAAAGAGCTCATTTTTCCTCCTGAGCTATTGATGAGGAAACCAACTTTTTTAAGCTTGAGTGGGGTTGGTGGCCTGAAATGGTATAGACCGTTGAAGCTTCAGGATGTTCTGCAACTAAAAGCTAGATATCCTAGGTCAAAGTTACTGGTAGGAAACACTGAAGTTGGAATTGAAATGAGGCTGAAGAGAATGCAGTATCAGGTACTCATATCCGTCGCGGAAGTGCCGGAATTGAATTTTATAGACATTAAATATGATGGGTTGGAGATTGGAGCTTCTGTAAGACTATCAGAGCTTCAAGCTGTTCTAACAAAAGTTACCTCGGAGCGTCCTGCTCATGAAACATCATCTTGCAAGGCCCTTATTGAACAAATAAGGTGGTTTGCTGGGACGCAGATAAAGAATGTTGCATCAGTTGGTGGGAATATATGCACTGCTAGCCCAATATCAGATCTGAACCCCCTTTGGATGGCAGCAAGAGCAAAGTTTCAAATCATTAATCAGAAAGGAAACACTAGAGAAGCATTGGCAGAAAATTTTTTCTTAGGTTATCGTAGGGTGGATCTAGCAAGTGATGAGATTTTGCTCTCAATACATTTACCATGGACCAGGTCTTCAGAGTTTGTGAAAGAATTTAAGCAGGCCCATCGCAGAGATGATGATATTGCAATTGTAAATGCTGGAATGCGTGTTTTTCTTGAAAAGAGGGATGAAAAATGGATCGTTTTAGATGCATCAATTGTTTTTGGTGGGGTCGCTCCTCTTTCAATTTCTGCCTTAAAAACGAAAGATTTTCTTATAGGGAAGAGTTGGAACAAGGAGCTATTAGTTGGAGCATTGAAAATATTGGAAAATGACATCTTACTTAAAGAAGATGCACCGGGCGGTATGGTGGAGTTCAGGAAATCCTTAACACTAAGTTTCTTCTTTAAATTTTTTTTATGGGTTTGTCATCAAATGGACGGCAGGACTTCCTTTACTGAAAACATACCATCCTCTCATTTGTCTGCAATACAGCCAGTCCATAGGCCATCTGTTGTAGGAATTCAGGACTATGAGATTGTTAAACATGGGATAGCTGTGGGATCTCCAGAGGTTCACTTGTCTGCAAGGCTTCAGGTACATCTGATTAAGAAGAAAAATAGAATCTGCTTAAATAGTTTATGCGATTACTTTTTTCTTGCTTTTATGCTGTTTCTGTTGAATTGAGCTAATTGATTCTCTCTTCTGGAAACATGTGGCATTGATGACACAATTACCTTTTTCAGGTCACTGGGGAGGCAGAATATACTGATGACATGCCAATGCCTCATAATGGTTTACATGCGGCTTTAGTATTGAGTAAAAAGCCTCATGCACGTATTGTTTCTATTGACCATTCAGATGCAAGGTCTTCACCCGGGTTTGCAGGGATATTCTTTGCCAAAGATATTCCCGGGGATAATCGCATTGGACCAGTGGTTGCGGATGAGGAGCTCTTTGCTTCAGAATTTGTAACATGTGTGGGCCAGGTATGAAGCTTTCATAACCGAACTACTATGATATGTTGATATGATGCATAAACATGTCTTAATCTGTCAGGTAATAGGGGTGGTGGTTGCTGATACACATGAAAATGCAAAGCTAGCTGCAGGAAAAGTTCATATTGAGTATGAAGAGCTTCCTGCAGTTTTATCCATAGAGGAAGCCATAAAATCTGGAAGTTTCCATCCTAATTCAGAGAAGCATTTGAGAAAGGGAAATGTCGATGTCTGCTTTCAGTCTAATCAGTGTGACAAAATCATAGAAGGGGAGGTGCGAGTAGGCGGACAGGAGCACTTTTACTTGGAAACAAATAGCAGTTTGGTTTGGACTATGGATAATGGGAGCGAGGTTCACATGATTTCATCCACTCAGGTAAGATATACTACAAAGGAGTTCATAGCTTTTCCTTGATCTTGTGGAGTAAGTCAAGGGTGGGTCGGTTGATTGTATTGATACTGAAGTCTCTCATGCTTGGATTTGCAAGTTTCGAGTGTGATAAACTCTTGATACGTATTGCTGTCAAGGCGTCATCGTTTCATGACTATTTGCTATATTGAGCAGCGAATGTCGAATGTAAAGTTTTAAGATCTAAATCAATAGTGAATTTTGTGCGCCTGAAGTTTGTCTTTGTACTTCATAAGAAGTGGAGAAGTCTTTTCAAGATAGTACAAGGGGAATCCATAGAGTCATGTTGCGGAGACTATAGGCTTATGTCTAGTGTTGCAATATGATTTTTTTGAATCCACAGTAAAGACTGAACGATGAAATCTAGGGTGCCACCCAGCAGTTCATGATTAAATATTTGAATTCTAGGTTGTGGACATCCCATCCTAGTTGCTTCTTGTGGTAGGCAGGCTTGCGTATGGTAGCCCCCCTGTGGCGTTCTGCCCTCTGCCCCCTTGCTTAGATGTTATGATGGCTCTGAAAGGACATTCACCAACTATTATTTACCCATAATGTCTCCTGTCCGTTTTTTACTGTATGCATCTGTTCGTTTGGAAAGCACTGAACTTTTTCCTGTATTGCTTGCATCTTCCTTGATACTTGCTGGTTTTCATGCTGAGCTCTTTATCCATGCAGCTGGATTCTGCGGGGTTACTTAATTGTATAGAGTATGACACTCGGTTTATATGATGAATATTAAATCTGAGTCATAACAAATGGAGCAACGTAATGTCTCTTTATTGTACTTTGTTGCTCAAAAAACATATACTGCAGTGTTTGTCCTCTCTATACTCTTGATAGTTCTTTTTATACCGTAAAACAAAGAATTTACATAGGACAATCACTTGCCAGGCACCGCAAAAGCACCAGAAGTATGTATGCTGTGTTCTTGGTCTGCCGATGTCAAAAGTTGTGTGCACTACCAAGAGAATTGGTGGTGGATTTGGTGGCAAGGAGACAAGATCAGCATTTATTGCTGCAGCAGCATCTGTGCCGTCGTATCTGTTGAATCGGCCAGTAAAACTTACATTAGACCGAGATATAGACATGATGACAACTGGACAGCGTCACAGCTTTCTTGGCAAGTACAAGGTATGATTTGTTTGTCAAAACCTTGCAGTGGCTTTTCATATCAAACTCACTTGTGGTTTCTTGGGAACCTCTTGAAGAATGAGGATCCACAACACAAAAACATGAAATCAGCTTCCTAATTTTTCCCGCTAAACGCCTGCCCCTCCAAATGAAGGAGCTTCCTAATTTTCCCACTAAAAAATCGGCCTCTCCAAATGAAGAAGCATTTGATGGACTTATGGATGGAAAATGAGAAGAAAGGAAATGAAATTGTGTTGCCTGAGGGTTCTTCTTGTTCCTTTTGGTAAGTAGGGTACGCTGAATTTGTATGAAGTTAATCCTCTAAATTTGCTATTATATTCTGATCACAGAGAGTGATCTACAACTGCATCACTATCGACATTGACGGGTCAGCAATTCTAGTACACCGACCTAGAGAAGGACCAAGTTTTTTAAGAATGTGGGTGGAAAATTAATTGTGGTTAGGCAACTCTATTAATTTACTCATCTATCTTGTTACTCTTTTTCCTTTTTCTTGTTTTGGGGGAGTGGGGAGTAGAGCTGACAAAATGTGACCCGACCCATTGGATCCGCTACCTGACCCAACCCTAACCTGAAAATTTTTAAATTCATTGGGACCCTAACCCAAAAATGAACTGACCCGACTTGAACTTGACCTGACCCAGGCTGACCCAAAACTCGAAATGACCCGAATTGGATTAGACCCGACCGAAGTTGGACCCGACCCCTGATGACCCAAGATCTTAACCAAACCTGTCTTATAATCCAAAATGACCCAAATAGAAGTCCAACTTATCATAGAATCCAAATAATAGGCTAATTATAGTTATTTATGTCATAGTTTTAATTATAATTTTTAAGTTCGAATAAATATATTATCAAAACATCCTGATGAATCAAACTGAAATCCTATCCGACCCAAGGATGGCCCAACCCAACCTAAGGTTGACCCGAACCCGAGGATAACCTGACCCAACCCGATTTGGACCCGACTTGAGATAGACCCGACCTAATATTAACCCGACCTGGACCCGACCCGATTGCCTGGTCTAGTGGGGAGGGGAAATGTTCTAATTAGGGTGAGTAGATGTTAGACATATGGTCTGTAGGCCATGGACGTTGGATTAGCCATTGGTTACCCAAAAAATTTCATTTGGTATTCTTCCATGCCCTGGGACAAGTATGTAATTTCCATCGGTGACATTAGGTCTCCCGTTTGTGGGTTTTATGATTGAACTATGTTGCTATTCAATTTGTTTTGTAGATTTTACAGTGAATTTTTTTTCATACAGGTTGGATTTACAAACAATGGAAAAGTGCTTGCACTAGATCTTGAAGTATATAATAACGCAGGGAACTCATTCGATCTTTCTCTTGCGACCCTTGAACGTGCAATGTTTCATTCGGATAATGTCTACGACATTCCAAATGTTAGGGTTACCGGAAGAGTTTGCTTTACTAATTTCCCTAGCAATACAGCATTCCGAGGATTTGGTGGTCCTCAAGGTATGCTTATTACTGAAAATTGGATACACAGAATTGCCATGGAGCTTAAGAAGAGCCCAGAGGAGATAAGAGTAAGACCTATTTGCCTTCATGAATCCTTGAGTATTTGTGTTTTCAAAGTTACCATAATGTGAATCTTATACTGGCTTGTTCCACTACTGGGACTGGCAGGAAATGAATTTCCAAAGTGAAGGATCAGTATTGCACTATGGTCAAAAACTCGAAAATTGTACACTGCCTCGGGTATGGAATGAGCTAAAGTTGTCATCTGAATTTGAAAAGGCCCGTGAAGGAGTTAACCAATTTAACCTTCAACATCGATGGAAAAAACGTGGAGTTGCTATGATTCCGACGAAGTTTGGGATCTCCTTCACAACCAAGTTTTTGAACCAGGTAATATATAGGTTAGTGGGTTTGATTTTGAGTTTTCTAGTTCTTCCACAATGTTCTCGAGTTCCTGAGCAGTAAGGATCTAATGCATAAGCCTAGAACGGTGAAGACATCATTAGTTTGCCCGTAAGTGAAATTCATCAGTTTTGCATGATTGTGTCATTTACCTGTAATGATTTGGGAGGCAGTAAATGGATTCTAGTATTGCCGTGATACTACAAGAGCATCCATCACCAAAACATGAAATAAAAAGATGAAAAGAATTGAATGGCTAAGTTCTCAATTGCCATTACGCTACATGAAAACTCACCTTTCCTTTATGGCTTCGTTATGACCCAAATACTTCCTAGGCCAATTATGCATCGAAGGAACAATGAAAGGGAGGAGAGAGAGAGAAAACAGCAAGAAAGAGGAGAATTCAGAGAGAGAGAGGAGGTTTTTTTTTTTTTTTTTTTTTTGGGGGGGGGGGGGGGGGGGGTAATATAAGCAGGTGAACAGGGGGAGAAGAAGAGGAAAATGAAGTAGAGAAAATTAATTTTAATCTTTTGTTAATCAATCAATTTATATTTAGAATAGGTCCTACCATGCGTTGTATAGATTTTAAAATCCAACGAAGGGAAGAAAAATGAAGCAAAAAACAGCAAAAACCAAAAAATGAAAAAGGCGCTTGCCCAACGGCTGTAAAATAGGTAGTGGCACCAAAATTTAATTTTAGAAGTCAGTTATCCATATTTTTTACAAAATTAAGATTTTGATGCCATTTTGTAGATTTTAATGTTAATTATATGAATTCAAGCTTAAATGAAGAACTTCAACTGATTTTTAGGTGAACTAGATGAATTTTGAGGTGAATTCATGGCAAGCTATTATCTAGTGAGAATGACGCTCTCCTTTTGAGATGTTTCTATAATGTGTTTGGTTCGGCATGTAATCCTCTTCTCTTCTGCGTGTGTTTCAAGTTGTAATCTTCTTTGCATCTGTTAACTTATATAGGCACTCCTCAATCTCCTGATACCTGCATGCTTAATTTCGTTATATTTACATCCATTCCCCATCTTTCTAACTTGCAACATCAAAAATATTGTTCAAACTTGGTCTTTAGATTCATTGCAATCATGCCTGCTAAATGTTGAATATATTTTGATTTTCACTTGACCAATCTGTACGAACTACAGGCGGGTGCTCTTGTTCAAGTATACACTGATGGGACTGTATTGGTCACACATGGTGGTGTTGAGATGGGACAAGGTTTACATACAAAAGTTGCTCAGATCGCTGCTGCTGCTTTCAATGCTCCTCTCAGCTCCGTGTTCATATCGGAGACGAGCACAGATAAGGTAATGCTGTTTAACCAATCTCCACTTTGTGGTTTTTCTTGCAATCACTTGAAGAATTGCATTCATGGTCTACTGTCTTCACAAGGCAATCAGATTAGCGTTCATGGTCATGCCATAGTTATGGTTGGCTGACTTTTGTTATGACCCGCAGTGATGTTGTTGGGTTTTTGTAAGCCAACGAGCTTCTTTTAAGTCTTATATTTGCAAATATTAAAAGGAATAGCTATGCAATCATTACTTTCTGTACTTTTTTAATATTCAACATGTAAATACGTTTAAAAATACAATAAACAACAAACCCAGTGTCACAAGGGCAATACGTTTACAAATATTATTTATTAAATAAAATATGATGTATATACATCATAGTTGTAGGAAACGCTCAAAACACTCACTTGTCATACTTAGAAATTTGATTCGGCGTGTCTAAGTTAGAAACGTTTGGGAAACGCATATCAAACGCAAAAGAAACGCGTTTCAATCTAAGCTTGAATCATTTGAATAGAAAAAGAATATTTTTTGTAGTTTAATTTATTTTGGGCTTTATTAATGATTTAATGGCTACAAAGTCACTTGACTAGAGGCTTTTAATTACTTGATTTTCTTGCACTTAAACTTTAGTGTTTGAAAATTGAAGGGTAGAATTTATTATCTCACTTTTTGTCTTCATTGATATCCATGTCCCGATAAACTTTAAACATGGATAGTCAATTGCACAATTTTGTTCTTTAGTATAATAAACTATAAATGAACCTTAAGAAGAGAAGAACTGGAGAGTGAAGCCGCTGAGAGAGAGGGAGAGGGAGAAAGGATACATTGAATGTATGGAAAACAAAGAGTTGGTATAGAAAGCAGTAAAACATTTTGGCCCATTTGCATGTAGCAAAGAATGTATGGAAGATGAAAAGTTTGATTTTAGATTTACTGCTCTTGGCCAGCGTGCAAGCAGTAAATGTTTCGCAATGGCATTCTGTGCATGAATTAAATAAATCCTGCCATGGGAGATCAAATCAATAGTTACGCGTGCATGCAATGTGAGCATCTACACTAATTAAGTTTTAGACTTTCTATTTGTTGATCTTGAGCCTAGAAGCTTGGCCTCAAAACTAAAAATAAATAAATTAATAAATACTAACTCTCATTTTAACAATTAAACTTGATGTTTATTTTGTTTTATAATGTTATGATAAAGCAGTTTAATTTATGAAATTTTGGTCATGTTCCATATATATCTAATACATTCTAGTATTAGGGTAAATGGATGCTCCTAACTTTAGATACTTTTATGACGACCCGCTCCGCAGCCCCCGCTCCCACTCAAGCTTCATGCAACTATGATATGCATTATAGACATTTTGCAAATCTGCAAATGTGATTCTAAGCCCCCAAAACCCACCCCCCCCCCCCCCCCCCCCCCCCCCCTCTTCTCTTCTCTCCTCTCCTCTCTCTCTCTCTCTCTCTCTCTCATGCTCCTGGTGGTGGTGGTGGGAAGAGAGAGAGAGGGGGGGGGGGGGGGTAATTTTGATTTAAGGAAAGGCCCTTAAAGCTCCTTTCTTTTTAAAATTGGAGACCCTTTGGAAGCAAGTTCTCTATAGGGTAGCACCTACATTTCATCCTCCGCAGACCCTGCCTTGATGGGAGCCTCTTTGAGGCATTGAGTTGATGTTGTTATTTGTTGTTGTATATGGCATTATAGAGTTCATTGTAAAAGTTCGGTTACAGAACGATTGGTATGTCTTCACTTTGCTCAAAATATGTTATATAGGTTCCCAATGCTTCACCAACGGCAGCTTCAGCAAGCTCAGATATGTATGGCGCTGCAGTATTAGATGCTTGTGAGCAAATAAAGGCAAGGATGGAACCTATTGCCTCGAGATGCAGTTTTAGTTCATTTGCAGAGGTAAATTTGCAGTAATAATTAATATTATAATCATGGAATCGAACTGCAGTTCATTGCAAATCTTGCAGGCCCCAACTATCATGTAGTATTTTTAAGGGAAACATAAATTGTTTCCAACTCCTTATTTTTGACAAATTTGAATTAGTAACTACCATTATGCTTATTTACTTCTTTAGAAATTTTTTAACATGTAAACCTTTATAAAATATGCATAATAAATGAAATAGTATATGTATATTATGAATTCTAGAGGCCATTATTACGGATCATGCCATGGCAAGCTCAAAATCTATCACACAATGACTATTAAGTCTCACTAGGCCTTGACTTGATTCAATAGTTAGTTGCCTTGCACGATTAAGTTGTTGCTGGGAGAAATTTTCTGGTGCTTACATGCGTGTATCAGCTGGCAAATGCATGTTACATGGAGAGAGTAGATCTATCAGCTCATGGGTTCTATGCAACACCAGACATTGGCTTTGATTGGAAGACTGGTAATGGGACACCATTCAGCTATTTCACATATGGTGCTGCTTTCTCCGAAGTTGAGATTGACACCTTGACTGGAGATTTCCAGACGAGGGCTGCGAATATCTTTCTAGATCTTGGATATTCTCTCAATCCTGCTATTGATGTTGGTCAGGTAATTCCATTTATTTCTCTTCTGTTTGTGTTGGTTCTCGCAACTTTTGCTTGTATGTACAATAACCTGAACTTGGTAGTTGACACATTTGTGCACGTCATATTTCTGATGACTTCCTTCTGACTTAATTGACAAAAAGCAATGTAAGTACTAATCAAAACCTAATATTTTGGGAAATAATGAAATAAAAGTTTTTTCATCAAGGAATAGAAAGGAACTTCCACGCTTCGGCCTACCTTCCTGAGCCCTCACTTGACCGTATTTGTTTTCCGCAACCCCCCATCCCTGCTTCCTAGTCACGTCCTCTTCTGCCTCCACCGCCTTGCTGCTGCCATTGTGCCGCCTTCAACTAAAGCCCTTCCCTTGTACACTCGCATTCTTCTTCCTTGCTCATCTAATTCCCCCACTACCTAGTTAAGGATTCCACACATAAGTCTAAAACTAAAATCTGTCGGAGTTGTGACAAAGATGAAATCAACATAAAAGTCAAACAAGTTATTCCCTCTTATTGCCATTGCGTTCCGAGATGGAACTTCACTTTGACATATATGGAGATCTTGTTACCAATGCCCTTGCCTAAGTCAGGCCAATGAAATTTCACGTTCCCTTGCCCACCACTGCACAGGTCTTTGGTGCATCCAAATCAGGGCAGGGGTGGGGGAGGTATAGTTGGTGCACTCAGCAGCAGTTCGGTGCAGTTGTAAAAAATTGACAAAAGGGTTCAGGGCAGGGGAACAAAGTGGCTCTAGGAGTTGGGTTCTGGCTAGGCTGTTATGTGAATTCGCTTGTGCAGGCAACTGACTACTCTGCTTTTTTCAAGCTTGAGCTTTCTCATACGATGACTTGATCTGTATATTTTGATGACATGGCAGATTGAAGGAGCATTTATACAAGGCTTGGGTTGGGTTGTTTTAGAGGAGCTCAAGTGGGGGGATCCTGCTCACAAGTGGCTTCCTTCTGGCCATCTCTACACTTGTGGACCTGGAACTTACAAAATTCCTTCTGTTAATGATGTCCCTTTCAAACTTAGTGTTTCGCTCCTCAAGGTGGGCAGCCCATTTTTCTTAACTTTTAAACTGTTCAGTAGGTTGTTTAATTTCATGGACATTGTAACACCAAAGCCTTAATATCTTTACTAGTGTTTATATAGTGATAAGGAGCAAACTATACAAAAGCTTTAATTGTTAGGTGACAACCTACAAATATCCATTGAGCTTGAGTTGTGAATAGTGTATAGGTTCATCTCATACTCCGTGCTGTCTTTGCAATGACATTAATAATTTGGACCAATGGGATTTGAACTCAAGACTTTCCCATCAAAGAGGCTTGTATACGTTCTAGGATCAGGCAACTGAAAAAGCTTAAGCTGTTAAGTGGAAGCCAGTGAATAATTCTTTTCATGAGTTATGGAGTTGAACTTGCATTGGCAGGGAGCTCCAAACAAGAAGGCTATACATTCATCAAAAGCAGTGGGTGAGCCTCCATTCTTCCTAGCTTCATCCGTCTTCTTTGCCATCAAAGATGCAATTACTGCAGCAAGAGTGGATGCAGGCTGTCATGGATGGTTTCCTCTGGATAATCCGGCCACACCAGAACGAATCCGAATGGCTTGCACTGATGAATTTACCACGAAATTGGTCGATCCCGGATTCCGACCTAAGCTTAGTGTATGAAGGACTGTTTTTTGTTGTCATTGTTTGTAATTTAGCTTCTTTTGTATTCGCTTTGATTTTTTTTATTTTATTTTATTTAGTGTTTCTGGTGAATCGTCCTAGTGTAGACATGTTTGGTGAATGTTGAATTTTCTCAGATGTTCACATAAGATGATAGAAGAGATAATGGACAAGCTAGTTGGCTGGGGTCTTGTAATTTCACCTGTCTAAAGCAAGTTCTGATTGGTGGGCTCTATTTTGATATTGAAGGTGTTAATATTAACTAAATAATTCATATTATATGGTAGGTAGTTTATATCATATTTGTATATATTCTTTTATTATGTATTATAGATAGGTCCTATTTCTCAATTCATGAATGGTGACGAAATAGTTTTAATGTATACTAAAAATCGTGCACTTGCAAGTGTACAATTTTGTCATAGCCACTAGTGGATGTACGGGTGCCTTATCCACAAGGAATCAGTATTAAGCGAAAGTCAACTCATTTTCGAGCAATTTTGATTCTAGTTTCGTTGGAGAGTTAGTTAACTATAACTATTGAAAAAGCGGTTACCCTGAAGGGCATGCTTGGGCAAGAGCGGTACCAGGATGAGTGGCCTTTTGGGAAGTCCTTACCCTCAGGTTGGGGGCATTCAGAAACAGCTCTTCAGATGTAATACCATGAAGGTAGAAGGCTGCGTACATCCACCCTCTCCAAATTCTGCTTAGCCGGGAGCCCTTAGGTCACTGGGTATCTTACTTTTGCTTTTGCTTTATCCAAAAAGCGGTTGAATTAATAAAAATCAATCAATCAAAGAGTATAGGAAATGATATTGGGGTGAGCCAATCTTGGACACAAGTAATATAATTCATTACGATAATGACCTTAAGCATTTATGCTACAAGTTCCAAACTCAGAATAACATTTAAATAGGGTAGTAAGGTAATAAATTAGTTTAAAGGCATATGCCTTTTAACAACTCAAGGTGTTTTATGGGTAATCTCAATAGCATTAACAAGTTCTTTTGTGACTTCTAATTCAATGTTAATTTAAGATATGCACTTGGGGTTGAGTTAAACTACAACCCACAATAGCTCATGAAAACTTGTTAAATGAAACCTAAATTACAAACACACGATATCGCGCAAAAAAATTGAAACATCAAATATAGCTACAAGCGAAAAAGAGAGTAACCAATTGAATAATAAAATCTTTTAATAGGGATGCAAAAAAACTTACAACTACAATCATTATGGAATAAGAACATCAAACCTAGGATCCGGATAACTAACTGTCCATCACCCCCAAGCTACGAGTCCAATTCTCTGGCAAAGTTTTACACATGCAAAATAAACAAGAAAAAGGAAAAGAAAAATTCATGAAGTTGATGGCTCCCTTAATTGTTGATGCCATGATCCTTGTTGTAATCCTCATGGTTCCTTCCACATGTGCATCGGCCTTCTTGAGAAGCTCGATCTTTAGAGGCAGCTCAAGAGAGGCGAAAATTTAGAAAAAAGGCAAAAAGATCCCAAAACTGGTCAAGTAGATTTTTTTATAGAGAGGCGCACCTCCGTTGTAAAATACACATCGTGCCCGATCAGTCGGGTTCAAGCAGAGTCTCCAAAGGTGCTGGATGGAATTCGATCAATAAGATTTCTGGTCAATCAATCAATTAGAGCTCTAGCACTTTTCAAGCCAACCCAATTGATTGGTTTCTTGCTGATCGATTGGTCAGAGCCATAATACTTCCAGAGGCAACCCCATCAATCGAGCTCCTTGCAGATCGGTGGACCAAGGCTTGCACTACTCTGGTGACACCCCAATCAATTGGGTTCCAGGCTGATCGATCGGTCAAGCCTCCAGCACTTATGAAGCAAATCCAAACGATCGGATACCATAGCCGATCCATCTGTCAGTGGTACATAATGCATGGATAACTGGGGGGAGCGATATGCACTTCCCAAATTTGACTCAGTGGGCTCCTTTCACACGTGTGGTTGAGTTTCTAAGCATGTGTTATGTTTGCTTTTGTGTATGTGTTGTCTGTTGGTAAAAGATTTGAACTTGTTAGAAAAATAAACTCTGATGCTGACTATTGAATTCACAATTCTTAACCATGGTCACAACAATAGGCACCTATTAGAGCACTTAGAGTAGGAGACTCTTCTCTCTACCTACGCCCCCAGTCGGAGAGTCACGCTTTGTGACACCTCACGTGCGAGAGTTCCTGAGAATAGGTTTATCTCTATAAACCCTTTGCC
Source organism: Simmondsia chinensis (assembly GCA_018398585.1). Taxonomy (NCBI): domain Eukaryota; kingdom Viridiplantae; phylum Streptophyta; class Magnoliopsida; order Caryophyllales; family Simmondsiaceae; genus Simmondsia; species Simmondsia chinensis. The sequence continues at coordinate 13,085,005 of JAGTTD010000014.1, forward strand.
CTAATACCCGTTGTTGGGACGAACTTCAAAAATTCTCTCTAGTTTTATAAAGTTAACGCGGTGGAACAGGTTTAGAACTAATAACTCTAAACCTAGGGTCAATTTAAAATTCTTAATTTTAAATCTACTGACCTAAATTTATAATTTAAATCAATAGATCTAAATTGAATTTAGATCTATAGGCCTTTTGCTCTAATACATTTATAACAATACATAAATTTAAACAGGGATAATGACAGATACTATAAATAAGTAGAAAAGCGAAACTAAAAGAAGGAAAGAAAAACATACCTAGAATTGCTCCAATAATAAAGAATACCAAGAAAATCGAGACCCCGCGATCTTCTACGCAATGACCTCGAACTGTCCGGAGGGTGGGCTCCGAAAAATATTAAATTGAGGAAAGAAAAATTTTAACGGAAATTTTTCTCTCCAATTAGGTATCCGAAATTATTTTCAGAAACCCTAAAACTTGTTTCAAAACTGAATACCAAACCTCGGAATAAGCGTCTCTATTTATAGGAGTATACTGGAGCAAAAAAATCCAATTTTTTCGATGTGGAATTGCCCAATTTAAAATAAAATGCATCGTTTTATTTAGAAAACAACTCCAACGCTGCGTTTCAAACACTATTCAAAACCGTGTGATTTTTTAATTCAAAACGCGTGCCACGTGTCGCACGGCTATTGGTCCAACGCGTGGCACGCGAATTCCTCCCCTGGGCAGCCCAGCGAGCAACACGTGTGGCACATTGATTGGTTGCCTATGCGTGTTGCGGATTAATACCTGTGCTGTGTATTTTTGCGATATGTTTTTTGCTTTGTTTCCCATCTGTAAAATTTTATCTTATGAATTTTAATTTTTTAAAATTATTTTATTTTATAATTTTTGATTTTATTCATCTTATGAATAATGTTTGGCAAAATTAATATTGCCCATCTTATGGATAAATAATTCATCTCATGAATTTTTTAATATTTTTCCAATGACAATAAAATACAGAGGCTTACGCAGGGACCTCAGGAACAATTTAAATCTTGCTCCAAATGGGTTAAATTAATTATCTTATGAAATAATTTAATTACCATTTAATGAGACTTAGTTCCATTAAATAAATCTCACTGCACTCCAAACTCAAATAATTTATTCGATATTGCCCTAATAGACTGTATTGATGACAACAACCCCTTTACTAGATGTCCATGACAAAGGATAAATATAACCATTATCAGTATCCTTCTCACAGCTTCTCTATTAGTTACCGACTCACCCTTCACTGAATAATTTATTTATACTTGAACATATTCACAGTATAAATTCCAAATGTCAAACACTTGGAATACTTTGGCCAAAGTTTCCAAACTATTCAAATACTTGCGAATCAACTAAGGGGACATCTGTATCTCATAAGAGAATGTAGATTCTCTATTGAATGCCTGATCCTTGTCACATTTCACGCCGCTGCCTAGTGTACGTGGGATTTCAGTCATTCGTTTAGACCTTATTTATAGTACACCAAAGTAACTAACACTCCATGCACAAGTCCAGAATACCCTCCGGATTTAGAGTCGTCGTTCAAACAGTACAACGTAAATCACTCATCTCCGATAGTATTCTAGAAATAAGTAACCCACACAGTCCAACTCAGTGCCTCAATCTTATTAAACACACTAACCTAAAACTTTTGGATCTCCATCCACATGACCAAAATAAGTTATCTAAAGTGTCACGTTACTGTCTTAACATACAAGTGGTCCAAACTTGTCTTCGACTACGAGTCTTTCAAACAACAATTCATACCATTTTTTCCAAGTCTATATGTGGCTTAGTCTCATAAACCACTTAGAACAAACATGTAAATTGTAGTCTGAGGACTACACCCATCTCATGGATGTTTCTAAAAAGAAAATCACATGCACTATAAATGCTCGCTTATACAAATTTAACTAGGAAACGATTGGGACTTCAACCTTATTTATTAATTAAAATAATATATATCTAGAATAAATCTGGATTTCAGGACACTGTTCCTAAGATTGTCATCATAAGAAATAAGGAAACAAATGTGCAAAAGAGACTTACCATAACTCGGAAGTAAGTCCAATTACAACTCACATGTGTGTGCCCTCAACTAACCTCTATGAAACGAGGATTGATATTTTTGGTGCATTTGACTTTGGTTTGCAATTTAAATGTAGATTTAACCAATGTTTCAATTAAGGAGACTAGAATTGTAATATTTTTGGTATATCTTGAGTTAATTAAATGTGCCAAAATAAAAAGGAATATGGACTCGGACCAAGCGGTAATTGGGGTAATGGAGCAAAGCCCATACACATCTTACCTTCTTAAGATTTAAGAACTAGGTTAGAGACAAGTTTAAGAGCTTGATAGCCTATCTCGAGCCCAAGTCTACAGATTCTTAGGTTTGGAACTCTTGACTTTAGATAACTCATACGAGTTTAAACTTGAAAAGGCCAAGGTTGAGTGACCAGTATTTGGGTCACTGGATTAGGACCTATTCAATCAAGTATAAAACCTTGGCTTTGAAAGCTCTGAAACATCAACTCAAACCTAAATTCACCTGGCGCACTAAGCTGTGTCACCAACCTAAGACCAATTCAATCAAGTTCTAGCCTTAGCCGTCAAAGCTTTAGATTAACGGCGTTAAACTTAATTTGTCAAAAGAGTTGGGGGCCAAAATATGGTAGAAGGGAATGCCTTTTCATACACCGCAACAGATGACCCAATTGTATTGTTGAGAAGCAAATTGAAGCTACATGTAAGACGACTCCAAACAAAAGAAAAAGAAAAAGACGAGCACAAGTGTGTTGTAATTAAATTGAAGCATTTGCGGATTGGTGTTGGAACCCTTTGTGCAATCGCATGAATCATTTATTTATAAGCTACGAAATTAACTGTTGCATCCTAGATTGGCGCCATTTCCTCCCCAAATTTGGCCTTCACACTCTATTATCATGAATTGGCTTTGAAAAATCTTTGAAGCACGTGCTCCAGGTAAAATAGTCTATTTGTTAGAACTGGTATCCTGAAAAATCCAATTATTTAGTTTTAAATATTAAATAAATAAAATTGTTTTGTTTATTTATGGTCTAGTTATGTTTTATGAGTCAAAAATGCATGTGATTATTTTCTAAAATTTTCCATGAGATAGACGTATGACATGTCAGGTTTGGTTTAAGTGGTCAATAAGATTGAACCACAAATAGACTTAGATCAAACTAGTGCTATGTTATCAAAGTATGTTCATAGTCGGTGATAAGTATGGATAACTTGTCTGTTAAAACTATAATATGATACTTTTGATAACTTATCTTAGTCATGTGGATATGTATTCAAGAGTATTATGTTGGTGTTGTCAACAAAGATTGGAACACTGAGAAGGACCACCTGAATTATTAGTTTCACAATTGTAACCAGAAATAATTAATTATGTAAGATAATAACTCTAAATTTAGGAAACAACACATGGATTGTTCGTTGCTTTGATGTGGTAAAAGGATTAGTCAAAGTGCGTTTGAATTCATGAGATTAATTATTTATTTATGAGATAAATATATTTTTATCGAAATAAATATTCATGAGATGAATATATGATATGTTAAATATTGTGTTTTAAATAAAAACAAGAATAGGAAAAATAGAAAACGCAAAAGGTGTGGTTTTAAATATGCTGGGGTGAAGCCTTGAGTGACGTCACTAGCAGAATTTTATTTTGGGTTAAATACACGTTTTGTACACGTGTTTAGTGGCCTTTTTTCTGTTGTTTATAAATGCATATATTTATCGTGAAAAATTTAAGAATTAGGGTTTCGGAATTTTGTTTTCTCTTTCAACAAAAACCCTAAAATTGTTTTAGAAATTTTTTAAATTTATTATTTAGCATAATTTTTCAGAAAATTTTTCCGGAAAGATTGAAAATAAAGATTTTGTTTCAAAATTTTTCCTAAATAAATATTTTTGGGAGCCCATACTCTTGGTGCTAGAAGAGGTCATTGCGAAAAATACCTTGAGGTATCAAGTAATCTTCTTTAAATTTCAGACCTTCAAGTCGGAGTCGGGATTCACGCTTCAAGTATGTCTAATTAGATATTTGATATTTAATTTATTTTTCCTTTATTTCGTTTATTCTGTATACTATGTTTATACTTGTTTTATTTGATATTTTTTTTATTCTCATATTATGAACCTATTAAAGTAAGATCTAGATATAATTAAAGAGCTTAATTAGATTAGGGTTTTAAATTTAAAATTAAATTTTTGAATCCATTTTTCACTGCACTCGATTTGGGAAATTTTTTGAAAATCCCAACACTTCTCACATTTGTCCATGTTTGCTTGAATGTACTTGAGGCATATGCTTCTATTTTGTGCTTTTAATAAACATTTCAAGCTTGGTCAGATAACTTTCCAGCAACACTCCTGGAAACATCCTGGAGCTGGAGCTTATATTTCCAGTAACAGGTATATTTTAAGAACTTTAGTTATTTGATTAGCTATAATGTAGACGGCGTAATTTTCATTCTTTAACTAACCCAAAACAACGTCTTTCCAACTCTTTTTGAGTTGGGACAGTAAACAAATGCCCTCTTTTTGTTTGTTGTTAATTTTCAAATTGCAAAATACTAGAAGCCTAATTTTACTACTACTAGCTACAGGGAGCTTAAAGCGACCCAACAAAGGATTGAAGTTGCCTCGTTCACGTGGGTTTATAAATACCCCAACCGTTAGTAATGAAATCCTTCACTTAGAGCCTTGCTTCTGATTTCCTTGTGACCCTTAGCATTCAAACTCTTTATCAAGCTTTCTTTCTTTCATGATTTGGAAGTCTTTCGTTTTTCTTTTCGGATTTCTTAACATGATTTTTCAAAACAATGGCTCAAATCGCACACTGTCTCTCAAATATTTTTCCTAGGGTTGACAACCTTGTCGAGCTTCTCATCTGTCACATTCAGTCTGATTATTCCATTAACTTGTACTAGCTTCTCCAATTGGTTCAATCCCTCTTGAAGTGGGTCCTTCGTCCTTGGAGGGGGAAGGATCTTCTTCGAAGTACAAAACCCCAGTAATGGGGCCCATCTTTTCCGAAGCTTAAATACTAGCCCTCCTACAGATTTTCTTAGATTCCATGACATCCCCTCTGTTGGGTTCCCTTTCTGATGAACGCAACTAGGGTGGACGACGCATTTGTAAAGACATAGCTCTGCTTAAGAGCCGGACTTTCATCACCAAGCTATATGCTATGTGGATCGAGCTCCTCATGTTTCACCTTGAAGGGAAGTGGAGATCCCTCTACATCTTCGAGGAAATCGGGTTGCCAACAATATCACTTACATCTAATTTCCCCATCGTTACTGCTCTCACTTGTTTTTGCAACACTTGTAACACTTTTGTTATCCTAGAGGGATTCCTCGAGATTACACTTGAGGATGTTGTGGCCTTGACAGATTTTCCTCCTTCGAGTGTCGAGCTTCCCTTGAGTAGTTTTGTTTTGACGAAGGCCGAGGCCTTTTCCTTTTCTTCTTCTTTGCCGACTAATAAGATGTGCTTACACCCCCGAATCGAGGGAGTTGGAACAATGCCGTCTAGGGATAACAGGACACATGCTCAACACGTGGAACCATGCTTAAGACCCAGAAGACTTGAGAAGAGGAAACGACATCATCTAGATTATAGCTGCCCACCAATAAAGTTCCGAAATCATAGCTGCTCGAGGTGGCTGACTGGAGTTACAAGCTCAAGCTTGAAGGTATTGCCAGGAGCGCTGCAGGAAAGGTAACTACCCAAGCTTGAGAGGGTTGTTTTAGTTGCATACAGAAACATGGCTAAGAACATTCAAGTGAACATGGAAGAATGTGGGGAAGACCATTTGACCTCGAGCACGTGCATCAAAGCATTTTCAAAACCAATCCATGGTTATGGAAGCATGGAAGCCAGATGTGGGGGGTTATATGCTGCCAAACAAGGATGCAATAGTTAGAATTTGAGTCTACAAACAAAAGAGTGTCCTAAGAAGGGTGTACCCTGTATATGGGAATGATTTTTCTTGCATGTTTGATTGGACTGGGTGTAAGAAATTATCCTAAGAAGGGGCTTGTAGGACATGAGTGTCCTTGGAAAAAACTGGATATAATTTTGTTTAGTCTCGTAAGTTGAGGTGTCTTTCATACTTTCAGCTCTATGATGCAAGTAGGTTGATTATTCAAGTATGTTGAGTGTAATTAGAATGTTTTTCACTTGCTATTTCTGATGTTCTGTGCTGCTTTGGGGCTGTTTGCTTGCTGTTATGTTGCTAAATTATGCAGATATGGTCTGTTTTTGCTTTTTTAGAATGATATTGTTGAATTTTAGCTTGTAATTAAGAAAAATATTGATATAGTTGATAAATATGAAGACTCGGTGTTGCCTTGAAGATTTTTTATCCCTTAGGACTATTGTGTGCCTTGTTTTCTGGCTTTAAGAAAGGAAGTTTCTACGTTGATTGTTAGAACTTTCTGGCTTTAAGAAAGGAAGTTTCTACGTTGATTGTTAGAACCTTAGATAGATTATAGTGTAGGTATCGAGTTGATATTTAGGTACCCAGGTTTGGATATGGTCATCAAGGTTGTTTGCCCTTGTTGGCTTTTGTTGAAAATTTTGTTTACGGTGGAGATATGTGATGCAATATAAAGAATTATGTGGTTAAATTAATTGCTTAACATGTTTTAGGTTGTTATTTAGCTGATTGTATTGTGATAATCTGAGTGCCATGCTTTGTGCTTGAATTTTGTTGCCCATGTTGAGCTTAAGCATGTTTGTTTAGTTTCTATTATGGAACTGTTTTTTAAAAGGATTATGTTGCCTTAATTGAAACTTGTGTGTTTAAGTTTAAATCAAGGTAATAGGAACTTCTTGTTGTTGTAAAGGTCCCGATTTTGAGAGCACTCTGTTGTAAGCTAATTTATGAGACCATGATGGAGAATTGTTGTATTATGGTCTCTTGAAATTATGGATCCACAATATGATATAATAGCTTCACTTTGATAAATTTGTCGGGGAAAATAGACTTGGAGCACCTTCATTGAAACTAGGATAAATTGTTAGAGAATTTCTATTAGGGTAAATTTGAATGATATTTGTCCGTTTAGCCGCTGGCTTGGTTTAGGCTTGTAACGGTAAACCCGGGCAACTGTATTCGAATTTAGAATAGAAATTATAAACAATTTTATAAACGGTTTAAATTATGAATTATTAAATATGGTTAGAAAATATTTAGGAAATAAATTGATTTATGCATGTTTGAATATTTTGCTTGATTTTCCTTACCCTTGTTTAACACCCCTGAATTCCTATCAAGACCTTAGCCATGACATCGTTACGCAAGGACTGAAAAGTAGCTAAGGAGGGTAAAAGAGGGGTAGATCTCGGTTTGCACAGTCAGGAGCCAATCAAAGCTTTAGGCCACACCTGTGCTGTGCAACGATGCACATCACTTGCGCTGGAGTGTGCAGCCCTTGCGCAAGGTAGCGCAACTCAAGTGCCAAGCTGCGCCTTATTGATGGGTGGTATGTCTCGTAAGGAAGTCAAGTCCGGTCTGCAATAGTGTCATGATAGTGTCTAGGCAGCGCCCGCGCCCGCGCCTGCGCCCGTGTCCGTGTCCCAGCACCCGCTACTTCCAACTTGCATGCCAGCTGTCCTTGTACCGTGCCAGCCAAAATCAGCCAGCTGACCGCAATCGTACAATAGTACCGTACTATTTAGGGATTATCCTTTTATTTTTTAGATTTCCTTTTGTACTTTTCTATTTTCTAAAATGTTCTAGATTTTTTCCTGGAAGTATTTGTCTTTTTTTATAAATAGGGTGACTTAGGAATGTAATGAATTAACTTTTGAAATGAAAGAAATCTCTTTCTCTCTTCAACTGTCTCTCTTTCTTTAATCACCTGAAACCGTAATTTCTTTCTCATCTCTTATTCTATTTTCCTTCTCTTCTCATCTAAATGTCTAAAATCTATCTAAGCTTGACATCAAGCTATTCATGAACCCTTAGGATAGTGACAACTGGTATCAGAGCTATCTTTCGATCACAAGCTGGCCATTACAAGAAACGCCTGAGCCGCTGCTACTATGTCTTCATCGGAGGAAACCAACGAGTCGCAAGAACGCATCACAACCATTGAAAGGAGGTTTGATATATTGGATACTAGGACTCGTGACCAGAGCAAGATCAGTGAAGGATTGAGGACCTCCATTGATTCGCTAACCGGAGAACAACATGGGGTAAAGTCCACCCTCAAGTCACTAACTGAATCCATCAACCAGGATGCTACGGAGCCAAGACAAGAGGCCCGAGGTAGTTCCCGAAGTCATTCCAGGGGTGGAAACCCATGGTGAGGCTAGCGGGTCTGGAACTCAAGTGAGATTGGGTGCGTAAGGCATTCTTCCACCACCAAACCGTGCGCAGGAGTAGCAAGGTGGAATTGGAGTCCAAACACAATCCGGTGAAGTGAGTGACCATAGTTGTCATGAGGGCAACACATGAACATGGTCTCTTCATTACAATCTGAAATTGGATTTCTCGAGGTTTATTGGTACAAGCCCCAGAGCATGGGTAAGGAAGAGTTTGAAGTATTTTAGGTGGTACCAAGTGCCCATGAAGGAATGGGTGGATTTAGCCTCAAGTTATATGCATGACTATGGGGATGTGTGGTATCATGGGTTGGAGTTGAAGCATCCGCATATGACTTGGCAGTACTTCGTGGATGAGTTGTGCAAGAGGTTTCGTGACAAATCCCTTCAAGACGTGGTGGAGGAGTTTAGTAAGGTGACACAAGCAGGAACGATGGAGGAGTACCAAACCAGCTTTGAGGTGCTTAAGAGGTGGATGTTGGTGTACCACCCAACCTTAGTGAGGCCTTTTTTGTTTCAAGCTTTATTAGTGGATTGAAGCCCTTAGTGAACGTAGGCCATCTGCAAGAATTGAACGTGACCTTTGAACAAGAAAGATTGTAAGAGATGGAGGTGGAAGAAATTCGGGTGACCATGCAGCGACTCATGCACAGGTCACCGCAGGCCGTGCTCAAAACTAGTGCCCTGATTTTGCCCTAGCCGCGGTCACGTCCTACCAGTTCCAGCATTAAACCTTCCGTGTCCAAGGAGGTGCAAACGCCATCAGTACGATCTTCACAGCTTGGGTATGAGCTGGGTAAATGTTACCGTTGTCATGAAAGGTACTTTCTGGGTTATAGATGCAAACCCAAACAACTAAATACTATGAGCGGGATAGTAGAAGCGAAGGAGCAAGACAAGGGTAATGAAGAGGGGGAAGCTTTCTAAGAAGAAGAAGAGGAAATGGAAGTCTCCTTAAATGCCTCGGCGGGAAAACTCATGCATAACACTATGAAGCTGAAAGGAAGCATTAAGATGAGGGCCATCACGGTTTTGGTGGATAGTGGGAGCACCCACAGCTTCATAGATGAACGCTTGGTGAAGGAATTGAAGTTGCAAAGCCTCTGTAACGCAGTAATGACAGTGACGGTGGCAAATGGTGAGCCCTTGGTTAGCTACTTACCTTGTCCTAAGGTGAAATGGAGGGTGCAAAATGAAGAGTTCATGGATAACTTAAGGGAACTTGCGTTGAGGGGCAATGACATGGTTCTTAGAGTGGATTGGCTCCAAAAGTATGGACTAATAACATTTGACTTTGTTGGACTCAGATTCTCATGCTACAAGGAGGGAAAGGTGGTTGAATTACAAGGCACAATAGGGAAATGCTCCTTGAATTCGTTTTCAAGCAAGAACAAAGTGAAGACACTTAAGAATAAGATGGGTGGTTTGGTTGAAAATTTACAAAGAACCAAGGAAGGGAAGATTGCTACTGCCGAGCCCATAGCCATACTTGGACATCGAGTGACCAAGCGCAACAAAAGGGGAGTGCACCAGTTCCTAGTCCAATGGAAAAGTTGGCCTAAGGAAGAGAAAACATGGGAGGATCTGTCCTTCATTCCGGAGCAATTCCCAAACTTCAATCCTTGAGGACAAGGATTGCTTCAAGAGGAAGCAATGTCATGACCTTAGCTAGGACATTGTCACGCAAGGATTGAAAAGCAGCTAAGGAAAGTAAAAGAGGGTTAGATCTCGGTTTGCGCAGTCAGGAGCCAATCGAAGCGCTAGGCCACACCCGTGATGCTCAATGATGCGCATCACTTGCGCTGGAGTGCGCAACCCCTGCGCAAGGCAGCCCAACCCAAGCGCCAAGCTACGCCTTACTAGTGGGTGGTATGTCACGTAAGGAAGTCAAGTCCGGTTTGCGACAGTGTCCTGGCAGCGTTCGCGTCCGAACGCCCGTGCCTGTGTCCCAGCACCTGCTACTTCCAGCCAGCATGCCAGCTGTCCTTGTACTGTGCCAGCCAAAATCAGCCAGCTCACCGCAATCGTATAATAGAACCATACTATTTAGGGATTATCCTTTTATTTTCCTTTTGTATTTTTCTATTTTCTAGAATGTTCTAGATTTTTTCCTTGCAATGTTTGTCTTTTCTATAAATAGGGTTAGTTAGGAATGTAATGAATTAACTTTTGAAATAAATGAAATCTCTTTCTCTCTCTCCAATCGTCTCTTTTTCTCTTCTGAACTAAAACCCTAATTTCTTTCTCATCTCTTTTTTCTGTTTCTTTTCTCTTCTCTTCTAAATCTCTAAAATCTATCCAAGCTTGACACCAAGCTAGTCACGAACCCTAAGGATCGTGACAAATCCCTGTGATTACTATTCGCCATTTGTAGTAAAGTGTAAGCATCATCACTGTTGATTTGTTTGTCCTTGCACCTTTAGAAGCCCTTGAGGGCTTTCATTTAGAAATGCCTACAATAAAGAGCTTGATCTAAAGCAAATATTTAGAGAAAGAAAAAAGAAAAGAGAGTTATGAAAGAAAAAAAAGAAACAAAACAGAAGAAGAAGAAGGGGATCGGTTAGAGCTCGATTTTTTTGGTTTTTTATTCCATTTTTGGATCATCTTCATCCTCTTGTTGGTTAGAATTTCTATCACCCCTCTATTTGTTTCTTGTTCAAGATCTGTATAAGTTGTTTTAATTTCGTTCTTGTTGCTCGGCTATGATTGTAAAACTTTAAATTACTGATAGTGGAGAGACTCGGCTGAAAACCAAGGCTCGTGGTGCAGGTTCATTTAGGAACCGGACCATGTATGTCACGTTTTGTTCTCTGATTTTGGTTTTTCAGTTTATTTTGATATTTCCTCTTTTTTGTCACTATTGGTTTGTTTTCATTGTTGCGCAATACGTTTTTTCAAGGGATTAGGTTAGATTTTGGGAAAAGCATAACAGTTTTACATGTAGTTTCATTGCTTTCTAGCGATACATCCGGGTGTTCAATAGTAGTGTACAAGAAGGTAACCTTTTTTGCAATAGTACTTGTCCCCAAAGCTTTTTGACAAGCTAGGTTTAGTGACATTAATCTAAGGCTTTAACGACCAAGCCCCTGAGTTTGAATGCGCTGGTCTTAGGTTGGTGATATGGCGGGGACCTAGTGGACTTCAGTCCACGGGTTGATGTTGCGGATCATGTTCAGTGGATGGGCAACCCTTCGGGGATGTTTTCCACCAAGTCTGCATGGGAGATGATTCAGAGAAAGAGCACTGAGGATTCCATCCACCACCAGCTCTAGTTTACTTTACATGTTCAAAGGCATTCCTTTGTGCTTTGGTTAGCTGCTTCTGAGAGGTTATGGTCTTGAGATTAGATGATGAGACATAGGGTTCAAGGCACTGACTAGACCCTCTGTGTGTTTTGTGGCACTGTTGATGAGTCCCGCAGTCACCTCTTTTTTGCATGTTCTTTCTCAGCATCCGTTTACGGTAAAGTTGCTAGCGCACAATGATTGCTTGGCCCGCGGACCTGTGCTGTGCGCTCTTAGCTTGGGCCTCCAAACATCTCAAGTGGCATGGAGTTGATTACTCCATTGCTTACCGCTGTCACTTGGTGATAGTTTATATACTTTGGTAGAAGCAGAACCTAAGGGTTTGGAGACATTAGTCCATACTCGCTACTGTAGTAATTAAGGAGATTGCTAGTATTCTTCGGAGTTGCCTTCTTGCTGCTCCTTCTTTCCATGATTCTCATCGTCATGCTGATCTCTTTTAGGAGTAAGGGATTGACACTTAGTGTAGTAATTCCCCTTTCATTGTTGGCTTTTACCTTATTTGCTTTTCAGCTTGTTTAGCTTTCTTTTTGATTGCTTTGTAGGCTTTGGCCATGTCTTGGGCTATGCCCTTTGTATTCTTGTATATTTCTCTTTTTGATAAATAAAAATCTCCGCTGATTTATCCACTAAAAAAAAAAGAAAGGGCTAGGTAAATTTAGGTTCGAATCAATGTTTCAGAAATTTGGAGTGTCAACTTGATTATATTCGAGTGAAGATGGAAGTATCCACTCCGATGATGTTCTAGAGGACCTTCAAAGGCGGAAAGAGTTCATGGGTCAGCTATGGAACTAGTATAGAAGGAAAGTGAGACGCTAGAGACAGATGACTGGGTGTAAATATGAAAAAGAAGGTGAATAAAACACCAAATACTTCCACAGTCTAGCTTCCATACTCCTCAACATTCATTGCAGAAAGATAGATCTTAGATGGAGCACTGATTGCATATGGAGTGGTGTTTTGGCTTAAGAAGATGAAGAAAAAGGGGGTCTTCTCAAAGCTGGATTTCCAAAAAGCTTAAGATATGATTAATTTGGGTTTTATAGACATTGTATTGGAAAGATTGGGCCTTGGGATAAAATGGAGAGGATGGATAAAGGAGTGTATTACCACGCCTATTGTCTCAATCCTTGTTAATAGATTGCATACTATACCAATTTCTATGGGTAGAGGTCTCTGTAAGGGCAATCCTCTGTTTCCTTTTGTTTTTATTTTAGTGGTAGAGGTACCCAATTGCATGATTTAAAAGGGGGTCTAGACTGGGAGAATCAAAGTTCTACATGTTGGGAGAGACAAGTTATCTTTGAGACACTTACAATTTGCTGATGATACTCATCTTTGTCCTACTAGACTTGGAAATTATTTTTAACATCATGAATTTACTCATCGGCTTTGAGTTGGCTTCAGGATTATAAAAAAATATTGCTAAATCAGAGGTAATGGGCTTGGGAAAAGTTCAAATATGGATAGAGCAAGTCATGAAAGTCTTGGGCTTTTCTGTAGCGAAACTTCCCCTAATTTACTTTGGCATTCCTCTAGGTGGCAAACCGAATAGAAGCAACACATGGTTACTGGTCTCGGAGAAAATTGTGAAGAGATTTGCGGGTTGGAAAGCTCTACTCTATCCAAAGCAGGAAGGCTTACTTTCGTCAAAGCGGTCTTCAATAGTGTTTACACCCAAACTCAAGAGAGTTGGGACGACGCCATTTTGATCAAAGCGTCATGCTCTTATCACGCGAGTCCCTCCTCGAGGAAGGTTAGGCCTTTAGATGTTAAGGTAGTGGTGTCTCGAGCTCAGTTGGTGGAGAAGTTTGAAACCTTGACAAGGGTATTTGCCACTCGAGGCTCAAGATGGTTGAGGGGAAAAAAAGGAGCTCGAGCTCAAGAGACTTCCTAGAAAGCTGCAAGACAGGTGGTTTCCAAGTTCGAGGTAGTTACTTGGAGTGCAATTTCATATGCATGGGCTTCAAGCTTATCCAATAGAATGTGGGGCATCTAGAAGGGACTCCGATTGAAAAAGCGGTCGTGGACTTCTAGAAAGACGTTCGTGTGCACCAAATCAAGGACACATTCACTACCCATTCATGAGCCAAAGAATCATTAAGGCCAATGTGGGAAGAAAATGCCGTATTAGGGAGTAGCCGTTATTTCATTTTTCTATAAATAAGAGACACTATTGTAGTTGTAAAGTGTCCAACACAACTCATGCAAACTGCTTCGAGTTTCTTTACAACATAGTTTTGCTTTTTATCTAGGAATAGCATAATTTAACTTAGCTCAGCTTAGCATAGACCTTGCTGTACTTACTTTCATCAGAGTAATACAATTCTTTGGCTTGACCTTGATTGCATTGGTCTTAACACTACTCTCCTTGTTTAATAAGTCAGTTTAACTTAGGTTCGTCACATTATTTAAGGGCTTCGACGGCCAAGGTTTGACCTTGATTGTGTTACCCAAATACGGTTTGCTCCACCTAAATCTTGTCAGACTCTAACTCATTCGAGTTATTATAAGTCAAGGGTACTAGGCCTAAAAAATTAATTGACTCGGGTATAAGTGGACTGCTGAGCTCTTGAGTTTGTCTCCACCCCAATTCTTGACTTTTAAGTGTACGAGGAAAGGTGGCTGTGGTCTCTACTCCGTCATTGTAACTGTCACTTGAGTTAGATCCACATTTCTTTAATTTTCTGTCATCTTATATATTAAAAATCCACAAAAAATGTAAAACCCTCCTTAGCTAGAGCATAAGCAGAATCCAAGTGCTTAACGAATGAAGTTGGATACACCAAAAGCATCACCTCCTTTTCTCTGAAAAAGTGGTGGTTGAGGTCAAAGACGCGTGGTTCGGAATTTAAACTCGCTCAATAGTCATGGCGAGTCCCTTTTGCATATTTGTTTACATTTGTATTCACGGCGACCACATTCGCACACTTGACAAACAAATAAAGCAAACCCATAGCCTACATAATATAACTTACCGGTCTTAGAATGCCAAAGGAGGTGAGACGAAGGATTATAAGTCATGAAAAGAAGTTCTTCAGGGGTGGTCATGGACAGAATAAACCCATTCCTTGTGTCAAATGGGAGGTTATCAAGAGGCCTAAGAAGCTTGGGGAGGCCTTAGAGTAGATGATCTGTTGTTGAAGAATGTCGCACTTGTTAGAACAAATTGTCGAAATACTTGCAAAATACTTGCAACCGGGTAACCAAGAGATCTCAGGTGTTGAGGCCGTGTAATCACTTTCTTTAAGGTTTATTTCGGTATATGAAATATCCTCGGGGATACAACAACAGAAAAAAATGAAGTGAGAATGTGTAAAGAGAGAGAAAGATCGAGATATGAAGGGATTGATGTTTTTGTTCAAGAACACAGCACAAGAACTCTTTCTTGTCAAAGATCCTTTTAATCTTATTTTTCCCCTTGTGTTTTCATCCAGTCAATTCATTCATCAAAGTGTGGAAGATATATATATATATATATATATATATATACACACATGTAAGGAGACGTCCCAAGTAGAAGAGCCACATTCGAAACAAAGAACCAGGAAAAACCGCGCAGACAAACCGTCAAAACAGACCTGTGTTTCGAAGCTGTGTGTCGACACACAGTTCGACACACAGAGTTACTGTAGATCTGTGTGTCGACACACACTTTCTATGTGTCGACACATAGACTTCCTCCTTGCGCTTCTGTAAATGGCAGTGTGTCCGACCTTAGACATTTGAGGAAGGTCTCATAGTGTAATTCAGTTTTTGCTTTATATGCTTTAAATCTATCAAGCAACTCATCTTTGTTACTTATCAGATATACGTAACAAAATCTCGAACATTCATTAATAAGTGTCACAAAGTAATTCTTTCCACCTAAACTCGATGTGTGCTTGAAATCACATAAATCACCATGTACTAGGTCAAGTAGATTAGTCTCTCTTTGCACTAAAGGAAATGGTAATTTCGTTATCTTAGTTAGCATGCACGTTTTGCATTTGTCATCAACTTTATCTATGTGAGGAATCAACAAAGAATTAACCAATTCATGTAATCTACAAAAATTCACATGACCTAATTTTTGATGCCATAAAAACGACGAGTCAAGCATATAAACAGAACTTCCAATTTTATTATCAATGTTCATTTTGAACATACCATTACATAAGTACCCTTTGCCAACTAAAAATCCACCCTTAGACAAAATAAACTTGTCGACCTCGAAGACCGACTTGAACCCAAACCTATTTAACAGACCACCGGACACGAGGTTCTTCTTAACGTTAGGGGTGAAGCATACATTGGTTAAAGTAAGGGTTTTTCCTGATGTAAAAAGTAAATCAACTTTTCTCTTTCCTTTAACCGGTACCGACGCCCCATTTCCCATGAACAACTCAGTTCCGTTGTCCATGAGCTCAAAAGTCGTGAAGAACCCCCTCTCCTTACACACGTCTCGTGACCCCCGAGTCAATCCACCAAGAGTTATCACTCTCAACTAGATTAACTTCCGATATCATCGCCACGAACCTCTCGTTTGAATTTTTGGCACGATGATCAAGCCCCTTGCCTTTATTCTTTTTAAGGCGGTAACAGTCCTTGCGTAAGTGACCGGGCTTCTGACACTCCCAACAGACCATTTTTGGCCTCTTGTCATTCTTCTTCTTTTGGAAGTGTCCGGTTCTCTTTGGTCCCTTACTTGATTGGCCTTCTTTTGTGATATTGATTTTACCACCATTACTAGGGCAGTCTTTGTTGTCATCCTGTATCCTGTAACCTTCCTCAACACGTAAATGGTTAGCCAATTCCTTAATTGACATATCCTCATTCTTGTGTTTAAGACTTTTCTTAACATCTTTCCAAGAAGGAGAGAGTTTGTCAATTAAGGAAGAAACAACTATTGTATCGTCCATGTTCATTTTATGTTGTTTGAAATTATTTAATATTCGTTCGATTTCATGGAATTGCTCCATGACAGGACGATCATCAACCATCTTATAATTGTTAAATTGACTAACCACGAACTTTTTGCTTGTTGCATCCTCGGCCATGTAGCATGCCTCAAGTGCGTCCCACAGTTCCTTAGCGGTCGTCACGTTCGAGTAAATATCAAACAGGGCATCGGTCATACCATTCAGAATATGCCCTCTGCAGATCTAGTCATCGTTCTCCCACTTCGGTCTGGCCCTCTGCTTGGCCAACGTCTCCTCCTCCTCAGAGATGGGGGATGGAGATGTTGTATTCAGGACATACACCACATTCAGCGTCGTGATGAGGAAGTGCATCTTCCTCTGCGATCGGCGGAAGTTCCCGCCATCAAACTGGACCAACTTCACAAAGTTGGCTGTCATTTCCCTTAGTGATGAGGCTTAAGATTGTTAGAACAAATTGTCGAAATACTTGCAAAATACTTGCAACTGGGTAACCGAGAGATCTCAGGTGTTGAGGCCGTATAATCACTTTCCTTAAGGTTTATTTCGGTATACGAAATATCCTCGGGGATACAACAACAACCAAAAATGAAGTGAGAATGTGTAAAGGGAGAGAAAGATCGAGATATGAAGAGGTTGGTGTTTTTGTTCAAGAACACAATACAAGAAGTCTTTCTTGTCAAAGATCCTTTTAATCTTATTTTTCCCCTTGTGTTTTCATCCAATCAATTCATTCATCAAAGTGTGGAAGAGATATATATATATATATATATGTATACATGTAAGGAGACGTCCCAAGTAGAAGAGCCACATTTGAAACAAAGAACCAGGAAAAACTGCGCAGACAAACCATCAAAACAGACCTGTGTGTCGAAACTGTGTGTCGACACACAGTTCGACACACAGAGTTACTGCAAATCTGTGTGTCGACACACAGTTCCTATGTGTCGACACACAGACTTCCTCCGTGCGCTTCTATAAAGGGCTGTGTGTCGACACACGGGCTGTTTCCCCATCGTTTTGTAGGATTGTGTGTCGACACACATGGCCCATGTGTCGACACACACCCCCAACAACCTCTAAACATTTAAAACAAGTATCGGGACAATCTCAAAAACATCTTATACATACATAAACAACATTTAACATATATATACGTATTATACAACACATATTTTGAAAATACACCAACAACACTATTGTTCAAGTGGTGGTTTAGATTTTCAGATGAAGGAGACACCTTTTGGAAGAAAATCATCAAGTCCATTCGTGGCGTTAAGAGAGCTGGGAATCGATCCTGGTAATGTATGCTCAAATGTTGCTAGTCCATGGGGCCCTATTGTGAGTGTCAAGGGTTTGAGCAAACCGGTGGAGGATGCTGTTAGTGCAGGATGGTGTTTGAAATTGGGGAAGGTACTAAAGTTTTCTTTTAGAAAGATGCTTCCGCTTAACGAATAAAGAGGATGTTGACCACCTCTTTATTAGCTTTAAGAACCCATGGGCAATTTGGGCTAGATGTGCAAAATGGTTGGGCTCTGATTGTTGACACTGTGGACAATCAGAGCCATGTTTGAAGTATGGATAGCAAACCATGTGGAAAATTCTAGAAATGAGTTTCGATCACTTTGTTCTTGGTTCTGATTTGGGTACTTTGGCTAGAGAGGAGTGGAATAATATTTGAACGTGAGTATTGGTTCAATGACGACGTGTTTGTAGTGTCAAGATGAGACTGCATTTCTGGATCACAGAATGAATTTTTCGTCTAGCTTGGAGGCAATTGCGTGGTTTATTAATTGTGTCAAAAGTTGGCCATTGTGCTCTTCATTGTCTTGACTTTGTTTAAATTTTGGTTTTGGTTTTGGTTTTGGCTTGACTATGTTTTGACTATGTTTCTTAGTTTTCATAGTTATCTAGAAAACATGATCACAACAATTAATTTATAAAAATAAATAATTTGACATCATTTTATTTAATTTAATAATTCTCTTTTTATAATATTGGGTATGTATATATTCGATATCATCAGTTAATTTAGGCTAGTGTTATTACCAGATAATTTTTTTTTTAATGTCAATGCAATTAGAAAGACTTTTGGATTCTTTTCATATTGAAATTGCCTTGACGAGCATGTGTTTATAATATAGGGGTAGCTTGTTAAGTAAGTGTCAACTTCCAATCTTAGAATTGAGAGCTAACCTTGTGAAAAAAGAGGTAAGATGAGAAGAGAAGTGAAGGGGATGAGAATTAGAGAAAGAGATGAGAATTAGAGAGAGATTATCCAAAGGAAATCTGAATTTTCATTGATTGAATGAAGATATTACAAGATTAGGACTTATTTATACTAGATCTTGATACATTGAACCAAGACCTTCCTAGTACCCGACTCAAACTGATTTTGCCGCCACAAAGAGAAGCCAGCCATCACATTTGACTATGTACCTTTAACTGCCTTTGGCGCCTAAATGAACCGCTAACTAACATTTGAACTCAGCACCAAATGCATCACTTAAGCTATACAAGCAATACATGAATCAATTGCAACCAAAACTAAAGGAATCACAACATTCCCCTCCTCTTGAAAAGCTCCTCGTCCTCAAGGAGAAAAGTTTGGAAATTGACTCTTCAAAAATGCAAGTTCCTCCCAAGTAGCAAAGTTCTTGTCAAAATTTTGCCATTGTACCAATACTTCATGAACAACTTTGTCTACAACATTCATCCTCCGGATGGCCTTAACAGCAACTGGCTGCAGCAGCAACGAGCCATTTGCTCCAACTTCAGGTGCCTCCTTTGAACTTTTAGCTCCTTTCTTGACCTGCTTTTGGAGTAAGGACACATGAAACACTGGGTGAATGTATGAGTTAGGAGGTAAGTCAAGTTTGTATGCCACTTCGCCAATCTTTTCCAAGATTTTGTATGGGCCAAAGAAGTGAGCACTTAGCTTGACATTTCTCCTGACAGCCAAAGAGGACTGTCTATAAGGCTGTAATTTGAGGTAGACCATGTCACCAACTTCATAATTTTTGTCTACCCTCTTTTTTTCAGCATTAAGCTTCATTCTTGCTTGTGCTTGCAGTAGATTGTCCTTGAGAATTTGCATCATATGCTTCCTGTGTTGTATGAATTCAGAAGCTTCAGGTACTGATGAAGCAACTTTCTAAAGCATGAATGGAGTGGGAGAGAAATGAAGTGACTATACTTGGTGAAACGATCCACCACAACCCAAATTACTTTCCTGCTATTGGACTTTGGCAGACCTTCTATAAAATCCATGCTGATATTGATCCAAGCACCCTCAGGAATGGGAAGTGGCTGTAGAAGACCCTTGTATCTGTGATCTCCCAATTTCGTTTGTTGACAAACTTCGCAAGTTCTCACCAAATCTGTTATTGTCCTCTTCATGCCAGGCCAACTAAAATTAGCCTTGACCCTTTGATATGTACCCTCAATTCCAGAGTGACCTCCCCATGCTGAATCATGTAAGGCACTAACAATTTGATCTCTCAGATCTGTAGAGGAACCAATGTACAGCTTGTTCTCAATCGGATGATGCCTTTTTGTACTGATAAATCAGCATTACTTTCTTCAATTTATGCATTCTTCACACAGCTAGCAGCCACACATTGTTGAGCAAAGGGATCATCTTCATAAGACTTGTAAACTTCATCCGTCCTTGATGGTAAGACAATGGATATTGCATAATAAGAACCTTGTTCACAATCCTCCAATCTTCGTGACAGTGCATCAACAGCCAAGTTTTCCTTTCCTCTTCGGTATTCAATAGCATAATCAAGGCCTAGCATCTTCATTAATCCCTTCTTTTGGATTCTTGTCACAATCTTTTGCTCTAAAAAATGCTTAAGACTCTGATGGCCTGTTCTAATAACGAAACTGTGTCCATCTAAGTAATGTCTCCATTTCTCAACAGCTAAAAGAATCGCCAAGTATTCCCTCTCATAAGTAGACATTGCTTGATGTTTTGGACTGAGTGCCTGACTCAAATAAGCAATAGGCCTCCCATGCTAAGAAAGAACTGCTCCTATGCCTAAACCACTTGCATCTGTTTTAAGAATCAATTCATCAGCAAAATTAGGCATTGCTAGGACCGGGGCTGCACACATGGCTGTCTTGAGATCTTCAAAAGCTGTTTGAGCTTTATCTGACCACTTGAATGCATCCTTTTTAAGAAGTTCAGTCAAGGGCTTTGCAATGGATCTATATCCCTCAGTGAACTTCCTATAGTACGCGGTCAACCCCAAAAATCCCCTCAATTGCTTCAGAGACATTGGAGTAGGCCAATCTTGCATTGCTTGAACCTTAGAAGGATCAGTGGAGACTACCTCATAAGAAATGCCATGGCCTAGATATTCAAGCTTAGTCAGAGCAAAAGAACATTTGGACAATTTGGCAAAGAACCTGTGATTGCGCATTTCTCGAAGATGACTGAGATGATCCTCAAAAGAGGGGCCGTATATCAGTATGTCATCAAAGAAAACCAGCACTGATCTCCTCAAGAAAGCTTAAAGATGTCATTCATAGTAGCTTGGAAGGTGGCCGGAGCATTTGTTAAACCAAATGGCATAACAACAAACTCAAAGTGCCCAAGATGAGTTTGAAAAGCAGTTTTGTATATATCCAGCTCAAGAACTCTGATTTGATGGTACCCCTGCCTCAAATCAAGTTTAATGAAGAAATGTCCTCCATATAACTCATCAAGTAAATCATCTATGATAGGAATAGGGAACTTATCTTTCACTGTCAAAGAATTCAACTGTCGGTAGTCAATGCACATTCTTGCCGTTCCATCCTTCTTCTTAACCAGAATAACAGGAGAGGCAAAAGGACTATGGTTTGGCCTAATAAAGCACATCTGGAGCAATTCATCTACTTGCTTCTCAATTTTTGTCTTCTAAGCATGTGGATACCGGTAAGGCCTTATTTTCACTGGATCTGAATTGGTTCGAAGTGGAATAGCATGATCTACGCTCCTCTAAGGGGGTAAAGCTTTGGGCTGCTCAAAGATATCCTCAAACTCTTCAATTAAAGCTTGCACTTCAGGCTAAGTAACAGATTGTAGTTCTGTAGGAGAAATTGCAAACAATTGCCCCAACCACTGAATTGCATTCTCCTTAAATCCTCATTGTAAACTTTTGCCTTTGATCAACTACAGCTGTGCTTGCTCAGCCATGCCTGGCAATGTAACCTTAGTTCCATGAACTTCAAAAGAAACTGTCATCTTTTCAAAATCGAACACCACTGGGTTAAAGGATCTCATCCAATCAACACCGAGCACCATGTCACATCCTCCCAAGGGTAGAACTCTGAAATCAAAAGTGAATTGATGCTCTTGCATAGCCCATTGGAATGCCTGACACTTATTCTGAGTGAGAATGGAGTTTTCATCTGTCTTGATCACTTCATGTCTCACTTTCTTCACCAATTTAGGATCAATGAAGCTGTGAGTGCTTCCACTGTCTACAAGAATAGTAATGGAAGTCTTGCCGACCTTTCCTCTAATTCGAATGGTATTGTGAGCTCCATTCCCGGTTAAGGCTTTCATAGAAATCTCAATTCCATCCTCAACCAATTCATCTTGTGAACCTTGCTCAGAACTGTCTTCATCAGCTTCTGTATCTTCACTATCTAAATTAACTTCTATTCGAGCTCCCCTTGCAGACATCAAAAACTTGGAGTTGCATCTATGTCCCAGCTGGTAAGGCTTATTACATTTGTAACATAGCCTAGCGGATCTCTTATCAAAAGCACGACCCGTCTTAGAGCCTGATGCATCTCTGTGATGAGATTTGAAATTGCTTCCTTTGAGTTTACTCTTGTCACTTGAAGATACAACCATGGCTTCAATCAATTTAGCTTTGTTCTCTGCTTTAGACAAAGTCTTTGGCCCAATGGCCTTAACCATGTTCTTGATTCTTGGTTTTAATCCACTAATGAAGCTAGAGACATAATATGCCTCTGTAGCTTGTGGATTTATGGTTGTCATGTTAGCTCGTAGATTCTTAAATCATGTCATGTATTCTCTCACAGTAGTCGTTTGATACACCTTGTTAAAACTGTCAACAACATCACTTGTGTCCTCTTCTCCATAACGCTCACATAATTCTTCCACGAATTTGCCCCAAGAAAGATTTGGATTGCTTTTCAACACACTATAGAACCACACTTCATGATCTCCATGAAGGTGCACTGCTGCCAATTCTACCTTTTCAGCTTCATTTATGTTGTAAAAATGGAAATATCGATCACACCTCCTCAACCACGACTCAGGTTGCGTGCCATCAAAAGGCTCAATTTGCACTCATGGCTGCCTGTAAGCATTGCTCTTGCTACCAGATGTAGCATCATTACTCACTATCTTTCGCTAATAGTGCTGATTTGGTGGCCTGTCTTGATGTTCAAATTCATCAAATGAATTTTTGTGGTGCAAAACAGAATCTGGAGGTCTTGTATTCAGACCTGAGTTCTGACTAGATAACTGAGAATGTGCTTGTTCTGTGGTTTGATCTTGAGTCCCTGTAGCAACCTCAACCTCTGGAGGTTCGAGCATCAATTATTCTAATATGATATGAAGGCCCAGCCTCAGTTTGCATTAAAGGAGATTTATCGCGACTCCTATCCAAACTCTCAGCTCTGTCATTGTGAACTTGCGGTTGCACTACATCAGCTGGAGGAATTATTTGACTAGCAGGTTTAAGAATTGCATTTACGGATGATTCACCTTGCCTATTAACCTGAGCTTGTAAATTCATAAACTTTGCCTCCAATTGTAACAATCGATCTTCATTTTTTTGATCATTTTCTAACTGTAACCGCTGCAACCTTTGGAACAATCGATCTTCGCTTTGTTCTTACGATTTGCGAATGTGATCATAAAGTTCCTTAAACTGATCAGTAGTAACATACCGAGGTTCTTTTGTGGCGTTTGCACCAGCAACCGCAACATATGACACATCCGGATTAACTACTGAAGTTACATTACCACCACCGGTTCCCGATCGAGTTCTAACTCCATCAGCCATATTTTGTTTGTTTTTCTTTTGTTTTGCCAGCTCAAATCAATCAATTGATAGCTTGAACCAGCTCTGATACCAATTGTTAGCTTCCAATCCTAGAATTGAGAGCTAACCTTGTGAAAGAAAGAGGTAAGATGAGAAGAGAACTAAAGGGGATGAGAATTAGAGAAAGAGATGAGAATTAGAGAGAGATTATCCAAAGGAAATCTGAATTTTCATTGATTGAATGAAGATATTACAAGATTATGACTTATTTATACTAGATCTTGATACATTGAATCAAGACCTTCCTAATAACCGACTCAAATTGATTTTGCCGCCACAAAGAGAAGCCAGCCGCCACATACTACATTTGACCTTTAACTGCCTTTGGCGCCTAAATGAACCACTAACTAACATTGGAACTCAACACCAAACGCATCACTTAAGCTATACAAGCAATACATGAATCAATTGCAACCAAAACTAAAGGAAACACAATAGTAAGTAATTTATACAAACTGCTTAGTTATAAAAGGATTGAAGGTCATACTTATTTAGGGTCACACGCCCGGTCAAGGTTGTCAAAATCGGGATTCTACGTAGAATCGATGAGGGGTCATCAGAATTGGAATTGTAGAATCGAATCGAGAATCGTAAGATTCTACTTTATGTGTAAATAAATTATTTATACTGACAAAATTTGTATAACAATTCTCAAATATATGATAAAAAAACATCAAAAAGGTCTATAACACATTAGTTTTACAATACATTGAAAACCCAAAGGTAGGAAAAAGTGTAACATCGTTCTAACATAAAACATACACTCAAAGTCTCAACTCATAGCATCATAATGTTAAAAAAAAAAAAAAAATCATAGCATCATCAATAGTCATATCCGAAATCAAAGTTACTGCCGTCAATATCATTTGCAGTACTAGTGTTCATATTTCTAACATTATTAAGAGAATCACCCCAATTGTAGTATCATCTCCAACCAAACCTTCTGTACAAAAACACATATATACGGAAAAGTAATAATTTTTCAAATTCAATTCAGACTGAAGTTGGGGTCTTATTGTCATTGAGATTATTTTTATAAAATTTTTTAGTGAATGACATACTTTTGTGATACTCGTAATGAAAAAAAGATAATTTGAAAAGAAAATTTCAAATTTGTGACACACGAGAGTTCAATAAATAATTTTAGAATTATTTAAGAAATTTTAACTATTACGTGCCAGATTTTATATATTTTTTCTACAAGTAAAATATTACAAATAAACTTCAACAAAAATTGATGTATAAATATAGAAATATAAATATACAACTTATGTTACCTAAGTATAGAGTTGAAAAAGGTTAAAAAGAATTTAAAGTAATTTGCGTACAAACAAAAAATTTTGAACAATGTATATGGGTAAATTATATGCATAAGTATATTTAAACAAAAATTTGGTAAGACTATCGACATATAACTAAATTATTTGTTTTTAATTTCCGCCTAAAATATGTAATAGTTATGTTATGTATACGAAAACTAGTGAGACAAATTTTCCTAAATCAAGTCACTTCAAGCATTGAAAAAAACAAAAACAAAAAAAAGGATGTCTTAAGTGGGAATCGAACCCACACCACACATATGGACAAAGCAATGGACCACTTGGCCAAGAGTCCTAGAGCTATCGTTATCCATATTAAATTTTTGTAAAATAAAGGTGTGGATATGGGCAACCTAAATCGGTAAAATCGGGTAAAATCGCAATTGTTTGCGATTTTGATTCGATTTTGCCGATTTTGACCCGATTATGATCCGATCTACTTCAGTACGATTTTTTAAGTGATTTGAATCTATTTGTTAAAGTAGAATCGTAGAATTGTACGATTCTACGATTTGAATCGTTTTAAGAACTATGCACCCGGTATATTCATGCCCAGTACTTGCACACTTGGTACTTATATGCTCGGTACTTAAACTCCCTGTACTTACTCTCCTGGTACTTACTTGCCGGGTATTTATAGCCTTGATACTATGAGTATAATAAGCAGGTAATTAACATATAATAATTAGGTAACAATAAACTAGACTTAAATTATAAAATGGGACCTGAAAACACCAAATTCCTTTCTTCCCTCATGACAAGCCCTGCATTTCACTCCAATCTTCACAAAAGGCACTTCATACATGTCTCCTCTCTCATACCTCGCTCCTTCATCTCTCATGCCTCCCTCTTCCCCTTCCACAACCATCGCTCCGGGACAATAATCGTTCAGGCCTCCTAATCATCTAATGCTAAGTATTTTAAATCTATTATGTTTGTTTACTACCTGCTATCATTATTATTTTATGAGATTGATGACTTGAGTGTCGGAGGAGTCCCCCGTGGCATTTGTTTGAATCTTGTAGGGAATATCAAGCTGAGAGGGTAGCTAGAGGTTGAGTTTAACTCATCCTAATGAACTCCACTTCATACAGATCTTCAAAATGGTGTTTAAGCACACTGGCCAAAAATATCATAAACATCATGGAACTGGACCTTGAAATTGAGATTGAGCCTGGAATTGGTGTCCAAAATTCCAATTTTGTTGTTTGGTTTGCTTGTTAGAATTAGAAATACAATTCCGCTGCCCATTTTCATGCAATTGGATTTTAACTAGAAATCATACTTTCCAATTCCATGAGGTGAGGGTAAGGAATTGCAATTCCATAATAATTGCCTTGACCTAAAGTCCAAAATGGAACCCACTTGATTAACCCAAACCAAGAAGACTCAAATGACTTGAACTTGAAATAACTAAAGTCAACTTAACTCAAAGTTCAAAATGACCTAACCTGATTGACCCTAAACTTAAGATAACTCAAATCCAAATAATGAAACTACTCGACTCAAAAATGTGATGAAATGTGATGTAAACGAGCGAGGCCGAAGTCAAAATGACCCAAGCAAATTGACTCAAAACTTAATATGATAAAAACCCAAAATGACTTGATCGATCTCAAACTTGGCCTAAGATGACTCAAAATTTGAAAGACACAACCCATTTGTCCAAAAACTAGGAAGAATCGAGCTCAAAATAACCTAAATCAACTCAAACCCTTTCTATTCTAGCTTAGATCCCAAAACGACCTAGCCCAATTAATTGAAAATCCGAGATAACTTGAACACCAAATGATTCGATGCGATAGTCGACCTAATTTGACTCGAAACTCGAATAACTCAAACTCAAAATAAATCGCTTCGACCATAATAATTGAAACGCAGTGTGAGCAGCTCCAACCAAAATTTGATTATAGTTAATTTAAAACTCGAAATACCCAAGTTGATTGATTAAAACCCCTAATGACTCAAATATTTATGAAATTGTAGTTTTGACCTGCGATTTCTTTGATGAGCCAAACAATATAATTTCAATTCCATCAGAATTCCACTTCTACCAGAATTCGAATTGGAATTGCAATTTCACAGTCTAATTCTAATTTCACGTGTCGAATAGAGCCTAACAGAAATTGCCCTATCAATTACACTACCTTTAATTTAAACTCTTTTTCTTAATAATTTGACATGTTTTTGATAAAATAAGAAGTTGAGGTGATCAAATTGACTTCAATTAATAATTCAAGATGTTTTTGAGAAAATTAAGTACAAGTGAATTGTATTGATTTTGACCAGTAGTTTAGGATATCGTTGTGATTCCTTAATCACAACTAGGTTTTGATAGGTGAAATATGAGATGAGAAGAGAAGAATAGCTAAGTATTTTTATATATATCTGATCATGTTGAATTACAAATAAAAATGTTATATAAATGGCTACAAGCAAGTAACCGCTACTAACAAATTTTCCCGCCAAAATACGCTTTCCGTTAAAATCATTTATTTGGTTAAAATGAATATTAAGTAGGTAATTTTAATATTAGGAGTAATATTCATGACAATAGCCTCCCCATCACACGATTCTTGTCTCAAGAATCGAAATGAAGAAATTGGCTCTTGAGAAATAGTAATATTCCCATGTAGCTTCATCTTGACTCAAGTTGGACCATTGTACTAAAACTTGAGTCACAGTTTTGTATTCACAAGGCACCATGCACCGAGCTAGGATTGCAACAAGCTCAGCTAACACTGCACCAGTTGTAGAAGTGAGAGGAGGCTGGTATTGTGGAATAATGTCATCACCTGTCTTGCGTTTCAGGAGGGATACTGGAATATTGGGTGAATTTGGGATCCACGGGGCAAGTCAAGGCAATAAGCAACTAAGCTAACTTTCTGTAAGATAGCATAGGGGCGGTAGTACCTACTGAGAGCTTTACATGTCTTCAAACAACTACTGACACCTGCCTGTAAGGCTGAAGCTTTAAGTAAACCAGGTCTCCCACTTAGAATGCCCGTTCAGATCGATTAGCATCAGCAAAGAATTTCATTCGAGCTTGGGCTACTTCTCATAGCTACTTATTGATAGCCTCTTTGGTCTAAACTATCTTCTTCACTTCAGCAATGGGTGATTGCAGTTCAGCGCTCAAGATAGGCAAAGTAGGATGATATCCATATAAGGCATAGAATGGTGTTGTGCCCAAAGAAGTATGAAAGTTGGTATTTGTTGGTAAATTATAATTCAGTTGCTTGCTACTGTAGATAGGCAAGTAGGTTCTACGGATAATCATTTAGACAAAAATTTAAAGCAACACAATTCGCCCAGTAGCAAAACAACCCAATTCACCCAGTAGAAGAACAAGGCAATTCACCAAGTAGAAAAACAACGCAATTCGCCCCGTAAGAAAACAACGCAATTTGCCCAGTAGAAAAACAACGCAAGTCGCCCGGGAGAAAAACAACGCAATTCACCCGGGAGAAAAACAACGCAATTCCCCCGGTAGAAAAACAACACAATTCGCCCAATAGAAAATGCAACGCAATTCGCCCAATAGAAAAACAACGTTATTTGCCCAATTTATCTAGATAAGTAACCAAAAGATAGAATCAAACATACTTATCCAAAAAGACATACTCATCCACAAACACCCTTCCTTTATAAAAGGGGAGGCGAACTTTTTCTTTTTCCCAATTCTACGTTCACGTCTCCGGAGCAATAATCATTCAAACGCCTTACTTCTCTCAGGTTAAGTATTGTATATCTATTATGTTTGTTTATTCCTTGCCCTTATTTACTATTTCATGATATTGATACTGACTTGAGCGTTGGAGGGCTCCCCTGTGGGTTGCTCTACGGGCCCCTCTAACCGTTCCTTTGATCTTGCGGGGAATATCAAGTTGGGCGTGCAGCCAGAGCTTGAGTTCAGCTCATCCTAACGAGTCCCACCTTATATAGAACTCAAAAGTGTGAATAAGCATATTGATAAAATTTATCACAAAGATATTGGCATCATTTATGGTAAGGATCATAAGCCTCACGCCTGGCTTGGTATATCCCGTAGTATTCAAACATTTTTAATGTCATTTGAGGTAATTTTCAGCATTTTTTTATATTTAGTGCATTTTTCTCACAAAAACGAGCTTATTCAACCAATGCAAGTCAAAGAAGCTCTCTATTGTTCCTTTAAGCACTTTTAAGCAAATAAATACCTGCAAAGAGGTGTGTTTGAGTAAGTCAAGTACTGTGACATACTTTTTAACTCTTTCTTATCTTTTCATTGATCAAAATTTTTTTAAAAAAAATATCACAGCTATATAGAACTCTTTAAGAGCTTAATTTTGACATTTGGCTCGATTCATAACTCTTCATGGATTAAAAGTTATCCTTGTTTTAAATTAGAAAGTACGTTATACAACAACTACAACTAGAATTTTCCCGGTTCATCTTTTCATATCCTTTTCGAATTATCTTTGACAAAAAAAATTTTGGAATCATCATTTTTACATAGAATTCTTTAGGAGCTTTATTTTGATATGTAGCTCAATCGGTAACTCTTCACGGATTAAAAGTTATTTTTATTTTAAGTTACAAGGTACGTTATACAACAACTACAACCGGAATTCACCCGGTTCATCTTTTCACATGCTTTTCAAATTTTGTTTGATAAAAAAACTAAAAGATAATTATAACCAAAGAGGGCACCAACACGCCGTCACCGGATCCCATGAGAACTCTGAAGTTAAGCGTGCTTGGGCAAGAGTAATACTAGGATGGGTGACCTCTTGGGAAGTCATCACCCTCAGGTTGGGGGCACTGGGAAACAGCCTCTCTTCAGGTTAATACCCTGAAGGGGGAAGGCTGCGTACATCCGCCCCCCAGACCCTGCGTAGGCGGGAGCCCTTGAGGCACTAGGTATGTTCCTTTCCTTCCTTTATAAATCTTCAACAGCTTCATTCTGATATACAACTCAATCTGTAACTTTTGACGGATTAAAAGTTATCCTTGTCTAAAGTTACAAGGTACGTTATACAACAACTACAACAAGAATTCACCCGGTTCATCTTTTCACATCCTTTTCAAATTATTTTTGACCAAAAAATTAAAAATAATTATATTTATATAAAACTCTTTAAGAGCTTCATTTTGATATGTCGCTCAATCTGTAACTCTTCATGGATTAAATGTTATCCGCGTTTTAAGTTACAAGGTACATTATACAACAACTGTAACCGGAATTCGCCCGGTTCATCTTTTCACATCCTTTTCAAATTTCTTTGATTAAAATACTCAAAGATAATAAAAGTTATACAGAACTCTTCAAGATCTTAATTTTGATATGTAACTCAATCCTTAGCTCTTCACGGATTAAAGTTATCCTTGTTTTAAGTTACAAGGTGCGTTATATAACAACTACAACCGGAATTCGCTCGGTTCATCTTTTCACATCGTTTTAAAATTATCTTTGATCAAAACTTAAAAAATAATTATGGTTATATAAAACACTTCAAGAGCTTCATTTTGATATGTAACTCAATCCGTAACTCTTAACAGATTAAAAGTTAGCTACAAGGTACGTTATACAACAACTACAACCACGGTTCATCTTTTCATATCCTTTTCAAATTATTTTTGACAAAAAAACTTAACCATAACTATAGTTATATAAAAATATTCAAAAGCTTCATTTTGATATGTGACTTAATCTGTAACTCTTCACGGTTTAAAAGTTATCCTTATTTTAATTTACAAGGTACGTTATACAACAACTGCAACCGAAATTTGCACGGTTCATCTTTTCATATCCTTTTCAAATTCTCTTTGATCAAAAACTTAAAAATAATTATAGTTATATAAAAATATTCAAGAGCTTCTATTTGATATGTAACTCAATCTGTAGCTCTTTACGGATTAAAAGTTATCCTTGTTTTAAATTACGAGGTACGTTATACAACAACTGCAACCAGAATTCACCCGATTCATCTTTTCACATCCTTTTCATATTCTCTTTGATCAGAAACTTAAAAATAATTATAGCTAGATAAAACTCTTCAAGAGCTTCATTTTGATACGTAATCAATCTGTAACTCTTCAGGGATTAAAAGTTATCCTTGTTTTAAGTTACAAGGTATGTTATATAACTACCACCAACTGAATTCGTCCGGTTCATATTCTCACTTCGTTTTCATATTCTTTTTGTTCCAAAGCTTTAAAAATCTTCATAGTTACATAGAGCTCTTCAAGAGATTCTTTTTAATTTGTAACTCAATCCGTAACTTATGATGGATTAAATGTTACTCTCATTTTAATTTACAAGGCACGTTATACAACAACCACAATTGGCATTCGCCCAGTTCGTATTTTCACCTGCTTTTCATACTTTCTTTGATCCAAAACTTAAAACTTCATTATAATTACATAAAATACTTCCTAAACTTTATTTTGATAGTTGATTTTGTCCACATCTATTCATGGATTAAAATTTATGGTCGTTTCACATCAAAGGGCCAAGTTATATAACTATTACAAGAGGAAAACACCTACTTCATCTTTCCATCTCTTTTTCGCATTTTCTTTGTTAAAAACTTAAACAATCATCATAGGTACCTAGAACTCTTTGATAAATTGATTTGATATGTGATTCAACCCATAAATCAGCAAAGACTACAAGTTATGCTGGTTCTAAGTCAAAGTTTCAAGTTGTATGCCCACCACGTGGATGAAACACCTAATTATCTTTTCACCTTTTTCTTATGTTCTCTTTGATTAAAAAAAAAAAGCCGACAAATCATCATATATGAATGCAAAAGTCTTTAAAAGCTTCATTTTGACATGTGAATCGACTCGTAACTGCTTATGAGTGGAAAGTTATATACATTTAAAAATTCACAATCCGACGAATTCCCTATCCAGTGTTTTCCACAACCTAGTGAATTCCACAGCCTGGCGTTACCCACAGCCAGGCGTCATCCCTAAAACCTGGTGTTATCCCTGACACTTCGCTTACCACACTACAATCACTGTCCGAGGCCACCGTCGCCATTCTCACTAACAACCGTCACTTCCGTGACGCTTGGGACTTCAACCACCATCCTCTCTAAAGTCGCCACCACATGATGCTTTGTTCACTGCGCGTGAAGTTTCATCTTCCACCACCACTATCAATATTCCCATCACATGTTGGCACCGGCATGGCACCCATATCCACCGCTGCCTTTGGTTGCACAACAGCCACCACTGGCACGCCTGTCGTCACTGGTCGTTCGCCACCCACCATGGTCAAACCCTTGCTCTCTCCTTCAAATCCGAATTTGGGTCAATTCTTATTACAATTTTAGTCTAATTTGACATTTAAAGATTCATTTTCTTACTATCTTAATTCCATTTAACCCTAAATGGATCAATTTTTGTTACCATTTCGGTGTACTTCAACCCTAAATGAGCCACATTTTGTTACAATCCTTGTTCAAATCAACCACAAGTGTGTTAATTATTGTTACAATCCTAGTTTGATCCAATGTTAATTTGTTCCAATTCTTGTTCAATTAAACCTTAATTGAATAAATTCTCTTTGGCGATCCTACTTCAGGTCAACTCTAGTTAAGTAAATTTTTTATAATTCGGGTTCAATATTCATATTAAATCAAATTCTGATTCAACTAATACTTGTTGCATCATAGGTTTATTTCCATCCCAACCGAATCACTACTTGCAGGAGTTTTAGCCTACTCAAGTCTCGATTATGTCAATTTCTATTCAATCAGCTTCTAAGGGTATTAGTTTTCATTCGTAATTCCGCTCTGATGGATTTTAAGCTATATAAACCTTTGCTAAAATTTCTAGTCTAAACAAATTATACTTCAACACACTCGTACTATGACCTTCTGGTTCATCTAAGTTATACTTCGCTAGATCCTTACCTATAAATCGTCAAATTAACAATTAGACACGACAATTCTAAGTTAAGGGCAATAAAGGAATAGAGTCATCGACCCTATCTTTAATGATTTTGAAATACAAAATGCACATTATCCAACACCAAAACACAAGAGCAAATCAAAGAGCACATGTAAGTGATGAGTTCTCGATACAATAAAATGGCTAGGTTAAATGATTCATTCCAAAGGACCATGTTTGGGCACGTAAGAGACCTTATAGCTTCCTTGGAATTCATAAGGCTTGTTTGTTGTCTCTCTCTCCTTCCATGACTAATCCAATTGTTCCATGAATTTCTTATTGGCATATTCTATACACCACAGAGGAAAATCCCGAAGCGAACAATTCATCCAAGGAGAACTCAATGTGCTATTATGGCACAAGCTACTCGTCGTGTGCCAACATGGCAATTATTCACCTACAAAACACTAGCAAAGGTTATTTAGTCAAAAAAGATGGAATCTCACCGCATTCAACTTACTTCATAAGCTGCGCGATATCACCTTCTCTAGAAAGAGGACGTGATTGTATGCTAAGTACCTTTTGGAAACTACTGTTTAGCCTAGCTAAATCTAGTAAGATCAAATTTCAAAATATGTTCGTGCTAAAAATCATTTCATAAGTAGTGGGAGCTGGAAGACCTTACCTTCATTCGTGATTCCTTATCCCGATGTACAAATCATCTTAGGATTGGGGGACTTCGTCCCTATTCACAGTCTGAAGTTGATTTCAACGATAGTACAAATCGTTTCAGGACTAGGGGACTTTGTTCCTATCCACAGTCCAAACCTCATTTCAACGACTGTCCAAATCATTTTAGGCCTGTGGGACTTCGTCCCTATTCATAGTTTGAACTTCATTTTAATGATATTAAAAATTGTTTCAGGACAGGGGGACTTCGTCCCTGTTCATAGTCTAAACCTCATTTCAATGATAGTACAAATTATTTCAGAACTGGGGGACTTCGCCCCTATTCACAGTCCAAACCTCATTTCAACGATGGTACAAATCATTCCAAGACTGGGGGAGTTCATCCCTATTCACGGTCCGAACTTCATTTCAACCATAGTGCAAATCATTTTAAGACTGGGGGACTTCATCCCTAGTCAAAGTCCGAACTTCATTTCAACCATAGTGCAAATCATTCTAGGACTGGGGGACTTCGTCCCTATTCATAGTCCGAACTTCATTTCAATCATAGTGTAAACCCTTTTAGGACTAGGGGACTTTGACCATATTCACAGTCCAAACTTCATGTCAACGTTGGTGGAAATCAATTTAGGGCTGGGGGAATTTCGTCCCTGTTCACTGCTTGAATTTCATTTCAATGATAATACAAATCATCTTAGGACTGAGGGACTACGTTCCAATTAATAACTTGGGTTTTCTTGTCCTAGTAGTGCAACTCAATATTGGGCAACAGGACTTCGCCTAAGTTATTTCCTTATTATGGTCATATAAATCACTTTAAGACCGGGGGACTTCTCCTCGGTCATTCCCTTATTTTAGGGACAAATCAGTTTCATAATGGGTAGACTTCACCCCATCCATTTCCTTATCTTAAGTGATACAAATCATTTTACGATTGAGGGAATTCGTCCCGATTCACAACTTCGGCCCACACAAATCATTTTTCATCACTATGGGACTTCACCCCCAGGTCACAGACTTGGCATTATCTCCGTCACAAAGGCTTAACCACTCAAAAATCAAGAATCTTCACAATTAGCAATGGTTGAAAGTACATTCTTTTCGCGCGATGCAAAGCAGGTGAAAACAATTACAAGTCAAGAATTGCCTAACAATAAGGGGAAATCCTTTTCAAAGCTAGTGAACTTCGTCTTCAATCGTGCTACATTGTACAACATTATGGCATATCTGGAAGACTTCGCTACCCGTCATAAATCAAACTATAATTTTCAAACTTGGTTGGTTATCGCAACTTGACAAAATATTTCAAATAAGAAAATTCAAAATAAGCCGTGTTTCTTATTATGCTTGAGCAACTCACACTCCAATGAGCTTTCTGCTAAGCTATCTAATACCACAGCTTGTCAACAACTTAATAAGGGCGATGTAAGGTATCATTTTAATCTTCTTAGCCACCTTTATAATCTCAGACATACAGTTGTGGCACACAATCGGTAATTCCCAAACCATGTTATATAAAATAATTACATATCAGTAAGGCTTTATTGCCCATAATGATTCAAACTACAATTACAAAACTCAGAGGCTCATCGCAGGCTGATAAACTATTTCTAGTAGGAAGGTCCAAGATTGACCACACTTGTTACCATGCCTGAATAACCCACACCTCAATTAGCTCTTTGTTAGTTGCGCACTACTATTGGTCAATAACTTAAGAAAAACAATACAAGAGGTCGCCTTTATCTACCTAACTCTAGGCACTTATTAACCACCCACTCAAAAAGAAGAGTCACAAGAACATAAATGATAACTTAGTCTTGAAAAACCCTTCAGAGTGTGGTAGTCCGGACAAAAAGCTAGGAATGAGATGAACTAGTTCAATATCCATAATGACCTGCTTCAAGATGGTCTTGGACTTTCTTACAGTCCAGTTTAAACTCATACCGCAGCTTATTTAATCTAACAATAAGTGTTGTTTAGTAATAAGTGTCATGACAAGAAAATATTGAGGGCTGGTCATTACTAGGCCGCTCATTAGACATAAGTGCTTCAAATGTTAGCAATAGTTTACATGATGAATCACATACTTCGGGTAATATTTCGGTGCAAAGTGTATTGTATGATAGTACTATTCACTATTCGTGCGATTGTTTATTTGCAACCATTAAACACGAGACATACCAAGTTCATCAGTGCATAGATGAATGCCAGTGGTAAACTAATGCTAACCAAAGACGTCCTTTGAGAATGATATACCATACCCTTGATTCACTTCTTGCTTGGCAGGTAAAAGCCTTCAAGGTGTGTTAATTCTAGCACCCTGTCTTTACTTTGATATATGACCTCGATAATCTTATCATCAGCTAAAAATACTATCCTGTGTGGTTTTACTATTTTGATTATGCTCTCTACCTTGACTGTATCCAGGTATTTTGTACATGAAACTTAACATTTACCTAGTGCACACTCATTACCATGGTCCGCCCTGGTGCAATCACCCGCAATGGATGCAACATTCCTCACCATGGTCCACCTTGGTATAATCACTTGCTAAGGATGCAACATTTCTCACCATGGTCCGCCCTGGTGCAATCACCCGCAATGGGTGCAATATTTCTCACTGTGGTCCGCCCTGGTACAATCACCCACAATAGGTGCAACATTTCTTGCCATGATCTACCCTGATGCAATCACCCGCAATGAGTGTAACATTTCTCACCATGGTCTGCCCTAGCTCAATCACCTGCAACGAGTGCAACATTTCCCACCATTGTTTGCCCTGGTGCAATCACCCGCAATGGGTGCAACATCCCTCACAATGGTTTGCCCTGGTGCAATCACCCGCAAAGGGTGCAACATTACTAACCATAGTCTGCCCTAGTGCAATCACCCGCAACGGGTGCATCATTCCTCACCATGGTCCACTCTGGTGCAGTCACCTCCGCTCAGGGACATACTCATCACGTTAACTACATTACAGTATATTACATATTGTTTACTCAGGTAGTAAACAAACAATGCAATATACTTTACACTTTAATCTAGTCTAAGCAGGCTATACCTATCACCAGTATACCGACCTGGTGTATGAATTCAACTACCTCTGGCTCTAGTCAAAAGTGTTTTTGCCTATCAAAATAACATGAGTTTGATGCATCACACCCATCGCTTTATGAATGTTACTAATCAAATGCAAATGTACCTAAGGATGAATCATGATAGTAATATCCTTACATGTTTATTACATAGAGCTTGAGTTGCCAATGAACGCTTATTGAAATAAATTGACAAAATGCTTAAAAAACCATAATACACATGAATGACAAAACAGAAGGGCCAAAATAGAACACTGAATACCTCCATTACTCAAGAAAGCGAGGTACAGTGGCAAACTGAAAACAAGACAGGTTTATTACTTGACCAAACTTCGAACGACAAAATTTCGCTCATGAAGTAGGGGGACTAGTATGTTAGTAAATTATAATTGAGCTGCTTGCTACTGTAGATAGGCAAGTAGGTTACACGGACAATCATTTAGACAAAAATTTAAAGCAACAAAATTCGCCCAGAAGGCGCAAAAGCAACACAATTCGTCAACACAATTCGCTCAGTAGGGGCAAAATCAACACAATTTGCCCAGTAGAGGCAAAATTAACACAATTTGCCCAGTAGAAAAACAGCATAATTCGCCCAGTAGAAAAACAGCACAATTCGCCCAGTAGGAAAGAGCACAATTAGCCCAGTAGAAAAATAGCACAATTCGCCTAGTAGAAAAACAATACAATTTCACCCAATAGAAAAAACACAATTCGCCCCATAGAAAAACAACACAATTGCCCGGTAGAAAAACAATGCAATTTGCCCTGTAGAAAAATAACACAATTCACCCATTAGAAAAACAAAGCAATTCACCCAGTAGAAAAACAACGGAATTCGCTCAGCAGAAAAAACAACACAATCGCCCAGTAGAAAAACAACGTTACTCGCCCACTTTATCCAGATAAGTAACTAAAGGATAGAATTAAGTATACTTATCCAAAAAGACATACTCATCTACAAACAGCCTTCCTCTATAAAGGGGGAGGCGAACTTCTTCTTCTTTCCAATTCTACGATCACCTCTCCGGAGCAATAATCATTCAAACGCGTTGCTCCTCTCAGGCTAAATATTTTATATCGATTAAGTCTATTTAGTTCTGGCCCTTATTTACTATTTTATGGTATTGATACTGACGTCAGTGCCGGAGGGGTCCCCGTGAGTTTGCTTCACGGGCCCCTCTAACCATTCGTTTTATTTTATGGGGAATATCAAGTTCGGCGTGCATCTAGAGCTTGAGTTCAGCTCATCCTAATGTGCCCCATCTCATATAGAACTCCAAAGTGATGAATAAGCGCACTGAACAAATTCATCACAAATAGTATTCTACCAAAATTCAGCTAGGGATAACCATTTGTGCCATTGATGGGGATCTTGGAATGTTATACAGCGCAAGTGTTGCTCAAAAAATTGATTCAAGTGCTCAGTTTGGCTGTCAGACTGAGGATGGTGGGCTGAGCTTAGTGCAAGAGAAGACCCCAATAACTTGAATAATTCTTGCCAAAAAGCACTTGTGAAGATCTTGTCTTTATTAGATACATTGGACTGAGGAAGACCATGTAGTTTGTACAAATTATCAAGAAAGAATCTGGAAAACTGAAGAGCACAGAAGCGGTGGCGTAGTGCAAAGAAGTGACCATATTTTGTGAATCGATCAACAACTACCCAAACAACATCTTTCCCATCTGACTTTGGAAGGCCTTCAATAAAATCCATGCTGATGTGTTACCATGCTTGGTATGGAACAGGCAATGGCTGTAACAAACAGGGGTAAGGACAGTGCTCAGACTTGTTTCTTTAGCAAACATCACATGCACGCTCCCACTGTAATACCAAGTTTGTTTTTTAAAAAAAGAAAAAGACAAAATTTTCCCCACCCCCACCCATTTTTCCTTTTTCTCTCTCTCTCCTCTCACCTCACGGTTCTCTCTCTCTCTCTCCTTTCACCTGCACCGGTGCTGCTCGACCCACGCCGGTACCGCCTATGGCCGCCGGTGTCGCGTCCTTTCTCTCCACTCCTCTCTTCGCTCTCTTCTCTCTCGTCGCTGACACCGCGCACCACCATTACAGCCACTCTTCTACCACCAATACCGCCTGACCCACGCCAGTACTGCTCATTCTCGGTACCACCGCCCACCACCGCCTGATCTCCAGGGGTCTATAAATACCTTTAACCCTCATCCCCTCAAAACCTCACACCTCTCACCTCACAGTCTCTCTCTCCTCTCGGTTTCTCTCTATCACTCACGGCTCTCTCACTGCCCCGGTCACCTCACCAACACGGCTTCGGCCACCTCGTCGGCGTCACCACCTCGCCCGTGGCTTAAGAGCTAAACTTTGGAATTAAAAGCTAGTGAAGGTAAGTATACTACTCCCCCTACTTATTTGTAAAATACGAAAAAAAAAATGCTTTACATGGTTTGATATTTAAGACTCATATTTGAATAATTTATTAGTTTGTTAAAAGAGGTTCAGGCATCTATACTTGGTTGACTATGTGATTTCGACTCTTGTGATTTGAATTATACTGATTTATATGTTGAATTGTTGTTTAAATATGTGAATTTTGGAAGAAATTGTATTTGTGATTATGTGAAGGTAATTATTGTGAACCTGTGATTTAAATTGAAAGATTTTTATGAGAAGAGCTTACAGATAACTATGTTGGCCTTTTGAGGTCTATCGACGATAGAATGTAAAATGTGAAAATCGATTTGTGACTCTGTCGCGGGAATAATACCGGCACATAGATTTATGTTTGATCCTAGTGAATTTGTCGGCTTAGAACCGGTTCGAATATGTGAAACGTGAATGTCGATCTACGACCTTGTCGCGGGAATAATACTGGCACATAGATCTATGTTTGATTCTAGCCGATCTGTCAACTTAGAACCGGTTCAAATATGTGAAACGTGAATGTCGATTTGTGACCCTGCCGCGAGAATAATACCGATCGTAGTTTCCGTTTCGTCTGTGAGTTTTACCAAAAGAGCTCTTGTAAATAAGTTAAATTATAAAACATTGGTTCGTGCTACTTTAATGTGCTGAATTGATTTTAATGGTTTTTGATTGGGATTTTATCCATTTTAAATAATATGCCTGATCCGGGCAGGGAATGTGATATACTTACTTAGTGTGGGGCTTGCTCACCCTATTTTTTTATTTTCTGGATTAGTAACCCATGGCAAGTTCCTTAGGGAAGGAATGAGGAAGTGGCTTACTATATCGAGAATTAGTTTATTTCACGTAGTTAAATAGTAAAAGAACTCTGTAGTAGCATATCATAGACTATATGAGATATTGTAACTTTAAGCTTCCGCACTACTAATATTAAATTATTAGTTTGTTGTATTTGGGACTACGTTTTAAATATTATAGGAACGGTTTATGTATTTTGAAGAATTTTGATTGAAAATATTCGGGCTTCGTACTATGACAAGGGGATTCATTATAGTACGGCTGTTTAGCGCCCTATGACTTAAGCCTATTCGGTAATAACGTTCGGGGGCGTTACATAAAGTGGTATAAGAGCCCGGTTATGAATTTTTGAGAAAATTTAAGTGCGAAGATCCGAATACTAGGTTGTGAATTTTTGGGAAATTTTAGTGTTAAGATGAGAGCCTTAGTTTATTGAGAAACAAAGTTTTCGGTGCTGAGGAAATATAGTTGACTATTTGAATTGGCAACTTCAACTATATTGGAGTTTAAAAATTGTTTAACAACGTGGTTTCGTTTGTGATTTGGATAAAGGTGAAGATGAATGACAGAAGCGAAACATTGGCATCCCTGAAGAGAAAGAGAGCCCTGAAAGGAAAAAGCAGGACTCCATCCCCGATCGAGGAGTACCCTAGTGAATCGGAGAATGATATAGAAGCGAAACACCGTAGTGAATCGGAGAATGATACATAAGAGGAGCACCCTGATGAGGAACGTGTCCCACTGCAGAATAGACCCACTGGTCGAAATGGCCAGAACTCAGGTGATTCTTCGAATTAGTTTGATGTTGCAACAATGCACCAGCTCATGGTTAATCTCTTGCAACATTAACAACGAGTTCAAGCTGTGCCTCCTCTCACTCGACGCATTGGAGAGACCCCCTTCGAAAGGTTGTCATAGTTGGGGGGCCTAAAGTTTGAAGGAGCAGGTGACCATCTAGAAGCTGAAAAATGGATAAGAGAGATGGAGACCTTGTTTGAGGCAATGTCAATAGCCGATGATGATAAGGTTCAAGCAACCACCCCTTTTCTTAAAGGGAATGTGGAGTTCTGGTGGACTATAGTCAAGGTAGCATATCACAACGCTGCAAAACCTTTGGCTTGGGAGAGGTTTAAAGAGACCTTCTATAACTAGTTCTTCCCTGAAGCACTCCGAATGACGAGAGAAAATGAATTCTACGAGCTAAGACAAGTAGAGAAAATGAGGGTATTGCAATATGCTAACAAGTTTCATGAATTGGGATGTTTTAGCCCAAGCATCATGGCATCAGAAACAGGTAAAGATTTCTTCCTCGCATTAGGAGGCGTCTGTTAAGTGTCATCTTCAAGAGATATAAGGAGGTCCTTGAACGTGCTCTGAAGGTCGAAGCAGATCTGAATTTGGAAGGATAGGAATATGTTGCCAAGAAAAGGTCATCAGACGGCAAATTTTAGGGAGGAAAGCCTAACCGGTTTGGTGGCAATGACAAAAAGTTTCGTACGAAGAATCCAGAGAACTCTAATATTGGGTTAAGAAAATGCAAGCACTATGGTAAGGAACATTCTAGTGAATGCTACAGAAAGTTAGGGGTGTGCTTCGAGTGTGAGGAGAAAGGACACATAGCCCATAATTGTCCTCTCAAGAATGGTACTAAGAATAGAACCAGTAATGATAGACAGGGACCTCAAGGTAATACCAGAGTTTTTGGTATGATCCAGAAGGACGAGGCTGCTAGTGACTGCGTGGTGACAAGTACCCTTCCTATCAATTCTACTAATGCGCATGTATTATTTGACACCGGGGCCTCCCACTATTATGTTGCTAAGAAGTTTGCATCTAATTGGATTTGTGAGTTGAAACTACTAGATGAACCCTTTTGTGTGACAACCCCAGAGGGGTATGATGTGATTGCTGATCTTATGTGTAAGGACTGTGTGATTGCAATAGGTGATATGAAGTAAGTAGCAGACTTAGTAACCTTAGATATGGAGGATTTTGATGTGATTCTAGGGATCAATTGGCTGTCTTCTCATCATGCAGATTTAGACTGTTTTAGAAAAAGGGTAGTGTTTTAGATTCCTAACCAACCAGAGTTTGCTTATCATAGGAATGGGTTAAATCCTCCTATAGGAAGGAAAGACTCTAAGACTTCTACTAGTATGATTTCGGCCCTAAATGCTAGAAGGTCCCTGAGGACGGGATGTCGAGGATCCCTTTGTCACGTATTTGATAGTAGGAGGGACGATGTGAAGTTGGATGGTATTCCCATTTTTAGGGAATTTCCTGAGGTCTTTCCAGAAGACTTGCACAGTTTACCTCTAAGTAGGGAAATCGAGTTTGAAATTGATCTGGTACTTGGTAGTGGACCCATATCCAAAGCTCCTTATAGAATGGCTCCTTCTGAACTAAGAGAATTGAAGGTGAAACTCTAGGAATTGTTGGATAAAGGCTTCATCCGACCTAGTGTCTCACCATGGGGCACTCCAGTATTGTTCGTGAAGAAGAAGGATGGCAGTATGAGGTTGTGCATTGAGTACAGAGAATTGAATAAGGTGACTATTAAGAATAAGTACCTTTTGCCTCGAGTTGATGACTTGTTTGATCAACTTCAAGGTGCTAAGGTCTTTTCTGAGATTGACCTATGATTTGGTTATCATCAACTAAAGATCAAGGAGAAAGACGTGGCTAAGATTGCTTTTCGAACCAGGTATGGCCATTATGAATTCTTAGTTATGTCTTTTGGGCTGATGAATGCACTTGCTGCTTTTATGGATTTGATGAACAGGGTGTTTCGACAATAACTGGATCGATTCGTTGTCATAGTCATAGATGACATACTGATCTACTCTAAGAGTAGGGAAGAGCATGAGGAACATCTAAAGATGGTATTGCAAACCCTGCATGAGCATCGATTGTATGCCAAGTAGAGTAAGTGTGAATTTTGGCCTAATAGAGTGGCATTTTTAGGCTATGTGATATCCAAAGATGGGATCTCAGTGGACCCAAGAAAGGTTGAAGCGGTATTGGGATGGAATCCACCTACAAATGCAACAGAGATTCGAAGCTTCTTGGGACTAGCGGGTTACTAGAAGATTCATTAAGGGATTTTCGCAGATTGCACTTCCTCTCACCCGTTTGACTCAAAAAGGAGTGGAGTTCGAATGGACCGATGAATGTGAAGGAAGCTTTCACGGTTTGAAGAAGAGGTTAGTATCCACCCCTGTACTTGCAATACCTACGAATGAGGGCAACTTCGTCATTTACAGTGACGTTTCAAAGAAAGGGCTAGGTTGTGTGTGAATGCAGGATGAGAAGATGATAACCTATGCATCCTGACCATTAAAGCTTCATGAAAAGAATTATCCAATACACGACTTGGAGTTTGCGGCGGTGATATTTGCTTTGAAGATCTGGAGACATTACCTTTATGGAGGATCTTGCCAGATTTATACGAACACAAAAGCTTGAAATATTTGTTTACCTAGAAAGAGTTGAACTTGAGATAGAGGAGATGGTTAGAATTGATCAAGGACTAGGATGTGACCATTAATTACCATCCTGGAAAAGCAAATGTAGCTGCAGATGCACTGAGCAGGAAGTCAGTGGGCAACTCAGCTGCCCTGACCACTTCTCAGCCCAAGTTGCTCAGTGGCTTGAAGGAAATGTAGATTAAAGTGTGCATCCATGATAAAAAGGGTGGTGTTTTAGCTTGTCTAATTGCACAACCACTGTTGTTAGCAAAGATCAAGACTGCGCTGCAACACGACCCCTTTTTGATGAAGATGAACAGTAAGGTGTCTAATGGAGAATCTTCAGGCTTTCTACTACATGATGATGGAGCAT
The DNA here is from genome assembly GCA_018398585.1 of Simmondsia chinensis. Lineage (NCBI taxonomy): Eukaryota > Viridiplantae > Streptophyta > Magnoliopsida > Caryophyllales > Simmondsiaceae > Simmondsia > Simmondsia chinensis. The sequence continues at coordinate 13,128,739 of JAGTTD010000014.1, forward strand.
TGTACTTTAGAGATAGATTATGTACTTGGTAATCCTACAATTAAAAAAGATACCATGGGCGAAGCACACAGTTCTTGATATTCGGTACATCCTGGAGGCACGAAGATGTATCGAGACCTGAAAAGCTGCTTCTGGTGGAGAGACATGAAGAGAGACATTGCTGAGTTTGTGGCTAAGTGCTTGATCTGTCAGCAAGTAAAGGCCGAGCACCTAAAGCCTGGTGGATTACTACAGTCATTAGAAGTGCTTGAGTGGAAATGGGATCAAATTTCTATGGATTTTGTTGTTGGTCTACTAAGGATGATTAGGAAAAATGATGCGATTTGGGTCATTGTAGATAGACTTATGAAAAGTGCACTTTTCCTTCCTATTAGATTTAACACTCCATTAGATAAGTTGGCAAAGTTATATATTGATGTTGTGATGTGGTTGTATGATGTGCCAATTGAAATTGGTTCTGGCAGAGACCCGAGATTTGTGTCAAGGTTTTGGGAGAGTCTGCAGGAAGCTTTGGGAACTAACCTGAGTTTGAGTACTGCTTACCACCTTCAAACAGATGGACAGACTGAGAGGACTATTCAGACATTGAAGGACATGCTACGTGCCTGTGTTATAGACTTTGGGGGTAGTCGAGATAACTATATGAGTTTGGTAGGGTTCTCCTATAATAACAATTATCATTTTAGTATTGGGATGGCACCATATGAGGCTTTGTATGGGCGAACATGCAGAATTCCTTTGTTTTGGAATTATATTGGAGAAAGAAAACTATTAGGTCCCGAGATTGTACAAGATGCTGAAGAAAAGGTCAAGCTCATCAGAGAGAGAATGAAAATAAGTCAAGATAGGAAAAAAAGTTGGGCAGTAAGCATTGAAGACTATTGGAGTTTTCAGTACGTGAATATGTTTATCTAAAGGTATCCCCAACTAAAGCTGTGATAAGGTTTGGAAGAAGGGGGTAAGTTAAGTCCGTGTTTTGTGGGACCATTTGAGATTTTGGCAAAAGTTGGGGACATGGCTTATAAAGTAGCCTTACCACATGAACTGTCCAGAATACATAACGTGTTTCACATTTTTCGATTAAGGAAGAATATACCTGACCCTTATCACGTGATACGACAGGAACCATTGCAAGTACGAGAAGACCTAACATATGAGGAACATCCGGTTTGCATAATCGATTGGAAAGAGCAAAAGCCAAGGCATAGGAGGATCTCATATGTCAAGATTCAATGGAGTAATCATACTCCTCAAGAAGCAACTTGGGAGACAGAAGAAGAGATGAGAAGCAAATACCTAAAATTATTCGAAAACGAAGATAAGTTTCGAGGACGAAACTTTTTGTTCAAGGGGAGTGAGGATGTAATACCCAGTTTTTTAAAAAAAAGAAAAAAGACAAAATTTTCCCCACCCCCACACTTTTTTCCTTTTTCTCTCTCTGTCTCCTCTCATCTCACGGTTCTCTCTCTCTCCTCTCACCTACGCTGGTGCCACTCGACCCACGCCGATACCGCCTCTGGTCACCAGTACCGCGTCCCTTCTTTCTTCTCCTCTCTTCGCTCTCTTCTCTCTCCTCGTTGACACCGTGCACCACCATTACCGCCACCCTTCTACCACCGGCATCGCCTGACCCACGCCGGTACTGTTCAACTTCAATGCCGCCTCCCACCACCACGGTGCCGTCTGACCACCACGGTACAGCCTGACCTCCAGGGGTCTATAGATATCCCTAAACTTCAACCCCTCAAACCTCACACCTCTCACCTCACAATCTCTCTCTCCTCTCGGTTTCTCTCTCTATCACTCATGGCTCTTTCACTGCTCCGGTCACCTCGTCGACACGGCTCCGGCCACCTCGCCGGCGTCACCACCTCGCCAGTGGCTTAAGAGCTAAACTTTGGAATTAAAAGCTAGTGAAAGTAAGTATACTACTCCCCCTACTTGTTTGTAAAATATTAAATTATATATATATATATATATATATATGCTTTACATGGTTTGATATTTAAGACTCATATTTGAATAATTTATTAGTTTGTTAAAAGAGGTTTAGGCATCAATACTTGGTTGACTATGTGATTTCTACTCTTGTGATTTAAATTATACTGATTTATACGTTGATTTGATGTTTAAATATGCAAATTTTGGAAGAAATTGTTTTTGTGATTATGTGAAGGTAATTATTGTGAACCTGTGATTTAAATTGAAAGATTTTTTATGAGAAGACCTTATAGATAACTATGTTGACCCTCTGAGGTCTATCGACGATAGAATGTGAAAGTCGATCTGTGACCCTATCGCGGGAGTAATACCGGCACATAGATCTATGTTTGATCCTAGTGGATCTGTCGACTTAGAACCGGTTCGAATATGTGAAACGTGAATGTCGATCTACGACCTTGTCGCGGGAATAATACCGGCACATAGATCTATGTTTGATCCTAGCGGATCTGTCGACTTAGAACCGGTTTGAATATGTGAAACATGAATGTCGATCTGTAACCTTGCTGCGGGAATAATACTGGCCGTAGTTTCCATTTCGTCTGTGAGTTTTACCAAAAGAGCTCTTGTAAATAAGTTAAATTATAAAACATTGTTTCATGCTACTTTAAAGTGATAAATTGATTTTATTGGTTTTTGTTGGGATTTTATCCATTTTAAATAATATGCCTGATCCGGGTAGGGAATGTGATATACTTGCTGAGCGTGTGGTTTGCTCACCCAATTCATTTATTTTCCAGATTAGTAACTCATGGCATGTTCCTGAAGTAAGGAATGAGGAAGTGGCTTACTATATCGAGAATTAGTTTATTTCGCGTAGTTAAATAGTAAAAGAACTCTGTAGTAGCATATCAGAGACTATATGAGATATTGTAATTTTAAGCTTCCGCACTACTAATATTAAATTATTAGTTTGTTGTATTTGGGACTATGTTTTATATATTATAGGAACGGTTTATGTATTTTGAAGAATTTTGATTTAAAATATTCGGGCTTTGTACTAGGATAAGGGGATTCATTATAGTATGGCCATGTAGCGCTCTTTGACTTAAGCCTATTCAGTAATAACGTTTGGGGGCGTTACGCACACTCCACTACATCTCTCTTCATTCCTTTCCACGTAAACCATTGCTTGAGTCTGTGATATGTTCCCAAAATTCCAGAGTGGCCACCAGTTCCTGATGAATGTAAGGTAAAGAATACATTCTTCCTAAGATCTGAAGATGATCCAATGTAAATTCAGCCCTTGACCCATAAGACTCCACTAGAAACGGTGACATGAGGAACTGAGGCAGCATTGAGGGAGGTAGCTTGGATAAGATTCTCGGCATAAGAGTCCTGAGCATAAGATTGAGTGATATCTTCCATCGATGTGGGCTTGATCATAAAGATAGCATTGAGCTAAGCGACTGTTGTGCCTTCCTCTTGTCTAGATAGAGCATTTGCTACTATGTTTTCTTTGCCTTTTCTATACTGGATTGAGTAATCTAGTTCCATCATTCTCATGAGGCCCTTCTTCTGTATTCTTGTTGAAATGCGTTGCTCTAGGAGGTGTTTGAGGCTTTCATGGTTAGTTCTAATGATAGAGTAATGGCCCTCAAAGTAATGCCTCCATTTCGGCATAGCCTAGAGAATGGCCAAATACTCCTTATATATGGGTAGTCCCATGTGTCTGGGACCTAAAGCTTGGCTGAGGAAAGAAATAGGTTTGTTATGCTGCATAAGGACTGAACCAACTCCTTAGTTGTAGGCATCAGTATCCAAGATGAATGCTTCTTCAAAATTGGGCATAGCCAAAATAGGAGCTGAGCACATAGCTAATTTGAGTCGATCAAAAGCCTCCTGAGCCTCCTGAGACCACCCAAAAGCATCCTTTTTAAGAAGGTGACTCAAGGGCCGAGCTATAACTCCATATCCTGCAGCTTCTTGTAGTATCCAGTAAGTCCCAAGAATCCTCTTAAGGACTTAAGGTTAGTTGGAGTAGGCCATTGACGCATTGCTTAAACCTTTTTTTGGATCAGTAGCCACCCCAGCACTAGACACCATATGACCAAGGTATTCAATTTTGAGCTGGGAAAAAGAGCATTTGGAGAGCTTGACATGTAGTTTGTGGTGCCTCGTGTGTTAAACACCATCTGAAGGCGTTGTAGGTGTGAGTCTAGACAAGGACTATAAACTAATATCATCAAAGAAAACTAGCACAAATTTGCATAGGAATGGTTTGAAAATCTCATTCATGAGAGCTTGAAAGGTAGCTGGTGAGCTAGTGAGGCCAAAAGGCAAGACTACAAATTCAAAATGCCCACGGTGTTTTCTAAAGGCAGTTTTGTGGATGTCCTCTTCTTTTACTCGAATTTGGTGGTAACCTTGCCGCAAATCCAGCTTAGAATAGAATTTGGAACCATAGGGTTCATCCAATAGATCATCAATGATAGGGATAGGGAATTTGTCTTTGATAGTGAGGGAATTTAATTGTCTATAATTGATACACATCCTTGATGTTCCGTCTTTTTATTTTTTAAACTAAAATAACAAGGGATGGGAAAGGGCTGTGACTTGGTTTAACAAAGTTAGTTTTGAGCATTTCATCTACTGGTCTTTCTATTTTGGATTTCTAAACATGAATGTATTTATATGGCCTTAGATTGACTGGTGAGGTTTCGGATTTTAAAGGAATAGCATGATCTAACAGGGTAGCTCAAAGAGATCACAATGGTCATGCAAGAGCCTTAGTAAAATGGGGTTAGAAACTACCTATTTCTATGCTGGTTCAGCATGTACGACTGACAGATGATGCATCCATGTGCAAGCTCGCTTTTGTAACATGTCTTTGAGACCCTTGCAATTCATGAGCTTCAGTTTCCCTTGCTCAACTACTCCTTACAACTTGATTGTACTTCTCAATCTTTCAAAAGACATGGAAAGGTTGGTGAAGTCCAAAATCACAGGACTAATAATCTTCATCCAATCTACTCCTAGAACCATGTCACATCCTCCCAATCTTAAGACTCTAAAGTCATAAACAAATTCATGACCCTGCATCTCCTAATTAAACTGTCTATACTTAGTTTGTGTCAGCATTGTGTTATCGTCGGCCACAATATTAGAAAGAGGAAAAGCTTTCACAATCTCATGCCCAATCTTCTTCGCAATTCTTGTATCTAAGAAACTATGGGTGCTTCTACTATCAATGAGTATAAGAAGTGGTTGTTGCTTGACAAGTCCCTTGATCCTGATTGTATTGTGAGCCCCACCACCAGTCAGAGCATGAACTGAAATCTCAACCTCCTCCTTAATGTCTTCCAATATGTCCTCTGCTACCATCTCATTGTCAATTGAAGCAGCAGCATTAGCATCTATTTCACTTCGTATTACAACCATCAGTTGTTTGGGATTGCACTTGTTACCAAAGAAATATCTTTGGTTACTCTTAAAACACAGATTTTGAGCCTTCTTTTCCTCTAAACTCAATGGTCTGGTAGCATTGCTGCTAGTATTATGGGTGCTACTAGCTGATGGTTGTATTAGTGCTGATCTTGTTCCTTGAGACTGATTCAATCCTCCACTTCTTGAAGGACCTTCAGACAAAATATCCATGGAAGATTCAAACAACTTGGCTTTAGCATAGGCTTTACTTAATGTTTTTGGATTCAAAGCCCTCACCAAGTTTTTGATCCTTAATTTTAACCCACTAATGAAGCTGGACACATAATAAATCTTGGTGGCACTTGGATTAACCCTCATCGTCTGAGATTTTAATAGCTCGAACTTAGCCTTATATTCTTTCACTGATCCTGTCTACGTTAGTTTATTAAATTGATCCACAAAAAAATTACTGATCTCTACTGTCGGCTGTCTAAAGGATGAATTCCTGTTTGCTTGAGATGAGTCCCCTCCCTGATCAGGTAATCGAGCCATAGGAATCAAGGGCTCTGAGGGTCTTACATTAGGCTGAACATTGGGACCATTACCTGTAACCTCAGTTCCAGAGTTGTGCGGGACTTTCTCTTGAGCCATCATCAGCTGCTGCAGCATTGTTTCTTGAGTTTGGTTCAGATTACCGATCACAGAAACCAAGTCACTCAGCTGTTGCTAAAGTTGTGACAGCTGTTCCGATGTACCAGATCCTCCAGCTAAGTTGGAATGAGCCATGGAAGGTTGTTTCCTTCCTTTTGCCAGCTTGAAGATTAAAATGCCATAAGATCGTAGCTCTGATATCAATTTGTTGTAATTCCTCAATCACAATAGAGAAATATGAGATGAGAAGAGAAGAATAGCTCAGAGAGAGAATTTGAGTATTTTCATATATCTGATCATGTTGGGTTACAAGTAAAAATGCTATATAAATAGCTACAAGCAAGTAACCGCTGCTAAAAAACTTTCCTGCCAAAATCATTTATTTGGTTAAAATGAATATTAAGTAGGTAATTTGAATATTAGGAGTAATATTCATGCCAGATATCTGGATTTGGAGCAAGTTTAGGAATCTTGTGGATTGCTCTTTTAGTGTTCGAAGCACGCCAAAATCAAGTCAGTCAAGATGGCCGAGTGGTCGAAGGCGCCAGACTCAAGTTCTGGTCTTCGTGAGAGGGCGTGGGTTCAAATCCCACTTCTAACATTCTTTTCTCCCATTTTTCTTTCATTTTTTAATCAAATTTAGCTCTTTCTCATTTGGGTTCCCAGCTTCCCCAGGAACAAGACCAACTTAATGAGGAAACCACGTTCTTCGCTTTATGGTATATAAGAAAAGCTTGGCATTAATATACAGTGGAATGAAAAGTTAGACACAATCCCCTAGATAATACACATTCAAAAACATTAAAAAAATAGAACTACAACACTCATTTCATGGCTTTATAAGACCTCAACCAACCCTAACAATTGTTAAGTTCCCTTTGGAAAATTAGTAACATCCAAGGTTCACTTAACTGAATTAAGAAAATGTTTTAGTTTGGTTAATAGTAACTGATATACTCAAAGAGTTTGAATCATAACTGCTATCAGAAAGAGCGGTAAACTATTGTTGGTAAATTGAGAATTCAGTTCGGTTATACCAGTTAATCATAACAAAATAGAAAATGAATATAAATTGTAAAAAGCTCCAATTGGTACGTGAAAAAATTGTTGATGAATTTTCAAAGCAATAAAAAAAAGCGCTTACTAGTAGCTAATTACTTATGTTAATTTTTAATAAATAAATAACTTTTTATCCAAAAATAATAATACAAGGGAATATAGAATATTAGACGTCAAACACATAAAATAATTTTTAGGCCTACGACTTGAGTACCAATTTCCGGTCAATAAGAGATTGAAGTATTGACAAGAAGGATGTGGTTTAATTTTTAATTGATTTGCTAGTTGCTTGATAGAGTTTTGTATATTATTTGACTTTTGAATATATATATATATATATATATATAATTGTATCTGGCCAATCAAATGTAAGAACATGGTGCAATTAATGCACATTAACATCTGGCTAATGGGCACATGTTAGAAAGACCCCATATATATATATATGAGTGGCGTTCTTATGAGAGGGTGAGAGTATGAGAGGAGTCAATCCTAGCCCTCCATTGTAATAGACGACTAAGATTTGTTCGACACTAAAAAAAATAATTTACGGTTCATACCCCTTCATGGGGGAAAAGAAAAGAAGGGATAGGGGACAAAATTGTTTTTTTTTTTTTTTTTTTCCAATACTCAACAAATCTTGACCATAAATTATTTATTTTAGTGTCCAACAAATCTTAGCCGTCCATCATAATGGAGGGTCAGGATTGGCTCCTTTCACTCTCTCACCCTTTCATAGGAACGCCCCTCACCCCTATATATATATATACACACACACACACACACATACATTGATTTAGATTTTATAGTTATAATTTATTCCTTTCATCTCTCACCCTCTTATGTGAGTAACAACATCATGGACTATAAACGGTTTGATTAACTGATACAGGATTCCAATCTAGTAGAATCCTGATCATAATCTAACCCAAGAAATAGAGTTTTGAGGGAGAAAAGAAATAGAATTAGGGGGAGGAAGATAGAGTTTAAAGGGAGAAGAGAAAGGAGAAGTTTAGGGAGAAGATAGAGATTACTTTTCATTTATAAAAACCTAATTACAACCATCCTTAACTATATATATAAAGAGAAATGCAGGAATTAAAATAAATACAAAACAAAATAGGAAATATTAGTTAACCTAATCCTAAAGCAACATAACTAATTCGGATGCCCATGTGCCACGCATGTGCCAGCTTCCCGCCAAAATCTGGTAGCAAACATATGAATTGCTAACGGTCGAAATCTGCAGACCATCCAAATTCTCTGCTTCACTATTTTCCTGTATCAAGTACTCTCCCCTTCAAAAGATTCTTGACCCCAAGAATCTAAGTAGAGCATTGATCCATGAAGACCAGCTACTATCGAAGAGAGTGGCCAAAGACGAGCTGGTTGCATCTAATTTGTAGAACATGCTTCCGGAGGTCTACCAATCCCTGATCAGCCAAACTCTAACACCAATCCATACCGATGTGCCACTCGTTACAACTAGTGCAGTCACACACCTTGCAGTAGGTGGTTTGCCATTATAGATGAATTTCACATCAATTCCAAGGGTGCATGGTTGTGTTAAATGAGAATTTAATGCTTTACTCAGATCAAAATCTTGTTGTTTAAGTATAAGCCACAAGAACTCTTGAAGATTCATGTTTGCTTGCACTGAAATCACATCTGGCCGAAGCTCGAGGAAGTTTGCTTGTGATTCTGCATCATTCATCTGATATCTTACTGAGTAGGCATCAACACTAGTACAATCCCTTCTTCTTTTGACTATTTTGATGATTCTTTTGATCCATGAAAAATCCTCAAGCCTATCTAATGACAACATCACCACCTTGGGCTTCTTTAACTTCATAATCTTGAGCTTGAAAAGCTTTTCAAGAATAATTGTATTTGATTGGGAGAGAAGGAAATCCGGTATACTTCCTTTGTATGTGAAGGCTGGCCCTATTATTGATCTAATTTTCTTACTTGAATAGCCCTTCTTGCGAGAAAGAGAAATGACCAAACTGATATCAATACATTGCTGCGATTTGTACTTCACCCATAGCATTCTTACGCTCAAAACTTCAACGGATACTTGAACTTTATCTACGGCTGTAACAATCAGTGGCTCTAACTCTTGTTTAGCAGATTGAAGGACTCCATTTCTAACTTGAGATGTGGCTAAGCTCTCAACAATAGGATCTTCACATGCTACCGAACCAGGAACATGAAAATGCACAATGATTGGTTCGATGCTAGCATTTTGCCTCATTGATGTTACTGCTGCGTATTTCGAGTTCAATTCATGAACTTGCATTTGGTTCGACTCATCCAACTCAAGCTGAATTCTCTCATTATCAACCTGTTTAACTGTTGTAAGCTCAATTCCGAATACCTCTTTTTCAATAACTTGCTCACATTTTTGATGTGAGAGTTGATTAACTTCCAATGTAGCATGCAACTCCTCTTTCCCTGGATCAATCGACCTTAGTTTCACTTGATTTGTTTCCTTTCCATTCACTTGTGTGCTCTTGACTTGTGATTCCAACTCAGTCACATTTGTTTGCAATTTTGGATACTGACCGAAATTCCAAACCTCCTTTGGCATTCGCATTTGCTGTACATCAACTTCCTTATGCTACAGGTTTGGCACATAAGCTGGAAATGGTTCTTTCTCCTTCTTCTTATGTTGTTCAACTTGCATCCTTGAAGGCTTAATCACTTCCTTGAGCCAAGTTTCCATATCGATTCTCTATTCCGCTTGAGATAGTGTTCTTTGGGTTCCATTTGGGTTTGAGGTATTGGGGGTCTAATAATTAGGCCTGGGTTTGGTTGATCTATTGGGATTTACAGCTGATTTGTGGGTATTAGGTGTGGGAAATAAAGGGATCTTTGAGTATCTATGTTGTTTGGCTAAGGCCTCAATCTCAGCTTCAGCCAATTTAGCCAAGCACACAGTGTGGTCAAGGGTTGTGGGTTGCATTGATCTTACTTCCAATGCAATATCTTCCCTCAAACCATTTATTAAATAGCTAATGAGTTGGGGTTCATTCAAGTTTGCTCTAACTGAGTTAGCTTCAAATCTAGCTTGATAATCCCTAACCAATCCATCCTGCCTCAGATTCATTAATTCAAATAGCCCTCTACTACTGAATCCAGGAAAGTCCATCTAAATTAATCGGGTCAGAGATTAGTAATTACCTTGAGCAATTCATTGAGCCATTTTGTCGAACATTTGGTGTGCAGATTGAGGCTTTGAGAGCTGGAGTTCTATACTGCTGGTGTTGGTGATTTGGTGATGATGTTGGCCAGTGAAGAGGATGGTGAAGAAGATAGGTCTTAGGGTTTTCTCTCTCTTTCATTTTTTTTAATTTTTTATTTATCAAAACAAAAACAAAACAGGGGAGGTGAGGAAAATGACAGATGATGTTGATCACGAGGATGACAATGGGTGACGATGAAGATGAAAATGATGACGATGAATAGTGCGATGATTGATGATGAACACAGGGGGCGATGAAGGTCGAATTTCAACAAGGATGATGATGAAGAGCTCCAAAAATTGATGTTGAACAACAAAGATTGGGGCCGAGGAAAGGTGGCTCTGATACCAGTGGTACAGGATTCTAATCTAGTAGAATCCCGATCATAATCTAACCCAATAAATAGAGTTTTAAGGGAAAAAAGAAATAGAATTAGGGGGAGGAAGATAGAGTTTAGAGGGAGAAGAGAAAGGAGAAGTTTAGGGAGAAGATAGAGACTACTTTTCATTCATAAAAACCTAATTACAGCCATCCTTAACTACATATATAAAGAGAAATGCAGGAATTAAAATAAAGACAAAACAAAATAGGAAATATTAGTTAACCTAATCCTAAAGTTGCATAACTAATTTGGATGCCCATGTGCCATGCACGTGCCAGCTTCCCGCCAAAATCTGGTAGCAAACATATGAATTGCTAACGGTCGAAATCTGCAGACCACCCAAATTCTGTGCTTCACTGTTTTCCTGTATCATTAATCGAACCAAAAAATCAAATAGGTTAACTGCATTTTTAGTTCGATATTTTTGATAGAGATTTTCTGTTATTAGATTTTTGGAACACCCCTGATTGGTATGCCAAAAATATTGGGACTCGCCTGACCCATTGAATCCGATGATAGAAATCACATGACATGAAGAAAAGTAAAAGGGAATGTTTCCAAAACAAGATGGAACATACAAAGTCCATTATTATGTGTTTTATTCATTCAGGGTAGATTGTCTAGTGGCCTCCAAGTCACTACCACCACTCAAAGTTTTTTTTTTTTTTTTTTGATAGTTGTATACAAGCTCAAAAATAGGTGTTAAGAAATAAGAAACCAAAACATAAAACACGAGACTAAAACTAACACTACTGCAAGCAAACAACAAACAAGAGGTAGCCCCAAAACTAGAAAACAAAACACCTCCACTGAAACAAACTACATTATTAGTATATTAGCCCAGGATATACTTCATTATCTTTTGCCTTATCCCTCAGGGACTATAATTTTCTCCATTGTTATTTTTCAATATAATGACATGTCAACGGCCCTACAGGTATGCTCTCCAAAATAATATCTCAAATGGTATTAGAGCACGTAAACCCTAATTACCTTCCCTAACCCTAATTTCAAAATACAAGCAACAACAGCAACAACAATCCTAATGCCACAAGGGCTCCAACATACGCAGGGTCTTCGGGGGGTGGATGTACGCAGCCTTTCCCCTTTAAGGAGCTATCCTAAAGGGAGGCTGTTTTCGAGGATCCCCAAACCCTAATTTCAAAATCTAAACTAAAAAAGGGGCATCGCCGGCAACCCCATCCCTTCATCTTCCCAAAACTCACCACCGTGGTCCTCAAGTTCTCACCTATTGTTAACCCCAAAACACCTACTACTCACGGCGGCGTAACTCCACACCAACCTCTGTTGGTGGTCTTGCTACCCAGTGCTCTCTCCCCTTGAATCTGGTAGCATCTATGGAAGCCTCAAACCCACGACCCTCCTCCCTTCCTCCTTAAGCGACGCCATCTTCCTTCTTGGTTGCCTATCTGCCGACAACCTTCACGATCCTAGCTTTGGGACACCTTACTCCGACTAGGCTCCCACAAATCCCATCTTTTGGATCCTTATCAATGAGTTCTCACTCAAGTCTACTATTAACATCAACCTCTCCCTTTCCTAATCTCGGTAGTGGTCGCGGTCCTTACCCTAATGTTGTTAGTAACATCAACATTAGAATTGGTGCTGGTGTGGGCCTTCTTTACGCTCTCTTTATCCATCCTCATCCTCTTCTCTATCTGCTTTCACAATAACTAGCCTTATCACTGTTAAACTTAAGTCTCCCACAGACTATACTGCCTGGCATGAATAATTCTCAATAATCCTTCGGGCTAATCGTGTTATGGGATTTGTAGATGGTACTACTCCCTGCCCTCCCACACACATATAACATATTGATGGCACTCTCATCCCTAATCTTGAATATCTAGCCTAGTCCTACACTAATCAAAGTATACGTTCATGCATCTCTGTTTCCCTTGCCTGATCTATTCTTAATGACGTGATTCATCATCTTACATCTAAGGATATGTGGGACGCCCTTGCTAAACGCTTCCATGATCATTCCTTAGCTAAGGAATTTGATCTTTGCTCTCAATTAATGAACCTTTGTAAGGACAATAAAACAAGGGATGCCTATCTAACTAAACTCAAAACCATAGCCGATAACCTAGCTGCCATAGACTCACCAGTCTCAAATTGGGAGTTGTTGGACTATACCCTCTTTGGGCTACCACCGGAGTACGATCCCTTCAACATATTTACATGCAAGTTCTCGTGTAACCTCACATTTGAACAACTCAAGACCTCTCTAATTGTTGAAGAAGCTGCGCTTTCTCGACTCCAAGGTCGCACTACTAGATCATCGTCACTAATCAGCCTCCACTAGTTAATATTAGGATTCCTTTAGTGGTGGGCATGGTCCTGGTGGTCGTAGGTTTGGGGGTTAAGGGCGCAACTCCAAAGACAGTGGAGGATGTAGAGGTTGATAAAGTGATCGCGATTATCAAAAACAACATCACTGGCCACCCACAGAAGGTCCTCCACCTACTGGTTCGGCAATGCCCGGCACTAGGGGACAACCTTTGGACTTCCCGCTTGGTCACGATCTACAAATACATCTACTTATTAGTTTACTGACGATATACTTAGCTTTGGGCCTCTTGTTTTTGAGATTTGCTATCAGGCAGGTCATGCTATGTCGTATTGCCATCATCTCTATGTTCAGACATTCTCTCCCACTTCTTGTCAGCCATGTCGGTCTCAGATCCAGTAGAAAGCACATGGTATCCAAACTTTGGAGTGTCTAATCCTATGACTTCTAGCTCAGGTATTTTGAAAAATGTGCATTCTTATAGTGGTGTTAAATCTATTCAAGTTGGCTACGATTCGCTTTTAGTTGTTATGCATGTTGGTTCTACTTCCATTCGCACTAGAGCTTGACCTCTTTCGCTGTCTAATGTCATACTTGTCCTTGGTCTTATCTATAACTTGTCGTTTAACAAATAATTGTGCTGTGATAACAATTGCATAGTTGAGTTTCACCCTAATTCATTTTGTGTGAAGGACATGGTCACGCGGGATGCTGCTGCTTAGGATACATAGTGATGGACCTCTCTATGTCTTTTCACCACATTTGAATGGACTTATGGCACGAGCAGTCACAGCTGAATTTTGGCAGGCATTTAGGACATTTAGGAAATCATGTTTAGGTTCTAGTGTTAGTTCGATAAAACACTGCAATGCTTCTTGTATAGGAAAATCTAGCAGATTACCGTTTTCAAGTGTTTTACATGCTATTACTACTTCCTTACAGTTAATACATTCTAATGTTTAGCAAGCTCCACTTGGATCTAATTCTGAGTTTTATTATTATTCTATTTTTATTGATGATTTTTTGCATTTTTCATGGCTTTATTTGATGCGTAGGAAAGACAAAGTATATTCTATATCTTCTAATTTTAAAACATTTGTAGAAAACCAATCTGATACTAAAATTAAAGTTTTTCAAAGGAATGGTTATCGTGAGTTTGACAATCGTCATGTGGGTGCCCTTTGTCGAATTCATGGTATTCACTTTCATCTTTCTTGTCCTAATACTTCACAACAAAATGGGGTGGCAGAATGTAAGCATCAACACTTAAGTGGAATGGTGCAAACGTTACTCTTTCAAGCTAGTTTACCCCCCTAAATTTTTGGCAGACGTTGCATGCACAGTTTGTTTTGTAATAAACTATCTACCAACGCGAAATTTATAAAATCTTTCTCCTTTTGAAAAAAACTTTTTCATCATGCACCTAACTATACTTTGTTTTGTGTCTTTGGGTGTGATTGATATCCTAACATCACATATCGTATCACTCATAAATTTGCCTCTCACTCCATACCCTGTGTGGTTTTTGGGTATGCAGCATGTTATAAGGGCTATCGTTGCTTTTATCCTACTAGTGGTCAAGTGCATATTAGTCGTCATGTGCATTTTGTAGAAGATCCTTTTCCGTATCATGATCTTCTAGCTAGTTTAGTGGTGACTACCTGTGCTCCTTTTGCTAAGCTTCCTCTTCAAGTCACTTATGTGGCAAAGCCATGTCCTTCCCAAAAATCTGTGACTCAACCCGTTACCGACATTGTTAGTCCTAGCCCATTCACACCAGCTGCCCCTATTGTTATTCCTGATGCTGTGGCCGAGCCTAACCGCCCTTCTCCTTTGCACACCACACCTTTGGTACTGGATGGTTCACTTGATCCGGATCCACAGGTTATTAATGTTGTTTCGTCTAACTTAGGGGGAGGGGACCTTTTGTCTCCACGTCCTAATCCTAGACCGAGTGATGATGGTACTACACCTTCTTCTAAAGATGTGGTTGAGCCACCACATAACACACTCCGCATGCATACTACTCTAGGATGGCACATGTAAATCCAAGCACATCCTATCTCTCTCTTCTGTCTCAGTTTTTCAGGAACCCACTTGTTTTTCACAGGTTGTTAAGAACCCTCAATGGCAAGAATCCATGTAGAGGAATTTAATGCACTCATTCAGAATCAAACTTAAGGCTTAGTTCCCTCTTAACCATTGCAAAGTACATGGAAATACAAGGTTAAGTATACAGCTGATGGGTCAGTAGATCGTTTCAAAGCTCGTCTCGTAACTCAAGGCTTTCATCAATGTGAAAGTCTTGACTACTTTGAAACTTTCATCCTGATTGTTAAAACAACTACCGTCAGATTTATTCTTACCTTGGTTGTGGCAAAAAATGGTCTATTCGCCAACTTGATGTCAAAAATGTATTTTTACATGGTTTTCTCAATGAAGAAGTTTATATGAAACAATCTCAGTGGTTTATACATTCTAAATTTCCTAACATGTTTGTAGCCTTCATAAGGCTCTGTATGGACTCAAACAAGCACTACAAGCTTGTTTCTAAAGGCCCAAAAAGCAACTTAAGACGGGTGAATTAGGTTCTTTCGAGATAAAATGAAAATTTAAACTTTAAGAACCAAAAAATAAATTGAAAGCTAAACAATGAATATGAAATGAAAAAAATAAAGTAAAGGCAAGAAGAAAAACAATGCACAAGGATTTTTATAGTGGTTCACTTTCAACCCGGAAGCTAGGAGACACCTTGTTGGGACAAATTTCAAAAATTTTCCCTCATTTAATAATGTTAACGCAACGGAAAGGTTTAAAATTCTTAATTTTAAACCTAAGGTTGATTTAAATTTCTAATTTTAAATGTACATATTTAAATTCCTAATTTAAATCTGCATTCCTCTACTCTAATACATTCATAAAAATTATATGAACTATAACTAGCATAATAAGAAAACTATAAATAAATAGAAAAGTGAAAACTTAAAAGAGAAGGAAAGAAAGACGTACCCAGAATTGCTCCAAAATAAGAATACTAGAATAAATAACTCCAAGAATAATGATGAACTCCGAGAAAGCAGAGAAAACTGAGACCCAACTGCCTTCTATGCAATGACCTCGAACTGCTCGGAGAGTGGGCACTGAAAAATATTAAACTGTAGAAATTTTAAGGAAAAACTTTCTCTCTAATTAGGTCTCCGAATGTCAACACTTTCTAAAACCCTTTATTTTTAATTGGATGCCAAGCCTTGAAATTGCACCTCTATTTATAGTAGTATATCGGAGCGAAAAAATATAATTTTTTTGATGTGGGATGCGCAGGTCAAAAACAAAATGCATCGTTTCGTATAAAAATAAAATTAAAATGCTGCATTTCATCAATAGGTAAAACCGTCACCTTTGACTTTCAAACCATATAAAAACAAAATGCATTTCATCACTACTATTAGGGGTCTACCAGAGTGTGCCAGGTTGATCCGTGCCAGCGAGAGAGACCACATGTCGCGCACTGATTGGTCTGTTCCGCAGCACGTGAATTGCCATGCAATTTTGGTTTTCTTTTTTTTTTTCTTTTTTTTCTTTGCTTTGTTTTCTCGCATGTACAAATTTATCATATAAATTTTAATTTAAAAAAAATATTTAATTTTTTAATTTTTTAATTTTATTCATCTCATGAATAATATTTGGTAAAATTATATTTACTCATATCATGAATTGTTTAATATTTTTCCGATGGCAAATACAGAGGCTTCCATAGGGACCTCAAAGACAATTTAAATCTACCTCTAAAGGGTTAAATTAGTTACCATCTCATGATAAAATTTAATTACCATTCAATGAGACTTAATTCCACTAAATAAATCTCACTCCACTCTAGATTTAAATTATTTAGTCGATATTTTCCAAATAGACTTTATTGATGACAACAACCCCTCCACTAGATGTCCATGACAAAGAATAAATATAACTACTACCATTATCCTTCTCACAACTTCTCAATTAGTTACCGACTCGCCCTTTACTGAATAATTCATTTATACTTGAATATTCATAGTATAAATTTCAATGTCAAACACCTGGAACACTTTGGCCAAAGATTTGGAATCATTCAAATACTTGCTAATCAACTAACGAGACATCTATACCTCATAGGAGACTGTAGGTTCCATATTAAATACCTAATCCTTGTCACATTTATGATGCTACCTATTGTACATGGGAATTCAATAATTCATTTGGATGTTACTTATAGTACACCAAAGTTTAGAGTCATCATTCAAGCAGTACAACATGAATCACTCATCTCCGATAGTAGTCTAAAAACAAGTATCTTACATGGTCCAACTCAGTGTATCAATCTTATTATGCATACCAACATAACACTTTTGGATCACCATCCACATAACCAAGACAAGTCAGCTAAAGTGTCACGTTATAGTCTTAGCATACAAGTGGTCCAAACTTGTCTTTGTTTATGACTTTTTCAAACAACAATCCATTCCATTTGTTTCAAGTCTATTTGTGGGTTAATCTCATAAACCACTTTGAACAAACATGTAAATTGTGGACTGAAAACTACACCCATCTCACTGATATTACCATAAAGAAAATCACATGCAGTATAAATGTTCGCTTAGACAAATTTAGTATAAATGTTCGCTTAGGCAAATTTAACAATGAAATGATCGGAACTTCAATTTTATTCATTAATAAAGTAATATTAACAGACTAAACCTAGATTTTAGGACACTATTCCTAACAATCTCCCACTTATCCTAAATCCAATTTATTACAAACTTTATAGCCATCCCTTCTATGTATTAGCCAAAGGTCTACCGAGTCTAAGTCTTTGTTAATTTAATTATACTATTTGAACCTACATACCCTCTTTGTAAGCTTCTAAAGCTACAACGCGTTCAGCCTCTATGGTGAAGTGAGCAATAGAAGACTGCTTGACATTCCTCCCACTAATGGCTCCTTCTCCAAGGGTAAAGACATGCCCCGATGTCGAACGTATAGCATCTTTATATGACTGGAAGTCTGAATCAATATAGCCAACTGGAACTAGCTTGAACTAACTTGACACAACTGACAATGCTCCTACATCTTTCCCAATGAGTAGTATATCGTCCACATACAATACTAAGAAAGTCACTACTTTCTTTTGATGTCACTTGTACACACATGATTCATAAACCAATTGTTCAAACCCATAGGATTGATCGCCTCATTAAATCTTATATTCCATAAGTGTGATGCTTGCTTCAGTCGATATATGGACTTCTTCAGTTTGTATACCATATGCTCCTGATTTTTGCCAATGATACTGTCTGCTTGTATCGTATAGATGTTTTCTTCAAGATGACCATTCAAAAAAGGCTGATTTGACTTTCATTTTCCAAATCTCATAATCATAATGAGCTGCAATTGATGGGAGTATCCTTATGGACTTTAACATCGCTACTAGTGAGAAGGTCTCATCATAATGGATTCCTTCCTTTTAAGTAAAACTCTTAGCAACCAGTCTTGCCTTGAAGGTCTCTACCTTCCTGTCCACCCCTCTTTTTCTCTTGTAGACCCATTTCCAACCAATGGGCTTAATTCCAAGAAGCTCCTTTACAAGATCCCAGACCTGATTAGAATACATAGATCCTAACATAGATTTCATTGCTAAGGCCCATTAGTTAACATCCTTGTCTTTAGTTGCCTCATTGTAGCTGAGAGGATCAGATTCAATGTCAAGGTTAAACACTAAGGCTCCTGCCACGAATTTGTCAGGAGCCCTGACAATCCTCCCATTATGCCTAGGCTCTCGTGTACCTAGAGCATTCTTGACCCTATCAGTAGATGCATCTAATGCTTCCACTATGTCCCTAGTTGTGTCTAGCTATTCAAAATTAGCGTTAATTTCTTTTGATTTCTCTAACACTACTCCGCTTTTGCTTTTGTAGACTATTACAAAAGTCATCCTCTAAACATTTCACATTTATGTTTACAAAAACCTTTTGATCAAAAGAACTATAGAAAAGACCACTCTTGTTCCTTTGGGGTAACCCTAAAAATAGATTGGTAAAGTATCATGACTCGTGGACCTTACCCTCTCTAACACTATCCTATTCCTTCTGTTTTTGCAACACCATTCTATTGCGGTGCACCCGAAGCAGAAAGTTGAGATCGTATCCCATTTGCAGTTAGGAAATCCAGAAACTCACCCGAAAGATATTCACCATTTGGATCTGATTGAAGTGACTTAACTTGCTTAGCTTACTGCTTTTCATCTTCAGCTTTATACTCTTTGAACTTTTCAAAAGAGTACTACTTATGTCTCATTAGGTAAACATATCCATACCTTGAGTAATCATTTGTAAACGTGATGAAGTACTCATACCCATATCTTGCCTCAACATTCATTGGTCCACGTACACCTGTGTGAACCAGCTCAAGTAAGTCACCAACTCTATTGCCTTTACCCTTAAAGATAGACTTGGTCAACATTTCTTCTATGCAGGATTTGCATATTGGTGATGACTTCAAGTCCAAAAACTCTATCAGTCGATCTTTTACTGGTCTTTGGATCCTATTCGAATTAATGTGATCTAAACGTTGGTGTCATGTGTAGGCGTTTTCCTTTCAGGGTGTTTTCTCTTAGAAGATTGAACAAATGAGCTTGTGGTCGATTCATTTAGGCAAATACTAGAGTTTTGATTAGGAAATAGCATGAATAAACCATTTACACATGTACTTTTGTAAATAAATAATTTATTTCTTGTAATAACAAGTTTATAATCAAAATTAACCGAATAACCATTATCCATAAAACGAGGCACAAAAATCAAATTCATCGTAGTGCAAATACAAATAAACAATGCTTTAAAAATTAGAACTCTACTACTAAATACTAAGCTAACATCTCCTACTCCTAAGACCGCTACTCTTGTACCATTTCCAACCGTCAGGTGCAGGCCCCGTCATATAGCCTCCTTGTTAGCCTGAGCCCTTGTAACATATTACAGGCTTGGTCAGTTGAACCTGAGTCCAAACACTAGGGACCTAGTGGATTCTCAACTGCACATGACTCAACTAAGTGAGATATCAACATATCTTTACCTGATGTCTTAGCAATCTTTGTAGAAAGAGAAACTAAGTACTTAGTGCAGTCACCTTTCTAGTGGTCCACTTCTTCGCAAAGGAAATACTTTCTTTTGATATGCTTACTGTTACTCGTCCCCAATTCTTGGGCACGCCTCATGCCCTACATCATATCCGCTGTTGCTTCTAGCTCTTTCATTAGTTCAGCTAACGAATAGTTTTTATTGTTCATGTAAAAATTTAGCCCGAACTGAGTGAATGAGCTGGATAGAGAACTGAGGCTGATATCTTGCTTAGTTTGAGTATCAAACTCAGCTCTAAGGATTTTCAGTTCAGAAAAACATGCCATCAAATTCATTATGTGTTCCTCAACTAGCATTCCCTCGGGCATCCTCATGTTGAGCAACTTCTTTATGAGTTCTTGCCTTGCTGCTTTGTATTGCTTCTCCAACGTTTCTCGCAAATGTTCAATCATCTCATCTGCCGTTTGCTTCTCAAGCATTTGATGCCTGAGTACTTTTAATACTGAGGTCAATATATAGCACTTGGCTAACTCATTAGCCCCATGCAAGCATTCATAACGCTCTTTTTTCAATAACAGTGCAATTAGAAGTGGGCATTAGTGGACAAGCCTCAGTGAGAGCAAACTCAAGACCCTTGTGAGTAATAACTTATTCCAACTTGTTTTTCCAGACAAAGTAATTTGGTCCAATGAGTACATTATGCATTAAAATCAAGTAAAGTTCACCAGCTATATCCATTTTGAAACACTATAAATGCAAACATTTGTGTAACTATCTAACAAGAGTCATGTATAATGCAGTGCTATCTATTCTCTTATTTTAGCAAACACAATCAGTCAGGTATCCACAAAACTATTCTACAATGCATGCTATGATGACCCAAACACACCACTTCTTGCTCCCCGGCAGTGAGGTCGTACGAAATTCGTTTGGGTGATAACTATTCTCAATTAACATATTTTCTTTTAACTCTTACTAAACATAATTAACTCACTACTTTACCTTAGTCTCTAACATAACACAATAGAGCTCCTCGGTGAGGCTAATGCATCATGCTAGTTAAGTGTAAACCATTGCCTAAACCTCCATACAAATACACGTAATACTCCACTGCAGCGTGGTCGCGTGGCATCTACAAATACACGTAATACCCCACTGCAGTGTGGTCGCATGGCTTATTTGCACTTTGGTTTATCCTTTAGAAGTCTAACCCTGCAACTTGCAAACCAACATCCTCTGCGGGGAGGTTTACTGATCTATTATATTGCAAGATCGGTAATGGAGATTGTGAGGTTTCAACAATTGAACCTCATTCCCACTTGATCCTTATAAACTAGTGATTTTTAATTAACTTACATTTATAACTTAAATTATCTTATAATCTCTTTTAGAATCTCATTTTAAAATTAAATTAACTAAGAAAATGAATCAATTAATTTTTTTTTAATTTAAAATAATACCGTCTTACTACTTAGATTACCTCATAATCTACTTTTAAATCTCATTCTAAAATTAATGAATAAAATGAATTAATTATTTTAACTTGAAAACAATGCCGTTTACCACTTAGATTATCTCATAATTTACTTTAGAATCTCATTCTAAAAACTAACTAATAAAATTAATTAATTAATTATTTTTATTTAAAATAGTACCAACTCACATCTTAGATTATCTCATAATCTACTTTAGAATCTCATTCTGAAATTAAATTAATTAATAAAAAATACATTTTTAATTATTATTAAAACAATATTGATGTCTATACGTCCAAAAAAAATTTTTATAAATAAAAATTGCTGATGTCAGCGCTAACTGATGAAGTCAGTAGCAGTATGTACTGACATCAGCGTCAGATTTTTATAAATTAAAAATAATTAATTAACAAAAATAATTGAATATAATCTCATCAAATCAATTTTATCCGCTTTTGTAAATCACGATCAAATATGCATAATCTCATTTTACGAATAACAAGAATGCAAATTAAAGAATTGATAGATCTAAATTAACTATTAGTTCATTTATGATTTAAACAATTTAAATCTTAAGCAATCTTTCTTTTTAATAAAATCTCTATTTTATTAAATCATAAATATATTTAATTTGATCTAAAGTAGGACGAATTGTTAGGACGAATTTTAAAATTTTTTCTAATTTAATAAAGTTAACTCAGCGGAAGTGTTTAAAATTCTTAATTTCAAACCTAATGTTGATTTAAAATTCCTAACTTTAAATCTATGGATTTAAATTTCTAATTTAAATCCGCATACCTCTACTCTAATGCATTCATAATAACTACATGAACTATAACTACTACAATAAGAAAACTTCAAATAAATAGAAAAGCAAAAACATAAAAGAGAAGGAAAGAAAGACATACTCAAAATATCTCCAAAATAAGAATACTAGATTAAATAACACCAAGAATAATAACGAACTCCGAGAAAGTAGAGAAAATCGAGACCTGGCTGCCTTCTACGGAATGACCTCGAACCGCCCAAAGAGTGGGCTCCGAAAAATATAAAACTATAGAACGAAAAATTTCAACCAAAATTTTTCTCTCTAATTAAGTCCCCAAAAGTCAACATTTTCTAAAACCTTTTATTTTTAATTAATTAGATGCCAAACCTTGCAATTGGCATCTCTATTTATATAAGTATATCGGAGTGAAAAGTACAACTTTTTTTTGATATGGGACGCACTGGTAAAAAACAAAGCTCATCATTTTGTATAAAAATAAAATTAAAACACTGCGTTTCATGCACAGGTCAAACCGCCTCCTTCCACTTTCAATACGCGTGCCATATGTCGCCATTCTATTGGTCTGCGCCTGTCGGTGCAGATCGCTACCGCTAGGGGTTTGCCACAGTGCCCGAAGGCACGAATCACCAGCAAGAGAGACCACGTGTCACGTCCTAATTGGTCCGCTCCGCACGTTCATTGCCTCTCGATTTTGCTTTTTTTTTTTTATTTTTCCTTTGATCCCACATGTAAAATTCACCCTATGAATTTTAATTTAAAAAAATTATTTTATTTTATAATTTTTAATTTTTATCTATGTCATGAATAATATTTGGCAAAAATTAAATTTACTCAACTCATGAATTCTTTAGTTTTTTCGATGGCAGTAAATGCAGAGGCTTGTGTAGGGATCTCATGGATAATTTAAATCTAGCTCCAAATGGATTAAATTAATTACCATTGCGTGATAAAATTTAATTACCATTTAATAAGACTTAATTCCACTAAATAAATCTCGCTGCATTCTGGACTAAATTCATTTATTCGATATTTCCCAAATAGACTGTATTGATGACAACAACCCCTCCATTAGATGTTTATGACAAAGAATAAATGTAACTACTACTATTATCCTTCTCACAGCTTCTCCAGTAGTTACCAATTTGCCCTTTACTGAATAATTTATTTATACTTGAACATATTTGTAGTATAAATTCCAAATGTTTACCAGGCACACTTTGGCCAATGATTCCGAATCATTCAAACACTTGCTAATCAACTAAGGGGACATCTATATCTCATAAGAGGCTGTACATTTCGTATTGAACTTGATCCTTGTCACACATCACACCGCTACCCAGTATACGTGGGAATTCAATCATTCGTTGAGTCTTTAATATAGTACATCAAAGTAACTAGCATTTCATGCACAAATCCAGGATATTCTCAGGATTTAGAGTCATCATTCAAACACTTGAACATGAATCACTCATATCTAATAGTAGTCTAGAAATAAGTAACTCGCATGGTCCAACTTAGTGTATCAATCTTATTAAACACACCAACATAATACTTTTTAATCACCATCCACATGACTAAAACAAGTCATTTAAAGTGTTACGTTATAGTCTTAGCGTGCAAGTTGTTCAAACTTGTCTTTGACTACGAGTTTTACAGAAAACAATCCATACCATTTGTTCAAAGTTTATCTGTGGGTTAATCTCATAAATCACTTAGAACATACTTGTAAATTATAGTATGGGGACTATACCCATCTCATGGATGCTACCAAAAAGAAAATCACATATAGTATAAATGCTCACTTGAAAAACTTTAACAAAATAAATGACTGGAACTCCAATTTTATTCATAATAAAGTAATATTAACAAAATAAATCTGGATTTTAGGATACTATTCCTAACACTCCTCAAGTGACTACTCTTCATTACTTGAGAATTTAATTAAATTTGATGATCCTTTTTAAAACTAAGCTCAGGATCCAACCTTTACAACTAGTCTTTTTGACATAGGCCCAAGACCCAACCTTTAAAACCGACCCTTTTGTAATAACAGGCTTGAGATCCAACCTTTACAGTAACATGAACCAAAAATAATGAAAGGAATGAAAGTAATGAAATTCTGCACTTTTTCAAGAGTGATTTGATAGTAAATCAAGCTTAGCCAAACCTAAGTATATGCTAATTAATCTCAACGATCATCAATAAAGAGAACTAGTGATACTAAAGAAAACTTTAAAAGAAACTCAAAATTAAAACGTTAAAGCACAAGAGAACAAGTGCTTTGTAATCAAAGAGTGCTTAGAGAGAATTCCATGAATTAAATCAAAGGCATTCAATCCCTATTTATAGGTAAATGAGGGGCTAGGGGACATTTGAAATATTTGGGAAAAGATTAAGAAAGAAATCAAATCAAAAGTAGCTGTTTGGAGACTTTTTAGACCGTTTGTTGACACATAAAGGCTCTAGATGGCTACTATATATCCGTGTATCAAGACATTCCTTTTGTGTCTTAACATTCAGCATGTCTGGGTGGATTTGAACAATTTTGACCATTTTAGCTTGATTGATTTACCCTATTAGCTTAATTTTTGAATAAACTTCCATGTTGGCCTAGTTCATTTGAATGATTGATTGATTTGATCAAGCTAAAAAATCACCTCAATAAAATTTTTGATTTTATTGTTTTTTGGCATGCATTTGAAAATCGCAATTTAAAATATCCTTATTGAAAAACTTGATTGCGTTGAATTTGACTTGAGTATTTTTCAAATAACATTTGGAAATCAAATTTCAAAAATATTTCAAAAATATTTATGTTAGAGCATCATATATCAATATTGAGATTTGATACAATTGATATATACCAATCCTAAGTCCTAAAAAAAATAATAATAATTTGAAACGCCTTGACTTGGATCTCATTCACTTCATTTTAGATGAATTTTTTTTTTCAACTTTGATTCTTTTCCTCTTGATCCATTGTCTTCAAAAGCTTGGTGTCAACTTGATTAGCCTTCATTTTTTTCTAGCTTTCTCATGAGTCATTTTCAAACAAGATTAAAACAATTTCAACTTAATAATGAACTAAATGATTGTTATCATCAAAATTACAATATAAATGGCCTTTAAGGACAACAATCTCCTTCTTTTTGATAATGACAAACATTTTGTATTCCCTTAAAAATGTGAAATTTGAAGTATTGAATTCACCATTAAAGTATTGGCAAATCAAATCATGCAAATACACATTTTATATTAAGAATTATCTATCATGTTAAAGATCAATCTCAATTGTCTCCCCCTATGTCTATGCATTGTAGGAATGGTTGAATATTTTAATAAAAAAAAAACATTTTTTCAATTTTGTCTTAAAGTTTAATGTATTTTAATGATTTTATATGTCTTTTTTAAATTAATGGTAATTTTATATTCAATTGTAGCCGATATACATCACTTTTTCATAAAACTGAATTTTGACCTTTTATGATGTGATTACAAGTTTTTCATTAATACTTATAATATATTGATTATGATTAAAATTGTGGGTTACAAAACTAGGAGTAATGGCCTCTAAATATATTTACAGCGGTAAATGAAAGGTTGCCATGCTTTCTTGATAGATAAAAATGCTCTATGTTGATGCTTGTTTTCTATGCTCAATAACACAAGCAAGGTGTTAATTTATTTTGATTCCTCTTAACATATAATATAGGCCATTACTCTATTTCATCGAAATTTCTCTTTTAGTATTTTGGGTAAGGTGTTAGGGAGGTTTTAGGTTTCAAGGCTATGTAGACCGAAAAAGTATCATCAGTGGTAGGGCATTGTATCCTGGTGGCGGCGAACCAATATCTGTTGCACCAACTTCGAACCAATAGGGCGTGAAACCGTTTTAAAGAAAGCGTGATCTGCGCCCCGCTCAACAGTTACATTATCGGTGTTTTTGTCACCTCCACGAATTCCAGGTAATATCTTTTTACTTTATACACTTTGTGTAATATTTTCTTCATAAATGTTTACCTTTAGGTCGCGCCTTATACTAATGTGCATTCTCAGGCTTCTAATTTTAATTAAAAATATAATATTTTATCTATTTGGTTCCAACAACTTGAAGACGGTTTATTGCTTCCTATGGTAAATCTAATTAGGTGAAAATAATCCCAAATGTCAAAGCATAAGATTAAATGCTAAGTATAAACCATGAGGATTTGGAATTTTTGTTTATGAAGGTTTTAAGTTTACATTGCTCTTCTTTGAAAATAAACCAGTTCAAAATTCTAAAGGAAAGAAAGCATCTAGTTGATTGCCCAATTTTCATATGGAAACAAGAGATGAGACCATCCATTGATTCCTCTGACCTGTAGTTCCATTTTAGATTAAAACATGCTTAGTCTATTGGTCTTTTCTGCATACAATCTGCATATGCGAAACATTGGCTTGCAAGGCTTGCAAATTATTATATTTGTGGCACTTGACTTCTTCAGTTGTAATTCATAATTTTTGTAAGTCAAATATAAGACTTGCAAGGTTTGCCACATTGGTACGATGATGGCACCTACCCTGTTGATTCCTAAGAGTAGACATTATTTATGCAATTGGGAATGCTCCCTTTAATTACAAAGTCTAGAAGTAAATAAAATGAAGCTTGTAAATATCATATTTTGGGCTTGAAAGTCACATAACTCTAGTGACTGTAAATGGTGTGTTGTAGGTTTAAAGTGAGTGTTAGATTGAAATAACAAAATTGCTTGGTTATAGTTTTTATAAATATATATACGTACCATTGTTTTATTTTTAATGTTTTCTTTTGCTTCTGTAACTTTATAAAATATATATATATATATATATATATATATAAACTAGAAATAAACATAAGAACACAAGAAGAATTGAATTGGATGATACTATCTAATAATTTACATGGCTATTAAGAATACAAGGAGGGCCAAAAGACTCTGGCATCCAATGCCAATTGAAGAGAAAATTAAAGAAGAAATTGATGGGGTGTTTGAATGCCTTGGTCGGTTAGCTTTTAGTGAGGGAGAGCAATAGTTGCTCATTTAATCACCGGTTTGACACAATGCTAAATATATATACCTACTACTAATTACATAAAAGTTACTTAATATTAATTACATAATAAATACAAAATATTAAAAATATTACATAATTTCAATAGATAACATATACAAGATATTGTATTTCTTTTGATAACTTAGATACATAATGAGCCAAAGTGTCTTTAATTTGAAAGACAACAAATTTCGTATTAGGTATGAAAATCACTAAAGCCAGTGACAATAATTTTCTAAATCAATTCCTCTATTTTTTGGAAAAAAAAAATTGAAGAGATTCAATATGATTGGTTACTTACTTTTAATAGTCTGTTAATTTATATATATTTTTTCCTACCCAAAATAACAATGATGTTAATATTAATAATCGGAGCAAATATGATAGCTTCTTTGGCAGTCTAAAATATGCATCTCATATGCCGCAGTAGTTCTCTTTTAATAGTGAAACAATTATCATAAAAAGAAAAGCACAATAATATTATATATACGTGTGTATGTTTTATGCATTGAAATATACTGACCTTATTTGTCCAATAGTGGGGCTTAACGAGAATGAAAATCTTTAGAGAATATTGGTACATCTTTCTGTAAGGAATAAAGATGAAGAAATGAGGGGTAAGTGCTCTTAGTACTCTTTGCTTTCATAATGGTGTAGTTAGTTTTACTATGTTTAGATGGACTGCAATGAAAAAATGTTGGAAAATATTGCACCAAGAAAATAAAGGGTCAACCGGTCTAAGGTCTAATATGGAACACTGTCAATACTTTGGTAGTATATTTTATCTAGAACATCGTCAAACAATTCATTGTTTATTAGTGGTTACTCTCTTTAATTTAGTTGGTGTGTTATGTAAGAGAGTACATTGATATTGCAAACGTAATCACAAAAATAAATTGATAGCACTAACCATATCTCCTTGAATGTGCATTTCTTCATCTCGTACTCTTGTGTTTATGTATGTTGTTGGATTATATACTGTGACGCAGGAAGTAATCATGGGAGAGTAGCATTTTGAAATTAATTTGTTGTCCATAATGGACGTTGCCACTATATGACGTGTGAGTTTATTGTTGGGCGAGCGTCAAAGGCCATGTAGTGCTAGTGATGCAAGGAAGTAACGACAAATCTCATTTTGTTTTGGAAAGTGGTGAATATATAATTCTTCTTGTCCCACCACGATCGCATATGAATGAAAAAGTGTATGATAAATACCATAAGAATGGTAAGTCCAGATATATTACTAAAGATGCCAATGATGATCTCATCTAATTCGAGGGCATAAAAGCTTTAGCTAGAGTTGAAATCTGGATGGCATTAAGGGGGATGAGACGTAAGCCCAAAGAAGAAAATGGTCACCTATGAGGATACCTTGAAAAGGGACAAACAAATCAGTGAGTAATCAGGGAGCGAGCATGTATTTCATTTTATTATTATTTTAGTTCATCCCGATGGTATGCTTGCATATTCGTCCATAGGTCAAATCGGATATGTTATTATTGGAATAATTGTTGGAGACTCAAATGATGCATATGCAAGCATGATAACTTATATGTTGTTCTATATCTCCATGAATCTAGGAACTTTTGCTTGCATTATATTATTTGGTCTACATACCAGAACTGATAACATTTGAGATTACTTGTGGCGACGTTAAGTTTAAGCTAATTTTGCTCTTAATGAGGTCTATAGCCCTTATGTTGAGGTGGCGTGTAAGGCCATAAGTATACTTATGATAGACACACTTATATGAGTGCGAAGTAAGGCCGCTTCCTATAAGAGTCTGGGCTAACTCTCTAGAGCACTCATGAAACTAGAATGTAGCACAGGGCCGTAATGTGCACCCTTTAGAGAGCCTATGGAGCACTTTGGATACTATGTGTGTGAATCACTCTACATGCCCTCAAGCAACCAAGATTTAAAGGCTAAATCCACCATGGTTCTAGTATGGGAGTTGCTGAAACTCTAAGTGAGGGATTAAAGGCATTGGCATTCTTATGATGCATGGGGTCCTCACATAGCCAAAGTTTTTCTTTTAAAAAAATATCTTCTGTTTTTTATTACAATAAGTGGGGGAATGTTAGATATTTTAATAAAAAAGTTAATTTCTCAATTGTGTTTTAAAGTTTAATATGGTTTAATGATTTTATTTGTGTCATTTAAATTAATGGTAATTTTATATTCAATTATAGCCGATATATATCACTTTTATATACTCATAGATTTAACTTAATAAAATGGAATTTTGACCTTTAATGAGGTGATTACAAGTTTTTCATTAGTACTTATAATATATTGATAAAGATTAAAATTGTGGGTTACAAAACTAGGAGTAATGGACTCTAAATGCATTTGTAAGGGTAAATGAAAAGGTTGCCATGCTTTCTTGATTATAAATATGCTCTATGTTGACGCTTATATTTAGGATTATTTACATTTTAGTACCCCCGATATTTTTGGAAATAATGAAAAGGACCCTGACCTTTTTGAATTATTAAAAGGCCCCTAAGTTTTTGTTGCATAAATAAAAGAGTCCCTCTCGAGTGTGATGATGTTATTTTCCATCGATAGAGCTAACGTGACAATTTCTTTTTATTAATGCTATAATAAAATGACATATTCTGTTGAAAAAAAATGACCTAGAGTATGTTTCAACACCCTTATTATTTTATAAGCACAAAATTTGAGATGTTGTGTTGTGTAGAAGGTATTTATTTTCGCTTAATTTGTTTTAAAATATAGTTATTAAAGAATATTTTTGTCATTTTACTATAGCATTAATAAAAATATAGTCGTCAAATAATCTCTGTGAAGTAAAAATGACATCATCATGTAAGAGAAAAGCCTTTTTTATTATGAGACAAAAAACTTAGGGCCCTTTTTATTACTACGACAAAAACATAGGAGCCTTTTTAATAATTCAAAAAGGTCAAGGTCCTTTTCATTATTTTTAAAAACATCGAGGTACTAAAATGTAAATGACCCTATTTTTAATACTCAATAACGAAGGCAAGATGTTGGTTTATTTTGATTCCTCTTAAAATATAATATAGTCCATTACTCTATTTGATCAAGATTTTCCATTTAGTGTTTTGGCTAATTAAGGTGTTAGGGAGGTTATAGCCTTCAAGGTTATGAAGACCGAGAAAGTATCAATAGTAGTTAG